>OX940976.1:57884877-59084877 GCA_954871275.1 Leptopterna dolabrata
GAGAGAGTACATGGTAAGTATAGTATAAGGCATAAGTATGAGGTGATGATGAGTGAGTGGATGATATGTACAATAGTGGTCAACAGATATAAACATTGGGCATTTATAAATGTGATCAATGTGAGTGGGTGAGTATTTACAATAATGAGGATGGATATGGAGTATTTACAAAAGATGAATGAGTATTTACAATTGATGGATGAGTATGTACAAAAGATGAAGGAGTATTTACAGAAGATAAATAAGTATTAACAAGAGACGAAGGGTATGTACAAATTTGGTTAACATGTGGGAGACGGTTGTGGGAATCCGCCGTTTCCTGGGTGTGGTTAGTGTGTGGCGAGTGGTAGTGTGTGTGTGAGTGTAGTGTTCTGGGGGTAGTCGCCGGCGGTTGATGTGATGAGGAGGCCACGGTGGGGCCTCGAGCTCCGGTACAGTGCGAGTGGGTTGATAAGACACCAGCACTGTCCCGGAATCTCAAGGCCCCGCCGTGATTGCTCATAGCGGGGCGGGGGACTTGGCCGCCGGGACGCGGGGGATGTGGGGACGCTCCCTCCGTCCGTTTCGCCGCCCGGGCCGTTTCGTCCCGGCGGGAACTATTATGGATATCCCCGACGATGGAGGGGGGGGAGGGGGAGTTGTTGGTTCGGGTATTTGAGGTGTTTGAGGGGGGGAGGCCGAAATAGGGGGGTCGAGATCGAAAATTGTTGTTGGGGAGTTAAAATGGGGGGGTTCAAAATCGGTGGTTGAAGGGCAGGAGGCGGTTTTTGAAATTGATGGGGGGTTTTGTGATTTGAATGGGGGTGTGGGGGGGGCATGAGTTCCGCAAGGCGGAACTCTTGGAGGATGGAGTCCATCAGGGGGTCTGTGGGGGTGTAGGGAGGGGTGTACCCCCGTGGTTTGTGCTACGCGAAATTCGCGTAGAATTCGCCACTGGGGGTACTTCCATCGTCGGGGCCGGGGAGGTAACCCGGAGATCCGTGGCGGCGGAAAAAGAAGCAGTGAGGTCGGCCCGGGCGAAGGGGGTAGGGGGGAAAGTGTGGTCCGGGACGAAAACGTCCCGGAGAATCGCCGCCATTTCCGGATCCGAATCGAAATCCGGAAACGACGGAGGTGACGGGCGCTGTGGGAAGAGGTGATGGTTCATCGCGAACAGACGGCGGGAGACTGATAGTGTTAGGTGGTTCGGTTAGCACAGGTGCGGGTTTGCACCTGGCTAACGGGACTGTATGAGGTTTGCCGTCAATTAACAGGGTCGCGGTGGTGTGTGTTGTGCGGATGACTTGAAAGGGCCCGGCATAAAGGGGACGGAAAGTTTTATGGATGCCGGGCTCTTTCAGGTACATGTGTGTGGTGGTGAAAAAGCGTTTGGGATAAGTGGTGTCGTTTGTCGGTGTTGTTGAGTGTAGCGGCTCCCTGTTAATTGACGGTGTGTGGTTTGGGGTGAAAATGTCGGCCGGTAAACGTAGTGGGTCTTTAAAGGCGTTTTGCGCGGGGCTAGTTTGGTCTGATGGACGGGCGGATGTTCGAAGGCTGAGCAAAATGTAGGGGAGAGATTTTGTCCAGGAGGGGGAATTGGCTGATGTAGAAATGGCTTGTTTCAGGACCGAGTGCCACCGCTCTATTTTCCCGTTGGATTGGGGGTGGTAAGGGGTAGTGTGGATTTTCTGGATCCCGAGGGAGCGCAGTAATTCGGAGAAGTGGGCCGATTCGAACTGCCTCCCCTGATCGACCGTGACTGTTCGCGGACAACCGTAACGGCTAACCCATTGAGTGAGGAAAACCGTTGCGACGGCGTCCGCGGGTGATGTGGGCGAGTGGAATGCATTCTACCCAGTTGGTGGCACGATCGATCATCGTGAGGCAGTATTTCTTCCCCTCGGATGGGGGAAGGGGGCCCACTAGGTCCAAATGTACATGCTCCACGGGAGGGAGTCGGGGATTGGTTGAGGAGGGACATGGGGGTGGGCCGAGACTTTGAAACGCTGGCACTTCTGGCACCCCAGAACCCAGTTACGAATATCTGTATTCATGTGGGGCCAGAAGTACCGCGTTTTGATGAGGTCCCGGCTCGCCCGAATGCCAGGATGGTGAAGAGAATGGTAATGGAGGAACAACTGCCGCCTCAACTCTGGTGGGACGTAAGGGCGCGGTGAATCGGCCGTCACGTCGCACCAGAGGTCGAGGGGAGGCAGTTGTTCCAATTTGGATGCGGAAATAAGGTTGGAAAGGGCGGGGTCAGAGGTTGGATCTTGTTTGGTTTTGAGGGATTGTGGGGAGGGGAATGGCAGCAACTCCGCCACCGGCGCGGGGGTAGGGGTGGGTCGGGAGAGCGCGTCCGCCACGCAGTTGTCAGCCCCCGGCAAGTATCGGATATCGGACGTGAATTGTCCGATAAACTCGAGTTGCCGGAGGCGACGCGGGGAGGCGGATTTGCGGTTCTGAAGGAGGGCGTGGGTCAGGGGCTTGTGATCTGTAATGACAGAGAACTGCCTGCCCTCCACGAAGTCACGAAAGTGCTTGATGGCTTCGTGGATGGCGAGGAGTTCTCTGTCGAAGGTAGAGTAATTTTTTTGGGTGGGGGATAACGTTTTTGAAAAGAAGCCAATGGGTTGGGGGGGTGGCGCCGGTGTGCTGGTGGAGCACTGCCCCGATGGCCCAATCGGACGCATCGGTTGTGATGGAAAGGGGAGCGTGAGGGTCGGGATGGGCTAATAGAGCGGCGTCTACTAGGTCCTGTTTGCAAATTTTGAAAGAGGTGGAAAGCTGGGGGGTCCAGGTGATGGGGCGGTTGTCATTTTTTTTGGAGGGTTGGGGAATGGCGTGTATGAGTGGTTGCTGATGTTGTGCTGCGTGTTTTATGTGTCTGCGGTAAAAATTTAACATACCCAGGAAGCGGCGGAGTTCCGTGACAGTGCGGGGTTGTGGAAAGTCAATGATGGCGTGGACCTTGTCCGGGAGGGGCTTGATGCCTTCGGAAGATACTTGGTGGCCGAGGCAGCGGACGGAGGGTTGGCCGAGGACACATTTGTCAGTGTTGACGAGGAGGCCCTCGGTGGAAAAGATGTCGAGGACCTGTTGTAGGTGGGCGAGGTGTTCTTCCGGTGTTTTGGAGGCTATAAGGATGTCGTCGAGGAAGCAAAAGACGAACGGCAGGCCTCGCAGGATACTGTCCATATACCGCTGCCATGTCTGTGCCGCGTTCCTTAACCCGAAGCCCATTTTCACATATTCGAATAAACCGAACGGGGTAATGATTGCGGTTTTCGGGATGTCGGGGGGGTGGATGTTAATATGATGGAACGCTCTTGAAATGTCGAGGGTGGAGAAGATAGTGGTGCCATGGAGATGTGACGAAAAATCTCGCAGATGGGGGACGTTATAGAGATCCGGTGTGGTTTTAGTGTTGAGGCGCCGGTAGTCTCCGCAGGGGCGGATATCCCCATTGGGCTTCTGCACGATGTGGAGTGGAGAAGCCCAAGGGGATTTCGAGGGGCGGACGATACCGTCGGCTATTAGTTTGTTAAAGTGTTGTCGAGCTTTTGATAGTTGAAGGGGGTGGAGTCGTCGGGCCTTTGCTGTGATGGGGGGGCCGGAAGTCTCTATGTGATGTTGGACGGTGGAGATGTGGGCAGAGGGGCGGCGCTGGGGGCGGTAGTTGAGGAGGAGGCTTTCAAATTGTGTGGGGGGGTGGTTGATGGCATGTATAAACCCAGGTATGGGTTTATTCGTGGCGGGGTCTATCAGGCGCGCATTCCGGACGTCGACCTGGAGACCGAAATACGCAAGGAAATCGGCCCCCAGGATCGCCTTCTCCACGTCCGCCACGGTAAAGTCCCACTCGTACGCGAGTCCGCTCATGTAAACTGAGGAGCGGTACGTCCCGTACGAGGGGATGGTGGTACCGTTGGCGGCGTAGAGAAGTTGCCGGTAGCAGCGCGCCTGACGACGGAGGATGTTATTGGGGAATATGGACAGCGCCGCCCCCGTGTCCACCAAGAAAGGTACGTTCGTCTTCTTGCAGCGCAAGAAAAGTCGCTGGTGGGTAGGCAGGGTGTTTTGCAGGATTGCGGAGGTGGGTATTTGCGCTGGCGTTGGGTGGTCCTCTTTGAAGGAGACGCGGGGTGGTTTCTTGCCGTTCCGGAGGGGGGGAACGGTGGAGTCGGCAGGGGGGCTGATCCGCTTGGTAGGAGGTGGTTTGGTTTTGTTCCGGGGAGGGGGAACGGTAGCGGCGGCGTGAGCAGCGGCCGGAGGGGGTTGTGCCCTGGAGGCGGGCGTGGAGGGGCCGTTCCGTGGTGGGGAAACGGTAGCGGCGGCGTGAGTGGCGGCCGGAAGGGTGGCTGCCCTGGAGGCGGGCGTGGTGGGGCCATTCCGGGGTGGGGGAGCGGGAGCGGCGGCGTGAGTGGTGGCCGGAAGGGTGGCTGCCCTGGAGGCGGGCGTGGGGGGGCCGTTCCGAGGTGGGGGAACGGTTGATGGTGGGGTGAGGGTTTTGGCGGCGCTGGCAGGCGCGGCCGGGAGGTTGGCAGCCGTGGCGGCGGCGTAGGAGGCGTAGCGGGGCTTTGTGGTGGTGGTGTGAATGCGGGCGGGGGGGGGGTTGGTCATGGTCCCCCCCCGTGTTGGCGAGGAGGGGGGCCCGCCGGGTTTACCGGCGGGCGTCTGCGTTTCCCTGCTTAGGGGCGAAGGAGCAGGGGGGTTGGCATTTGCGGGCCTCCCCACCGAAGTTGACGTGATAGAAACAACGGTGGGGGGGGTCCGCAGGGAGGTAGGTGGTGTTGGTGGGGCGGGTCGAGGTGGAGGGGCGTGCAGCGGCCGGGGACCGCCCTCTGCGCTGGCGAGGAGGGGATGCGTTGCGGCGCTCGGGTGAGCGCTGGCGACGGCGGTCGGCGGAGGGGTCGCGTCGGCGATCCGTCGAAGTGGGGTGACGTCTGTCGAGGGAGGGGGGCCGGTCTCGGTCTCGGGACTTGGTGTGGTCCCGTAGAGGGGGGGGGGGGGGGTGACGCGGCGTACGTACTTCGCTGACGGTGGCCGCTGCGGCCAAGTCGTGAACGGTGTCCGCAAGTCGCAGGAGGGGCTCGTCGGGACCGTCGAGATGGCTGGCCAGGGCCATCTGGATGGGGTGGGGGAGGGCACGTAACCAGAACGTGCGTGCGATGTCAGCGGTCATAATGCCCTGCAGCTGGTGTCGCAGCCGTCGGTAGAGGTGGGAGGGCTTCTGGTCGCCGAGGTGTTGAGGTTGGGAAAGGGCGGCGACTCGGGCGATTTTTGACGGTTGGTAGGTGCTGATGAGGCGGCTGCGGAGGTCGTCGTACGCAGCGGCGGCGTCGGGGGGGATATCGGAAGTCTGAAGTAGGATCTCGTAGGGAAGTAACGAAATGATCCGGGAATATCGAGTTTTCTGGCTGCGGATGTTGGCGGCCGAAAATGCAGCGTCCACTTGGAAAAACCATAGGGCGGGGTCGTGTGCGTAGAAGGGGGGCAGCGACAGAGGGAAAGCTGCGGACGCCGTCATGACGTCGGTGGCGGCCGCGGCCGTAGCGGCGGCGGTGGCTGCGGCGGCTGCTGCGGATGCGGAGGAGCCGGGTGGTGAGAGGCTGGTGAAGGGGTTGTCGGCGTCAGTCGTCGCAGCGGTCGGCGGCTGCAGCAGGGACGGCCGGAGGATCGGCGGCGTCGGTGAGTTCGGGTCCATGTCTGTAACTAAAATTCAAAAATTTGAGGTAGTTTGAATTTTGAAATTCGCAATTGGCGGAAGCGTAGGTGCGTTGAGAGTTGAGCGGTGAGGTTGGGCCAAGGATTGCGAATTTACACTGACTGATTGAAATTTGAATTTAAAATTTGGGACACCGAACTATTTGACTGGGGCGACACATTAGGTGGGGAGGTGGGAAGGAAGAAGGTTGAGTGAACGTCGGGTTCACCACTGTGATGAATTTAAAATTCTCATCACGGTGGCGTGGAAGGAAGGTGAGTGAGTGAATTTAGGTAAAGGAGAGAAAAGGAGGAAAAGTCGCAGGCGGCTGTAGTCAACCGAACATCTACGACTTTGGAGGAGAGAGAGGTGGATGAGGGAATTTTACCTAGGCGGCTGTAGTCAACCGTTCATCTAGGTAAAGGAGAGGAAAGGAGAGGTCCCTTGTCTAGGCGGCTGTATTCAACCGATCATCTAGACAAGGAGGAGGAGAGAGGAGGTGAAATTCTCAGGCGGCTGTAGTCAACCGATCATCTGAGAGGGAAGGTAAGAGAGAGAAGAGAGAGCTGGTTAGAGGAAGTGTCGAATGAAGCTTGAGCGCCAGGATCCGGGGTTTTATAGTACTTGGGGGCCTCTCCCTCCAGCTCCTTGCAGGGAGCTGGTAGTGGGGCCCCAGGTTGAGTAACCCTGGGTTCTGTCGCCTGTCCCCACTCATATCTTTATTTACGGAGCTTTAGTTTGGCGTTTGGATATTGGTGAGAACTTAATATTATAGGAGTGTTCCCGGGAGGGACTCACGACAGGTACCTAACAACAAAAAACAAAAAACTATAATTCTTCAAATGATGACAGTAATATGTATCTCGGAAAAACCAACTCGATTTCATACCGCCATGCGTGAAATAGTCAGGTGTTCCCTAACAATGATATCTGGGCTGGATATATAGGTACCTTTTCATTCACGATCATGTTGATGAAGCTGTTCGGTGCAAACTTCAGTACCTTACTGTGAAGGAATGGCTGGCCGGTTGGTCTCAAAAAATTCCCAAGCTCGAGATCAATTTGAGGTTCCGGTGTGGAGATCGCTACGCTATACTTACATGTTCTTCATAATAGTATGGTGGATACAAGATTAGCGTCCGGGGCCGCCCCTTTCTGCCTGACAGTCGCCCATTTCGGTAATCCGTAACATTGAATGGAAATCTCACTTTCAACCGCTTTCTGAGACCACACCAACGTCATTTAGCTAGTCAACCTAGAAAGTGTTGCCAATGGGAGCCTTTGGCATATTATTTTGCTGTCAAATTAACCAAATCGAATGCGGCCGAGTTCAAAATCAGTAGGCACGATCTTATACGTCCTAGCGGACATTTTGGTACCAACCGCACCAATTTTGAACCTTTTTTTTCAATAGTGAACCTTTGGAATTGAGCGAGTAGAAACTTTTCTCGCATTTCTTAACAAGTTTTTTACACTTTTTGAACTCATCTTCGTTGCACTTCCCCATTTTGCTCGCAGGGGGCCCTTACCCCTCCCGTAATGTTAGAGAAATTGTGATGTTCAAAAAAATTTCTCCCTTGAGAGGGAAAAACATTAAATCATGTTTAATGTTTTTCCCTCGCAAGGGAGAAATTAGATATAGTTTTTTAATGTCAAGAAAAAATTAAAGCCACAATTTCACTGAACTCTACAAGTATAATGTTGCATTTACTGTACTTATTATAGAACTCGCCATCAACATATGGTTGCTACAACAGAAGGTAGTAACTGTGTAGTAACCAATGAAAAACGTAGCTATTGACTCTTGTTTCTTTCGAGTGCGATATTCTTTATGGTTGCTACAACAGAAGGTAGTAACTGTGTAGTAACCAATGAAAAACGTTGCATATTTGCGTGTCGGAATTCACAGAATGACCCCCAGCCCTAAAACATTAAACATGTTAAAACTCTGCGAATCGCTACACAACGGTTTATTACTTACCTGTATAGTTGCCCCCTTCTGCGTATATCACGGTTTTCTTTGGTCAGTATCTACGTGGAGCTCCCCCCAGAAAAGCCCCAAATCGACAGCCGGCCACGAATTACAGTTTCACAAAAATACGCAGGATTCAACAATTCTATCATTAATTATTTATTTTTTATTATTCATGAAGCATAACGTGTGTTAAGTTGCAAAAGTGCCTATCAACAAAATCCAAAAGAGCAATCTTTCATCAAACGAAATAGTATCACAGAACAACCAACTCTATTTCATGCAGCCATTGATTGTAATAATTGTAATCAGGTGTTCCTAGCAATGATATCTGGCCGGATTTATACCATTTCATTCACGATCATGTTGACAAAGCTTTTCGGTGCAATTCTCAAATTTTTACGCCCCCACCTTCCTCAAAATTGAATGGTTTATCTTTGAAGGTTCGTTGAATCCGAAAATGGTGAGAACAAATTTTTCCGTCCACTGTACTTCGTTTGGTTCATTATTTCCAATAACAAACTTTTGGAATCGAGCATGAAAAAGGGGGGGGGGGAATTAGCCCCCCCCCCCCCCAATTGATGGTTACTGTTTCAAGGTAGGGTAGAATCCAAAAATGGAATTAAAAAATTTCTGTCCGTCCGCCGGACGCAGTAGGTACTTCGCACTTTTCTCAGTTACCAAGAACCATAACTGATGAAATTTGGTTTGTAGGTCCCGTTTGGGGTCTATTTGGTCCGCGAAGCTTCACTACTGTCAGTCATCTCTAAGGGATGAAAAATAGTGGTCGCAATTTCCAAAACGCCGAACTAGAAAACTTTCAATTGAAGGGTACCTATGGTTTTTTTACGTTTTTAAATTGATCTTGAACTAAAGCATTTTTTGAGACCACCCGGAGCATTGTAGGACCAGCCTTCCGTTTGCACCGAAGCTTCATTCACACGATCGTGAATGAAACGGTATAAATCCGGTCCAGATATCATTGCCACGGATGGCTTTATGAAGTACATTTGGTTGTTCTGGGGTATTATTTCATTTTAACAATGCTCTTTCGGATTTTGTTGATAGATACTTTTGCAACTTGAAGAAACGTTATTCTTCATGAATAACAACAAATAATAATCTAATTATTGAATTATTGAATCCCGCGCATTTTTATGAAACTTTAATTCCCCGGCCGGGTGCAGCACTCGATTTAGGGCTTTCCAAAGAAAACAGTCATCTACGCAGAAAGGGCGTCTATAATGGTAAATAATAATTTGCAGTGTTTTTCTTAGTTACCATGAACGAAAATTAAGAAATGTGGAAACTTGAAACATAGTTTGTCGGTCCCATTTGGGAAAGTTGGTCCGCGAAGATCGGCGTCAGTCATCTCTAAGGGGTGAAAAATGGGTTGTTGACATTTCCAGGGTGCCGTTATCTCAAATTTTTGAAAGTTTTTGAATTGATCTCAAACTTGAGAATTCTTTGAGACCACCCGGAGCATTGTACGTTCAGGCATTCGTTCACATTAAGGCCCTGATGTTTGCGCCGAATAGCTTCTTCAACCTGATCGTGAATGAAACGGTATACATCCAGCCCATATATCATTGGTAGGGAACATCTAATAATAATCATACATGGCTGTATGAAATTATGTTATTATTGATTTTTTTAATATTACGTACCTTTCGTAACTTCAACAAACGTTATGCTTCACGAATAACAACAGATAATGATATAATTGAGACCACCGCATAGTGAATTTCTGAAAATGTAATTCTATGGCCGGCTCCAAGTTGGTTGGGGGGGGGGGGGGATATTGACCACAGACAACAGTGACCTGCGTAGAAGGGGCACCTATACAGGTAAACAATAAACCTTTGTGTAATAATGTGCAGCGTTCTCTTTTGGTTTATTATTTTCAATAATGAACCATTGGAATCGAGCATGAAAAAAAAAATTCTTACCCCCCCTCAAAATTTGATGGTTTACGTTTCAAGGTATGTAGAATCCAAAACTGCAATAAAAATATTTCTGTCTGTCCGCCGTACGCCGTACGCCGTACGCCGTACGCCGTACACCGTACGCCGTACGGGCCACTTTTCTTAGTTACCATGAAAAAAAATTGATGAAATTCGGGTTATAGGTTCCGTTCGGCGTCTAGTTGGTCCTCGAAGATCGACGTTACTGTGAGTCATCTCTAAGGGGTTCAAAATAGGGGTTGAAATTTTCAAAACGCCTATACCATTTTTTTACGTAAATATTTTTACGGTTTTAAATAGTTCTTGAACTTGCGAGTTTTTTAAGACCATCCGGAGCATCGTACGTCCAGCCGTTCGTTCACAGTAAGGCCCCGAAGTTTGCACCGACAGGCATTTTCGACTCCAGTGTGAATGAAATTGTATACAATTCAAACCAAATCTCGTAACCAGAGACGCGCCCACAATAGGAATTTGTGAATACGGCCAATCATTGGTAGGGATCACCTGATTATATTGGCCGAGTATGAAGTCGAGTTGGTTGTTCTGTGATATTATTTCGCTTGAAAAATGATGGCTCTTTTGGAGTTTGTTGGTAGGTAGTGAAACTTGAACAAACGTTGAAGTATTATTGATGGGTAAATTATTACTACGGTAAATCATTACTCAACGGTAAATTATTACACAACGGTTCATTATACCATATACATACGTAGAAGGGGCTGGAGTTTGTTGGTAGGTACTTTTGCAACTTTTTTCACTCCTCATCAACAATTTCTTTTCAGAACTTCATTATGTGTGTTTCTTTTTGTTAGGTACTGTTTGTCATCGGCAGAATTATTTTAGCAACATTTAACTCGTGATTTAGGTAGGTACCTAGTAACGAGTACGGGGTTAGGTACTAACCTACGGAGGGTCTGCGATCTACATAATTATGCATAGAATAGTACATATTATATTATATAGACGGGTTATCTATACATAGAGCTGTGATCTGTAACAGAAGGGTATTCTATACAAAATAATAAACCGTTGTGCAGGGATTTGCAGCGTTTTTAAATATATATTTGTTGATTGGCTAGTAGGTATGTTGTTCACGACCAAACGAATCATCCAAATCAGGTGAAATTTTGGAATATACGTCGTGCCATTCATGATAGGTACTATATCAATGCCGTACATTGTTTGTTGTTGTGCTTCTGATGCGTAATACTTGACGTGTGGCTCGTTGATGTGGAAGTTATTAGGTTGGCGATACTCAACAGCAATAGCTTACTCAACTTGTCAGCCCTGAAATGACGGGAAATGTTTCCTAACCACAACCAGAAGTGGTTGGTTGACGAGGGTGTTGATGCGTCAGATAATTGGGATTTATCCGCAAATGCCGCGAAGCAAGTTAACTTTGAAAGTTTCATTGAAGCGGCTTTTAAGTGTGAACCCATTTCATTCTCTAATAGTTGGATTTGACAACTCAATTTTATCTTCGTTGCTATACATTTCGCCTCACACACTGTTGAGTCCTACAAGGACCAAACCTGAATTGTATTACATATCAATGTAAATTATTTTGATATCGGTATATAAATATGATTCCAGCTGTAATAGCTTATTTCTGTGTCATCCTTTGAGTCAGGGAAGCTGTATAAGCGGCCCGATTGGGTTCAACTACTCCTGGGAACCCCAGAAAGTATATTGTCGGGAAAAGAATTGATTCAGTGTTGATAGAGTTTTTCGCTTCAGATATATCCTACACGGATAGAGACTGCATTTGCGATGGAGTCAACCGAACAGTAAAATGTACGAAAGCAAAATGGATGTGACCTATATTTTCCCCTTGAGACATGAAAGGCCCTCAGCCAAGACGTCTTAGAAGGAGGGTTAGTATGACGGGTGGTGGCGGGGTCACAATTCTGCTTGGCGTCCTCTAGCCCTAGCTCTCCTAATCGATGTCCGGTTCCTTCAGAAAATAGGCCCCCCTACTTTTTTTTCGTTCTTGGAACATTGTATCCGGCCGAACTTTTCAGTTGTAACAAACGTTGCAGTAACAGTAAGTAAGTAGGATGACTGTTCGGTGATTTTTAGCTGATGGTTTGTAGAACTCCATTATTACTTACTATTTATCCCATCTTCACATAGCAATTTGGTACTAATTATTCGAATAAATATTTTCAGGACTTGACAGTGTGCTCCGTATTTCAATAGCGATCCGCGATTGCGTTCAAGAGTCTGGCATACTAGTATAACAGCAATTTAGTACTAATTCGCCCACTTTTTCCACTAGAAAATATCAGCTACATAATTCCTCGTATCTTCATCGTCCCTCATTTTCGGTAGAACCAACTTCTTGAGAATCATTGCTCTCCTCGACAGCTATGCGGTGCATATTATTGAGTGAATTTGGTAGCAAATTCCTTTAGGCGCGGCGCAATCTTTTATTCGTCCACGTTTCGACAGACACGTTGCCAAAATGATAACGCCGATATAGCCTTATTGTCCACTGGCCATGGAATTGACTGAGCTCAAATAATCCCAAACATCATTTTGGTTGTTCATTTTCAGACGAACCTGTGTAATCAAGCATGAAAAACGCTGCAAATTATTACGCAAAGGTTTATTATTTACCTGTGTAGATGTCCCTTCCGCGTAGATCAGTTTTCTGTGGTCAATACCCTCGAGCCCCCCCCCCCCCCCCCTCCCCACCCGATAACGAAGTAATATCACAGAACAACCAACTCGACTTCATAGAGCCATCCTTGATTATAATCAGATGCTCCTTAGCAATGATGATCTCGGGCCAATTCCCGATTCTTAGCGCGTCCCTAGTGATGATATATATCTGAATGTATACAATTTCATTCACCCTCCTGTTGGAAATGCCTGTCGGTGCAAACTTCTGGGCCTTACTGTGAACGAACGGCTGGACGTGCAATGCTCCGTATGGTCTTAAAAAACTCCCAAATTCGAGAACTATTTCGAGAACGGCGTCCTAGAGATTTCAACCCTTATTTTTCACCCCTGACGGATGACTTCGAGGACCAACTAGACCCCAAACGGGACCTACTACACACCGAATTTCGTTAATTTAGGTTCATAGTAAATAAAAAAAGTGCTCAGTACGGCGGACGGACAGACATTTTTTTATTGCATTTTCGGATTCACCTCGAAACGGAAACCATAAAATTTCGAGGGTGGGGGGGTTAAACTTTTTTTTTCATGGTCCCTCAATGAAAGTTTTCTCTCAAATGTTTTACGTAGAATCCGAAAATGGCATTGAAAGAAGTCCATTCTTCCTCAGATTTTGCATAGTTACCGTCGTGGACCGAAACGGAAAATAACGTGATGTTCATTTTTCGATTGCTGATTCCCAAAAACGAAGTTAGTTTGTATTGCGCGCAAGCGCACAAAGAACATATTCCAATTCTACTCAAAAACATTATCATTATTATCATTTTTGAAAATTCTATCTAAAATGTCTTATTACAAAATTAGGATGGGTTTAGAAGGGTGGAGGAGGGACCATTAGCCAAGGCACCCGTATTGCGCAAATCGAAAAATGCGCGTCACCACGTTATTCAGCGTGAAAAAACATATTAAAAGCATGCATCACTCTTCGTAGATTACTGCACCCACGAAACTCGATGTTTGCGTTTGGCCAACATTTTGAGCGTATTTGGGCACTCAGAAATTCTAGTGACGGGTCATTTTTTCATGGAATATCACGTAGAATTCGAATCTGCAATCTAAAAAAAAGTTCTCATTTGAAAAACGAACTACAGCAGGCATTGCGCACGTGCACGAAAATGTCGTTCGAATTCTTCGCTAAAAACGCTGCAAGTCCCTGCACAACGGTTTATTATTTTGTACGGAATACCCTTCTGTTGTAGATAACAGCTCTCTGTATAGAAAACTCTTCTATATAATACTAGCTGTGCACCCGCGCTTCGCAACGGTAGAACCGACGCGTGTTGCTGCGATTTAAATAAATGGAGCCAACGGTCATGTATTTTAATATGCCTGTATCCCCCCCTCCTCAACTGATCAGAAACCTTCCCCAATGCCAACCCTAACTGCCTTAAACCCCCCCCCCCCCCCTCGTATCCTATGAACCCTCCCTACCTGGTTAGAAACATTCCTCAATGTTCACACAACAAATTCCCAAAGTTGCACTCCAATTGATGCCGAGTAGTTTTGGAATTTCTGTAGACACCCCCCCCCCCCCTCTCATAACCTGTACCCCCCTCCCACTAACATCCTGATTGAAGTACCACTTGAATGTACTCGTCGAGCTGAATCCAGAATCTAATTACAATCGGATTTACGTCCAACCGTTCAAAGTTATTATAAGCATAAACGTCCTCATAGAAGTGATCATAACACGTTTTTTAGTAGTATTTCATCCATAGCGTTTCAACGGATGGACAGATTCAAATGCGGATTTTTCATAAACCTTCCCAGATAAATTCTGCGTCAAATGGTACCAGCCGCCACTTTCTACGTTCAGCCGTTCTCAATTGATGCCGAGACAAACAGACAGACAAACAAACAGACACTGTTTTATTATATGTATAGATATTTACTATTCTATACAAATTATGTAGATCGCAGTCCCTCCGTAGGTTAGTACCTAACCCCGTACTCGTTACTAGGTACCTACCTAAATCACGAGTTAAATGTTGATAAAATAATTCTGTCGATGACAAACAGTAACTAAAATGGCAAAAAGAAACGCAAATAATGAAGGAAAATTGTTGATGTGGAGTGAAATAGATGCCCCTTGTGCGTAGATCACTGTTTTCTGTGGTCAATACCTACCTTCGTGGTCAAGTATGATGGACCTCTGTGTAATAACTTGCCCATCAAGGACACTTCAAGGGTTGTTCAAGTTGCAAAAGTACCGATCAACAAAATAACAAAATCCAGCCCCTTCTTGGCACATGAACCGTTGTGTAATAATTTGCCGTTGTTTAATAATTTACCATTGTGTAATAATTTACCCATCAATAATGCTTCAACGTTTGTTCAAGTTTCAGAAGTACCTACCAGCAAAATCCAATTGTCCATCACTTATCAAATGAAATAATATCGCAGAACAACCAACTCGACTTCATACAGCCATCCTTGATTATAATCAGGGGCTCCCTAGTGATGATATCCGGGCTGGATTTATACCGTTTGATTCACGATCGTGTTGACGAAGCTTTTTGGTGCACACGAACGGCTGGACGCACAATACTCCGGGTGGTCTCAAAAAATTGTTTAGCTCAAGAAAAATTTAATAACGTAAAAAAACCCATACCCTTCTATCGAATGTTTTCGAGCTACGGCGTTCTGAAAATGTCAACCTCCATTTTGAACCCCTTCGAGATGACTGACAGTAACGCCGAGCTTCGAGGACCAACTAGACCCCGAACGGAACCCTTAACCCGAATTTCATCAATTTTTATTCATGGTAACTATGAAAAGTGGCCAGTACGGCTTACGGCGGACAGATAGAAATATTTTTATTGCATTTTCGGATTCTACATACGTTGAAAAGTAAACCATCAAATTTTGAGGGGGGTTAGCATTTTTTTTTTTCATGCTCGATTCAAATGGTTCATTATCGAAAATAATAAACCAAAATAAGGGCATTTTGTCCAAAGGGGATTGTCGCAGAATTAATGATGGGAGGGGGGGGGGGGGGATAATTAGCTAAGACACCTTGTATATACAATATAAACATGCATGAAAATGAAATATAATGAATGAGTAACATTAGGTTGAACACAAAAAAAAATTAGCTGTGCAGCATATTGTGACCAGGATCGTTTTTTCTTCCATGTATGAAAATGATAAGTCATGAAGGTACCCTAGTTTTCTTTTCAAGAGATAAGTTGTTATCTGGAAGAAACGTAAGGACTAGAAGGTAAGAAAGTCGAGATAAAGCGTCGTTTATAAGAGCGCAGCAGTAATTTCACCACACAAAAGATGCCTTGACGTTGCTTTCATCTCAGAGCTGGGGCCCGTTTGAAATATGGAAAAATCTATAAATTATTAAATCTTTCATCCCACTTGCAGCAGGAGGGATACCGTGCCTGACTTCGGGCCAGAAAACTGATACCAACATAGATATTAACAAAACGGAGTTCCCGTGCAAAACGTCCAGTATATCAGTTATTTATTATTATCAGTCATTTGATCGTAATTATATCAATCGTTTTTGTCAACCCTTGAGCCCTTGTGGTCTCATTCTATGGTTTTTCTTGCATTTTGGATGGAAAACCATAGGTACCCATCTAATGAATGTTTTCGAGCTATGATGTTGTCCGTTGCGGTCCGCGGTAACTGTACAAAAAGTCCGAGGACGAACGGATTTCTTTCAGTTCCATTTTCAACTACGTAAAAAATTTGAGAGAAAGCCTCAGGAACTCGCTGTCACGTAGAGACCGCCTTCATTAAAATCGGTCAAGCGGCTTATACGTTTTTAGGTAATATACACAGACACTTGATAAGATATATATTATGCGTTGGATATATGCACCAGCGTAGTGTGAGAAATGAATACGTAGTTAATTAAAAATTAGCAATTAATTATTGAATTGAATCATCGTTATTATATTTATGGAAAGAGATTAGAGAACCGAGGGAAGGCGTTTAAGTGGAGGAAAATAAGTTGTCTGCTTGGAACAAGGTAATACACAGCTAGTGGTTTCGACAGATTAACGCCGCTGGCCGCCGACAGAGCGCTCTCTCCAGACCCTATAACTCTTCCTGGGTACTGTGTCATTGAAGCAAGTCAAAAGTAAAACACAAGTATGGCCACACTTGTTAATAAAAAAGCCAAATAGCTAGGAATGGAAAAGGTTGTCTCGTCGAAACCATAGAAAAAAACGCTGCAAATCCCTGCACAACGGTTTATTATTTTGTATAGAATACCCTCCTGTTACAGATCACAGCTCTATGTATAGATAACCCTTCTATATAATATGATATGTACTATTCTATTATATACATATTATGTAGATCGCAGACCTTCCGTAGGTTAGTACCTAACCCCGTACTCGTTACTAGGTACCTACCTAAATCACGAGTTAAATGTTGCTAAAATAATTCTGCCGATGACAAACAGTACCTAACAAAAAGAAACACACATAATGAAGTTCTGAAAAGAAATTGTTGATGAGGAGTGAAAAAAGTTGCAAAAGTACCTACCAACAAACTCCAGCCCATTCTACGTAGATGGTATAATGAACCGTTGTGTAATAATTTACCGTTGAGTAATGATTTACCGTAGTAATAATTTACCCATCAATAATACTTCAACGTTTGTTCAAGTTTCACTACCTACCAACAAACTCCAAAAGAGCCATCATTTTTCAAGCGAAATAATATCACAGAACAACCAACTCGACATCATACTCCGCCAATATAATCCCTACCAATGATTGGCCGTATTCGCAAATTCCTATTGTGGGCGCGTCTCTGGTTACCAGATTTGGTTTGAATTGTATACAATTTCATTCACACTGGAGTCGAAAATGCCTGTCGGTGCAAACTTCGGGGCCTTACTGTGAACGAACGGCTGGACGTACGATGCTCCGGATGGTCTTAAAAAACTCGCAAGTTCAAGAACTATTTAAAACCGTAAAATTATTTACGTAAAAAAATGGTATAGGCGTTTTGAAAATTTCAACCCCTATTTTGAACCCCTTAGAGATGACTCACAGTAACGTCGAGCTTCGAGGACCAACTAGACGCCGAACGGAACCTATAACCCGAATTTCATCAATTTTTTTTCATGGTAACTAAGAAAAGTGGCCCGTACGGCGTACGGCGGACAGACAGAAATATTTTTATTGCAGTTTTGGATTCTACATACCTTGAAACGTAAACCATCAAATTTTGAGGGGGGGTAAGAATTTTTTTTTTTCATGCTCGATTCCAATGGTTCATTATTGAAAATAATAAACCAAAATTCATCCGTTACTACAGAATTTTATGCTAAAAAAAACGCTGCAAAGTCCTTGTCACATGGGGTTTATTATTCTACAGAAATGTTGGCTGTACATTTATTGTTTGTTTCATGTGAAATAATTGAAATAGCTATTTCTGATGGTTTCCCCCAATTTTGGCCCCCAAAACACAAATTAGGTAGGTACGATCTTTTTTTTTTTTTTTCAAATTAACTTTGATCATTGGTAGTGCCATTTAATCGTCTTGATCCACGTGTTGACACTTTTTCTATTGTTATTCTACAAACTGATGGTGATTTCAGACGATTTCACAGGTTTTTGACTCATACAAAATCAATTTTGGGAGCTGAACATCTGGTACAACCTCAATTTTCCACTCCTTGGCCAAAATCGACCTCATATTCGATCTTCTCGTCCCCAAAAACATGGAAAACGATACCTCAAAAGCTCATGTTACCAACATGTTGCTAAAACGCAAAAAGTACCTATTTTCACACACATTTTCACTCACAACACCCCTGGGTATATTCCGATGGGGTTGAAAAGTTTCGGGACACAACTAGGGCCCAAATGGAGCATGTTTGCGAAAGAACGACTTTTTTAGACCGAAAATGAATCCTGTACACGTGATACGGCGGACGGCGGACGGCGTACGGCGGACGGAGGACGGACATTGCATTTTTTGAATCTACGCACCTTGAAACGGAAAAGAAAAAAGTTTGAGGGGGGGTTATAAAAATTTTTTGCAGAGCGATTACATAGGTGTATTATTCAGAGAATAATAAACCAAATTTATTGAACTATTGCAATGTAACAGAAAATACTAGAGCTTACTGGTTATTGGAAATCGATTATTTTTTATTGAAGCTCAACAGCGTGAGCTCACTCCTTGTGAATCGAAACCGCACAAATTTCGAAGGTTTTTAAGGTTTGGCACTTGAAACCCTATCAAGTGTTTGAGTTACGCAGATGAAATTTTTGGAGCTTAATATATTCGGTGGGACGACCGCCGAGTTGGCTGCCATAATAAACGCTTGAGTAGGTACTTGGAAGTAATTCATTACTGGGTAATTTTCTTTGAGGTTTTGTGTGAAATACAAATTGCAGTGCAAACAACAAACTTACGAATTCGCGCATGCGAAATGAGTGATATTAGAATTTTAAGCAAAAGTTTTGTAGGGTTACTTTTTTTAATGTTCGTCGAACCAGAAAATGATTAGGTCTCATAGAAAATTTTATTTTTCAGCAAAAAATAACTTTTGCCTATCAACTCGTCTGACTTCCGTACTTTCGATTGTTAACGATGTTTTTGAAGTTTTATGGAAAATTTAAATAATCATAATTTTTCCAGGCAAAATAATTAGGTAGGTACCTACTCTTAATGGACATTAAAATCATACCATTTGGAAAATTTTATCCGGTTACAGGATTTGGCACTTCCGGATCATGTTACTTTTTCACCTGAAAGAAATGTTGTATTCCAGGATTTATACAAATAAATAGCTTAAAAATTTGAGTTTGATATCATTCGACATAGCATTAGATCCTAAAACGTTTATACCGAGGGAGGTGTTTTCCAATTTAATTGTTTCTGTTGACGTATATTTTGCCCAAAAACAAGCAAAACTTTTAAAAAAAGGGGTTTTGTCTATTTTACATGGATTCATTTTCTCTTAGATCTACAAAAAATTCGCTATGCCCAAAATGTCTGTTGCACTTTTTCAGACCTTAAGTTTCTGGTTCGTGCAGACTTCCTCAAATTTTAATGTGTTTGTAGGTAGGTGCTTTTTATTGGAAATAAAGCTTTCGTTGTTTTAATTTTACTTATGAACTCAGTAGAGCCATTGACAGCCAGCTTCACTTCCTCTCTCTGCTTTCTGGGTTTTCATTTCCTCCACCCAGGAGAACAAAGGCAGGTTGGCGAAGACCAGAAATTCATTCAGTCTTCTAGTGAATTAGCGGGCCTATTACTAAGAATTTACTAAAGAAGCCGTTAACAGACTCCTGTTGAATTCAGATGTGAGCTGAGAGAATTCCTCCTTAAGACCACTGGAAGGGTTGTCTATTAACAGCCATTTTAAGGGCTACCAATTCTTTTGATCGGCAATTTTGATATCGGTCCTTTTTATGACCTTGGGGTCTAATGGATGGTAAAAGGCTGGCATAGGTAGGAGGAGAATACGAATAACTTAGCTTGAGCTAGAAGGCAACGCCGGGAAGAAGGCCAGCAGTTGGAACCATCCACTCCCCACCTCGGCGACAGAAGGCAGCATCAGGTAAAAGCCCGGCATGGGGGAACAACTGTCGACAGGCTGGCTTGAGTGTGCCTGATGTAGCTGGGGTATCTACTGGCAGAGCCTAGCCCCGCTGTCGCCATCCGATTAATTGCAGAATCCACCTGCAGAGCCCAGCGTCATTGTTCATTGAGCGCCCAAGTGATTGGAAAAACGCCGACAGAGTAGGACGCTATCGCTAGATGTTCTCTCCTAACTCGTGGGAACTCCAGGCCTAGTTATAGAATGTAGGAAGCTCCAACAGAGTCTGACTTCCCGTCATAACCTCAGAGAACCATCAGTCCCAGTTACAAAACCTACCGATAGAGCTCAGTACCACTGGCAATATCTCGTTACAGCCCAACATTTCCGCATTATTTAACTGTATAGATGCCCCTTCTGCGTAGATCACTGTTTTCTATGGTCAATACCCTCGAGCTCCCTCCAGGAAAGCCCTAAATGGAGTACTGGAGCCGGCACGGGAATTAGTTTCATAGAAAAACAGGTTTCGCTTGCTGTGATTCTTGTAATGGACAACAAAGATCGATCCGGGCTCCCGACCAAATGTCCGTATATACTGCCGAAATGATGGCAATTCAGGGGGCAACGCTAGTGAAGATCTAGTGATTTTCACAGAAAATCTCAGCTCAGTAAGTAAACTGAAAGGTATCACACCGAATAGTAGAATTCTTCGACGGAACGCGATGTGTTACAAATGGTCCAGAACAGATTTGAGGTGAACGGGAAAACCACACTGGCGTGGGTAAAAGCCCAGGTTGGCGTGACGGGCAATTTAACAGTGGATCGATACGCCAAAATGGCTTTGAATAGCGAAATTAACACCGAAATGAAAATCCCCCGACCATACATTAACCCAGAGATATACGCGAACAACAGCAAGTTCAGTGGCAAGAGGAGTACCGTCAAGACCCAAGAGGAACTTTCTACACGACTGGATTCCCATCCGTCAAACAGCGGCCAGCGTTTCATTGTGGAGGGATCTACCCACGAAACATGATACCTACAGTGACTCGCCTTCCAAGCGGCCATGGATTATGTAAGAAGTACAAGGAAATGACAAGGGAATGAGCCAGGACTGTTCCCTGTGTGACACCTGCGACTCGGATGAAGACCTGGAGCACTTTAGTGATGTTGTGAAATAAGTATGAAACTCGAAGGAACTCTATGCTCAAGGATTGAACGAAGTTGTAGAAATGCCAACGAACTTCACAAGTATCGTATACTCCAATAACGCAGAAGTAGGTATATACAATATTGTATACATTTTTAAAAGATTATGATGTAAATATTTGATAGAATATCCAAATAAATAAGGGTATGGCGAAAGCTAAGGCCAAATAAGAAAAAAACCTCTGATATTAAGCGTAAGATCCGGACGCCTAGATCACGCCGCTACGGCCGTCACCTGGCCGAGAGACAAAAGTGATGTGCGCTCACAACCCGGCTCGATGCCTGAAAAACACGCTGCTTTTTAGGGCAAATTTCATGGCGACATGTACAGTGCTCCTATTTTTCAACCCTTAGAGTTGAGAGACAATAACGCCACACTTCGAGGACCAACTAGAGCCAAAACGGGGCCCAAATACCAAATTTCGTTTTGGTTCATGGGAACTAAGGATAAAGCCGAGGACGGCGTACGGCGGACGGACGACATATTTTTATTCGATATTCGTATTTTACGTCCCATGAAGCGTAAACCATGAAATTTGGGTGGGGGGGGGGGGGGGGGATGTTTTTCACGGTCGATTCCAAAGGTTCGTTATTGAAAATAATAAAAGCTCGAAAACTTTAATTTTTAATATTTTCAAATATTCAAACTTCCTAGTATCGGATGAGACCGCCTGGAGCACGACCAACCGTTTGCTCGGCTTGTAGGCCCATGGGTTGAAAAAAAAATAAGGATGTCAACACGGTTATAAATCGCAAATCGGTTTCGAAATACACTTGTAGGGCAAAACGCTGTGCTATAAACGTGAGCTGATTCACCGAGCCAAGTTTCATAAAATTCGCCATGACGACTGAAGGTTGTACACCCTACGTACAGGAAATAAGGTATCTACAATTTAGAAGAATTTGCAGGGTTTTTTCTTAGTTCATGGCGTTTTAGTGTGAAGTGGCCTCCTTTTGGTTTATTATTTTCAATAATGAACCATTGGAATCGAGCATGAAAAAAAAAAAAAATTCTTACCCCCCCTCAAAATTTGATGGTTTACTTTTCAAGGTATGTAGAATCCAAAACTGCAATAAAAATATTTCTGTCTGTCCGCCGTACGCCGTACGCCGTACGGGCCACTTTTCTTAGTTACCATGAAAGAAAATTGATGAAATTCGGGTTATAGGTTCCGTTCGCTGTCTAGTTGGTCCTCGAAGCTCGACGTTACTGTGAGTCATCTGTAAGGGGTTCAAAATAGGGGTTGAAATTTTCAAAACGCCTATACCATTTTTTTACGTGAATATTTTTACGGTTTTAAATAGTTCTTGAACTTGCGAGTTGTTTAAGACCATCCGGAGCGTCGTACGTCCAGCCGTTCGTTCACAGTAAGGCCCCGAAGTTTGCACCGACAGGCATTTTCGACTCCAGTGTGAATGAAATTATATACAATTCAAACCAAATGTCGTAACCAGAGACGCGCCCACAATAGGAAATTTGGCGGAGATAAAATCATTGGTAGGGATCACCTGATTATATTGGCGGAGTATGAAGTCGAGTTGGTTGTTCTGTGATATTATTTAATTTGAAAAATGATGGCTCTTTTGGAGTTTGTTGGTAGGTAGTGAAACTTGAACAAACGTTGAAGTATTATTGATGGGTAAATTATTACTACGGTAAATCATTACTCAACGGTAAATTATTACACAACGGTTCATTATACCATCTACGTAGAAGGGGCTGGAGTTTGTTGGTAGGTACTTTTGCAACTATTTTCACTCCTCATCAACAATAATTTCTTTTCAGAACTTCATTATGTGTGTTTCTTTTTGTTAGGTACTGTTTGTCATCGGCAGAATTATTTTAGCAACATTTAACTCGTGATTTAGGTAGGTACCTAGTAACGAGTATGGGGTTAGGTACTGTTGTGATCGGCTGCTCCTCCACAACTCAATTTGTGTCTGAACATGCTGTAACTCAGAGTGGGGACCCCCCGACCCCCCTCTGATCTTGTCAGGGGAATATAAAAGAGCCAGGGTGCCACCAATAAACAACCATTCTCAAATCAAGCGATCGACTCGTCTATCCGACTCCCAATCACTACACTGGTGACATCCGACGTGTGAGCTACACCGCCAGCCCCCGCCGTTTGACAGCGTCGCAGCCCCGCCTCCGCTTCAACGAGCCCCACCACGCGCGGCCCCCACCGACGCCACAGCGGCGCCCCACTCCGACGCCCGCCTCGACGGCTATCGCAGCGCCTCCTGCTACTTCGCCCCACCATCACCGATCCTTATATAAGGAAACGGACGCCGGCGCCGAGCACACTTCAAGTTGACACCTCACCGGACTGCCACCGAAGAGAAAACCGAAGATGACGGAGCAGAAACCGCAAAAGACACCCGAAGCGAACGCTCCTTCGATTCTCAAGCTTCAGCCGTTCGACCCTGCATTCCCGCACGTCTGGTTCGCCCAACTCGAGCTCATCCTCGCACACGAAGGCCTCACGACGCCACATACGAAATTCGCCCGAGCCTTCCTCGCTCTCGAACCTCGACAAGCGGATCTATGCGCCGACATCAACCCCTCGAACACCAGTAGTTACCAGACGCTCAAAACTCGCCTTCTAGCGACACACGCACCTTCCGATGGTTCACGGCTCAACGACCTCGCACGCGCATTCTTCCACTGCAAGATCAGCGAACGCGACGTACCCAAGACAACAATCCTCACACCTTTCGGCGCCTATCAATTCAAGCGAATGAATTTCGGCTTACGAAACGCAGCGCAGACGTGGCAGCGCTACATGGACCACGTCCTACGAAACCTGCCCTTCGTGTATTGTTACCTAGATGACATACTGGTCGCCTCTGCCACCACGTCAGAACATTACACCCACGTACGCACGCTCCTCGAGACCCTCGCTAAATACGGCCTCCAAATCAACAAAGCAAAATGCCAGCTCGCACGGCCCTCAGTCAAATTTCTCGGCCACAACGTTTCAGCCGACGGGATAACACCCCTACTGGAACGCACGGACCTCATTAAGAAATTCCCGCGACCCACTACCGTGCACGAGCTTCGAACATTCCTCGGCCTCATTAACTTCTATCACTGAGCGATACCACGAGCCGCACCTACGCTCCGCCCCCCAGTGGAAATGATTCCACCCGACGTGAAGAAAAAGGACAAACGCACGCTCACGTGGACCACCGACGCAGCTGACGCATTCAACCGCGCAAAACGCTTACTCGAAACCTCCGTCACACTCGCCCATCCGGCCCCGACCCAACCTCTCGTCCTACACACGGACTCGTCGGATTTCGCCGTCGGCGCAGCGCTGCATTTCATCGACAATACGCACTTACGCCCGCTAGGTTTCTTCTCACGCACCCTCAACCCGGCTCAACGTAACTACAGCGCATTTGACCGCGAACTACTGGCTATTTACCTCGCCATCGTACATTTTCGCCAACAAATCGAAGGGCGCCCACTAACCGTATATACGGACCATAAGCCCCTCACAACCTCACTAGCGACACAGTCGAATATGGCCCCACCAACACGGCTCCGGCACCTTCGATTTATCTCAGAATTCACAACTGACATCAGGTACGCCGAGGGCCCAACAAACATCGTCGCCGATTACCTCTCGCGACTCCCACCGACAGCCAACATGGCCCACGCAGTCACGGACTACGGCACCCCCTTCACGCTACAACAGCTAGCCGACGCACAGGCCGCCGATGACCACATCGCTACTATGAATCTCACACCACACCGAATACAAGGCCACGAGATCATGTGCGAAAATACCGACGCCTTGCCTCGCCCCTACATCCCTACGCCGCTACGCCTCGCGGTTTTTAAACACATACACGGGATGACACATCTGGGGATTAAGGCCACCACAGCCCTCATCTGCGCTCGATATTATTGGCCCGTCATGACCTCATCGATACGGTTGTTCACCCGCGCCTGCCCGAGTTGTAACCGAGCCAAAACAACTCGACACATCAGGGCTCCCCTCGGCGAATTTCCCGACGCAGCGCCACTCGAACACCTACATATCGACCTATTCGGCCCGCTACCACCATCGGCTACAAAAAAGTACATTATTATCAATGATTGACCGCGCCACTGGCTGGTTCGAATGCGCACCCCTCTCGACCATTTCCGCCGACGCAGTGATAACGGCCCTACACAACCACTGGATCGCCCGCTACGGCTCCCCGGCACACGTAACCACTGACCAGGGCACCCAGTTCACCTCAGCCGAATTCCATAAATACTGCACGTCCATGGGTACGGAGGTACACCATACAAATACCTACCACCCTCAAGCCAACGGCCTCGTCGAACGACTACATAGGGTCCTAAAAGACGCAATTCTCGCAACAGCCACTTCCCGCACATGGGCCACCCAACTTAGCGGCCTCCTCCTCGGCCTACGAAACCGCCCGGGCCCCGACGGCTACTCACCGGCCCAACGCCTCTTCTCGGCCACACCACGCCTCCCAGGGGATCTGTTCACTCAACCGCCACCATCAACTGTGCCCCTACGCACCAACGAATCGTACCGCCACTACACACAGTCCTACATGCCAACAACTATGCGCACAGCGACCCATGTGTACGTGCGTGTAGACACGCCAAGGGGTAAACTCGAGCCACCTTACACCGGCCCCCATCAGGTGTTGACAAACGATGGAAAAACGATAACTTACCTCACGGACGATCGACAAACACCATCAGTCTCCATCGACAGATGCAAGCCGGCACCCCCACCTACGCACAACACGGGACCCACCACGACGCCGCAAATCGCCCCCAACCACACAGCGATGGCCATAACATCACCACCATAGCACCCACGGCAACAACCGCTCCCGCGGAACCACGCCCGGAGCCCGAGCCTCGCCCGCCAACGCTACGCGCTCTACGCCACCACCCCACGACAACGGCACAGCAGCCACCCGGACAGCCCACACGGACCCAACACACGCACCTCCCACGCCCGGCCACAGCCACAGCGACATCAAGAAAATTTAATTAAAATTGAAAATTACTTAAATTCTGGGGGGAGCAGTGTTGTGATCGGCTGCTCCTCCACAACTCAAATTGTGTCTGAACATGCTGTTACTCAGAGTGGGGACCCCCCGACCCCCCTCTGACCTTGTCAAGGGGACTATAAAAGAGCCAGGGTGCCACCAATAAACCAACCATTCTCAAATCAAGCGATCGACTCGTCTATCCGACTCCCAATCACCACATTGGTGACCCCGACGTGATCCGGCTGACTCACCCGCACCGCTCGTCCGACAGCTCTTCCTCCGCGCCCTACCCGAGAGCATACGTCTACACGTAGCGGCCCGTGACGAACCCGACATAGTGAAACTCGCTGCGCTCGCCGATCGCCTCCTAACATTCGCCCCGCCTCCTCGGGTGGCTACCGTCTCCGAAGAGGTCGAAGTGATCAACGATAGACGACAACGGCGATCCCCGACGCAGCCGGCGACGAACACACACCGCCCAACGAACACCCTATGTTTCTACCACCGCACATGGGGCCCACGAGCGCAGAAATGCCGCAGCCCCTGCACCTGGCGCCAGAAACCGTCGGGAAACGACAACGCACGGCCCGACCAGCCGTAACGGCCGTGCGCAACCCACCAACATCTCGGCTCTTCATCCGCTGTAAGAAAACCTTCCTACACTTCCTCGTGGACACCGGCTCTGACGTCTCGATCGTCCCGAACACCCTGCTCAACCGAAAAACAACACGTCCAAGCGCTCTACGTGCCGCAAACGGCACCGAGATCAAGATGTACGGCACACACTCCGCATCAGTACACCTACCAGATCTTCCTCCATACGAGTGGACCTTCACAGTCGCCGACGTATCAACCCCGATCCTCGGCTCCGACTTCTTGACGTACCACGGCCTACTCGTTTACCTACCCAACGCCCGACTCAGCAACGCGGCCACGCAGCGGTACATCACCGGGACAGTAGACCTCGTACCTCCGAGCCAGTCCATCTGTACGACGACAGCGAACGAGCCCCGATTTCAAGCCCTCCTCGACGCCTACAAACCTTCACAGACACCATGCGATGCTCCTGTCGAACATCACATCGTCACGAAGGGACCCCCGTGTCACGCGAAACTTCGCCGATTATCCCCGGACCTATACGCGAAAGCGAAGGCCCATTTCGGCGAATTACTAGCGGCGGGGGTCATCGAACCTTCGGAGGCGCCGTGGTCCAGCCCGCTCCACATCGTTCCGAAACCCGACGGTGACATTCGCCCCGTCGGTGACTACAGAGCGCTGAACCGACTCACTGTGCCCGATCGCTACACCGTCCCACACCTACACGACTTCACAACGGCCCTGTACGGGACTACAGTGTACAGCACATTCGACCTCGCCCGTGCATTTTTTCACTGCAAAATCAGCGAACGCGACGTGCCAAAAACAACGATCCTAACACCCTTCGGCGCCTACCAATTCAAGCGAATGAATTTCGGCTTACGAAACGCAGCGCAAACGTGGCAACGCTACATGGACCACGTCCTACGCAATCTACCTTTCGTGTACTGTTACCTCGATGACATACTTGTCGCCTCGGCCACCCCGTCTGAACACTACACCCACGTACGCACGCTCCTCGAGACCCTCGCTAAATACGGCCTACAAATAAATACAGCCAAATGTCAGCTCGCACGGCCCTCAGTCAAATTTCTCGGCCACAACGTTTCAGCCGACGGGATAACACCCCTACCGGAACGCACGGACCTCATTAAGAAATTCCCGCGACCCACTACCGTGCACGAGCTTCGAACATTCCTCGGCCTCATTAACTTCTATCACCGAGCGATACCACGAGCCGCACCTACGCTCCGCCCCCTAGTGGAAATGATTCCACCCGACGCGAAGAAAAAGGACAAACGCACGCTCACGTGGACCACCGACGCAGCTGACGCATTCGACCGCGCAAAACGCTTACTCGAAACCTCCGTCACACTCGCCCATCCGGCCCCGACCCAACCTCTCGTCCTACACACGGACTCGTCGGATTTCGCCGTCGGCGCAGCGCTGCATATCATCGACAATACACACTTACGCCCGCTAGGTTTCTTCTCACGCACCCTCAACCCGGCTCAACGTAACTACAGCGCATTTGACCGCGAACTACTGGCTATTTACTTCGCCATCGTACATTTTCGCCAACAAATCGAAGGGCGCCCACTAACCGTATATACGGACCATAAGCCCCTCACAACCTCATTAGCGACACAGTCGAATACGGCCCCACCAACACGGCTCCGGCACCTTCGATTTATCTCAGAATTCACAACTGACATCAGGTACGCCGAGGGCCCAACAAACATCGTCGCCGATTACCTCTCGCGACTCCCACCGACAGCCAACATGGCCCACGCAGTCACGGACTACGGCACCCCCTTCACGCTACAACAGCTAGCCGACGCACAGGCCGCCGATGACCACATCGCTACTATGAATCTCACACCACACCGAATACAAGGCCACGAGATCATGTGCGAAAATACCGACGCCTTGCCTCGCCCCTACATCCCTACGCCGCTACGCCTCGCGGTTTTTAAACACATACACGGGATGACACATCTGGGGATTAAGGCCACCACAGCCCTCATCCGCGCTCGATATTATTGGCCCGTCATGACCTCATCGATACGGTTGTTCACCCGCGCCTGCCCGAGTTGTAACCGAGCCAAAACAACTCGACACATCAGGGCTCCCCTCGGCGAATTTCCCGACGCAGCGCCACTCGAACACCTACATATCGACCTATTCGGCCCGCTACCACCATCGGCTACAAAAAAGTACATTATTATCAATGATTGACCGCGCCACTGGCTGGTTCGAATGCGCACCCCTCTCGACCATTTCCGCCGACGCAGTGATTACGGCCCTACACAACCACTGGATCGCCCGCTACGGCTCCCCGGCACACGTAACCACTGACCAGGGCACCCAGTTCACCTCAGCCGAATTCCATAAATACTGCACGTCCATGGGTACGGAGGTACACCATACAAATACCTACCACCCTCAAGCCAACGGCCTCGTCGAACGACTACATAGGGTCCTAAAAGACGCAATTCTCGCAACAGCCACTTCCCGCACATGGGCCACCCAACTTAGCGGCCTCCTCCTCGGCCTACGAAACCGCCTGGGCCCCGACGGCTACTCACCGGCCCAACGCCTCTTCTCGGCCACACCACGCCTCCCAGGGGATCTGTTCACTCAACCGCCGCCATCAACTGTGCCCCTACGCACCAACGAATCGTACCGCCACTACACACAGTCCTACATGCCAACAACTATGCGCACAGCAACCCATGTGTACGTGCGCGTAGACACGCCAAGGGGTAAACTCGAGCCACCTTACACCGGCCCCCATCAGGTGTTGACAAACGATGGAAAAACGATAACTTACCTCACGGACGATCGACAAACACCATCAGTCTCAATCGACCGATGTAAGACGGCACCCCCACCCACGCACACAGTGAACACCCCCAACACGCCGCCCGACGCACCCCACCCCACGGCAGCGACTATAAAGACGAGCGCCGCCCACGAACATCAACCACTAACACGCTATGTCGCCGAAGCCACCTACCGCCTCACAGCTGCTCCGAGACCTCGCCGTCACGCCGTCTCCTCCGGCTCCGGCGAAGAGGAAGCCAACCCGGCCACAACCGCCAGGCAGGTATGGCCCTATCCCCATCCGCCAGGCTATGGCCATCTCAAAAGCCGGCGCGATACCCATCCACGCGCGGCCCCGGGACGACAAGACGCAGCAGCGTCCGCCACCCAAGCGTCACCTACCGCCGGGCATCCGCCAGCTGACTCCACGCCCGTCGACTACCACGCCAGGTACGCCGGTTATGACGGTGACCGCCCCGTCAAACACAACCGTCACCCTACAACTCCCGCCGTACGCAGGGACGTGCTCGGACTGCTGCATCCACGGGGTACGGCGCCCCCAGCAGCACACTGCCGCAGTCCAAGCCTCGCCCGACGTTACCACGAAGGCAACGTACGCCCGCAGTATCGCGAAGGCCCTCGTAGCAACTACGGAACGGGCCACGCAAACCCCAACCCTCGGCACGTCCACCTTCGCCACGCCTCCGGCACGGCCGACGTCGCCAAAGCCGGCACCGCCGCCAACGCCGCAACGCCCCCGACAACAGCGCCCGAGCTACCGCACGAGCCACATACGGCACCGGCGGGATATCTCGCGCCCGCACCGGCACCCACGCCACTAATCGTCCTCGAACCACCGCCACCCCACGACAATGACCACAGCAGCCACCCGGACAACCCACTCGGACCCAACACACGCACCTCCCACGCCCGGCAACAGCCACAGCGACAACAAGAAAATTTAAATAAAAATGTAAATTACTTAAATTCTGGGGGGAGCAGTGTTGTGATCGGCTGCTCCTCCACAACTCAATTTGTGTCTGAACATGCTGTAACTCAGAGTGGGGACCCCCCGACCCCCCTCTGATCTTGTCAGGGGAATATAAAAGAGCCAGGGTGCCACCAATAAACAACCATTCTCAAATCAAGCGATCGACTCGTCTATCCGACTCCCAATCACTACAGGTACTAACCTACGGAGTGTCTGCGATCTCCATTATATGTATAGAATAGTACATATCATAAATTATATAGACGGGTTATCTATACATAGAGGTGTGATGTGTAACAGAAGGGTATTCTATACAAAATAATAAACCGTTGTGCAGGGATTTGCAGCGTTTTTTCTCTTTTAGTTGTTTTCTTCATCTTGGAGACGGTATCAAAGTACATTCACATAACCTGCATATTACAGTAAGGGGTGAGAGTTCATGAATTTATTCTGGCACACATTGCTCGTTCATATTGTTTATAAAGAGGTATTATTTTCTAGAGTATCCAAACCGTACAGTTCAAATAAAGCAGTTTGAATAACCATTTTGTGCAGGTTTTGCATTCAGCATCAATTGTTATTGGCGTACTTCAGAGCAGTTCATTTGTGGCTGTCGAGTATAGTCGTAAATGAATCCTTTTGGAGGGATGCCAAGCAAAGAGCCGCGGAAGTTTTCCTTTGCCAAAGGAAAACGACCAGAGTTTTCTGGAAGCAATAAACTATTCGATTCGAGGATGTGTCTTGAGGAATTATATCAATTCAGGATACTTAATTACTTTATACATGACAGCTTTGACTCACTCTGCAGGTTATGAGGTCATGTGCAAGGTTGAACCATAGTTTGTACTATAAAATGGAGCCTAGTCTGTTCATTATAGGAATGTGCTTTGAATTCCGCTTTCAGTCGTGTTTGTGTAGGAGACTGGAACGAAAATCCCTATGGCAGAATACAGTCATTTAGTGAAGTTTGAAGTGGTATTAGATTCAAAGGCTATTGATCATACTTACGTGCCAACGGGTACAAGCCAACTCAGTAATGAAAAATATTTCAGTAGGTACCTACTTAATAAAAGTTATTTTGCACAGAATAGATGGGTGGGGTTAACGTCACTAAAAATTTGTAAAAAGAGCTAATAACAGAGATTTGAAAATCTTATTTGTAAAACCCAAAATGTTTTCGTGTTACCCAAAAACGTCTAAACCGCTTGACCGATTTTAATGAGGGGGTTTTCAACATGATCAGTGAATTCCTGAGACAGACGGGCTATGGTAAAATCACCGAAACGTCCTCTTTCGACGTGAACGGGGCTTTCCTTCGCGACCCGATTGTTTGGTTTCTACGAATCACCGAGTAAAGGTCGATCCACACATATCCGTGAGGTGACGGCACCGTAGTCTTCCGTGTTCAGCGGCATCCGTGATGAATTTTTCACTGTCATCCTCACAGGACCGTACCTGTCCATGTCATTGTTCTCCCGTGGTCAGAGATGTCTGCGAGATGGGCCTTCTTTTTCAGTTTGGTTGTTCCCGTGCATCATGAATTTCAATACACGAGATCTTGCTGTAATAGCACTGCTTTTAGACGAGGAAGAATGGAAGAAAAGAAGACACTGGGTTCATCCCATATGGGTAGTTCGAGGAACTGAAGGAGAGTTTGTAACTTTGTACAGAGGGTTGGTGGACGACGAGTGTAAATTTTATCAATATTTTCGAATTTGCCAGAACGCATTTTGTGATTTGCTAATGAAAGTTGAGAAGTACATCACAAAAAAGACAGGTTCTGGAGACAGGCTATTTCTGCAAGAGAAAGACTGGCCGTTTATTTGAGGTAAGTGTTTCTGAATTCTGTATATACTATTCCTATAAGTAAATCAAGTTACCTGCAACATTGCTAACGATTCTTCTGTCCCTTCAAATCCCTTGTCAAACAAGGAAATGAAAGACTGTAGTTCATGGTTCGCGGCCTAGAGCTTGAGCTTCGCAATTTATAGGTAGGTATGTTTGCTGAACTGTCATTTTTCAAATACATATGGGTCATAAGAGGGCTGATTAACGTTTAAAACAAGTAGGGCATTCGAATTCTTATTGGTGTAAAACAGAAATAATTAGTACATGTACAAATTACATAAAACGTAGATGAATAAAATTACACGTGGTTTGAAAAAAATTAACGTTGAACTGTATACCTAAGAAAACAAATTGTATCAAAGAATTTGTACCTAGTACATGGTATTTCAATGAAAGTTGCATCAAGTATCAAGCATCAAGTCAATTTTGTTGCCCATTGAAATTTACCCAATATTCTCTTACACTTTCTGTGTCTTGAGAGGAGGAAGTGTCATCAATAGATTGCAGTGGTCGAAATGATGCAGCAGGTGGATAGGAGGTTTGTTGTAGTACCTGTACCCAGGGACAATCTATTTCCTGACTGCAGCGTTTGCAACTCAAACTTTTGGACTGTAGACAAAATTTCGGACTTTGCTAAATGTTGCAAGTATGGGGAATACGATTTTAAAGTTGACGATATCCCAGACAGGAAACAGACGATAGGGTTGTCCAAAGTTACGGTGGGCGGACCTCTTGTGCTTGAATTGTTTCCTTCCTCGTTTTTTTTTTTTTCAAGCATGTACTTCATGAGTGTAGGAGCTGTGGTCTCAGGTTGGGTGCTCTTCTTCCCACCAGACACGCGGTTAGGCTTAGCAAAGGCAACTGCAGAGGAAGAAGGAATGTCGTTGCTAGTTGTAGGATTCTGCTGGGCAGATGGCTGGCTGGCTAGATTTTTCTGGAAAAAAAAGAATATTGGTTGTTTGCAGGGTTTCTCTTTGTTCATTATCATCGTCGAGTTCTCCGTCTTCTGTGTCAGGACGCGATCCAATGTTCCCTTTTGTATCGCGCTCTTCCATGTACAACTTCCAGAACTGCAACTGGCTTTCGAATCTGTAAGCTTTTATTTTTTTAGCAGCTTGTCCACTTTTTGTTCTCCTTTCACTCAGACTTTCTCAAGTTACCTCGTATGTTATTCCACCTAGTTTTGCATTGACTACCTATAAAGACAAAAGCATAAAATTGTGTGAACAAAAAAGATGATGGGACAGGGATTGTTATTATAAATTGACTTATCGTAGATAGAGATAAATTGGAACATTAGATAACCCCTGTTTCATCATTATCTCTTTTTTTCAGATATCTGGCTACAGGCGATTCGTTCAAAACTATATCATTCAGCTACCGGATGGGGCACTCAAATGAACAGTCAATAGTGACCTAAACATGTACTGCCATAGGTGAAGCCTTGATGAATGAAGTGATGCCTGAACCATCAGAAGAAGAATGGAAAATAATCGCACAGGAGTTCAAAGACATCTGGAATTTCCCCAATTGCATCGGGGCTGTAGATGGCAAGCATGTCAGCATTCAGGCTCCACCGAACAGTGGATCTCAATTCTTCAATTACAAGAAATATTATATTCAATAATGAACATATGGAATAGAGCACGAAAAAAAATTACTCAACCCCCCCCCCCCCCCCACCCCGAAATTTGATGCTTTCCGTTTCAAGCTATGTAGAATCCGCAAATGCAATAAAAAAAAAATTCTGTCCGTACGCCGTACTTGCACTATTCTTAGTTACCATGAACCAAAATTGACGAAATTCGGTTTATAAGTCCCATTTGGGGTCTAGCTGGTCCTTGAAGCTCGGCGTTAATGTCATTCATCCCTGAGGGGTGAAAAATAGGGGTTGAAATCTCCAGGACGCCGTTATCTCGACTTTTTTTGCGGTTTTAAATAGTTCTCGAACTTGAGAGTTTTTTAAGACCACCCGGCGCATTGTACGTCCAGCCGTTCGTTCACAGTAAGGCCCGGAATTTTGCACCGACAGGCTTTTTCAACAGGAGGGTGAATGAAATTGTATACATTCAGCCCAAATATCATCACCAGGGACGCGGTAACAATCGGGCCCGAGATCATCATTGCTAGGGAGCACCTGATTATATTCACAGAGTATGAAGTCGAGTTGGTTGTTCTGTGGGATTATTCCATTTGAAAAACGCTGCAAATCCCTGCACAACGGTTTATTACTTTGTATAGAATTCCCTTCTGTTACAGATCACAGCACTATGTATAGATAACCCGTCTATATAATATGATATGTACTATTCTATACATATTATGTAGATCGCAGACCCTCCGTAGGTTAGTACCTAACCCCGTACTCGTTACTAGGTACCTACCTAAATCACGAGTTAAATGTTGCTAAAGTAATTCTGCCGATGACAAACAGTACCTAACAAAAAGAAACACACATAATGAAGTTCTGAAAAGAAATTGTTGATGAGGAGTGAAAAAAGTTGCAAAAGTACCTACCAACAAACTCCAGCCCCTTCTACGTAGATAGTATAATGAACCGTTGTGTAATAATTTACCGTTGTGTAATGATTTACCGTAGTAATAATTTACCTATCAATAATACTTCAACGTTTGTTCAAGTTTCACTACCTACCAACAAACTCCAAAAGAGCCATCATTTTTCAAATGAAATAATATCACAGAACAACCAACTCGACTTCATACTCCGCCAATATAATCAGGTGATCCCTAGCAATGATTTCATCTCCGCCAAATTTCCTATTGTGGGCGCGTCTCTGGTTACGAGATTTGGTTTGAATTGTATACATTTCATTCACACTGGAGTCGAAAATGCCTGTCGGTGCAAACTTCGGGGCCTTACTGTGAACGAACGGCTGGACGTACGACGCTCCGGATGGTCTTAAAAAACTCGCAAGTTCAAGAACTATTTAAAACCGTAAAAATATTCACGAAAAAAAAATGGTAGAGTCGTTTTGAAAATTTCAACCCGTATTTTGAACCCCTTAGAGATGACTCACAGTAACGTCGAGCTTCGAGGACCAACTAGACAGCGAACGGAACCTATAACCCGAATTTCATCAATTTTCTTTCATGGTAACTAAGAAAAGTGGCCCGTACGGCGTACGGCGTACGGCGGACAGACAGAAATATTTTTATTGCAGTTTTGGATTCTACATACCTTGAAACGTAAACCATCAAATTTTGAGGGGGGGTAAGAATTTTTTTTTTCATGCTCGATTCCAATGGTTCATTATTGAAAATAATAAACCAAAATGATGGCTCTTTTGGAGTTTGTTGGTAGGTAGTGAAACTTGAACAAACGTTGAAGTATTATTGATGGGTAAATTATTACACAGTGGTAAATTATACACAACGGTAAATTATTACACAGCGGTTCATTATACCATCTACGCAGAAGGGGCTGGAGTTTGTTGGTAGGTAATTTTGCAACTTCAACAACCGTCAATGTACTATTGATGGACAAATTATTACAAAACTGTAAATTATTATTCAAAGGTAAATTATTGCACAACGGTTCATTATACTATCTACGTAGAAGGGGCATCTATAGAGGTAAATTATTACGCAACGGTTTATTATTTGCCTTATGTACCTATGCTTCATGAATAACTACAAAATATTTAATTATTGAATTACTGAATCCCGCGCATTTGTAGGAAACTTTAATTCCGGGGCCGGCTCCAGTACTCGATGTAGGGCTTTCCTGGGGGGAGCTCGAGGGTATTGACCACAGAAAACAGTGATCTACGCAAAAGGGGCATCTATATACAGGTAAATAATAAACCGTTGTGTAATAATTGGCAGCGTTTTTTCAGTTGTGTTGCTTGGCTTGTTTGATGCAAATTATAACTTCATTGCTATGTTAGTGCCTATGGTAAAAACAGTGATGGAGGTATTTGGGCACATTCTAACATTGGTAAAGTGTTTGAATCGAGCAATTTTTCGGTACCTGGACCTCTTCCGGGCACAAACATTGAACTACCACACGTAACAGTTGCTGATGAGGCATTTCCATTAAAGTCGTACATTATGCGCCCTTACCCCAGTCAGGAAGTAGACGATCCTAAAAAGTTATTCAATTATCGTCGCAGTCGTGTTAGAAGGGTTTCGGAAAATAGTTTTGGGATCTTAGGTCAAAAATTCAGATCGTACAATAGACGAATTCAGTCATTACCAGATAATGTAGACAACAGAATATTGGCCACCTTCGTTTTGCATAATTTCATACGAAGGTATGAGGGCGCAGCTGTCATCAGAGGGGATACAAGTGGCAACGACCACAATCAAGTCAACTCAGCGATAACAAACTTGTCCCACCGAGGTGGAAATGCCACCAGAGAAGCTTTTCAAATTCGAGATTCATTCAAAGAATATTTTTCTTCAGAAGCTGGATCAGTTCCATGGCAAAATCATGCGATTTGAATCCGTGAGGAATGATTTTCTGTGTCCATAACAATATTAGGTAGGTACCTAATGATAGTTACGAAATGTTTTGATCTATGAACCTACCTAAGTAGGTAACGACTCATTTCTTTGTAATCCTAATACTCAAAAGTTAGTTTATTTTATATCATGTATATTTTTCTTTTTTTATTATGTACCTATTGATTAGGAGTAGGAGATACCTACTGGGGCACTACTATTATACAAGCACGTACTAAACGTGTGTGGGTATATTGTTTCTATAAACAAATAATAACAAATAAAAAAATAATAAAAACTTACCATCAATGTTCATCATGTGGCCGATTTCCTCCCGCATTTAGGTACTTCGGGTCCTTCAAGTCGTAAAGGACCGACCGACCTCTTCCGAACCAGCTCAATCAACAATTCGTCATACATGACGCAGATATAATTATGTCACAACACAATACAGAGCCAAAAGTTACACAGATGCCTAGATATGTCACAGCCAACAACGCCGTTTTCACGTCAGTGTAAAACTAAAAAATATATCGGCGGCGACGGATTTTTCTAGTCCATCACGGAAGCCTGAAGGGTACTGTGAACGCCTGAGCCTCACTGCGTCGGACACATCTGAACACCCAACGTCTTTCTGTAACTGTTGTGTGGTTGCCGAAATGTTTTTGAAATATTATTGTTCCCTAATCATTGCCGGAAAATATTTTAGCGAGACGCCAACAAAACAAAAATCTAATGTTCCGCGATCCTCTGCCGGAGCTCGACAGACGAAGCTCGTTAGTGTGGGTAGCCTTAGTAGGGGTGAAGAGTCCAGTGAACATCACAGGAAGTTTATGTACGAAGTTTAAACCATTGAAAAGGACTTCTCCCATGAAAAGGACTGATGGTCCCTTGAAAAGGACTACTCACATTGAATATTCGTACTACCTATGATCCTGCAGTTTTATCCGAATCTCCGATGTTATCAACAACATGCGAACCATCTGGGCCATTGGACGACAAACATTCTGTTTCCTGCTGCAGTACAGCACCTTTACTGATTCACAGTGATTCTGATGATTTCAGGTGCCACATTGTACTGCCAAGACATACTCTTCACGTTCCGTTAAAATAGGACACAGTCATTCTCCAAATATCATTAGACTCGAAACCTCAAGGCTGGTATTTTACTACAATTAGGCTGGTTACCTACACCCACCCTCTTTCTGGTTCAATATTAACGATTCTTTTGTAATCTCAGATTTGAGTGTGAATTGAAATACATTCGCCAGGTTGAAACATCTAGGTTGGTACTTTATAAAAAATTAGGTAGTTTTCTTACCTATCCCCCCCATTCCGGTCAGATTTTTTTTCAAATTTTGAAGGTTGTAGATTTCAAGTTGGGCTACGTTTGACCGCTTGATGAGCGAACAAAATGTACCATTGTTTTCATGATTCTGATTAATATAATGACAGACAGATTCAAGATTTTATTAACATACGTCTGTATAAGCTCTTTTGCTAATTAGAATGGGGATCAGAGCCTGAATGCTCAACAATTTATCGCCAGAGTAGGTGGTTCCCTCTTCCAACTTCTAGAAATTTATGTCCAATGTCAGCATAATATATTCTCATCGAGGGAAAATTCGCCAACTAATGAGAAGCCAACCATCATCTGTAAATGGTGGTACTGAGCAGGAGCTACCCCAAGTATTTAATAAATCACATGGTTTTCCGTAGATGGGGAACAGTTAGGCGGACTTATGTGCATGAAGGTCAATATTCCTCGGCTTCTTGGGCGAAGCCATTGTGGAGGAGGGTCCTTTGTTATCGATGAATTATGGCAAGGTCTCCTTCTTTGGATCAGAAGGTATACAACATCTTACGGTGGCTTCTTGATTAATAGGTACCTACACATGAGGCTGTCTGTAATTAATTTGTAGCCCACGAACGTCGACCCTTACACAGGGTGTCTTAGAAATACCCTCCCCTCTTTATTTTATAAAACTCTATACTACGTTTCATGGGATGAATATTGGCCAAAGTTCAATTCATTTCAATTCGTTCCTTTCAATCTTCTGGGATGCGTAGGGCCGCAACTAGCTCTTTCCACCTTTTCCGATCCCAAGCCATAATTTAAAGGCGGTTCCAGGAGAGCCCTTGTTGAATAGCTTCACAGTGCGTCTCCATGTGATCTTGGGCCTGCCTTGCCTTCTAGTACCTTGAGGGGTCAATTCCAGAGTCTGTTTGGCCACTGAGTTCTCTTGTCTGAGGCCACTTCCTCCTTATCTGCTGAACGATTTTTTTCAGTTTGGATTCTTCTCCACAACCCTTCTTCAAAGGAAACGGTGAATGGGGCTTAAAAAAAAAACAAAAAAAAACTTGAGTTTGCGGTTAGTTGCTGCAGTGCCTCTCCAGGTCCAAAAGCCATAAAACATTACCGAGAGGACATCGGAATTAAAATATGAGCTTTGTACGGCGGTGGATATGGCTAGCTCTCCAAACAGGATACAGCTTTGCAAATTCTTGATGATCTCAATTTCTGCATCGGCTTCTCCATTCTGGGCCCACTTACCTGGCTTCCTCGCTCTATGGCCTCGCCCCTGACCAAGAGAGGCTGATAGCAGGGGGAATTGACCCTGGGACTGCAAAACTTATGGCCTCCTCCTTCTTTCTCTGCTTTGCATGTCAGTGATCATTCCCTGAATATGAGCCTGTGGGAAAGTAAGCACACGTTATCCGCATACTCAACCTCCTCTAGTCTGTTTGGTATGTCACACTTTTGCGGCATACAACACCTTAAACAGTTATAAGGGTGACAGCAGGCAGCCTTGCCTCATCACTCTCACATTGGTAGGAATCTGGCCCGTTAGCTTGCCTTCATGGCTCAAAGTACATAATACCTATACTGTCAAGAGGTGGTGGTTTAGAGAGTAACGAGTATAATTTGGATTTCGAGAGCTCTTAGATTAGATTTTGGTTTATTATTTTCAATAATGAACCATTGGAATCGAGCATGAAAAAAAATTCTAACCACCCCTCAAAATTTGATGGTTTACGTTTCAAGGTACGTAGAATCCGAAAATGCAATAAAACGCTGCAAATCCCTGCACAACGGTTTATTATTTTGTATAGAATACCCTTCTGTTACTACAGATCACAGCTCTCTGTATAGATAACCCGTCTATATAATATAAATATGTACTATTCTATACATTTTATGTAGATCGCACACCCTCCGTAGGTTAGTACCTAACCCCGTACTCGTTACTAGGTACCTACCTAAATCACGAGTTGAATGTTGCTAAAATAATTCTGCCGATGACAAACAGTAGGTACCTAACAAAAAGAAACACACATAATGAAGTTCTGAAAAGAAATTGTTGATGAGGAGTGAAAAAAGTTGTAAAAGTACCTACCTATATCTCCGGCAAATTTCCTATCGTCGGCGCGTCCCTGGTAACGAGATTTGGTTTGAATTGTATACAATTTCATTCACACTGGAGTCGAAAATGCCTGTCGGTGCAAACTTCGGGGCCTTACTGTGAACGAACGGCTGGACGTACTATGCTCCGGGTGGTCTTAAAAAACTCGTAAGTTCAAGAACTATTTAAAACCGTAAAGAGATTCACGTAAAAAGAAGGTATAGGCGTTTTGAAAATTTCAACCCCTATTTTGAACCCCTTAGAGATGACTGACAGTAACCTCGAGCTTCGAGGACCAACTAGACCCCGAACGGAACCTATAACCCGAATTTAATCAATTTTGTTTCATGGTAACTAAGAAAAGTGGACCGTACGGCGTACGGCGGACAGACAGAAATATTTTTATTGCAGTTTTGGATTCTACATACCTTGAAACGTAAACCATCAAATTTTGAGGGGGGGTAAGCATTTTTAGCATGAATATGCTTTAGCCGTGACCTAACTAGCCAAAAAAGCAATTTCGTAACGAAATTTCGTAACGAAATCTGGGACGACAACATTTGTAATGATTTTCACGTACAACCGATTCGTTGCTACGGAACTTTAACTTCGCCAGTTATCATCGTACAAAAATCGTTCACCACTCGTTGGATAGCTCTCGATTTACCTAACCATATTACGTTAACCACTGCGGAGTGCGTGGCCGACAAGCTGCGGTATGAGCGTGATTGTTTAAATAATTGTTTACACACAGGTGATCATTCTCACTAACGAGGTACGTGGTACGTGGTGTGGGTGCGGGAGGGGGCGCAAAGACATAAAATGTGGGACGACAACATGGATACCGATGATACGGAACTATGTAACTGTTGCGATAATTTGTTGTGACGCGGTGATTATATATAAGATTCAGATTCTTACTCGACCTTGAACGCGTGGTTGATCTTATATACGAAAATCATAGGAGTTCCAGTTGTATGACCACAAAAAAAAGCTTAGGTAAGTACCTATTACACTTGCAGCATTTTTGGAAACAGTAAAAACTTACCGTTGCCTCCTTCGGTTCAGTTGTTGAACTCCTATCAACCTCCTCCTTCATTATTTTCTTTGCTCCTTTTCCCTTCCTTCTCACTCGTACTGACTCCATCGGGCAAAGTAGATTGGCGACAATTCCTCGTTTCCAAGATTCAATTTGTTGAATAATTACTGGATGAAGTATTGAAAACAAATGTGCAGCCTCACATAATGATACCCACATTTTGGGTCAGAGAAACAGCGAGGAGCACATCATGAGGCTAAAGCATATTCATGTTTTGTAATTTTAGCCAAGGGCTCTAAGTAGTACCCAGGCGAGGCGCGCAGCGCCGAGTTTTTTCATGCTCGATTCCAATGGTTCATTATTGAAAATAATAAACCAAAATATTTCTGTCTGTCCGCCGTACGCCGTCCGGGCCACTTTTCTTAGTTACCATGAACAAAAATGGATGAAATTCGGGTTATAGGTTCCGTTCGGGGTCTAGTTGGTCCTCGAAGCTCGGCGTTACTGTCAGTCATTTCTAAGGGGTTCAAAATAGGGGTTGCAATTTTCAGAACGCCGTAGCTCGAAAACTTTCGATTGAAGGGTATCGTTTTCGTACGACATTAAATTTGTCTTGAGCTAAACAATTTTTTGAGACCACCCGGAGCACTGTACGTCCAGCCGTTCGTGTGCACCAAAAAGCTTCGCAAACACGATCGTGAATCAAACGGTATAAATCCGGCCGGGATATCATCACTAAGGAGCACCTGATTATAATCAAGGATGGCTGTATGAAGTCGAGTTGGTTGTTGTGCGATATTATTTCATTTGATAAGTGATGGAATAATGGATTTTGTTGGTAGGTACTTATGAAATTGAACAAACTTTGAAGTATTATTGATGGGTAAATTATTACACATCGGAAAATTATTACACAACGGCAAATTATTACACAATGGTAAATTATTACATAACTGTAAATTATTACACAACGGTAAATTATTACACAACGGTCCATCTACCAAGAAGGGGCTGGATTTTGTGGGTAGGTACTTGTGAAACTTGAACAAACTTTGAAGTATTATTGATGGGTAAATTATTACACAACGGTAAATTATTACACAACGGTAAATTATTACATAACGGTAAATTAGTACACAACGGTTCATCTACCAAGAAGGGGCATATCAACAATTTTCCTTCAAAACTTCATTATTTGCGTTTCTTTTCGCCATTTTAGTTACTGTTTGTCATCGAAAGAATTATTTGAGCAATGTTTAACTCGTGATTTAGGTAGGTACCTAGTAACGAGTACGGGGTTAGGTACTAACCAACGGAGGGTCTGCGATCTACATAATATGTATAGACTAGTACATATTATATAGACGGGTTATCTATACAGAGAGCTGTGATCTGTAAAAGAAGGGTATTCTGTACAAAATAAAAACCGTTGTGCAGGGATTTGCAGCGTTTTTCATAAATGCTAAGCCAAAAAATAATCCTGCCTGCCTATTGTATGATGAAACAGTACTTAATGGTTAGTAGTAAGCTATTTGCGACACCTTGGCAGCTATTTGGGGCACCCAAGGGTGACGTGCATACTACTACTAATATGAACTCCCTTTACTACTAATATGCTACCTTTCCTGGAAAACGGGGAAAAGAAGGAAATCGAAATCACAGTAGACCGCTGATTTAATTTTGAATAGCCTGGCTTCACCCTTGACTGTCGAACTCTTTCCTGGTGTGGCGTCCTATATTCTTTTGAGCCTTAGGTTTGATTTACTGATCCAATCACGAGAAGTGGGGAAAGAAAGGCTTTCACCCAGAACCTTTCCGACCAGAAGTGACTTATTCCGTGATGGACGCGGCCTAATAAAGGGCCCTTTATTAATTTTTTTCAAAACTCCCAGTGATTAATTTAATTGTAATTATTTCCTTCGCTAAGCTCGAGGATTTTATACAGTGCGGATCTGCCTATTCTCCACTGATCCACTTTTTTTATTTTTTTAACAACCGGAAATTGGCAACATTTCTCGAATCCTGCGCAAATGAAGAGCGCTTTTATTATTTTCATTATTCCAAAGGTTCATTATTTTCAGTAATGAATCCTTGGATTCGAGCATGACAAAATTTAACTACCCGTCAAAATTTGACAAATTGGTTTCCATTTCAAGGTATACGTAAAATCCGAAAACGGAATAAAAAAACGCTGCTACTTACTGCACAGCGTTTTATTGTTTACCTGTAAAGATGCCCCTTCTTTGCGTAAATCACTCATTTCTGTGGTCAGTACCTACCCTCTTGCTCCCCTAGGAAAGCCCTAAATCAGGTACAGGAGCCGGCCAGGCAATTACAGTTTTATAAATATGCGGCGGATTCAAGAATTCTATCATAAAATATTTTTCGGCCATCTCGAAGGGGTTAAAATTCCCAGGACAAAAAATTCCAATTTTTTAAGAATTGTTTAAATAAATTTATTTCGAACTCTGAATGTTTTGAGACCACCCGGAACATTGTACGTCCAGCCGTTCGTTCACAACATTGAGGTCCTAAAATTCGCGCTGTACACCTTAGTCAACATTATCATGAATGAAACGATCATTGCTAGAGGTGAACATCTGATTATAATAACTCATGGCTGTATGAAATCGAGATGGGATTTCCGTGATTTTATTTCATTTGAAGAATGGTGGTTATTTGGATTTTGTTGATAGGAACTTCTGTAACTTGAACAAAGAAACGTTATGCTTCATAAGTAACAACAAATAATATATTAATTTCGTTAATAATTAATAAATAATTATATTAATTAAATTAGGTAATTAATTCTCGAATCCTTTGCATATTTGTGGAATGTAATTGCCCGGCTGGCTCCAGTACTCTTTCTTGGGAGAAGCACGAGGGTAGGTATTGACCACAGAATACACTGATCTACTCATAGGTGGGGCATATATACAGGTAAATTAAAATTATAAACCGTTGTTTAATATTTTGCAGCGTTTCTAATTTTAATTATCAACTTGATCCATGTCATTTGAATCGTTACGCGATGGTCAAACTTTCCCGTTCAATGCCGAACCCGCCACTCGAACTCGTAGACTCGACGATCTGTGATGGCTATGATCGATCCGTGTGCGCACCCCCACTCACTTACCTTGGAAGTTGAAGGTTCCGCTGACGGTTCGAATAGGAGTCGACGCGTGTTCGGAAGGCCTGTGTACTTTACTTTTACGATCACCCGTGGCATTATAAAATCGAGTTAGTTATTGCTTGTTATTTCATTTGAAGAGAGATGGTTATTTTGGATTGTGTTGATATAATTCAGGGCTTTCCTGGGGGAAGCACGAGGGTAGGTATTGACCACAGAAAACACGTGATCTACGCAGAAGGGTTATGTGTACAGGAAAATATATTAGCCGTTGTGGTAGTGATCCACCATAATATTGTACAGATTCACTCCGGAATCGCGCTATGAAGAGCTCATATATTTTCCGAACCTACCACAATCAACATCAAAACAGGACAACACAATTTTCCAGAAAACAACAACAAAAACATGTGATGGTTTCAATCACACTACCCCCATCTTCTTGACATCAGCACGAGCCATCCGATTAACGTGTATGAACCTCTTCCCCCCCCCCCCCCTCACCCAACTGGACCTGGTACAACCCATCGTTTGCTTTCTTCAGCACCGTCCAAGGGCCAGTCCACTGAGGTTGTAACTTCGGGCACCGCCCCACAATCCTCCTCGGCTCGTGTACCCATACCCAGTCGCCAGCCTGGAAGCTCGTTAGTTTTGCATGCCTGTCAAATCGGGTTTTCTGTAGTTTCATCTGAATACCCATGTTTCGACGAGCAAACTCCCTTATCTCCAATAAGTCCTCGCGCAACTTGAATGCGTAGGGGGTAGAGCATCACTGTTCGTCCAACACAGGCCGCTCCAACTCTTCTGGTAGTTGATGTTCACGCCCGTCGTACATCATGAGGGCTGGCGAAACCCCAGTGGTGACGTGAGGAGCACTCCTATATGCCAACAGAAATAAAGGCAGCAATTTGTCCCATTCATCCTGCTTGGAGTTTATGAACGCTGTTAGGTAGGTACTTTGTGTCCTCCAGACTGGTGATGGAGTGGGGTGGCCCGGGTGTGTCTCGTGCCAAGTATTTCGCTCATTTCCTTTATTAATTTTGATTCGAAGTTGCGCCCTTGGTCAGTGTGGATTTCATTTGGGTATTCTTTCTGAATACCCTGTCAACAAGGGCAGCAGCAACCGTTTCAGCTTCCTGGTAGGGATCTGTTCAGCTTCCATTGTGTCTAGTGATTTGGGGGCCCAATGACGGTTTGGATTTGGCTCCTCAACACCTCTACATGCTGACTGAGACTTCTAGTTTCGTTTGAGGGCTGCTGGTTGGAGAGCAGAGAGATCAGCTCACCAAGTTGATCCTTGATATCCCTCATCTGGGATTCAACAGATCCTATCCGCTGGAGAACCGTACCATTACTGTGAGTGTGCTGCCCTGAAAGTGGGCCAGTGTTTCCGTCGCTTGAGGGTCCTCCGGATCCGCCGGCCTCCGTCGCGTGGACATCGTGCGTCCCGACATCCCCCGGCGTGGGTGAGTAGACGTTGGGCGCCAGTTGTACAGATTCACTCCGGAATCGTTCTATGAAAAGCTCGTATATTTTCCAAACCTACCACAATCAACATCAAAACAGAACAACCACAATTTTCCAGAAAACAACAACAAAAACATGTGATGGTTTCCTTCACAATATTTTTGGGAAAACTCAATATAATGTACCTGCTAGCTGAATATCCTGTGCATTGCACAGGCTCATTCGGGTTGTGTATTGATAGTTTCAAAAAACTCTCAATGGGGCGGGAATTGGATAATTTCTAATAAAGACCATACGTTTAGCCGTGACGTCCGAACAATCATACAATCAGAACTGCGATTTAATTAACAAATTATGAACCTGGCAAAGTGATGTGCCTAGGTAATAGTGTACCTAGTTGTTGTGTTGTAGGTAAGTTCTTTCCATTCGACTGCTCTTGGGTGAATATTGTGGCCAGTACCTTTACCTCGCGAGGTTCTCTTCATTCCTTATTGTATTTCTAACAAAGAATATAAGAGTTATATCATTGAAGTTTTAGTCTTAATTTAATATTCATGTTCATGAATATTAACGTGCTGCGCATCGTCGAGGTTGTAGAAACTTTGGGACACATGATGCCTGAAGCTATAGACTTGAGACCATCTGTCTCCATCCCATATTCAAAACGATCACTCACTTCGCAATAAGTAATATTGAACATCGTATATCCCCATATCATTACCTTCTTTACACACATAACGTAATCTTAAGCACAATTTAAAATGAAAAAGTCTGCTATGTGGCAGGGCGGTTAGCATCATCACAACGTTGCACTGATTCATGTAATTGAAATATCCAGCAGGATTGAGTTGATTAGTTAGCAAGATACATGTATAGTCCACCATTTGTAGTATGTAGTGCAAACCTACGGATTATTATTATATTGATGATTGTGAATTATATTGTTTTCTAATAACTTCGTGTTTTTTTATTGTGCCGTGGAATAAATTTCAAAGTCGGAAGTTGTGAAGAAGGATTTTTCTCTTGATTTTCTTAATCTTGACTATAAGACACGCCATTTGAGAAAACGAAAAGGAGTAGTGGAGCCGGCTAAGGAATTAAAGTTTCATAATATGCGGTGGACTCAAGAATTCTATTATTAATAATTGTTTGTTGTTATTTTCATGAAGCATAACGTTTCTTCAAACTGAAAAGTACCGATCAACTGGAATTCGAAATAACCATCATTCTTCAGATGAAATCATATTTCGTACAGCCATGCGTGGTTATAATCAGGTGTCCCCTAGCAGTGATATCTGGGCCGGAATTATACCGTATCATTCACGATCATGTTGTCAAAATTCTTTAGTTCCAGATTTAAAAATAACCATACCCTTCTATTGAAAGTTTCTAAGCTACGGCGTTCGGGATTTTCAACTCCTATTTTTCACCCGTTAGAGATGGCTGACTTGACGTCGAGCTTCGCGGACCAACTAGACCCCGAATGGAACTTGCAAACCAAATTTCATTAATGTTGTTTCATGGTAACTTGGAAAAGCGCGAAATACGGCGGGCGGGCAGAATCAAATCAAGTGGGGGGGATTATTATTTTTTATCCACCCCCCCCCCCCCCCCTTCATGCTCGATTCCAAAGCGAAAAACCAAAAACGGGTCCTTCTTCGGTCCCTCCCGCTCGCCTCCTAGAGGAGGAGACTTTTAGTATGTTAACTACTAACTAGTCCACATAAAGTCCCAAAGTCGAGCTATCGGCAGTCTTCAACAATCAGAGTTTCGGCCATCTTCAATGGGGACGTCTCTCACCAAAAGGCAACAGTGGAGCACGTGAGACTGTGTTTTTCCTTGGTTGGAAGAATTTAATTTATACTCGAAGGAGGGTATATTGTTAGCTGGACACCCTTCCTGCCGTGCCTTCCCACCCAGTACTTCACTGATAGGACGAAAACAACTTGGTCACAGGGCGATGAAGTTTAATGGCGAAAGTTGGGTTTCATTAGCCCGAGAGCACAATGAACTATGTTAGGAATAAGGGACTAGAAAGGATTAATAGGATTCGATAAGGTCGATCATTCCACTAGCAGATCACCATCAGAGAATTTGGACTAGGGCGTAGCGGACTGCTAGTCAGTTACCAGGCGGTAAAGCGATGACAGCGAGTTGAACCTCGGTCGTAGGGGGCTTTCTCAAATTAATTTCCCGGGTACCTACAAAGAGCTGTCACGAGTCATACACCTCCCCCCACCAGTGAGGAAGAACTTAAATGAGAGGTTAAAATTGGTCTGATCATTACGTCTGATCATTGGTCTGGTCGGTACTATTACGTTGAGGGGCTTTACTACCTTGATTGATTGTTATTAAACTCATGCTTATTAGTCGGGGTAAACTCATGCTTATTTGTCGGGGCCTTGCGAAAAGTATGTGAACCCTAATCAGTGATAAATAATGATATTCAAGACCTATGAGTATTGTGGTGAAGATGGCAAGAAACTGGCTCCTCTCCTGATTTATTGTGGAGGATGCGTTACGGTGAGACGGTGAAAACCTTGAGGTATAATAAAGTCTTGGTAGAATAATATGTTTAATATTGAACCTTTTGAATGACAGAGAAACAGTTTGAAGCTCCCCTCAAAATTTGTTGGTATCTTTGCAAAATTTAATATCCAAAATTGGTGGTGGGGGGGGGGGGGGGAGGGGGGATGGTGCGTTCCATCGAGATTGCGTTCTTGTCCTTTTACAGTTTTCGAAGAACATGGAATTTGGCCTGCGGTGTAATATTATAACAATATTATATCAAGTGCACGATCAAGCAGAAGTTAGTTTCATTCATAAATGAAAACGGCGGACGGACAAACTTTTTTTATTGCATTTTCGGAGTCTACATACCTTGAAACGGAAACCATCAAATTTCGAGGGGGGTTGAAAAAAATTTTTCATGCTCGATTCCAAAGGTTCATTATTGAAAATAATAAACAAAAATTTCACTGTCCCGTTGTGTATACAGGAAAATGAAGGTTACTCAAGTACTGAAATCTGTTCTGTATGGGAAAGGTTCCTGACGTTGCAGATGGGGGTCTACATGTTTAATCAACAAGTTCATAAAATACACGAAATTAGGGAGTACTTTTCTCATTATAACATTCACTAAATGTGAATGATGGCTTCGGATCAGATTTGCACTTCAAACTTGAATGGGTTCACCAAAACTATCACACGACTTTCGTTAGGTACCTGCTATCATCATTTCAACACTAGCTGGATTACCCGAGCGATGCACAGGATATTATTAATTTGGATTATGTTTATGAACATACAAAATATCTCTGATGGAGTGGGAATGTATGTTCTTGCCAAAGTGATATAAACATGGTATTTCTATGTATAACTTCGGTACTTATCTTATTTCATTACCCGAATTTTGCGACTATTATGATCTTAGATGCAAAGTTGTCCGTGGACATAATAGTCCAAGTTCCATTCTCAAAACATCATAACATTCATAACCAACTATCGTACCTGTTTATGAAGTATTGTACTTTAGGAAACGGCTTTACCTGTATGTTTATCGTATATCCCACCACTTTCCTGCATGGGTAGCGCACGCCTTCTGCTCTCTGATTGGGTACCAAACTGCTATCAATTTAAGAAAGCTTACTGATCTTATTCATACGGCCAACCACCATGAAATTAACATTGAATTTCTCTGCTTAGGTCTATACCTAAGTTAATCCAATAATAACTGTTTGACGTGAAAAGTGAGAGGGAGAGTCGATGTGGATTTGCATATTGTAATAACCCTTGGGAGTAAAGCTACCTCGGAAACCTGGCACAAGCCCCCCTTCAAACAGTCAGTGTTTCCGATACAGTCCCATTCGAATGCCATTCGATATTGAGGTCTCTGGTTTCAGGTCGATGCTGGGGTACGTTATTTATTATCCTGCAACTTCCCTACCTTTGCTTTAGGGTCCTTGGGATTACTAAAGTTTGGGGGACTGCGATTGTAAAGTACCTACCTAATATTTGAGTTACATTGCATTGAGTCACTTCTAGTCCTTTGAATCGTTGTCTTGAATTAACCAGATATTGATGTGGGAGCCAGCAGTTCGCTTAGCTGTGATGTTAATCGTGGTACACTGAGTCTATCGGAGAGTTACCATAAAGGTAGCGGTTTAAGCGGTAATGTTTACGTTAAGTAATATATTCAAATTTTGAGCAATTTGTAATTTAGAAAGAAAATTGAATTTTCAGTCAAGTTTTTGTGCAAAATTACTTTTTGCATAAATTTTCACCGATCTTATAGCAGTTTTTGGAGAAAATCCATAATCCACAATTGCGTTGTCCACAATATTTTGTTGGTAGGTACTTACCTACGAATTTTTGGAAATCTGTTCGGCAATAATTTCATTTCAGAGCATCTTGAATTTATCATTTGAGCTAATTTCAATAGCAGTCATAGCAGTTTCAACATTTTTGAGTAAGCTTCATGCACAATCATTTCCCATCGTGATTAGGGTATCACTCGTATCGTCATGCTATTTCACGGGAAGAACGTCTCCATTTTACTACACAACGATTTTCATTTCGCTACAAGTATTTTTATCACGTTAAAATAGGAAGTTTGCATATGAAAAAATGGTGAATTTTGAAGTAAGAACAGAACACATCTGATCTAAGAACAAAATACATGCTTGCAGATTTCTTGACTGTGTATCTCCAGAGAAGCCTGTCTCGAGCAAGAGTAGGTACCTATTGAGAATTGTGGTACCAGTCGATTAGTTTGTCATCTGTTGAATTTTCACATAATTTGCTCGATTAGTTACTACAATAAACGGTCTGCCTTTTCTACCTGAGAGTTAGTGTTTTCTTATCAGAAAAACTGCATTCGATATAACTTAATTAGCTTATATTTAAGGGGTCGGATTGATTGAGATTATTATCCCATCGTTTGGAAAACAATAATTCACCCCCTCCCCTTCCCCCGCATGACTGTTCAGTGGTCGGAACATGAAACAGTTATTGCTGTCCAAAAATCACCCATTCTCTGTGAATTATTGTATTGGCGATAAGGGTTGGAATGAAATAGGAAGAATGATACTTAACGGGGCCTGCACCGAAATTCATCTACTTGGGTTTTAACCTCTCTCTTTTGCTTAATTGCTCGTAACTCTGTGTGACTGGGAGCTTATCGAGCACTTGAGTGGAGGGGACTCCACCATGTAATCCCTCCCCCCCACCACCACCACTGTTCAACCTCTTAGTTTGTGTCTCTTCATCCAATATAAATCGTGATCCAGTCGATAGTTCTATTGTAGTTACCGAAAATGCGGGCTCAGATCAAACATCCAATTATAATTACATTTAGTCAACAACGGAGAACTCGTTTTTTGAGGCTAATGGAATTTTCCCGTCAGTTTGATCATAAATATGTTATTATTAACGTCATAAGGGCACCACGATTATCAAATCATAATACGCAGTATAACGATAAACTATATTAAGGGGTTTCCGGAGTACTAAATCCGAAAATTTTAGCATTTCACTATACGAATAGGAAGGAACTCTGCAGCTTTTTTTTTACCACCCCTTATTTTGACTTTTTTGGGTGTTCGGTAAACTCCAAGGATTGCTCCAGTAGAAAATCACTGAAATGAAGAGATGGGACGGGATTAATCATGAATGAATCATGAAATTAACTCAGTAGGTAGTTTAAATTGATTTAAAATAGTTTTGCTTCCTCAAGACTCGAAAAATTGAATATTCTCCAAAATCAAAATTTCCACTCAGAGATATATATCAATATTAGTCTGACACAAATTCCCGACATTAATTTTTGCAACTCTTTTCTGTTGGTCCGATTTGATTTGATTTTCAGGGATCTTACTGTTTGATTCCTGTCAGTCTACTGTGCAATCATGTTTCGGAATGATTCTTCTGCGCATGCGCATACAACTAGCTAGCTTCTGCAAATATCAAAATAGAATGATTGTTACAGAAATCTAACGTTTCAGAGTTCAGTTTCAGAGTTTAAGAAATTTCTCCCTTGAGAGGGAAAAACATTAAATCATGTTTAATGTTTTTCCCTCGCAAGGGAGAAATTAGATATAGTTTTTTAATGTCAAGAAAAAATGAAAGCCACAATTTCACTGAACTCTACAAGTATAATGTTGCATTTACTGTACTTATTATAGAACTCGCCATCAACATATGGTTGCTACAACAGAAGGTAGTAACTGTGTAGTAACCAATGAAAAACGTTGCATATTTGCGTGTCGGAATTCACAGAATGACCCCCAGCCCTAAAAAAGCCACAATTTCACTGAACTCTACAAGTATAATGTTGCATTTACTGTACTTATTATAGAACTCGCCATCAACATATATGGTTGCTACAACAGAAGGTAGTAACTGTGTAGTAACCAATGAAAAACGTAGCTATTGACTCTTGTTTCTTTCGAGTGCGATATTCTTTATGGTTGCTACAACAGAAGGTAGTAACTGTGTAGTAACCAATGAAAAACGTTGCATATTTGCGTGTCGGAATTCACAGAATGACCCCCAGCCCTAAAACATTAAACATGTTAAAATTAATTTCTTAGAAACTTCGAACGATTTTTTTTCCAGAGTTTATTCTCCGGTTAACTTTTTTATATTCTAGAGATCGTGACGTGCCTATATTCAGTTGATAGCCCTAGCCCAACGTCGAAACCCCTAACCACCGCCTTCCTACATCTTACTATAGTATGACCTCCTTACCCACCTACATAGCCTACCGTCGTATTTTTAGGTACATGTTACAGTTACTAACTGAGCCCGCCCACGGCCGCCCACGAAATGATCGTGTCGGAACTGTCGTGTGAGCCAGGCAGCGTGCTGAGGCTTATTCTGCCGACACGAACCCTCAAAGTTTCCGGCAAAGTAAAATTAGTCGACTGATCGAAACCTTTATGAACTTTCTTGCAGAGTTTCTATTCATGGGCATCTCGTCACCATCGAGTCATATGCGTGGTAACTGTATCGTCTATTTCTGTAAATACGTCACGTTATTCATGCGGACTTAACAACACTAAAGCTAGGTTCACATGGCGATGCAATTCCAGACGGCAATCCGGTACGGCAAGTCGTTCTGCAGTGCTATTGCTACGCAATGTCATGGATACTATATCAAAATCTCCAGATATTGTCCCCTGTCGGATCCGTCGCCGTATCTGCACACAGGTCAATGCGTACACCTCTCCTGTTTGGTTGTTCAGCCATATTAGAATTCGACATTCTTGTTTGATTTTGCCGGTTAGATTTCCGGTTATGATTCCGCTGCCATCTGAACGCCTCTGCGGCAAAAAATCTGGCAAACGCGTTGCCGTACCGGATTGCCGTCCGTCCATGTGAACCTAGCTTCAGTCTTCATAAAACGAGAAAACGAAAATTATTACACAGCGGTTTATTATTTAGGTACTTGTATCATGGATGCCTCTTTGCGTAGATCACTGTTTTCCATGGTCATTACCTACCCTGATGCCCCCCCCCCCCCATTTCATGGTCGATTCCAAAGGTTCATTGTTGAAAATAATAAACCAGAAGTCACTAAAGACTCTCCTGGCTGGGAGGTGGATTTTTAAATTGTAAAAAGCGTTGGGTTTCGCCGAATAAAAAAAAGTTCCGAAAAAACTGTGGAACTGTTTGGTAGTTGTATAATTAGGTACCCACTTGACTACGGAAGTTCGCTAATATGGCACAGACAGAAAATCTTCGTGTTCACTCACCACTTCTCGTGAATAAGAGTGTATTATTTTTCCTAAAAAGTCTGGGCTCAAAACAACGAGCAAATGAAAACATGAATGGCTAATTATCGAAAATCATTTTTTCCCACGTAAAAACTGGCGAACTGGATGCTTTTGACTCATGAACAATATCCTGCGTTCACGGTTTTTTGTTTACTGTTTGTTTAATCGCACACAGGAGGCATAGTGGAACTGATTAATAACGAAGCTTTTTTTTTTCTCTTCTTTTTTCATCAGTATGAAAGAAATCGAGTAGGAGGGCGGGTGGCGGTATAGGTCAAAAAATATGTGGGGTGGGCTATCGGATGCGGTTTTCATTTAAAAAAAGTGAAAAAAGAGGCCAGTCGATGGCCCGCATTTCCAGCAACTTGTTTGCATTTCAACTCGTGATCATTTTCCCCTCGTAACTGGTGCTGAATCGCCCAGTAGGGTATTTTACTGATTTGCCTACTTAGTGGAAACATGTCTATAGAAGTACGTTTCCGACAATTTCAGCTAATCTAACTGAAACTAGCTGGATTTGCATTACGCTGGCTACAACTCATTAACTTAATTAGTAATTTAAACGTTTTAAACTGTAACAGGTTGTAAGTTGGTATTCTCTTTATAAGACGACGGCTATGCACTATTGCAAGGAACCTTACTGGATTTTCAATATTTTTTATGATTTGTCTAGAAGCATGCAGCAAAAAGGGGAAAAATATCTGACAACTGCTCCTTGTTACATAAGGCCATTGTAATGTAAACAGGCTGCAGCCTGTCCTCCCCTCTTCCTACGGCCCCGGCAGTGGGCGCCTGTATTAGGTATGTATCATCAGTTGTATTCGAACTGCGAACGAATAAAGAACGTGTGGAGGACAGCCCTGTTTGTTTATAAAATACACCTCAGTGGCGACGAGGATAAAAGTGCTACGTGTGTACCGACTTTATGTCTGAGTCAGATTCGGATTCGGCGGACGCGATAGTGCGTGTTTCGTGGGTGTACGAGCTCACTAAAGTGCGATTGCTCGAACTTTTGGCGCCATTCAAACTCGACAAACCTGAATCTATTCCTATCGACGGATTGAGGAAGACAGTTGTCAGGCTGGTACGCAAGGGGAAGATCGAGCGTCCAACGGAACCACGAAACCAAGTAAAGGTCAGAGCCATGAGCGATAAGCCTAAATTCTCCATGGGCCAGGATAAATGGTCGCATTTTGTGGAACGGCTCGAACTCTACTTTCTGGTGGATGAAGTACCAGAGGCGAAACACGTCGCCGAGTTGCTAATCAAAGTGGACTCTGAAACTTACGCATTGGCACGATCTCTCTGCTCCCCAGCGAAGCCAAAGGACAAAACGTTCAAAGAGCTCTGCAAGTTGTTGTCAGATCACCTGGAGCCGGCGCCCTCAGAGGCCATGGAGCGTTGTCACTTCAATCGGACTTATCAAAGCAAAACAGAGAGCGTCGCGAACTTTATAGCTCGACTGAAATCGTTGGCTATGAATTGTAATTTTACCAATGTGAATGAAGCGATACGTGACCAAATAGTTTGTGGCATTCGTGACCAGGGCACACGGGAAACTTTGTTTCGCACTAAAGAGCTCAAGTACGATGATGCAGTCTCTATCGCACTAGCAATGGAATCGGCAATGGCAAACGCTACAAAAGCTCGTGAGATAACTGAAAGTAAACAATCGGGAACGACGCTAACGGCATCTCAAGTGGACGGGCTCTGTAATAACCTTCGCCGGGACAACAGTGGGCAAAGAAACCAGCCGCAGCACCGGTTTTCGCGGGCCTCGGGACAATCAGCGGGAAGTCGACCACCACCGCCACCACCTCGAAACAGAAAAGGAACCGACAATAACGGAGGTAGAGGCGAAGTGATTTGTTATTGTTGTGGCTTACCCAATCACTTCGGGCGAAATTGTGCCCAAAACTGGCGAACCTGCGGAAAATGTGGGCGCCGGGGCCACCTCGACATCATGTGCAGATCTGCAAGTACACGTCAAGGTTCCCGAATTCACTACATCGACGAGGAGGATCAAGCACGGGGAGATGAAACCGAACAACCACTACTTCAATCTTCAAGGGAGGACGACCCGAGTGATTTCTACCCACTTGTTGCGGTCCCGGTCGGTATCAGTGAGTGCAACCAGTCAGGTACCGACTTCAATTTTGTCAGACCATTTTTCATAACAATCGAGGTAGAAAACGTGCCCCTCAGTATGGAGATAGATACAGGGAGCTTCGTTTCGGTAATCTCAGTTGTAGAGAGGAATCGCCTGTTCAAGGGTATCAAACTGGAGCCAGCTGACCTAGTCCTAAGATGTTACAATGATGTCCAATTAACACCGCTAGGCATATTGTTGGTCACTGTAAAATACCACGGCATAGCTAGGAAAGCGAAACTGTACGTCCTAGAGGGGTCAGGGCCAAACTTGATTGGGCGTGACTGGCTTCACGAATTCAAAATTTGGGATCCAACAATCATTGAACAGACAAGGGATAGCGACCAAGTAGAGAATCAGAAGTTCTATAATGTTAGAAATCAGACGAATGTTGAGGAATTTTTGGGTAATAAATATCCTTCCTTATTTTCGGGGGAGCAAGGGACGTTCAAAGGTAGGAAAATAAAATTACACCTCAAGCCAGGTACTGTCCCGGTTCAGCTGAAACCATATCATGTTCCATTTGCACTGAAAGGTAAGGTGACAAAGGAAATTGAACGATTGATTAGAGCTGGCAACTTAGAGCCAACCAAAATTAGTGCATGGGCCACACCTGTCATTCCAGTACTAAAATCTAATGGGGAGGTGCGTTTATGTGGGAACTTTAAGTTAACTATCAATCCTCATCTAGTCGTTAAGCGGCACCCAGTCCCCACAAAAGAATACATTTTTTATAAGCTAGGAGTGGGGTCCAAATGGTCTCAGGTAGACCTGAAGCACGCGTTTATGCAATTCTCAGTGGAGGAATCGTCACGTGATGCGCTGACAATCATAACGGAGATCGGGCTTTACAGATATACTAAATTACCAGAAGGGGTCTCTTCCAGCCCAGGAGAGGTGCAGGAAATCTTGGAGGAACTGCTCAAAGGCATACCTAACACTTCAGTCTATCTTGACAATATATACTGTACGGGGAAAACCAATGAGGAACATATGGCTATTCTCGACAAAATCTGTGGGCGATTAAACTCGGCAGGGATGAGGGTCAATAAAGACAAGTGTGACTTCATGGTAGACCAATTGGAAATTTTAGGTTTCAGGTTAGATCGAGAGGGACTCAAACCGTCACCTTCAAAGATTGAGGCAATTATTAAGGCGCCGGTACCAAAAAACGTTCGGGAGTTGAAGGCATTTTTAGGGTTGGTTATTTATTATGAGCATTTCTTGGAAGATCGTGCTACCCATCTCAAGCCTTTATATTCACTCCTGAACAGCGATAAATGGCACTGGGACTTATCATGTGAAAAATCATTGCAATGGGTGAAAAACGAAGTTGTATCGGACAAAATCCTTATCATGTTTGATCCGAATAAAAAATTGGTGATGGCTTGCGACGCCAGTTACCATGGGCTCTCAGCTATATTATCACATAGGCTTGACGGGGGAGGGGAACGCCCAATATCTTTTGCTTCTAAAATCATTCCTAAAAGTGAGCTGCACCGGGCAATTCTCGATAAAGAAGCCGCTGCGATTGTATTCGGATTTAAAACATTCTACCAGTACGTTTGTGGGGCTGAAGTGATCCTAAAAACGGATCATGAGCCTCTCAAGTACATTTTTGGAAGCCATAAATCCCAGTCGATCGTTTTGCAAAACCGTTTGATGCGGTGGGCATATTTTCTTTCTGGTTTCAAGTATACCATCGAAGTTGTTAGGTCAACGGCGAATGGTAACTGTGATGCTCTTTCACGATTACCCATCAGTGATGATACTCCCGTATTTACACAGGAATTTTCTTGTATGCACTACGTCGCGCAAGGCTTCCAGAAGCATCTCACTTTCGTAGATGTCGCGGAGGCGACTGAAAGAGACCGGACCCTCAAGAGGGTGGCCTCTTGGGTTCAGCAGGGGTGGCCACTCTCGGAGCAGGGGCTGAGCGCGGAAGAAAAGAAGTATTGGAGGAAACGCAATTTTTTGTCTCTCGAACAAGGCTGCCTCTTCATGGGCGTCCGAATAGTGATTCCAGAAAGCATCACACCTAGCGTTTTGCAAATCCTCCATGAGTCCCATTTCGGGGTGGTCAAAATGAAATCCATTAGCCGGTCGTATTTTTGGTGGCCCGGTATTGATGAGGATATAGAACAGGTCCCTCAAACATGTTCCGTTTGTTTAGGTAGTAGGAGAAACCCTCCTACGACAGCGGGCATCCCGTGGCCATACCCTTCAAAGGCATGGAGTAGGATTCATACTGATTTTCTCGGGCCATTGTATGGTCGTATGTTTCTGGTTATTGTTGACGCCTACTCTAAATGGCCGGAGGCTATAGACATGGGCACCAACACTAAAGCAGGGAGGGTGGTCAAGGTCTTTAGTGCGCTATTTGCCCGTTTTGGGCTTCCTGACCTGGTAGTAAGTGACAACGGCCCTCAGTACCGCAGTGAAGAGTTCCGCTCATTCCTGTTGAGCAGGGGTGTCGGATTCAGCACTACTCCCATACATCACCCGGCTACCAATGGGGCAGCCGAAAATTTTGTAGGTACATTTAAGGATAAAGTCAATAAAATCGTGAAATCAGGGCACTCTGTGGAGCAGGCAGTGGAGATGTTCCTTAGGGACTACAGGACTGCACCTCACTGCGCAACCCAAAAAACCCCGGCCTTTTTGATGTACAATCGCGAACTTCGTACACGCTTTGATCTGGGCCGACCGACGGCACCAAGCTTAAGGAGAGGGGAGCATAGAGAGGTACAGTTACTTAACGAACCAAAACCACCAAGGTGTACTTTCTCTAAGGGGGACCACGTCCAGGTGCGAGATTACCGCAAAAACCACGGGAAATGGGTCCCTGCCATTTGTTGGAAGCAACTTAGCACTCCAACGTGGCTTGTCAAATTGGAAACTGGGGAAACCTGGAAACGTCACGTTGACCAGATGATAAAGCGGCGTCCCCCCAGTAACCAACATTTCTGACAGTGTAAATCATTCTCCGCTCCCCCAGGTTGAATACCAAACTACGCTATGGAATTTATACAAAAAAAAATCTATTTTTTTTTTAAAAAAAGGTGCCGGAATATGGTCATAAGATGATATTTTTTCTCTCTCTCTTCGTTTGTCCTTCTGGGTTTCAGGAACATGTATTTTTCGGTTCGGTGCAACTACTTACTGTTACTTTTATTGGTCATATAATAACAGAATTATTATTAATTTACTTATTCATTTACTTTATTTTTACGAATAGGTTTTCGGCATTTCTCTAAACTGCCAAAATTTTGTTCGGGGAGGAGTTGTAATGTAAACAGGCTGCAGCCTGTCCTCCCCTCTTCCTACGGCCCCGGCAGTGGGCGCCTGTATTAGGTATGTATCATCAGTTGTATTCGAACTGCGAACGAATAAAGAACGTGTGGAGGACAGCCCTGTTTGTTTATAAAATACACCTCAGCCATCTTGTGGCCTTTCTCTCTTATTTTTCACTCCTTGGAAATTTGCATCTCTTTACATCTCAGCAAGCCCGCTCTGAGATGGCCTGTCATTTTCCGGGCACTTACTGCCGGGAAATTTGAGGGGACCTAGAAAAATACTTCGACCAGACTCAAGTCGCTGCGGTTACTATAAAGTTTGCTCGACCGCAGTGCCCAGTATGAATGAGATTCTTCTGTATCGTAAACGCAAGTTTGGCAGGCTCCATATAATTGTCGAGATATTGCCAGATTATTCTGGTGGCTTGGCGCTATAGAACGCACTTGACGGTACGTATGAGAAAGTACAAGTACAGGTATAATTATTACCGAACACAAAAGAAAGATGATTCAAATAGGTTGAAAGCTCTATGTTAGACCTACAATCTGAAATAATAATAAAAAACTAACCCTCTCTAACTCTTTATTATTTTTAATGATAATTAAAAATAATAAATGCAGGTCTATTCCTCATTAAAAAACAGCTGAAGCTATTTTATTAAAATTTATTTAGGGTTATCAGAATAGTTTCAAGAGTAAAAATCGTTCAAAACTTTGAAATCCATCTTGAAAGTTCGTAGCTGTGTTAAAGTCGGATAAAAACTCAGTTGTTACTGAAGCGAATCGAGTTATTTAAAGGACGGTTAAAAACAGCCAAGCCTCGTTGACATAGTTATAGGCTAAATCAGTCCAGTTGTAAAACCACCTATATTTTCCACTTCTTGTTTATTTTCAGTTATACTTTTCTGCATCCTTCTTGGATGGAAGTCCACCATAGTTAATTCTGATCCAAGATACACAAAAAGAAGAAGAGAGTAACTGTAGCCACGTTTGTTGTAATGTCCACTCGGTTGGCTGACCCAACTGACTGTCCAGCTGCAAAACCATCTAAATACCTCTTGGCGGATGCAAGTTATAACCTACATAAATCTTCAAATGTGCGATAGTTTATTTTCTATCAGCTTTAAATATTTCACGTTTTCTAGGCCAGTTGCGGACGGTTTACCGAATTCAAAAAATAATCATAATCGTAATCATGAAATAAAAGTAATAGTGTTGTTCTATCCCATATAGGTCAGTGGCTTCTAGTTTTTAATGTTCTTCTCATTTTCGTTTGGAGTGATATTTATTGGTTTCGCTGTTGGATTTCTCAGTTGATACCCAACATTCAATTGGTGGATAACTATAATTGTGAATCGTCGAGTTTCAAAGAATACAGGCTATATACCTTGTTATACATATGGACTCTTCTGCTCTCTTATGTGTGTATCTAACACACATGTTCTCCAACTTGAGGAATGATACTTCCTGGTGCATGACATCGCAGAGATCCCTGGTATACATCAGTCTTTGGTGATGATTTCTTCACCCTTCACACATAATCTGCATGTAGCAAAAATGAAGCACACTAATTATGAATTTACTCGTCCTTGGTCATTTCACGTGTCATTTGACCTACGACTTTTTTCTCCAAGTTTACAAATTCTGACGGTCGTCCAATAGGGCCACTATGAGAGAAAGAAAGCTGTTATTTGCAGCTCACAGGTTTTCACTGAATCGCTCTCCATGCCATTACTCCCAAGATCTGCAGAACGTTAATGCCCTGACAAAAAGAAAAAGTATAATTTTGAGAAGACTCAGGCTGATGCAGGGGAGAGCTATGCAGATGTCCTTGATATTGACTGAAATTGAGACTGTAAGCTGATGAGAACTCCTCCTTAGCTTATAGACCACCGGAAGTCGTCATTTTCAACAGCCCTTTTAAGGGCTACCAATCTTTTCAAACAACAGGACCAAAAAGTCCTTTTAGGGCCATAGGGCCCACAAACACAACCCCCCACTGACAAACCCCATGACTGACAAACTGCCTGTGTAAGAGGTGCCTGAAAGGCCCACAAAGCCGAGTGGACGATGGGAAGGGCTGGCGTGGGAGAACGGCCGTTGGGAGGCTGGCTTGAGGGAGTGCTTGATGAAACGCCTCATCAAGGCCAATTTTAGGTTGCAAGGGCTGCTGACAGATCGACACCAGGTTCATTCCGAAAGACAGTCCTGGACCGTTCTGAACCATTCTGTCCAAGCCACGCACGCCCCTTTTTGTGCCTTCAGACAGAGCCAGAACTGGTCCTGGATCGAGAGTTGGCTGTTCTGACAGACAGTCCACGAACTTCCGGGACTATTTCTAACAGTCCTGGATTTTTTCAAGGACTGTTGATCCTGCACATCTGCACTTGATGCTTCTACTTTCAGCTTATGTGGAAGGTTCCAATGCTTCAGGTTATCGATTCAGAATCATCAGCACTCATTCGGCCACACACAGTTGTGGACTCAATCCTGGACGGTTCTATCCCTTCATTTTCAGAACGCAGTTTCATCCTGGACTGGTCCAGGACTGTCTGTCCGGGCAAACCAACTATCGCCATGAGCAGGCACAAGCAGTCACCCGAAGTCCCGACAGAACCCGCACTATCACCATATTGACTTACCTCAACAGAGTTGCGTCTTCCAAAACCCGCCGACAGGGCGCATTCAATTCACCATTCAGCGATCCTAACCTCAAAAACCCTTGGAATAGTTAGTTCGGTAGGTCCCGGACAGAGCCCTCAGCATCAGTAACCTCTCCAGAAAATATATATGGAAGGGAACGTGGCTTTTTCATCAGTCTTATTCGAACTCTAGAACAGATTTGTACTCACCTACAGTTTTTTAACCAAGTCAGTGTTGCAAGAAAGTGCAAACCCTGGTGCCATGACCTCTTCGTTCAACGCAGGACCATGATCGGAGCGCCATCTTGGGAGCACCCGGCGGCAAGGGCTGGGGATAGCCTAGGGATAGCCTTCCACGGGTGCCACAAGAACCTCGTTATCCTGGAACTGTAATTATGTAGTGAGTAGTGCACTGAGTCAGATCTGCCTGTAATCCCCTGTTAGTGTTTTAGCTTCCCCCGGACCCCACATTTGGTGTGGCTTCAGCTTGATTGAGCACCTCACAATAAATCTGTATCCTTCCAACTCCTCTGGCATGTATCATTGTATCATACTCGTTACTTACGATCCAATTTCTCTGTGCCATCTCAAAAGTCCAAGTAAATAGGTAGGTAGGAAGTCTCATATCTCACTCCGCAAGTATCACTGTGACCTCCTGTTATTTTATTTTGTCCCACACGGAAACCATCTACGTGTGGTGTGTGGTGCCTTTAAGCTATTCTGTGTTCTAATACCTTTCAGGGCCTAGGAGTGCCTCGGCAACGTGGGACCCACGGGCACGTCGCCTAACCACCAAATAACCCCCCTCCCCACATTTCCACGCTAGCAGCTTTTGCTTTATTTGCCGTAACCACCACGATTGTAACTGTAACTTCAAACTCCACGATCGTCTCTGATGCCATATTAGCCACGTCGTACTCATTATCCACTCCGATTTCGCCATATTCGAAACTAACAGCAGTTCTACCTTGTTTGCCGGGGATTCCATTCCGGGGATGCCATTGGCTCAACGTTTGCCATTAACGCCACTTATACCAAACCTATTACTTCTGTAGAATTGCCACACATACCTACCATAAAGTCAACTGGTAACACTAACTTCTGTAACTCGTAAATTCTGTAATTTCTCCACGTTAGCAACAAACGTTGTAGAGCCTTTTGTGTAACTTATTCTTATTGTAGCTATTGTTGTACCCCTCCTTTCATAATTCATTTGTCAATTTTCCCCTCTCCCCAACTGCGGTGCACTGTGTTCTTGTCCCGTACTCTTTCTTCCCGGAAATATAGCAGTGTTTTAAAGTGACTTGAGTTATCATTTTACTCGCCTGTAATTCAGGGCTTGCGTGCAAAATTCTGTGTGTCAACCGGTAGATACCCAGTAGGTCACCGGCTTACAAAACTGAAACACATTATTTTAAATTCGTAAGATTAAATCAGCTGGACGGAAACATGGTCCCATTGAGTAAATTTGAATATGTAGATTATTCACTGTCCAATAATTTACTCAGAAATAATTTCTTATCTGCTGGCAGATAGTGCCCATTGTTTTACAACAAAACTCTCTGTATTGAGTACTTCATGAATACGACAAGCAACCCCACATTTTGCTGGTAGAAGGTAACTGCCATTGCATCACTGCAGGTCGCATAAAAGTGCATACCTACCAGATTCGTTCGTATTATATTATTTTGTAATTATTTACTTATTATAATAATGGTTTTGTATTTCCTGTTACAGAGGCTCACCGCGCGTTGGAGCTTCTAGAAGACTATCACTCCAAACTCACCAGGCCTCAGGACAAACAGCTGAGGCTGGCAATAGAACGGGTCATCAGGATCTTCAAATCAAGGCTCTTCCAGGCGTTATTAGGTAAGTGGAAAAATCATCATCAATGGAGACTGCCTATCTAGAAACAGGTACAGTCTACTGAAACTGACTTGACAAGGGGAGTTCAGGCTCCATATTTATAGCGTGTTCGAGATTGGGTACCTAAACACACATAGGGTTTTTATAGGGTGTGTTTAATGGGAGTTTTTTAAGGGAGAGGGAGAATAATTATTCAAATGATCAAGAGCAGTGTATGATCGAGAGATGTTGATTATGATTTTCATATCGTTGATGGCCTAAACGAGGAGTTTTGTTAATTTGCAAAAACAAATAAATGTTTGAACCCAATGGACCCCCCCCCCCCCCATTGTAATTAAACTTCTCATTTAAGACTTTGAAGTTCTGTCCAAATCTCGAAAGAAGAGTCTTATCTAATCATATCGGCAAATTACTGTTCTACTATCCCTAGGTAGGTAGGTACCTAGTAATATTGGGCTCAGTGGTCAGGCTCTATGAGAAGTAGGTACCCTTTGTTTTACTTTCCCATTTTCAAATGAAAGTGGGTTCCATTCTACGAATTTGGAGACCAACCGCACTCTCCTACGATGAATTTCTTTTCAAAGAAATTCATTTCTTTTCAAAGAAATTCATTTCTTTGAGCTTTAAAATTTTCGGTAACAAGTGTGCCCCTCCCGCCTGGGCAGGACCCCCCATGACCAGTGTGACCTCACTTGTTGCCGAAACTTTGAAAGCTCATAGAAAAAAATTCATCAGGAAAGTGCAGTTGGTCTCGAATTTCTGAGAGTGGAACCTAGTTTCGTTTAAAAATATTAACAGGAGTCATGGGTAGGTACCTACTCCTCATTAGGATATATTATCTGTCCAGCGCCTGAATAGATGATGCCGAGAATTTGCCTGGTTAATTAATCAATTAATTTAAAAAATATATTTATGTATATATAAATCCGTTTGTTGTAGGGGATTAAGAAAGGTTAATGTCAAATGTGCTTTTTGATCAATGGTTTTTTACTTTATTTTAATAAATTGAACATCTATTCGATTTGGAGAAGAAAGCTAAGCTGCTTTCTGTTATGTGGATTGGATGATTCCGGTAAGGTACCTAGGATACCTAGTGTACATTAATTTTGACGCAAACATCTCAAATTTGACCTTTTTTCTTTGGCAAAAAAAAGTTAGATTGGGTATTATTATTGACACGGATTTTGGTTTATTATTTTTAATAATGAACCTTTGGAATCGAATAGGTATGAAAAAATAAACCTACAAATTATTACACAACGGTTTATTATTACCTGTATAGATGCCCCTTCTCCGTGGATCACTGTTTTCGGTGGTCATTACCCTCGAGCTCCCTCCAGGAAAGCCCTAAATGGAGTACAGGAGCCGGCCAGGGAATTAAAGTTTCATACAAATGCGCGGGATTCAATCATTCAGTCACTAATTACTTGTAGTTTTTCATGAAGCGTAAGGTAAATAATAAACCATTGTGTAATAATTTACCTGTATAGATGTCGCTTCTGCGTTGATAGTATAATAAACTGTTGAGTAATAATTTACCGTTGTGTAATAATTTACTGTTATGTAATAACTTATTCATTAATACTTCAACGTTTGTTCAAGTTGAAAAAGTACCTGTACACCAAATCCAAAAGATCCATCATTTGCAAATGAAATAATATCACAGAACAACCAACTCGTGTTCATACAGCCATCCGTGATTATAATCAGGTGCTTCCTAGCGATGATATCTGGGCCGGATTTATACCGCGGGATTAAAGATCGCGTTGACGAAGCTTTTCGGTGCAAAAGACCGGCTGGTCGTACAATGCTCCGGGTGGTCTCAAAAAATTCTTTAGTTGAAGATAAATTTAAAAATGTTTAAAAAAAACCATACCTTTCTATTGAAAGTTTTTGAGCTAAGGCGTTCTGAAAATTCAACCCCTATTTTTCACCCCTAGAGATGGCTGGCAGTAACGCCGAGCGCCAAGGACCAACTAGACCCCAAACGGGACCTACAAACCAAATTTCATCTATTTTGGTTCATTGTAACTAAGAAAAGTGCACAGTACGGCGTACGCGCGGACAGACAGAAATTTTGGTTTATTATTGGTTTATTATTTTCAATAATTGAAAATTATTGTGAACCTTTGGAATGGAGCATGAAAAAAAAAATTTAATCCCCCCTCAAAATTAGATGGTTTCAAGGTATGTAGAATCCGAAATTGCAATAAAAAAAATTCTGTCCGTACGCCGTACTTCGCACTTTTCTTCGTTACCATGAACCAAAATTAACGAAATTTGGTGTGTAGGTCCCGTTTGGGGTCTAGTTGGTCGTCGAAGCTCGGCGTTACTGTCAGTCATCCCTAACGGGTGAACAATAGGGGTTGACATCTCCAGGACGCCGTTATCTCGCATTTTTTTACGGTTTTCAATAGTTCTCGAACTTGGGAGTTTTTAAAGACCACACGGAGCATAGTACGCCCAGCCGTACGTTCACAGTAAGGCCCAGAATTTTACACAGACAGGCATTTTCAACAGTGGGTGAATGAAATTGCATACATTCAGCCCAAATTTCATCACTGGGGTCGCGCTAACAATCGAGAATTGGCCCGAGATCACCATTGCTAGGAAGCACGTGATTATATTCACGGAGTATGAAGTCGAGTTGGTTGTTCTGTGATATTATTTAATTTTAAAAATGGCTCTTTTGGAGTATGTTGATAGGTAGTGAAACTCGAGCAAGCGTTGAAGTATTATTGATGTGTAAATTATAACAATGGTAAATTATTACACAACGGTAAATTATTACACGACGGTTCATTATACCATATACGTAGAAGGGGCTGGAGTTTGTTGGTAGGTACTTTTGCAACTTGAACAACCGTTGAAGCAACGTTGATGGGCAAATATTAGACAACGGTAAATTATTACTCAAAGGTAAATTGTTGCACAACAGTTCATTATACTATCTACGTAGAAGGGGCACCTATATATAGGTAAATTATTACACTACGGGTTATTATTTGCCGTATGCTTCATGAATAACTACAAAATAATTAATGATTGATTTATTGAATCCCGTGCATTTGTAGGAAACTTTAATTCCGGGGGCGGTATTTAGGGCTTTCCTGGTGGTGGGTGGGGGGGGGGGGGGGGCTCGAGGGTATTGACCACAGAATACAGTGATCTACGCAGAAAGGGGCATCGATACAAGTAAGTAATAAACCTTTGTGTAATAATTTGCAGCGTTTTTCAATAATGAAACTTTGGAATTGCGCATGAAAGAAAAAAAATTTCAACCCCCTCAAAATTTGATGGTTTACGTTTCAAGGTAGGTATATGTGGAATCCAAAAATGCAATAACAAAACTTCTGTCTGGCCGACGTACGCCGTACATAGCACTTAAATTGATCTTGAACTAAAGAATTTTTTGAGACCACCCGGAGCATTGTAAGACCAGCCAGTCGTTTGCGCCGAAAAGTTTCGTCAACATGGTCGTGAATCAAACGGTATACATCCGGTCCAGATATCATCGCTAGGGAGCACCTGATTATAATCACGGATGGCTGTATGAAGTCGAGTTGGTTGTTCTGTGATATTATTGCATTTGGAAAATGATGGGTATTTTGGATTTTGTTGATAGGCACTTTTGAAACTTGAACAAACGCTGATTGGGTAAATTATTACACAACGGTAAAGTATCACGGAATGGTTCATTGTACTATCTACGCAGAAGGGGCATCTATACAGGTAAATTATTACACAAATGTTTATTATTTACCTTATGCTTCATGAATAACTACATATAATTAGTGATTGCATTATTATTGAATCCCGCGCATTAGAGTATGAAGCTTTAATTCCCAGGCCGGCTCCAGTACTCCCTTTAGGGCTTTCCTGGTGGGGGGGGGGGGGGGGAGGGGTCTCAAGGGTATTGACAGAAGAAACATTGATCTACGCAGAAGGGGCGTATATACAGGTAAATAACAAACCGTTATGTAATAATTCGCAGCATTTTTTTATTCCATTTTCGGATTCTACATACCTTGAAAAGTAAACCATCAAATTTTGAGAGGGGGGGTTGAACTTTTTTTTTTTCATGCTCGATTCCAAAGGTTCATTATTGAAAATGATAAACCAACATTTTTAAGCCCCTCAAAATGTGATGGTTTACGCTTCAAGGTACGTAGAATCCAAAATGCAATACAAAAACGCTGCAAATTATTACACAACGGTTTATTATTTACCTGTATAGATGCCCCTTCTTCGTAGATCACTGTTTTCTGTGGTCAGTACCTCGAGCTCCCTCCAGGAAAGCCCTAAATTGAGTACTGGAGGCGGCACGGAATTTAAAATTTCATAAAAACGCGCGGGATTCAATAATTAAATCATTAATTGTTTGTAGGTATTCATGAAGCATAAGGTAAATTATAAAATCTTTGTGTAATAATTTACCTGTATAGATGCCCCTTCTGCGTAGATATTATACTAAACCGTTGTGTAATAATTTAATGTTGTGCAATAATTTACCGTTGTGTAATAATTTATGGTTGTGTAATCATTTACCCAGTAATACTTCAACGTTAGTTCAAGTTGCAAAAGTACCTATCAACCAAATCCAAAACAGCAATCATTTTTCAAATGGAATAATATCTCTGAACAATCAACTCGACTTCATACAGCCGTCCGTAATTATAATCAGGTGCTCCCTAGCGATGATATCTGGGCTGAATTCGCAGAATTCAATAATCAAATAATTAATTATTTGTAGTTATTCATGAAGCATAAGGTAAATAGTAAACCGTTGAGTAATAATTTACCTGTATAGATGGCCCTTCTGTACGCTCGCCGCACGCGGCACTTTCCTTGCTTACCATTAACCATGAAATGAAGTTTGGTCCGCGAAGCTCAGCTTTACAGTTTGTTTTCTCTCCAAGGGTTGAAAAATAGATGTTGAAATTTTCAAAACGCCAAGTCGTAGCTCGAAAACTGTCAATAGAAGGTGTCGTGGTATCCTCCCAGAACCACAACTTTACCATGTGAAATTAAGATCTCGCTAAATAAACCTAGAAGTGGGGACGGAAGACGCAGGAGAGCCGAGGGACAGCCTGGGGATCCCCACCATCCTCCCCCCGGCTCCCAAGCCTATAAAAACTCGCCTCCTTCTCCTTTCTAGCCATTCTACGCTCTTCTTAAGTCGCTGACTTATCTCTCTCTCCTCACTCCTCACCTCTCTCCTTAACCTAAAAGATCTTGGGCATGGTGGTGATCTGCTCATAACCAAACCAAGCAAACTCTCCCTAAAAGATCTTGGGCATGGTGGTGATTCGCTCATAACCAAACCGGGCACATCCTCCCTACACCTCTCGTGGTGGATGTGCGCTCATATACATCCATCACAGAAGGGTATAGTTTTTAAGACGTTTTTACATTGATTCCGAACGGCGGATTTTCCGAGGCCACCCGGAGCATTCTTCGTCCAGCCGTTCGTTCACGAAGTTTGCACCGAAAAGCTTCGCCAGCATGATCGTTAATGAAACGATATACATCTAGCCCTGATAAATATCATTGCCAGGAGAACAGGTGATTTTAATCACGCATGGCTTTAAATCGAGTAGGTTGTTCCGTCATATTGTTTCATTTGAATAATGATGGGTTTTTTGGATTTAGTGTATAGTTGCATACCTACCTAAACTTTACACCCTCAACAAATTTGGTTGGGTGTCAGTCTGTTCGTCAGTATGTCCGCAAATTCTCACCACACGCTTAACTTCTGCACTTCGAATTCCATTTTGCTGAACTTTTGCTTCACCACAGAGCACGGTGATCTTCGCAGAACACACACAAAAAAAAACTACAGGAAAAATAAGCCGTTTTGTAATGATTTGCAGCGTTTCTCTTCTGTGGTATTGAAATGCCATGATTGGAATTATGAATTGAAATGTTTTGATTGGAATTTTTATTCAAAATTATAATAAACTGAGAATACCACCTCCACTTGATGTGGAACTACGGATTCGTAGTGGTTGAAACAAGATTAGTGAGTAGTAGCGTATTGTGTCGACAAGGTGTACTGAAAGCTCATCTATTCCTGCATCCTAAAGAAGGATGATGTAATGTGACTTCTGACCGAAACGGACATTTTGATGATGATTAGTTGTTCCTACATCCTTTTCTTCCACCGCCTTTTGTAATCTGTTAGATCCCCCACCGCTGATTCAGGTTCAGTTTATCCTTGTTGTTTCTTTTTCGCTCCAAGGAGTAAAATCCCAGTGGGGAAAGCGAGAGTTTGCTATTTTCAACACAGCTGATTGTTAAAGTGAACTTGTAATCAACTTGTCTTGCGCTACACATTTCTGAGGTATTGTGATGGATATCCCATGGGCAGAAATGCATCATATAATCGACTTTGAAGGGGTTCAGAGTTACTAATCCTTACTTTTGTTAATCTCAACAGTAGTAAATAGTGGTGTTTCGGTGTATCAAATGGGTTATGTACCTAACTGATTGTGGTAGTCGAGACGTGCTTCAAGAAATAGTTCATTCACTGCTGTTAATTATTTTATAGAGCCACTCTCCAGAAGAAGAAAACATGTTTATTTACAACTTGATGCACTCAAAATTCGTATGGCGGGAAAAAAGACAATGAACATAGAGTCGGCCCATTCTGCACCTACACATTAAATATTAGGGCCACGTCAACTTGCAGTGTCAAATGTTGCGCAGTCAATAATTTTAATCGCGGATAAAAGCGGTTGTATCTAATTTTCCGTGAAAACCAACTTGTTCATGTACGTGAAAATTCTTATGGCTTTTTTTGTTCGAAGTAGGGAATTTAAACTGCATCCAATGTACAAAGTATTACTTTATATCCCCGTTTTTGTGTGGAAACATTCGTAACTGTGGATACCTATAAATGAACTCCATTCGTTTTCCACTAATACTGCAATATTGCTTATGCTAGGTACTTTTTTCTTAATTTAATCCACCATTTGGCACTAATATACTCATTATTCACAAGATTAAAAGTAAAAAGTGAAGCCAAGAAGGTTTTCAAACTGAATAAGTCAAGAAGGCTTCAGTTCGCAGTTTGTTTTGTAAAATGCTGATAATTAAGGCGAAGAGCATTGCATGATGGAGTATACCATGTTGTAGACAAGGTGTTTCGTTCTTGTACGAAGTTAACGAAAAATTCATTGGTAATACTTCTTGGGTGCTTTAATGACTAATGGTTTAAAGTACACACATTATTTCTACTCCTCAGAGAGTAAAGTAAATCTTTCGTTTTGGTTTATTATTTTCATAACGAACCTTTGGAGTCGAGCATGAAAACAATTTTTTCAACACCCCGTTGAAACACCCGGTTTCCGTTTCAAGGTAGTACTTATAATCCGAAAATGCAATAAAAAAATTTCTGACCGCCGTACGCCGTACATTGCACTTTTCTTAGTTACCTACTATGAACCAGAATCAATGAAATTTGGTTTGTAGGTCCCGTTTGAGCTCTAGTTCGTCCTCGACGCTCGGCGTTACTGTCAGTCATTCTAAGGGGTGAAAAATAGGGGTTGATCATTTCAGAACGCCGTAGCTCAAAAACTTCTAATAGAACGGTATAATTTTTTAAATTTTTAATTTGATCTTGAACTAAAGAATTCTTGAGACCATCCGGAGCACTGTACGACCAGCCAGCCGTTCGTTTGCACCGAAAAGATCCGTCAACATGATCGTGAATCAAACGGTATAATTCCGGCCCAGATATCATCGCTACCTGATTATAATCATGGATGGCTGAACGACGTCGAGTTGGTTGTTCTGTGATATTATTTCGTTTGAAAAATGGTGGATCTTTTTGATTTTGTTGATAGGTACTTTTGCAACTTGAACAAACGTTGAAGTATTATTAGGTAAATTATGACAACGGTAAATTATTACACAACGGTTTCTTACAATATCTACGCAGAAGGGGCATCTATGCAGGTAAATTATTACACAACAGTTTATTAATTACCATATGCTTCATGAATGGCTGCAAGTAATTACTGACTGAATGATTGAATCCCACGCAAATGTATGAAACTTTAATTCCCTGGCCGGCTCCAGTACTCCATTTAGGGCTTTCCTGGGGGGAGCTCGAGAGTACTGACCACAGAAAACAGTGATCTACGCGGAAGGGGCATCTATACTAGTAAATAATAAACCGTTGTGTAATAATTTGCAGTTTTTCTGAAATGGGTTTCCGCGACTTCATCGCGAGTGCATTAGTTTGTACTACTCCGGAATAGCTTAGCCATGTGTTGTTTCCTTTTGTATGCATTATTTTATCATTTAATAATGATTAACAGGACGTTTCCATTTGTTTTGGAGTCACGTCACGTCACGGACGAGCGTCACTTAATGGCACAAGAAGTTGCACCATCAAGTGGAAATTGAATGACGTTACTATAATCGTTGCTAGCGTCACGTTACTATGGTTCAACTAGTAAGCTTATGGATCAGCTGAGTGGCTCCTGAAGATAATTTCTATGCTATTCACTGTATGAAGCTGTAATTTGGTATGTAGTCTCCTTAGGACTTTAACTTGACACTGCCCAGGCCCCGGATCAGCTGAGTGGCTCCTAAAGCTAATTTATATGCTATTCACTCTACGAAGCTGTAATTTGGTATGTGGGCACCTTAGGACTTTAACTTGACACTGCCCAGGCCCCGGATCAGCTGAGTGGCTCCTAAAGCTAATTTATATGCTATTCACTCTACAAAGCTGTAATTTGGTATGTGGGCTCCTTAGGACTTTAACTTGACACTGCCCAGGCCCCGGATCAGCTGAGTGGCACCTAATTTGGTCGAAAACAAACCTTATATGATCACAACCAACATCGATGTGACCGACGGACTTGTCAACGGTTCCGTGGGAGAATTGAAACACGTGGAAAAAGACGAAAACGGAGGAGTGAAACGCTTGTGGTTGTCTTTCCCGGAAAAACGAACTGGCCGATTAGCTCGACTTACGAGTCGTTCTGTCCGCCGTACAAACGCTACGATTCAGAAACATTGGACTCCGATAACTATGCGTCATTGTACAATTACTTTCAAAAATCGCTCGCACAAATGCAAGCGGCGACAAATGCCGTTGGTAGAAGCTGCTGCTCTCACCATTCATAAATCTCAGGGTGGAACTTATGCTGAAGCAGTGTACAATTACTCCAAAACCCATCACGATCAAACTCTCGTTTACGTAGCTCTTTCTCGCGTCAAATCTCTCGACGGACTTTATGTAACTACATCTAATAAAGATACTGCACAATTTTGTCACGGAAAAGGCAGAGCCAACAAAGATCTGCGCACCGAATTTGCGCGTTTGGAAGGATGTAAGCTTCGGACGCTCTCGGACGAATGCAACACCTTAGAGTATAGAAATCACGTATGATGTCATTTATGCAAATCAGGTGACTCGGTCCTATTATAGTTCAAATAGCATTAGGAAATTGATGGGAGGTGAAACCAAAACGTTTACAACTTTTGAAGCATTATTGACCTGCAAATTTTATCATTTAATAATGATTAACAGGACGTTTCCATTTGTTTTGCGAACAGCTGCCGAAAGAGCGAAACGATATCTGACTTCAAAATTTGTTTGAGGACAACAATGTCGTGAAATTCATCATTATTAAATGATCTACCTATCGGTAAAACCATAGGTCTACCGCCCGTTTTTTTTGTCGTTCGTAGAGCCGAGCATTCCTGGTGTCAACCAGCGCTGGGCAGTCTTCGAGGCTTAGGAAATGCATTTTGATTCCTTTACAGGGCGTACGTGGGCCAATCTTAACCCAGACCGTTCTAATACTTGTTTAGGTAGTCGTACCCGCTTTGAGCCTGAAGCAAGCCACTTTATAACGTTCCTTCCTCGGCCTGGATCTTTGTTTCCCATAGTCGCCCTTAAAGTTTAGCTCTCAGGCCCCTAGCTGTGTGGAACTGGATTACTGCATTTAATATGTGTTCGGCTGAGGTGAAGTGTAGAGTGTTGTCTAGCTGATCCACCAAGGGTAATGTAAGAGTTTCGAATGGAATACAGTGCGTGCCGCTGGTATTCTTTCTCCTTCCCTTCTTCGTTACTTATCAAGTTGCCGTCGTGAAGGACCGTTAGTTTCAGGCTGAAAGAGACCTTTTGATCGATCAAGTTTATTTGGAGGTGACTTTGCATACCCTCAATACTTGGTTTGGGTAAGCAAAACGCAGGTAAAATACGAAATACTAACATACTCTCTTCGAAAGATTCTCGCGTTTGTAAGGAAAAGGCCGAATGAGGCTGCTCATCCCATAAAACCTTAGTCCGATGAACCGGGTAGCAGGTGTTTTGACGCCGGAGCAGAGAGGAAACTGGAAAAATATAGCCACTGAGCTCCGCACCTATCCTCCCACCAACGCTCCTCAAAAGTTATAACGCTCCGATAGAGGACTCACAATGTTCCGGGATTACGATGAAGTTTGTGGTAGGTGTCTACCGGCTTCCTTTTATTGGATTCGTTCTGTCATGTTCATTGCTACCGTGATATTTCCGCAAATGGATTTCGAGGAAGAGGATGCAGTTTTATTAAAAAAAGTTATGGGAAACTCAAGTTTCAAAATCGCGGTGTGCAGGTGAATTGAGGAAGTGATGGGTTTTCATCTCTCTTGCATTCTCTATTTTCCCTATCGTGGAAATTAAATCGCGTTTCCAGTCACACTAACTAGCACACACTATTTTTGGGGTCCCCTAACCCCGCGTTTCTTTGTCACGGTATCTACTCAACCATGGTGCTTCTGATTGGTCCGAGTGTCAAAAAACGACTTTTTATAGTCCGGAGTGCCTGCGAGTGTCACCATTCGATGCAGAGTGAACGGTTATATAGAATTTGACACTCAACTTCCTGATGTTGGTAATTTCAAGGAAAATTCCAATTTTCAAATCCGAAATTCAGCGTTTCTCATCGAAACACCGATCTTTCGTCTCATACAAATGTAATAAGTATAAAGTATTGAATGAAAATCAATATATTTACCGTTGAAAATAAAAAGCACGATGAAGTCTACGATATTTGAGCTGAGTTGATGTCGGCTTGAAGCCAGTTGAAGATGTTCGAGATGTATTATTTCGTCCTATTTCTCAACTTCCAACCTATTTTGAGCGATACTGTATTTGCCGAAACTCTGTGATCCTACCTTAGATTTCAGATTCGGTGGGGAAATATTTGGAATTGTGATGATTCCTTGAATAGTACGGATGATTCCTTGGATTTATCCGTAAGATGGATACAGTTTTCTGCTATATGTTTTTAAATTATTGACTACATGAATATCTAAGCCCGCCAAGAAAACCGAAAACCTCCAAAGCGACCAAGAACACGACGGAACAAGTAGGTTTTTTTAAGCCCCCAACAAAAAGATGACCCCCCCCCCCCCACCCTGTTATAAAACTTCACACGCCAAGAAAACCGACTCAACCAGAGGCAATCAGTACTTTCACCGTTTGTGAGGAAGGAACAGGTTTCTATACACATATCCTAAATAGAGGGAGGGGCCGGGGAGACTGAGCGTGCTGGAGCGTCCGATCTATGTATCCCCGTTTAGGCTAAAAGGTCGCGGCGTCTATGGTTCTCGTCTCGGGCGAGTACCAGTACAAGCTTTGAAAAGAAATGAAAATTGAAATGTTCTTATCCGACCAGCGATTAGCTCTTCACCTCTGATAATATTCATGTAAAGCCTACAGGGACTAAACGATTGAAATAACTTGCGGGTAAAACCTTCCGAGATATACCTGGTGAGATCAAATCCAGGGTTATAAAAGAATTTTTTTTTTTTTTTAAATCCAACAGAGTGGGAAGGAAGATATGTTTTATGCAATTGAAGAGCGGGGTGCGAAGCGCGAGCATGCTATTTTGGCCGACAAAATAGATGTCAACACTTTTTGCGGCTGAGTGGTTTACTTGGCGGGTAAATTTTTACAACAGGGTTGTTTTTCTTTGAGGGAGGGAATATAGATTACGCGGAGGATCATGGTTATCATAGAATGGTTACCGATGCTCATTTCCTCATACTCTCAGAAGTCCATGGATGAACATGACCATTAGTTCATTGATGGCAAAGATTCGTCAACGTTTTTGTACTTTATATCCATGACAGTGCTCCTTTGGCTGAGTAACAACCTTGGATTGAGATGCAAGTAGATGATAATACTAAGATATATGGTTATTTATGTTTGAAGAGTCAGGCGAGCCAGCGACGGGAAACTCCCTTCCCAAAACCCACATATTTAGGTCACTTATCATCATTCATTTATCATCCTCCCTCTCAAACCAATACATTTTCCGATGAAAGTCTACTACTTTTTGTTGTTGACATTTTTGTTACTTTTCCCTGTCATCACAGTATTGCCATTATAGAACCCCCCGGGGAACCACGTACTTATACGTAACTACTATAGTAAAACGTGGTTAATGTGAACATCTGTATAGGAAAGGTTGGCCCTACCATTTGTAGGATAAAAACTCTCTGTACTAGAACTTACTTATCTTCTGTGTAAGAAACTTGTCTATGACCCATCCGTATCCCTCAATCGTCTATGACGCATCTTTAAAAAAGATGAGTCATTACATAAGGACCATCAACATTTGGGTTGAACCGCGTTGAGGGACCGTTCTTCTCATTCGTGGATCGGTATAAGACGATTTTTGGGGAAATCTGTTTATAAGAAAGATTAACCCCGTTAATTCTCTTGGAACCAGTAATTTGTATATCTATAACTCTATGATGATGCCCAGGGGTAACATCTTTCTTGGACTTAATCGAACGGTCTAATAAATCACCAGCGTACTGGAACAGCAACCGCGACCCCTTGCACGTGTGGGAAGTTAACACTTCGGAGATGAATGGGTTTGCAGTGCGATGCCATTCCCTTAGCTGGTGTGAACCCCATTCCGTAGTAGCTGACTACGGACTTGTGATAGTGATAGGTCTGTCGCTGAAAAGATAGGTTTGTCGCTGTACATTCCCTGTAAGAACGTTAGGTGCGAGGCATCGCTACGATCCTCCCCCATATATAATATGTAATATGAAGCTAGATCCTTGAAGAGTACCTACAATTATTACCTACCATTATATCGTTTGGATGAATATAGCTATCAAGTGGTAAACAATGCTAGGTGATTGAATATCAAAACAATGCGCAGTGTCCATAACATTGAATTTAAGAATGATGGAGGGATGTTGCCTGTCCCGCCTTTTGGTAAGATAGTTTAAAAGTACCTAATAACAAAAAATAATAAAAAAAGTCTATTTGGACCACTAAGGGTCATGAGTTATGGCAGTTGGCAGAAATGCGTACACACACCACAACATATTCTCTACGATTATGTTCAGCGTTGTCAAAAATGGGGAAATCCGCATTTTCCCCCTCAAAATAATGAAAATTGCCTAAAAAGTGTAGAAATGAAATGAAAACGAGGCCTCGGCCACTTATGAGGGGCCGAGCATAAAAATAATTTTTAAATTTTAAATAAATTTTATGCGGTGTAACCATTCGATTCAGCTGAGAAAGTTATGGGGAAGTGAACACCCTAACTCCTCTCAAGTTTTGAGGGGGTCGTGTACATGCAAAAACCCTAGATTTTAGCGAAACTCAACGGTTTTTTGAGATTCACACTCCATGTTCTTCCCTAAATGTCATTGTAGAAATAAAATTATTGAGTTTACCTACCGTTAGAAAGCTGAGATTTTGGAGAAGTTTTGAGGGGCGTTGCAGAGTGCTAGAAGTAGGTAACAACTACTGATTTTTCAAGGTTTCTCAGAATTGTCATTTTCTAGTTTCGTGTAAGATGGGGCCCTTTGAAACACTGAATGCACTATTTTTTGAGCTCTAAGAAATGCTGATGGTCGAATATAACGTGAAATTTAACGTGATTTTGAAAAATGAGTTCAAAAATAGAAAAACATAAATAAAGGAGAAAATCAAATATTGTGTCAACGGTTTTCTAACGAAAAAAACTTCAAAACGCTGTGAAGTCCTTGTCACATGGGTTTTTAAAAATTCTGTTGGACATGTGTAACTACAGAAATGTTTCCACCAATTTTGGTCCCCAAACAACACAATAAGGCTCCTATTTTTTTTACAAATTATATTTGATCATTGATAGTGCCATAAATTTGATTTTTGGATAATTTCCCAGGTTTTTGACTCATGACAAATGAATTTTGGGAGCTGAACCTTCGCTACAACTTCAGCTCCTCACTATTTAGTCAAAATCAACTTACTATTCTCATAAAAAACTCGCCCTAAAAACATGGAAAACGATACCTCACATGGTCATCAAAACCTTTAAAAAACCTCGAAAACCCCTATTTTTTCACTAATTTTTCTCCATAGCACCTCTGGGTGTATTCCGATCGGGTTACCAAGCTTCGGAGCACAGCTAGGATCCAAATGTGTTCCCAAATGGGGACCCAAACTGTGTGCAGAAGAACGACGATTTCAGACCAAATTTTAACGTAAATTTAAGGCTGAAACTTCGTTAGAACCTCAACTTCCCGCTCTTTGGTTAATCATATTCTGTCTCCTCATCCTAAAAAAACACAACAATTGAAAAAGCTGTTTTTGATGGTTTCCACCAATTTTGGCCCCCAAATACACAAATGAGGCTCTTTTTTTTCTTTACTGACCATAAATGTCATCAATTTTGGTTCATGGTAAGTGCGAAGGAAAGTGCTAAGTACGGCTTCTGGCGGACAGACGGACATTTTTTTTTTATTGCATTTGCGGATTCTACATCAGGGGCGGATCCAGAATTTTTTTCCGGAGGGGGTCACAGGGTAGAACAATATAAAAAATAACAAAAAATAACAAAATAAGTAGAACAATACAAACCGAATTTTCAACCTTATGCCTAAACTCGTCCAATTTGTCTACTTACAAAATTACTTAATTGTATTTATTTATAAAATTCATTTTTTATGTAAAAAATATTTTTCAATATCTATTAATTATTTAACTGATAAATGTATTTATTTTCAATTTTCTTCTAAAAAATTGTCCTAATGTTTTCAAACAAATTGGCGCATTTTATGGCAGCGTAGCTAACTTCAGAGTTTGCAAATCAAAACATTGAAACCACAACAATCTATTGTTGATCTCAGTGAATTCAGTATCGTTTTTACTGAATTTGGCAGGGAAGAAAACGAGAACGAAACAAAAACAAGATAATAATTAACAAACATAAGAAGAAGTAAACAAGGTGTAATTTGACGGATAGGCCAAGGTAAATTTATTGACATAATTGTATACAAAGTAACGTTGGTAGAGCCAAGTGTACGATTATATTTGACTAATTTTGACATTTTTGATCGAATCTTTTTAGATTTTTTATAGTTCTTTTTGGTTTTCAGTTTTTTTAACACTGTCTACCGTTTGTGTAATTAGAAATTACAGTAATTAGTGGCGAGGACATTGGAATTGGGCTTGCATTGTTACACATTCATCGCGACATCGAATTGGACATCGATGCGATAATCAACAGATTTGCGAAACAAAATAGAAAATTAGATTTTGTGTTATAAATGATCGTCCCAGTTGGAACTTATACAAATGTAAACAAATCACAAGTGTTGCTACAAACCAAATACAGAAAAAAAGCAGTATTCTATAAAAAGTGTAATCGTAATTATTGTTATATTTCGTTTCCAATGTTTTAAGTTAACAATATGGTAAGTTGAATTTGGTCGTTTGGTTTGTTTCTGGTTTTTGATTTCACAAAAACTCGGTTCGTTTTCGTTTGGTTTTTTTTTGTTTTCGGGTTTGTGAACAATTCGTTCAGCTCTGCTTTTTGAAATGCAGGCTGATTCTGGGGGGGGGGGGGGGGGTCATGACCCCTGTGACCCCCCCCCCCCCCTGGATCCGCGCCTGTTCTACATACCTCGAAACGGAAACCATCAAATTCAGAAGGGGTGTTAAACTTTTTTTTTCTTGTTCGATTGCATAATAAGTATGCTTTTGACATCCATTTTAGTACCTGCTGAAATAGTACCTAACACTGTTTTCCATCACTAGGGAGACTTGTGTGATACCTAATATTAATAATAATAATAATAATATTATTATTGTTTATATATAGTTTATGTATAGCAACATTACCATACCTTGTTTATTTACAGTTTCAGTTCCATTGACGTTTCTGTTATTGTTTACTTGCCTGCATCATTACCTCATTTCTCGTTTTATCGGAAATTTGATGAGTAGTTAGTGGTATGTGTATTATGAGACGGAAGCAAACAATTAAGGGGAAATAGCCCGACGACTAGTTCCAAAAGCCGCCACCACGTGGCAGCACCAAAATGAGCTAAATTAATATTCGTTCTCCTTCCGTTAATAATTGAACGATTTTCAATCTGTAAATTGCATTGGATTCAGAATCAGCATAGAATTTCCGGAAATTGGTTCTGGTGTTCAAAATTTCAAAATTTGTACATCTGGATCACTGGCGTTCGAATTTGGACAATTTTTTCGGAAATCCCAATTACCCAAATTCTAGAGGGCTGTGTACTGATTACGACGGTTTTTTCAAATTTAAAATTGGACAACTAAAACCCCATCAATTATTGTCCAGACGGTGATGGGCGAGGGGGTTGGGGAGGAAGGCAGCTCTTGAATGGGGGTGGGCGGCTTCCCAGGCCCCTTCGGAGGGGTTTCGCCGCGCGAGCAGCTTGGATACCTGCCATTTCCGAGAACAGTTTTTGCCCCACCATTCAAGAATTTTAGATTTCTTCCTCCCTGTTCGAGATTTGCTATGAAACTGTTTGGGCCCATCCGTGGCCAAGTGCCAAACTACACGACAGTGTGAGCTATTTTTTATGCATCAGTCATGGGAGGAATGATAACATAAAAAATAATCAAATAAATGAAACAAGGATCTTGAGTTATATTATAATTTATTTTTACTTTTTAACATTATTGGTACCTATTTTAATAAATGTAATTTATTTTTATTTGATTAGTGTATAGGATCTTACCTAGGTAGGTACACCAAAATTAAACTAAGCACCTCTCCCCACTTCCCAATCCAACTGATCGCATTTGAATCCTATTATAAGTACCAAATTGGACGATCGATTGAATATACGATTTCCTAAACAAAAATTAGTGACTTCGAGGTCAGACGCCTGAAACTGCAAATAGCCAACTACAAATAAAAAATAAATTAAATTACTACCCAAATACCTGAATTCAAAGTTCAAAGCCAGTTGGACGTAATACATTAGGGACGAGTACTAGGTACCTCTGTTTTAACCTCCAAATCCGTATATTATATTCTCTGAAGCAACCAAGGTACCTACCTACGCACTTACGAAGAATGGACACCGACGGTTATCTCGAATCAAGTACAAATCTGTGGAAGGTATATAATTATGCTTTCTCAGTTGATTTACTCGTATAAAATTATCCATACCCACGTGTATCATACAACCTGAGTTGACCAAAGTTCACTTAAAAATTAATAGCATCGTTATATTTATTTGACCTGTTGAGTAATAATTGGTTATTTGTCCGTTTGAAATTATCATTTCAAATCTTATTGTACCCCAATCTGTTCTACGAGTTGCACGCCTCTGTACATGACGCACAAACTTTAAGTATACACCACATTCCTGTTCATTCAACATCGATAATTTTCAGACCACCTACCTACTTTAAAAACCGAAATATTGACGTGTTGTTGTACACAACGGGTAGGTACTTGATAATATTAGGACGTTACAGCAGTGCCTGCGCAGTCATTAATTTGTTATTTTATTTTATTTTTTCAAATCGACGTTATTCCAGGACGATCACACCTAAAATTTTCAAATCTGAAAGACACTTGGAATAATTTGGTAGGTTGTTCATACATAATGTCCTAATAAATCGAAAAAGTATGATAGAGCAAACGTGAGATTTGCTAAAGAAGTGGTATGAACGTAGCAACGAAGTTGTTACAATTTCAATTTATTAATTAATAACTTTTTTGGTTCTTCGGAAATAAATAACAAGAGTAACAATATCAACTGAGTAATAAGAACTCATCAAAAGAGACTTCTGGCTCCCGAATTTGGCTGCTTCTCGTCAATCTTGAATCTACCAATTCAGGGAGCAGAGCGTGATGGTAAATTTTAAAGTAAATGAGTTTTTTCTCCATCTTTTGATTCCATAACTCATCGTCGATTGGAATTTCTTCGATCTGCAAGTCTTTGCCCATGTACACTACGAAATAACATTTAGTGGCTCCCGCAATGTGCAGTTGCCCTTGGACTTGAAAGCAATAGGGATGGGTTCTCTTCAATTTCAAATCTTTGTGAGATATGAAGAATGATTTGTTTTTGGACGCAGCATCAGCTATCGTCAACTTGCTGGCTGATTGAGGGCATTTAATTTCAATGATTGAATTTTCACCCTCAATCCAGCCATCGGGTGACGCACCCAAAAATCCAAATTTTCGGTCAACGAAAAGCCCACACTCGCTGCTTTCAGTCACACTTCTGATCGTGAATGAAACGATAACGATATAAATCCGGCTCAGATATCACTGCTAGGGAACACCTGATTATAATTTATTACGCATGTCTGTATGACATCGAGTTGGTTGTATCGTGATACTTTGTTTGAAGAATGATGGTTGTTTTGGGTTTTTTTATAGGTAGTTAGTTTTCTAATCTGAACAAACGTTAGCTACGCTTCACGAATAACAGCAAATAATTTATAGAGTAAAAATCATATATACAAATAATAATTATAGAATTCTTCATTCCGCCGCACATTTATGAAATGTGATTGCACGGTTGGATCCAGTAGGTACTCGATTTAGGGCTGGCTCTCTTGTGGGAAGCACAAAGGTAGGTATTGAGTTCAGAAAACAGTGATCATCTATACCGGTAAATAATAAACCGTTGTATAATAATCTGTAGCGTTACTTATTCTATTTTCGGATTCTACATACCTTGAAACGGAAACTATCACATTTGGTTGGGGGAGGGGGGAATTTTTCATGCTCAATTACAAAGGTTCGTTATTGAAAATGATAAATGGAAAACTGACTGTTTTGGTAGACACAATATATGGTTAGCTGGGTAGAAACGATTGTTGGAAGAGAATTACAAGTCAGGTACCTGAGCGTCGCGGGGGCCTCAGGCCCAACTGGGAAGCCGCCCACCCCCATTCAAGAGCCACCTTCCTCCCCAACCCCCTCGCCCATCACCGTCTGGACAATAATTGATGGGGTTTTAGTTGTCCAATTTTAAATTTGAAAAAACCGTCGTAATCAGTACAGAGCCCTCTAGAATTTGGGTAATTGGGATTTCCGAAAAAATTGTCCAAATTCGAACGCCAGTGATCCAGATGTACAAATTTCGAAATTTTGAACATCAGAACCAATTTCCGGAAATTCTATGCTGATTCTGAATCCAATGCAGTTTACTGATTGAAAATCGGTCAATTATTAACGAACTGAGAGCGAATATTAATTTTCCCTCGACGGTGATGCCATCTGTTGAATATTCTTACAAGTTTTTTTCGGGCTATTTCCCCTTAACGTTTGCCGTTATCGTGATGGCTATTTTGTGTCGTGGGACATTCGTACTCCACACAACTTTCCCGTGGGGTAGGTTTCTATCTGCGCCCCCCTGTTACACATCTATATTGATCCACTGTTCGAAACCCTCTCGAGCGCTTTCTATGGGATTGCTCTCCAACTTGGTGTTGTAGTCAAACTTCCAGGCGCCCCCGCCTGCTGCCATTGGCAGTGGAATCAACAGGTGTAGAATCTTATGGATCCATTAGTACTGCAATCCTCCAACAGGTATCGTTCCATTCACTCTGCCTCACTTGTTCACCTCCTTGCAGAATAATTATTATGCTCTCAATACTACCCCGTTCGGGGGATAAAAGAAGAAGAAAAAAAAAAGAAATCGGTAACCCAACATGACCATATGAGCGAATTTTCTATAACCATGTTGATGAAAGCAGCTATTGGTGATTTCGATTAATTATTATTTTCAATAACTCACCTTTGGAATCGAGCATGAAAAAAGAAAAAGGAAAAACTCGGCGCTGCGCGCCTAGGCGGGGGCTTCCTTCGCCCCCTGCACCCCCGGATGACTTCCCCTTAAGCCTAACTGCTAAAATGTGGTGTACCTGACCCTTCAGGTTTTTGTCCCCCTCGCTGTATTAGGTATATAAGATCGGCTGTTTCTTACCTTACTTCACGCGCGGCTCATACTAGACTCCACCTTTTTTGTTTTTCAGTAAAAATATATGTATCACTTTATAAATACGGATTATTATGTAGGTACCCAACTACTATTGCTATCGTTATATTGATCGAGTAAACCGCTTTGTATAATTAGGTAGGTCAGGTTAAAAAAACATGCTTTAGCCGCGTAGTTTACTACAACCAAGTGACAACCAAACGAGCGTCATTGTTTACTATCCATTTACAACATTCATTTATATAGTTATATTATGAAACTAGGATATAAATACCAAGAACAAATACGAAATACATTCGTGATAAATCAAGAGCTTTCCAACGAATGGAAAACGATTTTTGTCCGATGAAAATGAAAGAAGTTTCATTTCCCTAGCAACTACTCGGTTGTAAGTGAAAATCATTGTTAAAATACGCGCTACTTTTGTCTCACTATTTGGTCTCACTTTTGGTTTATTATTTTCAATAATGAACCATTGGAATCGAGCATGAAAAAAAAAATTCTTACCCCCCCTCAAAATTTGATGGTTTACGTTTCAAGGTATGTAGAATCCAAAACTGCAATAAAAATATTTCTGTCTGTCCGCCGTACGCCGTACGCCGTACGCCGTACGGGCCACTTTTCTTAGTTACCATGAAAAAAAATTGATGAAATTCGGGTTATAGGTTCCGTTCGGCGTCTAGTTGGTCCTCGAAGCTCGACGTTACTGTCAGTCATCTCTAAGGGGTTCAAAATAGGGGTTGAAATTTTCAAAACGCCTATACCATTTTTTTACGTAAATATTTTTACGGTTTTAAATAGTTCTTGAACTTGCGAGTTTTTTAAGACCATCCGGAGCATCGTACGTCCAGCCGTTCGTTCACAGTAAGGCCCCGAAGTTTGCACCGACAGGCATTTTCGACTCCAGTGTGAATGAAATTGTATACAATTCAAACCAAATCTCGTAACCAGAGACGCGCCCACAATAGGAAATTTGGCGGAGATGAAATCATTGCTAGGGATCACCTGATTATATTGGCGGAGTATGAAGTCGAGTTGGTTGTTCTGTGATATTATTTCATTTGAAAAATGATGGCTCTTTTGGAGTTTGTTGGTAGGTAGTGAAACTTGAACAAACGTTGAAGTATTATTGATGGGTAAATTATTACTACGGTAAATCATTACTCAACGGTAAATTATTACACAACGGTTCATTATACCATCTACGTAGAAGGGGCTGGAGTTTGTTGATAGGTACTTTTGCAACTTTTTTCACTCCTCATCAACAATTTCTTTTCAGAACTTCATTATGTGTGTTTCTTTTTGTTAGGTACTGTTTGTCATCGGCAGAATTATTTTAGCAACATTTAACTCGTGATTTAGGTAGGTACCTAGTAACGAGTACGGGGTTAGGTACTAACCTACGGAGGGTCTGCGACCTACATAATATGTATATAATAGAATAGTACATATCATATTATATAGACGGGTTATCTATACATAGAGCTGTGATCTGTAACAGAAGGGTATTCTATACAAAATAATAAACCGTTGTGCAGGGATTTGCAGCGTTTTCCTGTCGCTTTTCGGCGGGGGGTCCCATCGCAAAAACGCTGCAAATCCCTGCACAACGGTTTATTATTTTGTATAGAATACCCTTCCGTTACAGATCACAGCTCTATGTATAGATAACCCGTCTATATAATATGATATGTACTATTCTATTATATGCATATTATGTAGATCGCAGACCCTCCGTAGGTTAGTACCTAACCCCGTACTCGTTACTAGGTACCTACCTAAATCACGAGTTAAATGTTGCTAAAATAATTCTGCCGATGACAAACAGTACCTAAAAAAAAGAAACACACATAATGAAGTTCTGAAAAGAAATTGTTGATGAGGAGTGAAAAAAGTTGCAAAAGTACCTACCAACAAACTACAGCCCCTTCTACGTAGATGGTATAATGAACCGTTGTGTAATAATTTACCGTTGAGTAATGATTTACCGTAGTAATAATTTACCCATCAATAATACTTCAACGTTTGTTCAAGTTTCACTACCTACCAACAAACTCCAATAGAGCCATCATTTTTCAAATTAAATAATATCACAGAACAACCAACTCGACTTCATACTCCGCCAATATAATCAGGTGTTCCCTACCAATGATTGGCCGTATTCACAAATTCCTATTGTGGGCGCGTCTCTGGTTACGAGATTTGGTTTGGATTGTATACAATTTCATTCACACTGGAGTCGAAAATGCCTGTCGGTGCAAACTTCGGGGCCTTACTGTGAACGAACGGCTGGACGTACGATGCTCCGGATGGTCTTAAAAAACTCGCAAGTTCAAGAACTATTTAAAACCGTAAAAATATTTACGTAAAAAAATGGTATAGGCGTTTTGAAAATTTCAACCCTTATTTTGAACCCCTTAGAGATGACTCACAGTAACGTCGAGCTTCGAGGACCAACTAGACGCCGAACGGAACCTATAACCCGAATTTCATCAATTTTTTTCCATGGTAACTAAGAAAAGTGGCCCGTACGGCGTACGGCGTACGGCGTACGGCGTACGGCGGACAGACAGAAATATTTTTATTGCAGTTTTGGATTCTACATATCTTGAAACGTAAACCATCAAATTTTGAGGGGGGGTAAGAATTTTTTTTTTCATGCTCGATTCCAATGGTTCATTATTGAAAATAATAAACCAAAACCTGAAGGGTCAGGTTAAAATTGATGGTATCCGTTTTGGGTGTACGTAGGCAACAAAATTTCTATACGTAGGCCGCTGCCGTATTTCGCGCTTTCCTTGGTAGTCGTGAACCATAATTACTGAAATTTGGTTTGTAGCTTCCCATTTGTCCAGTTAGTCCGCGAAGCAAGGCGTTATTGTCAGTAATTTCCTATGGCTGAAAAATAGCAGTTCAGAAAGCCGTAACTCGAATACTTTTAATAGAAAGTTTTTATGACGTTCTTAAATTGTATCAGAATTTTAGGATTTTTGAAACCACCCGGAGCATTGTACATCATCCGGCCATTCGTTCACCGTAAGGACCTTAAGTTTGAACCGAAAAGCTTCGGCAACATGGGTGTAAATGACTCAGTACACATCCAGCTGAGATATTTCATTTGAAGAAGGACGGTTATTTTGGATTTTGTTGATAGGGACGTACGTACTTCGCAACTTCAACATATTTGGTTCGGTGTCAGTCTGTCTGTCAGCATATTCGCACAGCATGACTCCGTAAATTCGAATCCGATTTTGCGGCAATTTTCAGGGACCATGCAGGTTGGGGCCCAGATGGTCCCTCATAAATTACATACTTACATGTAGATCGATCGGATCATTAGTACGGCCACTGCTCTCGCACAAACGCGCATCCTAGGTGCTCAATTTCTCGCGAATAAATGGTCCGATTTTGCTCAAATTCGGTGGGTAGTTGGGTGGGGTATACTCTTCATGTTCCCCTACGAATTTTTTTGGATTATTGATGGCATTTACCCGATTTAGGACTTTCCTGGGACAGAGAAAACAGTGATCTACGCAGAAGCGGTATTTATGCAAGGAAATAATAAAACTGTGTAATAATTGATTGCCGCGTTTTAACAAAAATTTCCCTATGTGGTGATGAAATTGCCAGATTGATTGACTGTGATCATAGAAATCGAACGAACTTGCTTTCTTAAATCCATTTTCTAAATTAACTGGTATATCTCTTACTGCCCTGTAACTGAAAACTAGAACAACCCTTTCTTTGTGTTGTTCGTTCTTTTGTTTTTAGTCTTTATTGGAAACGAATGGCTTGCCTCTGGGTGGTCTCAAACGTCAGAATTATATTGTCGGAAGTAATACTCGTAGTATTACATTATTACACTCCCATCGCCCTGGTCGTGCTCCCAGTATTGCGGAGTGCGATCAGTAAATGGAAGCGAGAAATGAAAGTATACTACCCCTCTAAGTTTGAAGGTTCGGAGATACGAATTGCTAGTGAAATCCTCCTTTTTACACTCTTTTATGTAGACAGTATAGACTTAGTATGAAAAGTGTCTGCTATAATTCCAGCCCAAACAGATTTAGGTCGATCGATTAATCTGACCGATCTGACTAATTTTCTACTTCACAAGGTGTTTCGGAGTGGTCATCGCGCAGTGCCTCAACTGTCGGTATGCTGCATCGACATATAAGTCGCTCCCAGGCCCAGCTGAGGTCAACGGTGATGGCTACCTAGTTTGGTAATGTGGTGCCTGCTAGATTAATTATTCGTGGGAGCAGATTATCAATATCGAGGCGTTCGAAAAACTTCGAAAGTCCGCACTGAAAATTTCGTTGATGTGTGTGTAGGGGGGTGAGGGGGTGTTATGACCATGTTGCATTGAGGGAGCGATATTGTTGCCTCACGGTGGAATGAAGTAGCACCTAGTAAAATCTAGGGTTTCGTTAGGAACCAGCCACGATCTTGGAAAACTGTTCCTGCGACTAATCAGTGATAGTGACCATGTTGCATTGAGGGAGCGATATTGTTGCCTCACTATGGAATGAAGTAGCACCTAATAAAATCTAGAGTTTCGTTAGGAACCAGCCACGATCTTGGAAAACTGTTCCTGCGATTGATCAGTGATAGTGACTAAGTGCCTACTCGACTCCCAGCAACATGATTCAAACCAAGGCGGCAGAAGTGCTTATTAGCGGAACTATAGAGGGGTTTGGGCTTCAGGAGTTGCAAGGGTTGGCCGTTAGATAGCAGAGGAGTCGAACGAAGTTGGTGCTGCTCTCGGTCTCCGCCCCCAGAAACTGTTGTTTCCAACCCTTGACGATAGAATGATTCGTTGTACCATCTTCTTGTCATCTTCGCCTCCGGCAAAATCCCCACCGAACTCATTCCGTCCGTACCTATTGGGTACTATTACTGGCGGACCTCGATGATGGTGGGGATTTCGCTTCCTGAAGTTACAGTTAAAATACCTCTTTGACAGTTGGGTATTATATTTTTGTGAATAAATTACACCTACAATTTGGATATGGGACCCAGAAAATTGTCGTAGGTGGAATGATAGGTTTACACAACTGAACATAAGATCCAGTAGTAATCCAAGCTGTTGGGAGGCTTGCAAAAAGTTATATGGATAATACCAACAATTTTGGAGTTATTTTTCTAAGCTTGGAAGATGGTTTTGCGATTACTAGCTCGCTCAAATACGCCACAAGAGTAACGCATACATTAGGTATGCCTAACTTAGGTATGCCTGTCTGTGTAATGGGCAGTAGCGGCGCGTGGGGTCTGAAAACGGTGGGCCACCAAACCAGAACACAAAACCAACAGATTTGTCTACAAAATACCCAAAGGCAACAACACCCTTCCCTTATTCACTGATTAAGTGATATTCAGCAAAGCTCTTTTAATTAACACTCTATCGTCGTACGACAATTTGACACCGAATTTGTTGGATCCTGCAATAACTGTTGTGGTTGCTACGCTGTGACGTCCATAGTTTCTCAATTCCCGTATGCGTTTTTTTAGACAGAAAATAATATATAGTTTTGCCGAATCGTTCACTGAGAATCTTTTAGAATTCATGTGTTACAAAAATATAGTGAACTAAAATACAACAAAACAATGACCCGTCGGCCGGTACCTACTTGAACGGAGAAGCTATTGACTAGAAGCTAGGTGGTAATCTGTGTGTTGACGCCGATCAATCCACAAACAGCAAACAGGCCAAAACAACACCACAAATACAAATCTGTCATCAGAACGGAACCGAACACAAAATGCGCAAAATTTGACGCAGAAAAATTGAAAACTGACTGACAGAGAGAGAAAAATGTGATTTAGTGAAGTGAAGTTCTGAGCTTAGTTGTCATCTGTAGATGTCGGACATGTGATTCAGAGACAACAAAAAATAAATCAGAAGAAGAAACATCTCGTATCGAGATCAAATTGAATCGAAGGGATCGAATCGATTGTGAAATGAACGATTTTGGGGTTGAAATCGATTTCGATTGCACGACATCGATTACTGTCGCTTTATTCCGATAACATGCTTGGTCTATGGAGCTAACATGAAGGAACCACCATTGATGCTCTACTAGAATATTGAATATCCATAGCTATAGAGAACTCTGGCGTGTGGCTGTTGGACTTGTGAAAAATGTTAGGTAGGTACAGTGTACGGAGGGAAATTCAGATGCCAACTGAACACTGGTTGGTATATTTTACTGTAGCAGTGGACGCAACGCCCCTGGTAATGAGTATTCAACATTCAACCTGCGGTGCATAAATTAGAGATGGTATTATGGAACTACTGGGGATGAAAGTGAACAGGCAGGAAGCTACTTCCGATCAGCTGAGTGTCCTGACAATAATTTCTTTCGTATTCAAACTTCAGTGATGATGATGATGATGATGATGATGAGATTAGAAATGAAGAATCTTTGGTATGATGACACCCTGATCAGCTGAGTCGAAAATTATAGCTCCTCGATTGTATACTTGTAGGGCAGTTTGTGGGAATCGCCTAAAGACTCGATCCTAAGCAGAAGGGATATTTATCCCACAAAAAAATATAAACCGCGTTTCTTGCTAAGGTAATGACACCACTTGCTGACCTCTCAAGAAGGTTTTTTTTTTGGCAAAAAGCAGATTGCGTGTACCCGTTTTATATCGTCTCTGATTCTCATTTTTCTTGTCTATTAAACCTTTCAGAGGTCCCATAAACTTGCGTTATATATTTTCAGTAATACGCACTTTATTTAGCTATCCCGAATCTATACTAAAACTTGAAGCTGATCTTCTCCTCTCACTCATCAAACCTGCTGCCCTCCCTAATTCAATGACTAAAGCTCGATAATTTTTTCCCCCATTCAGATTTTAAATATTCTCATCCAAGCCAATTATAGCTAATTATTCATATAAAAATGAGTCAGAGTGACTAAAAAAAAAAAAAAAATCAGCTTGTAGCTTATTATTGTACCTACCATATAGGTAACTGTGTTGACACAAGGGACCACACGATTCCTTACCTATACCGCACAACAAATTTTTAATTAAAAGTTTATGGCAATAATTTCTTATAGAGCCATTATTAATCACTTTTATGTTCAGACTTTTGCGTTGCAGTCCTTCAAAAATCGGTACACTTCTCTATAAATAAAATAGATCTTTCTCATACATAATTGTCCAATAACTAGAAGGGTTTTCCATTTTCTTCGCCACATTCACAAACGTTTCCTTCCGCTGATTTCTGAAACTCGGGCGTTCCATAACTACTACACAAGCTCTAGATTCCTGTTTGGATGTCCACATCTGTCACAGGTCGGTAAGCTTCACATATCCCATGATCCGCTCTTAACCGGCCAGTGGTTCTGCCGAAATCCTTCGATACATCATTTCTTATGAACCGTGGTCGTACTGGGATCACAGGTTGAATGCTTTTGTAAAATGCCCTTCTGATGCAGTAGAAAACCTTCTTTGCCACACCGATCGGTGGTATCTCATAATGGATGGGAGGAAATCCGCTACCTCGATGTCAAGGTCTATCTGCTGCTGTTTCGGCCCCCTCTTCAGCCATTCGGTCCACGATATTTCCGTGCAGTCCAGCTTGCCCGCCAGCTGCAGGCCAGCAAATTATGCAAACGTCGTAGTATAATTAGATGAACCCAAAGCAATACCACTCTTCTGTTGTTGGAAGCGCAGAAGTTGAGGAGTTGGAGAAGTCTCTTATTAAGTCCATTATTTGACGCTCTGTTAAAAGAAGAAAACCCCATCTTCTGTAGAGAATTAGATAACATTAATTTGTTTCTTCCTCACTGGCTAACAATTTGAGGGCTTGAATTATTGCAGCCACCTCTCCATGTTAACTGAAGTTAGCGATGGTAGCTTGTATTTCGCTTGATAGCGTTTTACGTTCCAAGAGGCACATCCTACAGCTCTTCCACTTTTGGACCCTGCTGAACTTTGCCATTTCAGTTTTGAATTGTCGCCATTTCAAATACACAAAATTGTTGAATTTTGATGATTTTGGAGAGGTGTAAACTTTAGAGAAATCCCACTGTTTTTGGGTGAAACAGTTGTTTGACATAGGCGTTTTCCGAATTTGCATATCGGCCGAGCTCATGTCATGCTAAGCCTACAGATATCCTTTAAAATGTCACTTCTCCGTGATTACAACCTCAATATGAAACGGTCCGACATCATTTGCGCTCTATTTATTACTGGGAGTTCTCATGTTTCAGCCAAAATTATGTCCGTCGAAGTCGATGGAAGGAATCCCATACAATGTCGTAAACATCTGTACTGTTGTCGTGATATTTTTAGCAAATTTGAATTGCTAGTTTTTCCGTAGAATATCAACCCTTACTTAATCCACAATAGCCCGAACAGCCGCTGTGTAGAACACTGGCGATAACTCTGTGTCAGCCCCTCATTTGAGATGTGTGATCATTTTGGTTTATTATTTTCAATAATGAACCATTGGAATCGAGCAAGAAAAAAAGATTCTTACCCCCCCTCAAAATTTGATGGTTTACGTTTCAAGGTATGTAGAATCCAAAACTGCAATACAAATATTTCTGTCTGTCCGCCGTACGCCGTACGGGCCACTTTTCTTAGTTACCATGAAAGAAAATTGATGAAATTCGGGTTATAGGTTCCGTTCGGGGTCTAGTTGGTCCTCGAAGCTCGACGTTATTGTCAGTCATCTCTAAGGGGTTCAAAATAGGGGTTGAAATTTTCAGAACGCCGTATCTCGAAAACTTTCGATTGAAGGGTATTGTTTTTTTTTTACGTTATCAAATTTGTCTTGAGCTAAACAATTTTTTGAGACCAGCCGTTCGTGTGCACCAAAAAGCTTCGTCAACACGATCGTGAATCAAACGGTATAACTCCGGCCCAGATATCATGACTACGGAGCATCTGATTATGGTCAAGGATGGCTGTATGAAGTCGAGTTGTTTGTTCTGCGATATTATTTCATTTGACAAGTGATGGACTACTGGATTTTGTTGGGAGGTACTTCTGAAACTTGAACAAACGTTGAAGTATTATTGATGGGTAAATTATTAAACAATGGCAAATTATTACACAACGGTGAATTATTACACAACGGTAAATTATGACACCACGGCTCATCTACCCAGAAGGGGCTGGATTTTGTTGGTAGGTACTTTTGCAACTTGAACAACCGTTGAAGTATTGTTGATGGGTAAATCATTACAAAATGGCAAATTATTAAACAACGGTAAATTATTACACAACGGCTCATCTACCCAGAAGGGGCTGGATTTTGTTGATAGGTACTTTTGCAACTTGAACAACCGTTGAAGTAGGTATTAATGATGGGTAAATTATTACACAATGGCAAATTATTACACAACGGCAAATTATTACCCAACGGTAAATTATTACACAACGGCTCATGTACCAAGAAGGGACTGGATTTTGGTGATGGTACTTTTGCAACTTGAACAACTGTTGAAGTATTATTGATGGGCAAATTATTACACAACCGCTCATTATTCTATCTCCGTAGAAGGGGAACCTATACAGGTAAATTATTACACAACGGTTTAGGTAGGTACCTAGTAACGAGTACGGGGTTAGGTGCTAACCTACGGAGGGTGTATTTAATATATTATTGTCTGTCTGTTTTATTCAGTATATGGTTGATTTGGAGATGGCCCATGTAAGGGTGTTATCGAGCCGTACACCGAGAAATCTAACATATTGTTTCACTTCAAAACAATACCCTCACATCTTGATGCTGTTGCAAAAAGTGAGTTTTCTTTTGTGGGTGAAAGGAACATTCGCTGATTTTTCTATGGGCAAGTGTAAATTCGTTTTATCACCCCACCTCAGGAGCCTAAGAACGAACTCTGTTAATTTGTGGATTCCCTTAAAATCTATATCATCACATTGTACAAACGCACAAATATCAGCGTATTGACAAAATTCGACCTCATCGCACGATTTCTTCAGGCTCTGCAACGTAAATGGCATACAATAAAGGAGATAGTGTACCTCTTTGGGTTAACCCCTGATGGTTCTTCCTGGTAGGGCCGTGCAATTTTTGGTTAACTCTTATAGAAATATATCGGGAGTCGCATAGCTTTATTATATTATGACAATAATGCAAGGGTAATCCTGTTGTGCGCAACCTTTCGGCTAAAACATTCAGTAAGACAGGATCGTACGCTCTCGTAATGTCTAGGCATAAAGCTAGGGTTATTCTCCGACTCGTGAGCGATAGGCGTATACACCAATCTGCTGATGCCATCATAACTTCCTCTTGCCTGCCGAAAACCGATCTGTGATCTAGGAAGCAAGTCATTGTACTCCAGGTACCATTCCAGCCGTCCTTTAGTAGTGCGTTCTAAGCTCTTCAGAAAAATGTTGACAGCTAAATCAGGCGGTATGGTGACCAAGCGTGGGGTGTTTTACCAGGTATTGGCACTGAAATTACACATGTCTCCATTCCTCAGGAAAAACTCCTTCCGTCCAAAGTTTGTTATAGCGACCAAGAAGGGTTTCTGTGAGAGCAGCGGTAGATTAGCTATCATAGGATAGACAATATCATCCTTCCTCGGGCCGTATTGAGTTTCTTTTTGATACTGGTTTCAAGTTTGAACTTTGATGAAGAGTTCTAAAAGTTTATCTGTTGACGTATTGAATTCCCCATCAAATCTTGTATTAGAAACCCCCCAGTATTAGAAACCATTGGTGATGCATAATTTTCCATGAGATCTTCAACCCATACTCCTTCTTGCATGGGAGGTTTGTTGCACGTTTTCCTGTTTTTAATCATCTTTAATTTTTGCCAAATGATTTTCTTTATTGAAATCGTTGCAAAATGATTTTCACGAATTTATTTGGCAATTTATTACTATATTTGGGAAAGCTTCATCTTTTTCTTTGTATGTCTCGCAGTTTCCGGCAATAAAGTAAGGTTTACAATTTCTTACCGCTTCCTGGCGACCCTGAATAGCCCTTTGGCAATCACCCGTCCACCATATCGCGCTTTTTTTGGGTATTCCACGATCGTTTGTTTTTAGGTATAGCACACTCACTAGCATAGTTTATTTCCGATACGAGTAATTAATATCAACGGAAGGGTCGTGCATGTGTTCAAAATATTTCCGTATTCCTTCCAGTCGGCGTCTTTGACTTTCCATTTCCACGATAGAGTGATTTGAGCCGGAACGAGATAAGATGATGAGCTGTATGTTATTCGAAGATTATCAGATCCCATTGCGTCCTCACCAAAACCACCCAAATGGGGAATTTCGTCCAATTTTTGTTTGAAGAAAAATTATTGAGAACCCTTGGAAAGATGGTAGTTCGAAGCCAGTTTTCAAAAACAAGCGCTACTTTTTAAAAATGACGTAAAAAAAGTAAACAGACGCAAAAAGGAGGTAGCTTAGCTTTGGAGGCGAAGGTTCACAATGCTGCCAACAACTCACCATTTGAAGTGGCAAAACTTCCTGTCAACATTACCATACCTTCCGGAGGAGTCCTTCGTCACTCGCTGGTTGAGTAATGGAGGCGAGCGCTTTCGATTTAAGGACATCATCATCAGGTCTTCGAGTGAATACTCTCGTCAGTATTCTATTGGGCCGGAATAAGGGTATTACGGGTGAAAAATGGGTGTAATAATAGGGTTTTTTTGTGTTAGCTTGTTGTTTTGCATTAGCTTGTGAGGTATAGTTTTCCATGTTTTTTAGGACGAGGAGACCGATTGTGAAGTCGATTTGGACCAGAGAGTGGAAAATTGAGGTTCAGATGAAGTTTCGGCCTTAAATCTACGTTAAATTTTGTTCTAAAATCGTCGTTGTTCCGCAAACAGTTTGGGTCCCCATTTGGGTCCTAGTTGTGCTCCAAAGCTCGGCAGCCCGATCGGAATACAACCAGGGGAGTTACGGTGTGGGGGGGGGGGGGGGGGGTTAAAATAGGGGTTTTCGAGGTTTTAGTGAACATGAGCTTGTGAGGCATCGTTATCCATGTTTTTTAGTGCGGGAAGACGGAATATGAAGTTGATATTGACCATAGAGTGAAGAATTGAGGTTGTAACGAAGGTTCAGCTCCCAAAATTCATTTTTTACGAGTGAAAAACCTGGGAAGTTGCCTGAGATCACCATAAATTTCTATGGCAACACTAGATGTAGTATCAACAGGTGAATCAAGACAACGGCACTATCAATGATCAAATATAATTTATCAAAAATGGGAGCCTGATTCGATTTTTTGGGGGCCAAAATTGGTGGAAAGCACGAATATTCATGAATATTCACAGAATGTTGTAAGCCAATAGGTAACTACGTGGTACTGAACACTGGATTTTGGTTTATTCTGTGAATAATACACCTATGTATTAGCTCAGCAAATAGTTACTGGAACATTCCCTCAAAATTTTTTCTTTCACGTTTCAAGGTGCGTAGGTACTTTTTAGATTCCAAAAATGCAGTGTCCGTCCGCCTATCATCCATATGTATTTATTTTCGGTCTAAAAAATTCGTTCTTTCGTACGCAGGCTCCATTTGCGCCCTTGTGTGGTCCCGAAACTTTGCAGCCCGATCGGAATATACCCAAGGGCGTTATGGGTGAAAAGTGGGTGTAAAAAATATGATTTTTTGGGGTTCTAGTAACATGAGCTTGTGAGGTATCGTTTTCCATGTTTTTTATGGCGAGGAGACCGAATATGAAGTAGATTTTGACCGAAGAGTGGAAAATGAGGTTCTAACGAAGTTTCAGCTCCCAAAATACATTTTTTGTTAGTCAAAAACGTGGGAAATCGTCTGAAATCACCATAATTTTGTATAATAACACTAGAAGTATTTTCAACTGGTGAATCAAGACAGTTAAATGGCACTGTCTATGATCAAAGATAATTTGTCAAAAATAGGAGCCTAATTCGTGTTTTGGGGGCCAAAATTGGTGGAAACCATCAGAAATAGCTATTTCAATTATTACAAATGAATGAAACAATACAATAACAGTCAACATTTCTTTAGGTATGTCCAATAGAATAATAAACCCTTGTGGCAAGGACTTTGCAGCGTTTTAAAATAATCCCGTTAAACAATTTTTATTGACAGTCGATCTCCAACCTTAAACACTTAAGACATTTTATGGAGCACGTCAGAGCAAGCAGTGTTATCAGTGTGAAGCCAACTATTGATGTAGGTCCATTCCTTCGGGGGCGGCGTTACAGCCAGTACTCTCTCTTCTCCGTGGACGTGTTACGTCGCACTATTCATTCCGGACAAGAAACGTATCCAAGAGCGCGGAGTGTGGAAAAATTGCGGAGGGGATGAAGTGCGAACGTGTTTACAAATTGCGAGTGTCAAGACAGACGGCCTTTGGCGAGGGGGCGGTCGTGACATATTGGGCCGTCAAGTAGAGCCAATATCAGCCGCCTTCAAGGACAATCTGCCGCCCCCGGAGTCTCCGTCACAGTAAAGTCTACCTGTAACCTAAATAGGGTTTCCCTCTTCAACTGGTGACACGTCCATTTTGGTGGAGAGATGTTGGGACGGGGTATAGAGAGCCTCTTAAACCCGCCACCGCGCCATACCCCTCATCAATGATGTCAGCAGTCAGTCCGGGGAAAATCTAGTGGAGACGCTTCGTCATTCGGACAGCGCCGTGTGATGGTAACATATCCCATACTCGCGTTCTGGAGGCCTATGATAGTGAAAAGATATTATCTCTTTTGAAAAGCTCCCGAGAGAGATAGTGCGTGGGTGTGTGTGTGTGTGAAACCTTTAAATTTTCATAGTAAAAAATTCGTTCTTGGGCAGAAAATACCTTCTCCGCAGGAGTAATGACGAGTTGTTACCTAGCCCGGTCGCACTGTGAGCAGCGGTCCAAATTTACAAATATTCGGTAAAAAAAAAAAAAATCAAAACAAAAAAGATTTCAACAACATAGGCATGCAGGGTTTGTCAATAATGTTTTCTTTTTGGCGCTGAATCGATTGCAACTAGCTACAGTCCGATGAGGCGCACCATGTGTTCCAAATTTACAAAATTGTAAACCGAAATCCAAAAAAATTCCATATCTTTTATGTAGACATGTGAAATGTCGTCTACCTTAGTTTTTTCTTCTTTTTTTTTGTCGCTGAATCGCATTGCGAGTAGTTTCATTACGTTCAGACTATATCAAATGTTCTAAATCACAATCCGGTTCAAATCATGGTACAAAACACCCAAAAATGGTTTTTTGACGTAATTTTTCTGCACGACGTGCCACTCTGGTCTCAGCAAGTGCCCAGTCAGGCCGTAATGATTGCTGGTGCCACAATTAATTAAAATCCGAAACCATTAATTCAAATTCTCAATTTCTCAAACTATTTCTTTGAAAATTCAGTCCTTAAGCCATGCATGAAAGGAATAAAAAAAAAAAAGAACAATCGACTAACCTTTATGAGATGAGAGAGAGAGAAACGCGAAAAGATACACAATCAGAATGAACGATGAATGATCAAAATGACCGATGTGGTAGCGGATGACCGAAGGATGATACACAATATCACTATTAAGAAAAACCAACGAGAAATGAGGAGACATGAGAAATCTCTCAAGAAAAGACACCTGGTTTAGGTATCTCTGTTGAAAGAGAAAGAAAACGCCAGGATGGCGGCCAACTATCTCTTTTGGAATTTACGGAATAACCACGTCATGTATACTATAAAAGCTCTTTTGCCAAAAGAGATACTTGGACGGAAATGAGACATCTCTTTTGCTTAGAGAATGGGCCTTGCTTTCCAGTTCGGCTCATAATTATTTTCGTTAAGAAGAGCAAGAAACATTTATGGTCTAGAATATAATCCATGGATTACATGGCTCGGCGTTGGTACTGCGGGTGGAATTAGTTTTCCGTGTTCTTATTCGGTAGTATTTTGTAAGATATTTTCTAGGATAGTTCGAAAGAGGATTTTTCAATTACAAATCCGGGCCAATTGGAAAAATTTACAAGGTTTGATCGACGATCTGAATATATGGAACACTTGAGGCTATAGGACCAGATTAAAGAACGATGGTTTGTTTGGACCATTGGGTTGTAAGTTATGGTGGTTCCACGATTTTCACGTTTGCGCATGCGTACTCGCATTAATAATGCTAATGGGACGAAATTCGTTTGGAACGAACCAGGGCCTAATCCCGAACCACCTTCAAATTTGATCCAATTTGGACCATTGGATTGTGAGTTATGGTGGCACGCAAAAACGCACCCCCCCCCCCCCCCCACACACACACAAACACACGCGCGCGCGCGCGCGCTCTCCTCCACTCCACCCCACCACACACCACACTCCACCCCACCACACCTCATCACACTCCACTCCCTCCGCATAGGGTTTGAAATTTCCGGCGTGAAAAAAAAGGTTTAACCCCCCCTCAAAGTTGGATGGTTTACGTTTCAAGCTATCTAGAATCCGAAAATGCAATTAAAAAAATTCTATCCTTACCCCTCACTTCGCGCTTAGTTACCATGAACCAAAATTGATGAAATTTGGTTGTAGGTCCCATTTGGGGCTTAGTTTGTCCACGAAGCTCGGCGTGAATGTCAGTAATCTCTAATGGGTGAAAAATAGGAGTTCAAATCTCCAGGACGCCATTACCTCGAGTTTTTTTACGGTTTTAAATAGTTCTGAACTTCGGAGTTTTTTGAGACCACCCGGAGCATTGTTCGTCCAGCCGTTCGTTCACAGTAAGGCCCAGATGTTTGCACCGACAGGCTTCGTCAACAGGAGGGTGAATCAAATCGTATACATTCAGCCCAGATATATCATTGCTAGGGAGCACCTGATTATAATCACGGATGGCTGTTTGAAGTCGAATTGGTTGTTCCATGATAATTATTATTCAATTTGATAAATGATGGATCTTTTTTTTTTTTTTAAAAAATAGTACCTACTGTTGCAACTTGAACAAACGTTGAAGTATTATAGGGTAATTTATTACACACCGGTAAATTATTACACAACGGTTTATTATGCTATCTACGCAGAAGGGAGATTTATACGGGTAAATTATTACACAACAGTTTATTATTTGCCTTATGTTTCATGGATAACTACAAATAATTAATTATTTAATTATTGAATCCCGCGCGTTTTTATGAAACTTTAATTCCCGGGCCGGCTCCAGTACTCCATTTAGGGCTTTCCTGGAGGGAGCTCGAGCGTACTGACCACAGAAAACAGTGATCTACGCAGAAGGGGCATCTATATACAGGTAAATAATAAACCGTTGTGTAATAATTTGCAGCGTTTTTATTCTCCTACCTCATCGTTCCTCATCCAAAGTTCATTGATTTTGAATGTAGGAAGGTAGCATTCCCATTGTTTATCTAATTGCGCCCTACCACCGTACACCCTTATATCTCTAAATCCACCGTAATTCCACTCGCTGGAAATCACCGTTCGGATTGTTTTCCCAGTTCTAACCAAGTTATTGTTTCCTCCTTCTCGTCGTAAAACCCTGAGCCTACCAGTTCCTCGTTATCAACTCCGTTTTAAGCCCTCGATATACTCAAAGCAGAGTTGAAGGTTATCTGTGGAAGTGGTGGGCGGGATGAAGGGGGTCGGATTAGAACGAGGGCAAACGCCCAGTAAACTTGGGGTTTGTTTTAAAAAGCAACTTGGTGGGGTCCGATCCGAGAGCACAATATTCCCAAGTAGCGAAGGGAAGTTGATGATATTACTAAAGGGTTATACATAATGGGAGTGTAAAGTTTTAATAAAATCCTCCGTTTTCTCCAACTTGCTCGTAGTGGGTGGAATGAAGGGTCAGTTAGGATGATTACAAACACGGGGTATTTCCGAACAAACGCACTAGCGCTGGTTGTACACTTGACATTACTTTCACAAGATTTCATCAAAATGTTTTTACTGGACTTGTAGAACTGTAGTTCGTAATTTTTTATGTGAGTAGGGTATACCTGTACCTTTTTTTTCGCCGATGCCATGGTGTGCGAAAATAAAAGTACAGGGGGTTTTTGAAGGTCTTACTGATAACACAGGGGCTGTACCTAAACTTTTTCACATGCGAAAAAAAGAGTACAGGAATGTAATAAACGGGTGGGCGGGGGGTTGCGGGCGTGTGGTTTTTTGCTGCACATGGGTGGGCGGGGTACGGGCGGTGAATTTTTCGGCAGCTGCAGGAAAACTGACGTCAGTGGGTGGGGTGCCTCAGAGTTTGAAGTGGTGCAAAAATGACTGACGTCATTCCAGCAGCCCCCCCTGTACTAGAAAATCGCGCGACTGACGGCATCCTAGCTACAGTGCAAAAATATTCGCACGGGGGCCTCGTTTGGCAAAAACGCACTATTGCTTTTAACGAGGTGCTGGTGTGTGTGTGTGTGTGTGTGTGTGTGTGTGCGGTCGCGGGCCGGCTATATCTCATTATAATCTAGTAGTACGTGTTCAACTTACCTCGGTCGTCATTGCTGCCCGCCGCCCCTCTCCAACTCTGCTGTCGCTGCTACGCTTAATCAACTATAGTAAGTATTTTAATCAACTACGTATTATATAAGGTTGGCATTCGCGTTGGCGCCGGAACAATCGGCAAGTTGCGCTGGTCAGTGAGCCTTCAAGTCGGTTATGTAACAGGCGCTGGCCTTCCTTGTTCACTCCTGACCGTGAAAAAACCAGCTCTTCGCTCGGAGATGCAAAAAACGAAGAGCGTCCCCCTGCCAGCCTCCTAAGTATAAAGCTATGGAGGGGCATCGATGTACGGCACAGTTTAGCAAGAGCTTTATAGCAGGGTAAATCTTTCCAAATGTAGCTCCCATAGTCCAGTATCGTAACAAGTCATTACTTACTAAATTCACATGGCAACTAGCGCCTCTAAAAATGTCATTCGCCAGTACGGCCTATGAAAAGAAATTCATATAAATGCCCTGCAAAATCCACTTATAAGCCTAAATTGGTGAAATTTATGCACCATACTAGCCCCACCAGTTGGCAACTATGTGCTGTGTTTTAAAATTCGGGTTGGTGCAATAAAATAGAAAATCTGGGTGTGTAAAAATATATTTGAATAATGTTAAAACTAACTTCATTATTATCAAACATGAAGGTACATGAAAATATTTTCAAATTAACCTTACAAGCTATCGGCCTCAGGCCCAAACTTCAAGTAGCTGGTCTTCGCACTTCTTTTTGTAATGGTAAAAAAGAGTGGGGTCGCCTCTGGGTCAAAGTCCACGAAATCTGCTTCACTAAGTTCTATGGCATATCGTTTAGGCAAGAATACGCAAAATAATTCCTCATTCCCCCGATCCAGGCATGTGAGAAGTATGGATTTACCATACATGTCATGTCGTAAAAATTTCATTTTTAGCACCTTAAAAGGCGTTTGCAGGGGCAGGTCAGCCATTGGCCGCCTCTTTGTCTCTTCAGACAGCTGTCGGGCATTGAGCGTGTTGAGCCTGTAATGAAAAAAATGTTCCATTAAACTTACTCGCTTCGTATTAATTGATTTAGATCATCGACCACACTGGCCAGGAAGTGACAGTCCTTGTGGAGGCCACGCACCCCCAAGGGACGGGCTCCCCTCTGGCCAGCCCGCCAACCACCACTCTGACACCACCTACCAGCCCGCCAGCATACGAGGCGCTTTACGGGCCCGGGGACAGCCCCCAATCTCCACCACCCGCCACAGCGGCGACGCCCTCCACCCCCACAAGCGCTGATGTAAGTACAAAGACTGAATTTTAATAGCCCGTAGCAATAGCCCGATTTTCCAACATATTGTATGCCTATCCCATCAAATTTTGATAGGGAGATTGATCAAGTCCATTACCTGATCTGCCCAAAAATGTAAAATACTTTAGCTCATTAAATTTTGGTAAAAATATCAGAATTGTGTGAGATGTGTCCAAAATTGAGGCACATATTATAGAACACATTTCAAATTTAAAAAAGGAGAGTTGTAATAGTTGCAACATAAATTCGCTAATATTGGACAACAATTTTGCAAGGTTGTGGAGTTACAAATGGTAAAATTCATTGCTGTCGGACCAAAGTTCCCCAAGGGGGGGCAAATTTGCCTATGAATCACAAGTCCTAAATCCCTAGACCCCACTTCAAAAAAAAATCCGGCTTAAACTAATTGGATGTTTTTCTTTTTTTTGTTTCAGGAGATGCAGGTGGTTAAAGAACGAATCGAGTTCTTGGAAAGTGAATTAGAAATACTATATAATATCCTGCAAATTTTAATTTAAGAAATAAAAACTTTTTTATATATTGTTTTTATGTCAAATTCACAAAATCTAAGTAAATGCTCATGTGTATTGGGATACTAACCACAAGTTTCCAGACATGGTTTGGTGACTATATGGTAGAAAACCTCAGTTTATATACTCTTTCAGATCAGTGTTGGTGGGGGTAAGTCCATGGTGGGGCCTGGTAGTCCAGTGGGAGGAGAAGTCTTGGGAGTAGGGTGCGATTCTATAAAACAGCCTGCATTGGGGGCCAAGAGCTCTTTTCTGCAAAGTCTCCACTGGCACTCCCCCACCCCCCCCCCCCCCCCCCACGTACAGCTCAAGACTATTGGAGGTACACCCATGAGAAGTGCCCATATGAGCAAGCCAACTCTGCCAGCTGCCATGAAGTCCTCCTCCTCCACTGCCTACCATAGTCCCAAGAAGTCACCTCTTCAGCCAGCCCGCCATACCACAGCGGAAAGGCCACGAACCGTCGCCGCCGGCGCCACCTCCAGCACATATATGTGTTCAAATTGTCAGGCCACCTCACAGTCACTAGACTACATACACAGCCACACAAATTCAGGTATTTGTGTCCCAAAAACCTGCATTGTATGCCACAGAACATTTGGTAACACCCAAGAATTTGTTAGGCACCTGAAACGGTGTTCAAGCAATGCAAGGCCAAGTGTCATATGTGACGGTCGCCTGTATGGTAAAACAATCAAACTAACCAGGGAGGCCTCAAGCAGATATGAAAATACAAAATTTGAATGTTTGATCTGTGGAAAAGGATATAAGTCGAAACGGTACCTCGATTTTCACATGGTAAAACAAATGTGTAAGATACATAGTTGCACCATTTGCCAAAAACCTGCGATGTCAAAGTTTTTTAAAGAAGTACATGAGAAAAAATGCAGGGATAATGCAAGTAAAAATGAAGAGGCTAGAAACAGTCAACTAGTTGCACATATTGATAATTTGAATCAAATAAGTGATGAATTTACCCTCGTCGAATCACATTTTAATAACAATTTAAAAAGTTATTATCTGGTGAATGTAAATAATGCCCTCACTCTAGTGAAATTTTTGGAAAATAACATAGGCAAAATTTATATGAAAATTCAAGCACATAAAAAGATGTGGGAGTCTATCAAAATCCATGTTAGTGTAGACTGCTTGTACATCCACCCAAAAACGGAGGAGGAGACAACTCGGACATTTAAAAATATGGCTATTCCAATATTTCCAGACTCTGATGTTCTTGAAATAATCGAAGAAATTATTGAAAAAATTTTAAATGATTCAGATGAGCATCAAAAAAGGGGTTCAGGATGGTCGTTTGTTTCGGTGTATGGAATGACATTAACTTTGGCAAAATACAATCCACTGATGGTAGGAGGATCCTTTGAAACAATTCCTGATTGGTTAAAAAAAACGGGTGCTGTTGACTGTAGACAGATTGCCAACGACCAAAAATGTTTTTACCATGCTATAACACTAAATTCACGCTCGGAATATTCGTTTGATAACATCAAATTCCCCACGCCACTCTCACAGATTGAATTTTTTGAAAAACAGAACCCACAAGTATCAATAAACATTTATTCGATCGGAAAGGGCCTTAAAATCTTCCCCCTACGGGTGTCTAAAGTTGAACTTTCCGACCACAAAGATTTACTGTACCTAGATGGGGGGCGGGACTCTCCCCATGTAATTCGCGTAATAAATTTTGAAAAATTAATAAAAAATCAACTAACAAAGAATAAAAATCCGATTATTATTTGCAAAAAATGTTTTACATATTATCAGGATTATAGTGCCAGTCAGCTGACTAGCAAAGAACAAAGAATGGAGAAACACAGGAAATTTTGCAATTCAGACAATGGGCACATGTCTCGTACAATAATGCCCGAAGGTGACAAGGCAATTCTCAAATTTAGAAACTTTCAGTATAGGATTAAGCTCCCTGTCGTCATTTACGCGGATGTTGAATCGCTCTTGGTCAGAATGCAAGAACATCAGTCAGAATGGAGAACAAAAAACTTAGTTGCTTATCAAAAACATCAAATGTTTAGTTATGGGATTTATGTTGCAACCGATTTGTACAAACAACATCCAAATTTTAATAGGGTCATTACGTATACTGGGGAGGATGCCGATGTGCAAATGATGAAAACACTGGCAAAATTGGCTAATGAGCTTATGGACTGTTTTTTCACAAATAAAAAGCCCATGTGTGAAATGAGCGAATTAGAAAAATTGCGTCACGAACTTGCAAAAACCTGTCATTTGTGCAATGAAAATTTAAACTGTGACGATAAGGTCCATGATCACGATCATTTCAGTGGAATGTACCGGGGTGCCGCCCATAATAAATGCAATTTGCTAGCCAAAACCCCAAACTTCATACCAGTAGTCTATCACTCCGGTAGTAAATATGATTTTAGGTTTGTGGTCCAAAATTTATCCAAGTTGGCTGGAAAAGTTGAAGTTTTACCTCACAGTGAGGAAACATTTATTTCAGTTTCAAAGGAAATTTACCATGACAAGGGAAATTTTTCAATCAAGCTTAGGTTTATAGACTCATTCCGATTCATGTCCAGCAGCCTTGATGTTTTGAGTCAAACGCTGGAGCCTGAACAATTATCAATTATCCCACAGCATTACCCCGATCCCCACCAGGTTGAGTTACTATCAAAGAAATCGACATTTTGCTACGATTTTTTAGATAATATAGCTAAGCTGCAGTACACCCAACTCCCTTCTAAAGAAGAATTTTTTTCAGAGCTGTATGAGCAGCATATTGCACAGGAAAAGTATGACAGGGTTAAATTAATATGGGACACGTTCGGGGTGAAAACATTGGGGGAATTTAGTACTTTGTATCTAGTTTCAGATGTTTTGTTACTCGCCGAAGTTTTTCAAAATTTTCGCATGGAAATGCTATCATCTGAATACAGGCTGGACCCTTTTCATTTGTACTCGTTACCAGGTATTGCTCAACAGGCAATGCTTAGTCTGACATCAGCAGAAATTGAGTTAATAACAGACGATACAATTTACAGCCTTTTTGAACAGTCGATTCGTGGGGGCTACTGTGGTGCATCTCTGCGCCATGCCACCTCAGATGAACAGTATGAAATTTGCTATGTAGATGCAAATGGGCTCTATGCACACTGCATGAAGAACTATCTGCCCATTTCAGATTTTGAGTACATTTGCCCTGAAAGTGTTGACCTTCTTAGCATATGCGATGAATCCCCTTTTGGATACCTGGCTAGTGTAGATCTATACACACCACCACACCTACATGATACATTTAACGATTTCCCACCCGTCATTAACCACCTGCAAATTCCCGGTTCGAAATACAACAAATTGGTAGGAACTCTGGAAAAGCAGACAAATTTCGTTGTACATTATCGTCTGTTGCAGCTATTGGTTAGCCTAGGTATTGAGATTACAAAAATACGTGAAATAGTACGGTTTAAACAGAGCCCATGGATCAGGCCTTATATTGAATTTAATTATCAGAAAAGGGCTCAAGCGAAATATCGCTCCCAATCTCAAATGTTAAAATATCTTTGTAACGCGAATTACGGGAAATTGATTCAGAATGTTAGGGCCCATATGAACATGAAAATAGTAACAAATTGGTCTGCTGCAAGAAAACTGATAAATTCGCCACATTACCTGCTCCATACATCTTTTGGCCAAGATGTCATTGGCATTCAGTTAGCTAAAGAGGAAATTGTACTGTCCAGTCCCATCTCCGCAGGGGCTGCAATTTTAGATCTTTCAAAGGCACATATGCTCTCCTTCCATTACAAGGTAATGAAAACACATTATGGTAATCCCAGACTTGAACTGTGCTACACTGACACAGATTCGTTAGTGTATCGAATAAAAACTTATGGCAGAGATTGGAGGCAGGAAATTTCGGAAAATGTACAATTACGTAAACATTTTGACTTTTCAGAATTACCCCCAGCTAGCAAATATTACAGCGCCCAGTACCATTGTGAAACCGGTTTTTTCAAGGATGAAATGAAGGGGAAGAGAATTTTAGAATTTGTAGCACTCCGGGCCAAGATGTATGCAATACGGGTAGAAGGTGAAACAGATGGGGAAGAGGCTACAATTAAAAAAAGCAAGGGAACCCCCAAGCATGCAGTTCAGAACAGGCTAACTTTCCAGCACTACAAAAATATCCTGTTTGAAAACTCCCACACTATGGAACACGGGAATGGTGTCCAGGTATCTGAGGATGGTGGCCATTTGTATATGAAATTTAATTCAATTCGTTCACGTAGCCATCAGCTTTATACTGTGCGCCAGAAAAAACTGTGCCTTTCAAATGACGATGATAAGCGAATTCAATTAAATGATGGTATTCACACACTAGCATGGGGACATTATAGAGCAAAATCATTACTGTCTGAAAACGATGATGATGAGGGTGAATTTTCACAGTAGCGAGGGTTGTTACTATATAAGCTGTAAATACGCTAGGCTAGGTCAGTATGGTTAAAACAGTCAAACATAAAGGACAGGGTCTATTGAACCGTCTTATTGACTCTTTACCATTCGAAGTTCATTTTCCGAAATATCAATTTTGCGGGCCAGGAACAGACTTTGAAAAACGTAAATCGCTAGGACAAAGAGGTATTAATTCTCTGGACAGTTTATGCTTTGCACATGATCAAATATATCATACGACTAAAGACAATCAAAAAAGAAACGAGGCTGATAAACAGTTGGAATTTGGAGCTTGGGATATAGCTAGAGACAATAAATCCCCCCTAGCAGAACGACTTGCTGCCTGGCTGGTAGTTAACGCGATGAAATTGAAGACATCAACAGGCTCGGGCATGCACCGAAGGCGCCAGCGGCGACAGCAGCATACAAGGAAAAAAAAGCCCGCAGTAACTACAAGGAGGAGGGGGAAGAGGAAAATAAGTCATAGAGGAGCGCACCACCTTATTATAAAAGAGGGAGGTTTTCTTCCCCTACTTGCAGCCGCTATACCATACATAACAGCCCTAGGTAGCCTAGTGGGTGGAGGCGCTGCAGTAGCAAAGACCGTGATAGACGCAAAACGCTCCGCAGAGGATTTGGATGAGACTCGCAGGCACAATCGACAGCTCGAAGCACAAAATGCTCAGCAGCAGCAGCAGGCTGGTGGAAAAGGGCTTTACATTCGCCCGTATAAAAGGGGTGGTGGGGGCGGTAGGCCTGCCTCCAGGAATAGGCCAGCCTCCAGGCCTGCAATGCGTGGCCGGGGGCTGTACATTCGCCCATACAGGGGTGGAGGACGTGGTGGTGCCGCCTTGGTGGGCGTGCAGTCAAAAAACTAGACGTTGTCCTTCCAAACAAAGCTTTGACTAATGTAGATTTGGAAGGACTCTGTGCACAGGCTAAAATTGTCGGTTTTATTGGAGTGCGAATGCGGGATGAAATCCCAATTAGTGAGCCAAGAGAACCGGAATCTGCAATTATCAACTTGGACTCTAGCGCCCATGATGGAACACATTGGACTGCATACTGGCTGAACAACGAGGGAGCTGTATACTATTTCGATAGTTATGGCAACATGGAGCCACCCTTGGAATGGAAGCAATACTTTGACCGCCGCGGCTGTAGAGACGTGTATTACAACACAAATACGTTGCAAACTTACAACAGCGTCATTTGTGGCCATTTGTGCTTTTTGTTCCTGTGGTCGATTTCGGAAAACTATAAAAATTCTCGAGCCTAAAGGGGACAGCGTCAGTAGAAGGCAGCATGTCATCGTTTACAGTCACACTCACTGGACGAAATAGCGAATTACATTCATCATTTTTCCCACCCATTGAACTTGAAGGTGGTGCTGGTGCCGGTGACTGGGAGGCTGGTCTGACATCGTTTGACTCGTATTTTTCCATACCCAACCTGGTAGAAGGGGAAAACTCGACCTTATACCTACTGGATGGAAGCGGACACGAGGTACATGACAAAAGTGGTCGATTTGTCGATGGCAAGGACATCCAAGCATTATTGAACAAGATTGTTACCAATGTAAAAGTGGAGTTTTCCGATGATTACATTGTACTTGTAACAGAAACAACGACATTGTTCAACTCGGCAGACGACTCTGTATTGATACCTCTGGGATTCGACAAGGGACGTGTACTGCGGGCATCAACAACCATGTCATACACCGCTGATAGGCCGCTGAAGCGGACTTGGTCAGCTAGCTTGAAGAAACATGTTGCGGGGGCCGAGCTGGCAGCTGGAAGGCAACACTTTTTGTACACTGGAACTGTCTACATGATTCCAACAGGAACCTACGAAATGGATGATTTGAGTCAATTACTAACATCTGAATTGAAAGCGCTTGGAGTAGATTTCGAGCTAAAAGTCAATTTGAATACGCTTAAATGTGGAATAAAATGTTCAAAACGAATCGATTTCAATAGGCACGACTCATTTTCGACCCTTTTGGGCTTTAAACCGGAGCAGGATATGCCGAACGATAAATGGAACTGGTCCAGCGATGTGATACACGTGTTCAATGTGACAACAATCGGTGTGGCGGTGTCGTGCTGTGAAGGAGACTATCGCAATGGACAGCCATCACACGTGGTCTATCAGTTTACACCAGGCGTTGCACCAGGATACCGTTTGACGGAAACGGCCAAAACCGTTACATATCATCCGGTAATTACCGACAAGCTCGATGAAATTACAGTCCAAATAATCGATCAAGATGGTCGTTTGATCAATTTTCGAGATGAGCTCATTTCCATTCGACTTCATTTTCGAAAGGCCATATAAAACTCGAACTCATACCACAACCATCGCCATTCAATAACATGTTGGTGTTCCGTCATCACCCATATAAAAAGGGCGCACTATCTTCAAGCAGGTTCAGTACAGCTGGTAGAGGCAAAGGTGACAAAGGTCCAAGGAGGAGACTTACACCGGAAAACATCAGCTTTCTTCAGAGTTTAGGATTCAGCGTGAAACCGCAGCAGCAGCAGCACTATGTTGGACATTGATCGACAGCCGGAATTTGACGAAAGGTTGTACAGATTTGAATACCACCCCCATGAACCATACGCATCTGCCAGGTACAACGTTTCGGATGAAATCAGGTTCCCATTTTCACAGCCTGGGGAATATGTGCTTGTATCGAAAAGCTATTTGTACATTGAAGGAAGTTTGACAAAACAGGATCGATTTACTCTCGCCCCAAATGCAATTGCGCAGGCATTTGATGAGATAAAATTGTTGGTAAATGGAGAAATAGTGGACCGAACAAATTATCCCGGAATATCGTCGAGCATGAAAGCATATGCCAGCTACAGTAAATCGGCTATCGACGGACTTCAACAAGCTGGTTGGATGGTTCCATCTTCTAAGGTGGCGTTAAACCCATGTGTCGACACTGTGAGTGGGAAATTTTCCGCTTGTGTACCATTAAACACTCTGTTGGGTTTTGCCGAAGACTATCACCAAGTATTGGTGAATGTACGGATGGAACTGGTACTCAACAGGTCTGCTTCTAATGCCAACATGATTGTACCGAGGCTACCAGTGGCCACCGATGGTGGTACACTATCGACCGGGACTCCTGAGGTGACAATTGGCAAAATGGTCTGGTATTTGCCATACGTCACGCCGTCTGACAGAGAAAAGGTAAATTTGCTCTCCTTACTTGGAAAAAATGAGCCGATCACAATGGGGTTTAGAAGTTGGAACCTGTCCGTTTTTCCCTCCCTACCGACCAACAAAGAGTTTTCTTGGACCATTAAAAACAGCACTGACCTGGAGAAACCTCGCTACGTTCTTTTTGCACTGCAAACTGATCGCCAAAAGGATGTGAACAAAAATGTCAGCTTATTCGACCACTGTAAACTGACGAATCTACGCCTTCATATTGGCTCGCAGATTTTCCCCTACAGTAGAATGAACCTGGATTTCGATACTAAGCGCGTGGCCTTGCTCTACCAAATGTACATGGATTTCCAGCGATCATACTACTCTAAAGAGTGGTCCGAACCTATGCTGACATACGAGGAGTTTATAGCTAATGCGCCGATTGCGATTATCGATTGCAGCCATCAAATTGAATCGAGCACAGGAAACAACGTTGTCGACATCCGAATCGACTTTGAGACCAAGGACACAATTGCACCAAATACTTCTGCTTATTGCCTTATGCTCCAAGATTGTCTATTTTCCTATAGCCCATTGTCTGGGATTGTCAGGCGTGGCATGTAACCAATTTTTTGTCAAATAAAAAAAAACTATCGAAACTCACGAGCTTGTTTTCTTCACACACACACACACACACACACACACACACACACACACACACACACACACACACACACACAACACACACACACACACACACACACACACACTATAATAAGCCCCAATTGACAGAATCCCTGGTTAGTTTCAAGTATGAGGCTTGTACAGCAAGACGTTCAGTTAGACGTTAAAGATGATGCAGAGGAGGAGAGGAAGGAGGAGGGCTCTAGCGATAATGTAGACTACCTACCTCATGGCCCGTTGTTTGGTAAAAATCCTATAAGAGGACTCGTATGTGGACCATCGGGTTCTGGAAAAACTTGTAGCATCCTTTCTCTATTGCTACACCCAAACGGGTTGAGGTTTGAAAATGTTTACTTATTTTGTCGAACTCCAAATCAGGAAAAGTATAAATTCCTAAGGAGGGTATTAGAGCCTCTCGCACCTAAAATCGGCTTCTACTCATTTGGCCCTTCCCCCATTGATGGCCAAGTCGCGCTATTAAGACCGGATGAAATCAAACCTCGCTCCGTAGTTATTTTTGATGACATCATAACGGAAGACTACAAGATTTTGAGAGAATATTTCGCAATGTCCCGTCATTTCGCTCTAGACATATTTTTCTGCACTCACAGTTACGTGTTGGTTCCCAAAAATCTGATACGGATTAATCTTACTATGGTGGTACTATTCAGAATGGACTCCTTGAACGTTCGACACATTTACGACGATCATGTACAGGGGGATATGGATTTCGCCTCGTTTAAAGAGATGTGCAACTATTGCTGGACCCGAGATTCATTTTTAGTGGTGGATAAGGAAGCTAGTTTGAACAATGGTCGCTACAGAATGGGCTTTGACAAGTATATATTGCCCGACGGGTAGGCTTTCAGGACAGTCGGGATGAAATTACAAGAGGAGCAACGTATCACAGCAGGGCTTGTTAAAGCTCAAAAAGCTGTTAGAGACAAGTACAAACTGCTTAAAAAAGGACAGTTTCAAACTAGACTCGACACAGCATCACTGTTTGAACCCTTGAAGGATATTTTTAAACCAGCTCCTCCTCCTCCTCCAGTGGAACAAGCCCCCCGTCTACCGGTTTTCAAAAGTAAGAAACGACGTCGAAGAGTTCGCAGGGTGGTGGTGACTCAACCGCCGCTGCCGCCAGCAGTCGAGAAACCCCCCGAAGTGGTTGCTGAAGAAGATCCGTTTGCCCATCTTGAAGGCGATTATGTCAAAACAGAAAATGACGGTTCCGAACTGTTTATTTCAAACCCCTCAGGCTATCAAACGATACAAACACCCATATCCAGCAGTACTCCGGTCAAATCTTATCAAAGTGAGTTGGAACGGGTTGCCAACACTCCCGAAGGTAAAACCGAACTCGATAAGAGCTTGCGTAAGTTTAACTTGTACTCGAGGCCGTACTTACGAGCTTTACTTACGGGAGTTGTCACTCCGGACATGGACAAAGTCTATGGACCCAAAGTAAATGCTAATGGGAAGCTAACTTTAGGATCTGAAAATTTAACGATGGATCGTGCCTATGTATATCTCGGGGATAAATTACAATTCCCAGTCACAGAAGGGTTGTTGGATTTGTTATTTCTGAAAATGCCGAAACCTGGAACATATACCGCAGAAGATCGTGCAAATTACAGAGACATGGTTTGGCACAGCAATGTCGCCCATCAAAGCTATTCAAAATTTAGATCGCTCAACACAAGTGGACACAAGTACAGATACCTGCTAAAGGAACTGCTCGCTCCTTATCTTGTAAAAAAGGGAAAGGGTTTTGTAAAGGCGACACCAGCTGAACCGAGATATGTGTATTTCGATGATCCCAACGAGCTTGTAGATCGCCTACGCTTGCTGTTTGCCTCAAAACAGGCTGGACATACGGCTCACGACCCCGAAATCTACTCTATACTCGAGGAGTTGAAAGAGTTGGATATCATTGTCTAACCTATCATTACCATGTTGGCAGTCAGCAGGTTTGGTTCTCAAGGAGGAGGAGGAGGTACATCCCCTCGCTCCGCCGGTGGAGGTGGTGGGGAGGATGTGTCTGCTTTAGTGAAAAAGTTAGTTAACAGTGAGATTGCCACCGCTTTGGAAACAGCAGCGTTAAAGTCAAAGGTTTCCGCACTAGTGCAAGAATTGGTTAATAACGCAGTGGCCTCGTTGGATAAACAAGTGGAGACTGCCATCACAAAATTGAACGTCGTAACATCAAAACCGAATATTATTGACGTAGGTAACAGACGTTTGGTTCACCTCAAAGCTCCAATTAATGGATCAGACGCCGTAAATCTAGACTCTCTGCCATATAAAAAGGATAACAAAACTTGGGCCCTACATTTCGGCTCGCATCGCCTCCTCAGCACTGCATCTCCCGTTTCCCCGCAGGATTTTGTCACATTGGCCTATCTGGAACGGCATTATGAGCCTAAAAAGACGACTGGCCGAGGAGGTCCATAAACCGAAGAGAAGACGTTACAAAACTGCGAGAGTATTGATTAAAGGAGTTTTCGACGATTTATGGCAGGGTGATCTTGTGGATTTGAGCATGTACCCAGATGGTGGCTATAAGTATTTGCTTACAGTGATTGATGCGGGATCTAAAATGGCCTGGGCCGAACCACTGCGCAACAAGACTGGTTTGGAGGTGTCGAATGCTCTTGAACGTGTTTTTCAGTCGAGTGGTTTAATACCTAAATATTTTCAGACTGACAAGGGAAAGGAATTTTACAACTCGCGAGTGAATGAACTGTTTCAACGTCATGGAATTCATCTATATTCTACCCATGGCCATGGCCATGCTACTATAGTCGAACGATTTAATCGATCAATCAAGGAACTCATGTTTTTGGAGTTCAGCATTCAAGGTAACACAAAATGGAGGGCTCTAATTCCTGCCCTTTTGAATCGATACAACAACAGGTTCCACCGCAGTATTGGCATGAAACCAGCGGATGTAACAAAGGACAAGGAACGCTCGATTATCCAGAGATTATTCCCACCACCACCTCTACAGGTACGACGACCTCGTTTCAAGGTTGGAGACAGGGTTCGTATCAGCAAGTTGAAACACGTTTTTGCCAAATCTTATTTACCCAACTGGACGAATGAACAATTTATAATAACCCGAGTAAGAGGGGGAGAAGTTCCCACATATTACTTGAAGGATGTTTATAACAAACCGGTTTTGGGTAGATTTTACGAGGAAGAGCTAAGGACTACCGCTTTTCCAGATGAGTATTTAGTGGAGAAAATCGTTAAACGAAGAAGGGGCAAGGTACTCGTTCGATGGCTAGGATTTGACCCTGAACATGATACTTGGGAAAACCCACAAAATATCGAGTGGGGGTAGACTGCATATATACAGTTTCCAAGATTGTTCCCCAGCCAGTACAATGGATTCGCTAATGCTAACAAGTTCCTTCGTTGTTGATCGAGTGAAGAATTTGCAGCTGGTTGTGGGGCTGGTGGATTTGACAACGCCGGTAATTGCGATTCGCCAACAGCGCTCTACACCCTTCTACATTTGTGTCAGTGACTGGGAATTGCTGAGCCACACACTCCCACAGGTGAATCGTAGGGAGGATAACACCTTTTTACATGGGACATACATGAGCGCCACTAGCACACCCCAGCAGCACATGATTTTTAGCTACTATCCGAGTTGGCTTGACAGGCTTTTGCACACTGAACCTCACAGCATTACGTTGAATGCAAAAACCACTTCAAATCTGGTGAGTTTAGTTCCAACCATTGACGCTGTTCTAGACAAAATGAAGGACTTCACCTCAACTGGTGGTGGTGGTGGGGCCACTTTTCCATCATCCTCCTCTCTACCAGTCAACCCATCGTCCCCACCCCTGGGCTTTTATATAGAAAACACGAACTGATGAGGTTTCAGTTCTCATCCTACACTGCACATGGATTGTGGTGAACACCCGCTCGAACATCTCGTGCAAGGATTTGGACAACTGAAGACTGGGATACCATCGGACGTCACTCGACGACTGAGTGAACTTTGCAGACACGTCATCCCGGCCAATTCAACCTCAAATCCCCCCACATCAAACGTGACCCTTTTCTTCTTCTTCCCGGTTTCCCCACCAAGTGGACCCGGTGGACTGTTGTATACCTTTCCGATAATCATTTCACTCCTGCTAATCCTTCATATCATACTCTCCGGCCTCCAGTATGGTGGTAGTAAAGGATCACGCGGAAGTGAAGAACAGCAGCTCGGATTATCCCCCTCCTCCCCCTCCTGCGGATGAAGCAACTGGACTCGTGCGGCTTGCCTCTTTACCAGGCTATCACACCTTCCTGAAATATCTACCATACTTGGATTTTTGCAAGACCATGACTCGACTGGATGAGCTGCTGGCCAAAATACACGACTTGGAGCAACAACATCTTGGAGCCCATTTTGCGAATACACCGACTAGTGGATATCATTTCAACACATGTTCTTGGGTATGCAATGTAAATGGAGATGTTGTAGACACATGCGCTTGTCAGTACCTCTCTTTAGCAACTAGCGAATTTATCAGCCTTTTGGATTCGATTGGATTTCAATAAACTACTATTATTCCTACTATGTTGGTTTTCTTTTTTAACCCCCCCTACTACTCATGGGTGGGTATATAAGAGTGTGTGCGTTTTGTGTTCCTGGCCCACAACTAGCAGACTTGTTGAACCAGTAGGATGTGTGACCTCAACAAAGAAACCGATAGGCTAGCCTCTTTTGTGGATTGGCCCTTGAGCCTACCCTCGGCGAAAGATATGGCTCAAGCAGGTTTTTATTACACTAGGCACAGCGATAAAGTAAAATGTCCATTTTGCAACGTTATTATAGACAACTGGCTGCCTTCCGATATTCCCTTCAATGTACACACGCGCTGGAGCCCCAACTGTCATTTTGTCACGACACCCACTGATGTAATTAGTGGCGGCGGCGGCGGGGAAGTCGACGCACCAACGATGGATATTGGATCTTCCAACCGTGTGAACCTGCTGGATTCGTTTGATGGAAGATTTGCCACTTTTACGATGTGGCCAAAGGTATTGCGACATCTCGTTACGGACCTTTGCAGCGCAGGATTCCACTACCATGGGACGATGGGCGACATGGTAACCTGTTACAGCTGTAACGGGTCGATCAGCGAGTGGGAAGTACATGATGACCCTTGGGTTCAACACGCACGATTTTTCCCTCAATGCATACATCTTCTCAATGTGAAAGGAAATGCTTTCATTAATTCTGTAAAACTTGCAGCAGATGATGATTGGAATTAATAAATCTTACAATGAAACAAATTACTGCGTTTGTTGCTTCCTTTACCAGAATACCAACCTTATATAATACATAGTCGATTAAAATACTTACTATAGTTGATTAAGCGTAGCAGCGACAGCAGAGTTGGAGAGGGGCGGCGGGCAGCAATGACGACCGAGGTAAGTTGAACACGTACTACTAGATTATAATGAGATATAGCCGGCCCGCGACCGCACACACACACACACACACACACACCAGCACCTGGTTAAAAGCAATAGTGCGTTTTTGCCAAACGAGGCCCCCGTGCGAATATTTTTGCACTGTAGCTAGGATGCCGTCAGTCGCGCGATTTTCTAGTACAGGGGGGGGGGGGGGGCTGCTGGAATGATGTCAGTCATTTTTGCACCACTTCAAACTCTGAGGCACCCCACCCACTGACGTCAGTTTTCCTGCAGCTGCCGAAAAATTCACCGCCCGTACCCCGCCCACCCATGTGCAGCAAAAAACCACACGCCCGCAACCCCCCGCCCACCCGTTTATTACATTCCTGTACTCTTTTTTTCGCATGTGAAAAAGTTTAGGTACAGCCCCTGTGTTATCAGTAAGACCTTCAAAAACCCCCTGTACTTTTATTTTCGCACACCATGGCATCGGCGAAAAAAAAGGTACAGGTATACCCTACTTATGTGCTCTCTTCTTTATTTGCTTGTATATTGTCACAGTAATAATTATTACAATCATGTCTATTTTCCCAGTGAGATTTCTTGTGGAAAGTATAGAATATAATCAATATTTTTTGGATAGTTCTAACTTATTTCACAGGGAAAAGGTTTAAGTTTTATTTCATGCTCCATTCCGAAGCGGGTCCAACCCTGTTAATTACCAGCTTAGCCTGTTCCATTCTATAACAGTGGATGAAAAACAAAAGCATGGAGTCCATAATATACTATATTTTGTATATATATTATATAGGTATATACTTTTTTGCAAATACCTTTTTACTCGCTTACTTTTTAAGACACATTTCGTTATTTGAACTTCTAGTCCCTGTAGGCTTCACATGATTCTAATCATAGGTCAAGAGCTAATCACTGTTCGGGTAAGCACATGCAAGTTTTTCAAAGCTTTTATTGGTGCCCACCCGAGATTAGAACCACGAACGCCTCGAGCGTTTATCCCAAACGGGGATATAAAGATCGGACGCTCTAGCCCGCTCGGACACCCCAGTTCCACAGTAACCTATATACGTATAGAATTTATATAACATAGGATCCATGGCAACGGGATGACTGTTGTCTGGAGGTGGGGGAGGAAGATGTTTTTGTGGGCGCTATTTGGTGAAAGGATTTTGTAATATCATTTTCAAATAACAGGCCATTCAAAGCTGGGCGGTGGTCTGGATTTAACCAGGAGACGTGGGTTCGATTTCTACCTGAGGGTAATTTTTTCCACTTATTAACTGACTGTCATTATAACACTGTAGACGAAATTTATATCTTCATCAGTTGTACTAAGTATGTGAGATTACCCGCTGAGAGAAATATTATAGAAAGCGCAGGAGTTTGGCCGGTCGTTGGTTCGCAAAGCTCACGGGAAAACTTGTTGACATCCCCTCCTCGCCATCACTCGCTTCTCCCCCCTTTAATTAGTCCAGTCCATGCTTAATTATCTCTAACTATACTGTATGGCGGGTGTGGCAGAAGAGGGGCCGCCCCACCACACGAAAGGCCTATGAGATTGTACAGTCACTTGTATCATCCCGTCATGGGATTTATAATATCTGACTTTCTAGCTGACCTCTAACTTCCCTAACAATGCGTACTGCGTCGCTTCCCTACCTACGCGAGCTGCATAATTTGTGTTAATTTCGAAGTCACGTGTACTAGTGCCCACACGTTTGTGCGTCACGTGTATTATAGGAAGTGTCCCTTGCTTTCCCTGAGACCCCGTTTGATTTGGCTGGTAGTCATCAGGCCTAACGTTTCACCCGCATTTTCACACGGGAGCCACGGACTTATTACTACTTACTTACACTACGAACAGTAATTTGAACAGTAATTCGCCCAAAATATTTCTGTTATTCAAAATAGTTCATTGTGTCACATTAATTTTTACTAAATTTATTACTGGCGGTTTCAAAGAAACAACAATAGGTGCATTAATTTTCGGAGACATACGAATTTTGAGTAGGTACATGCATACATCTGCATCAATTTGAATCGATTTCTGGATTTTAACCATTTTGTTTTATCATTTTCAATCATTAACCTTCTGAATCGAGCATGAAAAAAGAAAATTTTAACCCTCCCTCAAAATTTGATGGTTCCGTTTCAAGGTACGCAGACTCCGAAAATGGAATGAAAAAATTTCTGTCCGTACGCCGTACTTCGCACTTTTCTTAGTACCATGAACCGAAATTAATGAAATTTGGTTTTTAGGTCCCGTTTGGGGTCTAGTTGGTCCTCGGAAATAGTTTTGGGGTAGTTGGTCCTCGGCGTTACTGTCAGTCATCTGTTGAAATTTTCAGAATGCGTAGCTCGAAAACTTTTACTAGAAGGGTATGGTTTTTTTAAACGTTTTTACACTGATAATGAACTAGAGAATTTTAGCAAAGAACGGCTGGACGTAAAATACCTACCCTCCAGCTCAGCGCCCACTTGCCTAAAATAAACTTATTTTAACCGACCCCCATGTATGCTAATATACTGTAACGTAAATAACATACAAAATATATATTAGAAATTGGTTCAAGTTCAAAACTCATTAGTATATCCCCGTTGGTTATCCCATATGATTACTGTGTGACGTATGTTTACGTTGAAAAAAAAAAAAAGGTTCATTGCTTGTTCTGAAAAACTCTAACGAGGTGAAATTTCATTTCTCGATATAATTATAATAGGTTATTTTGCCCAGCGAAAATTTTGATCGAGTATCAAAATTAATAACGATGAACAGCTCTGTCAAGATAGAACCATTGGGACGAAACAATTTCGACACATGGAGGATCCATATGGAAGCGCTCTTAATCAAGACCGGTGGATGGGACTATGTGACTGGACAAATTAGGAAACCAACCGAGGCTGAAACGGCCGCCGGAACCGTTGGAGATGCTGATGGGTCTGCAGCAGCAGACAAGCAATGGTCAGCTGAGGATCTCAAAGCCAGGTCTGATTTAATCTTATCCATAAGTCCATCCGAGTTAAAGTTGATTAAGGGTTGCCGGACATCCAACGAAGTATGGACGAAACTCCACGAAGTGTTCCAGTCTAAAGGGCCTGCTAGGAAGGCGACGCTATTGAAGAGGCTGATTTTGCATAGGATGAATATCGGGGACGATGTTAGAGATCACGTGTCAACATTTTTCGAAACTGTCGATAAATTGAATGACATGGACATTAGCATTAATGGTGATCTGTTGTCTATAATGCTTTTGTATAGCTTGCCCGATGAGTACGAAAATTTCCGATGTGCGATTGAGTCCAGAGATGACCTCCCGAAGCCTGAAGCTCTCAGGACGAAGATATTGGAAGAGTCGGACGCACGGAAGAACAAAGTCGGAAATCATGATCCCGATGCAATGATAGCGAAAAATAAGAAGTACGTTAAGCCTAAGTCAAAAACGTCTGCTCAGGTAGTAAAATTCAAATGCTATAAATGTAAGGAATTGGGACATAAAGCCTCACAGTGTCCTCAAAACGCTGAAAAAGCTGGAACGGCCGATGAACTGTCATACCATTTTGCATTAAGGGCTGATGGTAAGGCTGGCAATTCTGAATGGTGCTTGGATAGCGGATGTAGTAGCCATATGTGTAGTGATAGGGATAAGTTCAAGGAACTGGTACCTACTAGTAATATGACATTGAAGCTAGCCAACAAATCCAGCACAGAAATAAAAGCCAAAGGATCGGTCCAGTTTGAAGCTCGAGGAGGTAATATGTTGAGTTCAATTCACCTGAAAGATACCTTGTACGTTCCAGATTTGAGAATGGGCCTATTGTCTGTGTCCAAAATTACAGATAATGGATTCAAGGTCTTATTCACGAGAAACAAGGCATCTGTGTACGACAAGAACGATAGAGAGATTCTGACAGCGAGGAGGGTGAATGGGCTGTACTACCTGAAGGAAGCAGACGAGGTGGCGAGTAACACCGAAGAAATTCACGGGAAAATGTCGAAGTTGACGATATGGCACAAACGATTCGGACATCTGAACGAAAACGACCTCAAGAAGATTGTCAAATCAAGGCAGGTAATTGGAGTGAGCTTCAATGAGAAGGAAAAATTGCAAACTTGCGAGACGTGTCTAAAAGGTAAAATGACACAAACTCCATTTCCTGAGAAATCTTTGAAAAAGGTCGCACCACTCGAAATTGTGCATACTGATGTCTGGGGACCAGTAAGAACAAAATCGAATGGTGGGTCTCAGTATTATGTGACATTTATTGATGAGGCCACGAGATTTTGCGTTGTAACATTTATGAAAGCAAAAAGTGAAACACTGAATGCATTCAAGGCATACAAATCATTTATAGAAAATCAAAAAGGAACGAAGATTAAGTATCTACAATCCGATAATGGCGGCGAATATGAAAGTAGGGAATTCAATGAGTACCTCAAAAGCTGTGCGATAGGACGTAGACTGACAGTTCCTGGTTATCCCATATGATTACTGTGTGACGTATGTTTACGTTGAAAAAAAAAAAAGGTTCATTGCTTGTTCTGAAAAACTCTAACGAGGTGAAATTTCATTTCTCGATATAATTATAATAATAGATTGTGAATATGCACACAAAAATTATATAAATATGTATATAAAACAATAACGCGACTAAAATTGTCCATTGTCGTAAATGCATTTCTTATCATACAATTTATATGCCTGTAAATTGTTTAATAAAATGTGTATTTCCTTCTTCTTCTTTTTGTTTTTCTTTCTTCCTGCTCAGTCACACCCATAGCTCCGATCGAAACCACATTCTAAGCAAGGTAACAAGGTAAAGTTGGTACAGGAGGCTCAAAGACAGGAAAAGAGCCTGACAAACAGGTCCGCCGCTCCCCGAGGGGAAGTTGCACATTCATAAATTGAAAGTCGCACATTTCATTAGGAGGCCTGTGTCTGCATCATATCATGTGACGAAGTTGAGGCCTTTTCGTATGATTTTTTGATTCCCAATGAATTCCGGATTGTCTTCCAGTTAGTGATTTCTTTTTGCCGTTTTTTTTTTTGCTCACGAACACAAGACAAAGAGGGTTTTCGCCTACCAATGAGTAAACTGCATTTGGGGATCCTTAAAGCATGGTGGCTATATTCGTGATCAGCGTGAAATTTCCTAAGACGAGTATTGACATTCAATCTGGAGCCACCCTGTTTAATATTGTTACTGATGCGTGGATAATCTCGTCTGGCTCAAGCCACGTTGCAATAATTCTCACATCGATTGCCCTTTTCTCGGGAAAATCGCTCCAACTTTGGTAACACCCGAACTCCGTCTCGGACTCGAGGGCTAATTTTCTGTCGCATTAATCACAGCGGTTTCCACGGCTCCTTTTTCTCCACTTTACCGTCCTCCATCCTTCTCCCGGATAATCCGACCGGAGTGAGTGATTCCCTCGCGCCGTTCGACTCCTATTTATCAAACTCTTGTCCCCACGCTTTTTCCATCACTATCACGACCGAATCACGACGAAAGATTCGGCTGATAGACGGGCTGTGTGCGCGGTCACTGGTGGGCGTGATGGAGGAGATCGACGATTCGAAATGGCCATGTGAGCTAATTCCCGAAGTAAAGTAGGTAACGTACCTACTTACCCTATCTAGCCTTCAGTCTATTACACTACCGGATATCTTCGTTGGTTCTTAACCATAATAAGTAGTGCTAATTTGGATTAATGCTCGGCTCACTTGCAAGCGTTTTAGCGAATTCTGACTCCTAACCTGGTTGTTAATTTCATTATGCATTAAAATTCAGATACATTAACAAAGAAATATACATAGGTAATAATGTATATGTGTCATTCCAGACGATATCAAACATTGGCTAAGATACAGAAAATTCCAAATTTCGGTAAATGTCCGTTAAATATAACAATAGGAAAAAGTCGAAAATGGACTATTTCCAAAAATACGAAGTGGGCCAAAAAATAAAATCACTATAAATTGATGTCACAAAAAAAATTATGATGAATTATGATGAAATTATTAAATGATGAATCGAGACAAAAACATTTAGTTACTTCAATAACAACACCATTTCGCCATAACTGGTTTTGGTAACTAACTGCCATGACTGGTAACAAATTTTACCTTCTGAAATGCTAGCTTATTTTAGGACAACACTAACAAACATGATCTACACCAGTGGTTCTCAACGGGGGCAATAACGCCCCCGTGGGGCGGTGGAGGGGTACTGAGGGGCGGCGAACTTGTTTTGGGCGGTAGGGGGGCGGTGGGCGCCTGCCTGAACACTTCAACAGGTTTAGGAATCGTTTCGATTCTGTGCTTGAGATGTATTTAGGTATATCTGAGGCCGATAGCTACAATTTATAATCGATGTTGCTTACTTGACCGATAAATTCGCCAAATTCAATGGAATCAACTCGCAAATTCAAGGTGATGAACTCAGTTTAATAAGAACGAAATCTATTATTTCTGCCTTCCAAAATAATCTCACTTTGTGCAAGCTGAATTTTGGCGGCAACGAAGTTGTGATTTGCCAGTTTTCATTCCTGTCGGATAAGCATAGTGAATAGTATCCTGCATAAGAATATTGAAATCCCTTTGATGAAACAGTTTACTGTGAACACTGGAGTCTTTGCATAAGACCTTTTCCGAACGTTTTGAGGATATTGTGCCATCAATGGGTCATGAATCCTCTATGCACATTGAGAAAACAGAAGTTGAGATTCAGGAAGTACTGATTGAACTTTCAACTAATGAGACGTAGAAAGCCAGTTCCCAGGATGATGGTAGGCTCAGGAATTTTGGCTTCAAGCTAATATCAGTTAACTCTACGCTGGAGTGCGGACTGTCGTCAAAAAAACTGTTAATTGCCTCCCTCTTCTACCTCGTCGATCGAGGGTTCATTACTGCGACTGATTTACTTAATACTACAACAACAACAAAAACTCCACCCCTTGACCCCGGATGATAGGGGGCTGTCGATCGACCCCCGTTACGATCGACCCCGTGTGATCGACCCCCGGTTCGGTTCCATGAAGTAGGGTGTGAACTACCCCGAGGAGGCGTTGTACCCCCGAACACAACACACAATTATCCTTCCCACTTTTACAGACTTAGGACTGTCTTCTGGTGTCAGAAGGTGTGGTTAAAAATTTTGTGTGGTTGTGGTCATTCCCCCCTTGTTACATACCTAACATTACATTCCACTAATCTATTCAGAAGTCCCAAACAACCTGCTCATTCACGGGATAGTTTCTGGGATTGTTTATCTTTTTTGAGATGCGAGCGCCAGCGAGCATCCAGATCGCTTGACAATGCATTCCACTAATCTATTCAGAAGTCCCAAACAACCTTCAGCTTTTTTTGTAAAACAAATTTGAAAGAATTGTAAAAATCGCGTCTTTACCCAACTTGGTACCGCCTGCCACTGACTGAAAACACATCCAGACAACGAACGAAAGCGATAACAAACGGAAAGCAGGTGGGGGTCGACCGCAATCTTCTCTCCTTGGCGGGTCAAAGATTGAAGACCAAACCCGGGGGTACATCGCACTCATCACTCAACGTGCGGACGACCGAACTCATCACTTTTCGTCATTTGGGGGTCGATCGTCATTCCCCCTCAATAACTCCGTTTTTATTCTTTTTCATTCGAAGTAAGTACAGAGGCATCATCCGGGGGGAATGACGATCGACCCCCAAATGACGAAAAGTGATGAGTTCGGTCGAATGAAAAAGAATAAAAACGGAGTTATTGAAAGGTTGTCTATTTCCACTGATTCACGAAAAATACACTGTTGTACCATCGCTAGCAACACCGTCAAACCATCGTCAGTATCAAACAATAACTAGTTATTGCTACGGTGGTTGTTATCAGTTATTGTGAAGCCCGTATAGATTGGAACCGGAGTATTTTTCGTGTATTAGTGGAAACAGACAAACTTTCAATAACTCAGTTTTTATTCTTTGAAATGGGTTTCCACGATTCCACCGCAAGTGATTTAGTTCGTTCGAATGAAACTATGAAACATAGGTGTACGTGGTCTTGCTCAAAATACCGATAATACAACGATTCAAGGTTCGGTGCGACGGTAAAAGGTCATTTGTGCCCAACTTTTAAACGACTGGACGGATTTTGATAGAGATTTTTGCGTCGTGTTCTAGGGGGTCCTAAATGGGAGGTCCTGATGTTAGAATCCATTTTACCCGTGCATTTCCGGGAAACGACAGAAAATTTCACAACCGTACTGGTTGAAAGATGTGTCAGAGCCTCCCTTTCACAACCCATTTTTATACCTCTTCGAAATTTCCACGGAATCTGGTACCACCGGAGCACCGACGGTGAAAAGGAAGAACGTCAGTAACGTCTTTTGGGTCGCTTTTTCGTGTCGTGACGTGTTTCGGCCGGTAGGTCCATCAGTAAATGAGACTTGCGCCTTCATCTCACTAACACTGAACCTCATTTTAAGAAATGGGCTCTGAACCACAACAATCCCACACACAGCTGTGTGTATTACATTCATAACAAATACGCAGACTCAAGGATTTTCACATTAGGTGGGCGTTGAAAAATATTCAACTCCTAAAGGGGGCGGCAGGTTTAAAAAGGTTGAGAACCACTGATCTAGCACCTGCTGTGGTGGTAACCGCGGGGTATCTAATACCTGCTGTGGTGGTAACCGCGGGGTATCTAATACCTGCTGTGGTGGTAACCGCGGGGTGCTAGCAAAAGACTCCTAAGGAGCACGCCCTCTCTTTCATCTAGCACCTGCTGTGCTAACCATTCACAAGAACCCCGTCGTAAGGCCACCATTAGCCTTCACGACAACCCATAAACTATGTTGATTCAGGCAGTTTTTCCTCAGGGTGATTGCATTGCTTTCCTATTACCCTTTGGGCTGTGAGGTAAAAAGAGCGGTAAACCCGGTAGCGACCACCCTTTTTTGTAAGTTACAGTATTGAGGCTTACCGAAAAACGGACATCACCACGTGATTCAGGGCGAAAAAATACGTGACAGTTATGTATTATGAGCTACTTGAACTCATTTAGAGTATCTACGTACCTTAATTTTCGCATTTAATAGGTACTGGTATGTCTGAGCCAAAGAGTTGTGGAACTGTACTCGGTTTATGATCCAGCGATGTTCGGACCATGTCGGAATGCAAGCCTGGATGACCGCTCGGTCTTGAATGTTAGGAATAACCTCAGCGCCTTTAGGTCCCTTGTAGAGGCCATAGCGCTATAATTTGTATAATTTATAGTGATAGCTGGGCCTTATACAGGATAGGTAATATTGATCTGGATAAACAGTTTAATGCAAAAACCTAATGGGACTGTGGTTTACATTTATGTACCTACCCTTTCGTAAGAAACAAACTGACGTAGTAAGTCCGTATCAAACTGGCTCTAAAGTTCGAAACCGCCTATGTATCAAAATGGAATGCATACGTAACTCGTGGAACCCATACCCTCGTAGTAACATTCAAATGAAGATTGAATATCAATAATCTACTACGAACAATCTGACTCCAAGAGATTTAAACGGAAAATAGGCAAAATATTATATTTAAAACAGTTTGTAACGTGACGTGACCGAACCTGACCGTGTACCCGAACTGACTCACTGGAAACAGATATTTCGGATGGCGTTTTCCAAACACACACTTGATAATTTGGAAAAAAAACATCAGGAACTTCAAAATTAAAAAAATGAACGTAGCATCCGCTAATACAAGACCATCAGGACCTCGCCAACGCTATGGACCATTTGACTTGTGCCCCTCACAGGACCTTCCCCAAGTTTCATTTTAATCAGAACAACTCGGGGGATTGTGCTACATACTTCAGTTATGGTGCCCCTTCCCGCCCCCACTCATTCGCCTCGTGGTATATGCGAGTTTGACGATCTCAGTTTGAAACCTGACTCCTACTACTGGGCTGCATGCATATTTCCGTAGCTCCATTCAGTTCGGTTGGGCCGAGTTGAGCGAACCAACAGGAAGACAGAGAGACATAAATTACTGCCAATCGTCCTCCAGTGGCGTAAAACGGAAAAGACATGCAATTTTGTGGTCTTAATCAATGTTCAGATAGTGTTAATATGCTATGCTACTTTTTGCTGTACTATAATGCCAGTGCATTGCACAGGATAATTAGTTATCCAAGTAATAATTTGGATAGCAACTATTAGTATTATTTTAGTGTTGATGATATAGTCAGAAACCTACAGTTTTCTCCCCATCGAGATACACACTTTGGAATGTTCAAATTTGCGTCAAATCCATGGAAAATGTTCGATTGTTCGAGTAGGTGAGGACGTTACTTTCAAGAATCGCTCATACTAAACCAAAATTTTATGGTTAAGTAATTTAAATCGATGATCAAATAATCTTCGAAATTATACAGTCGAGACTCGATAAGGCGAACTTTCATAAGGCGATATTCGTTAAGGCGATCTGACTCAGTACGGCTGACTGAAGCTCCCTTCCCGTGACATTCCTATTTTAACCTGTGTATTTATGACTCAGTTCCTCGTAGACTAGGTATGGCGAATTGTTGCCGTCATTCGTCATAGTCTCAGTAAGGCTATGGGGGGATGATGACGACTCCCACGCCAATGGCGAAGAACGGCCTGAACTTCCTGTGCTACCTGCAACTCGTGAAGCCAAGGATGCAGGGGAAACACTTCAGAAATTCTTGGAAGGCATCGCAGGAGTATTGATCAATCCACTTTCCTTAGTTTCACTTCCATACGCAACATGATTTTAAAAAAGGCTGCAAATTATTACACAACGGCTGTGTAGATGCCTTTTCTGCGTCGATCACTGTTTTCTGTGGTATTGTGGTAGTGGAGGGTTCTCTCCGGGAAAGCTTTAAATGGAGTACTGGAGCCGACCCCGGAATTAAAGTTTCATATAAATGCGCGGGATTCAATAATTCAATCATCAATTAATTTATTGTTGTTATTCATGAAGCATGAGGAAAATAATAAACCATTGTGTAACAATTTAGCTACATAGATACTCTTTCTGCGTGGAGTATAGTACACCTTTATGTAATAATTTACCGTTGTGTAATAATTTATCCAGTAATACTTCAACGTTTGTTCAAGTTCCAAAGTACCTACCCATCAACAAAATCTAAAAGAGCCATCATGTTTCGAATGGCATAATCACAGAACAACCAACTCGACTTCATACAGTCATCCATGATTATAATCAGGTGCTCCCTAGCGATGATATCTGAGCCGGATTTTTACCGTTTGATTCACGGTCGTGTTGACGAAGCTTTTCGGTGCAAACGAACGGTTGGTCGGACAATGCTCCGAGTGGTCTCCTAGAATTCTTTAGTTCAAAATCAATTTAAAAACGCTGCAAATCCGTGCACAGCGGTTTATTATTTTGTACAGATCACAGCTATCTGTGTAGATAACCCTTATATATAATATAATAATGTACTAACCCCGTACTCGTTTCTAGGTACCTATCTAAATCACGAGTTAAATGAAAGTGGCCAGTACGGCGGACAGACAGAAATTTTTGTATTGCAGTTTTGGATTCTACATACCTTGAAACGTAAACCATCAAATTTTGAGGGGGGGCTAGAATTTTTTTTTTTTTCATGCTCGATTCCAATGGTTCATTATTGAAAATAATGAACCAAAACGTAAAAAACCATACCCTTCTATTGAAAGTTTCCAAGCTACGGCGTTCTGAACATTTCAACCCCTATTTTTCACCCCTTAGAGATGACTGACAGTATCGCCGAGCTTCGCGGACCAAGTAGACCCCAGTCGGGGCTCACAAGCCAAATTTCATTAATTTCGGTTCGTGGTAACCAGAGATGGGCGTAGTTAACTAAAAATTTAGTTCAACTAAATTTCCAACTAACAACTAAAACTTTAGTTGTTAGTTGTATGGTGCAACTAAATTATTCAACTAACTTGGTTGTAACTGCACTCTTACAACTACAACTAAATTAGTTGCTAGTTGTAAGTGCAACTACAACTAATTTAGTTGAAGAATTTAGTTGCACCCCACAACTAAAACTTTAGTTGTTATTCGTAGTTGCACAAAAATAACAACTGATTGCCGAACGTAAGTGAGTCGAGCTGCATTTTTCCGTTTGTGAGTTCGTTCACCGACAGAGGGCGCAACGAACTAAATCACTCGCGACGAAATCGTGGAAACCCATTTCAAAGAAAAACGGAGTTATTGAAAAATAGTCTATTTCCACTAATACACGAAAAACGCAAAAAACACTGTTATACCGGTTTCGGTGATCAAACCATCGTCACACACAATAAGTTATTGTGTGTTACTGACGATGGTTTGATCACCGAAACCGGTATAACAGTGTTTTTTGCGTTTTTCGTGTATTAGTGGAAATATGCTATTTTTCAATAACTCCGTTTTTCTTTGAGAGGGCGCAATTTTGGACCAATCGACTTGAAATTTGGAGGGTAGACTCCTTAGGTATCCGGAATTTTGTGTATAGTTTTTGGTGCCAATCGGACCACCTAAGGGGGAGTCCAAGGGAAAAATTTTCCAATACTGTGACACATCATTTTGAAGGCATGTTCACCCTGAACATGATGGTGAAATCAGAATTTCAATATGTGTAGTCCAGAGGGGGGGGGGGGGGGGGGGGGATTTTTGATTTTCCCAAAAATGAATAAATCAAACAATTCTGAAAACCGTTGAACGGGTAGTAACGCCCATAACTATCGTAAAAATGGTCGAATGTGGTCCAAATTTGAAGGTAGGTGCGGGTTGGGCCACAGATGATCTCATATCGAAATCGTATGGTAACTTTCGCCTGCGCATGCGCAAATGTAAAATACTCAAAACGCTCGTAACTTCCGTAAAAGTTGTCAAAATGTTTCCAAATTTCCATGAGAGATCAGAAATGTCTTTATGAAGAATCTGTATGAGTTTTGGCAAAATCAGTACCCAATATTCTACTGGGCATGCGCAAAACCAAATCCACTCCAAATATCTTGTGTTGTTTATAACTTCTGTAAAAATAGTAGTATTCATACAGAAAGGCATAGTAGATAGGCATAATTGTTTGTGGTACGTTGAGAAACATTTAGTTGTTATTTGTGCAACTACGAATAACAATTAAAGTTTTAGTTGTAGGGTGCAACTAAATTTGTCAACTAAATTAGTTGTAGTTGCACTTACAACTAACAACTAATTTAGTTGTAGTTGTAAGTGCAACTACAACTAAGTTAGTTGACAAATTTAGTTGCACCCTACAACTAACAACTAACGTTTTAGTTGTAGTGGAGGATGACTTCGAATAATTTAGTTGTAGTTGTTAGTTGTTAGTTGCAACTGGTTTTTGCCCATCACTGGTGGTAACTAAGAAAAGTGCGGAGTACGGCGTACGGCGGATAGACAGAAATTTGTTGGTTCATTATTCTCAAACGCTACAAATTATTACACAAGGTTTATTATTTACCTGTATATAGATGCCCCTTTTGCGTAGATCACTGTTTTCTGTGGTCAATACCCTCGAGCTCCCCCCAGGAAAGCCCTAAATCGAGTACTGGACCCGGCCCCGGAATTGAAGTTTCCTACAAATTCGCGGGATTCAACAATTCAATCATTAATAATTATTTGTAGTTATTCATGAAGCATAAGGCAAGTAATAAACCGTTGTGTAATAATTTACCTGCATAGATGAGCCTTCTACGTAGATACTATAATGAACCGTTGTGTAATAATTTACCGTGGCGTAGTAATTTACCGTTGTGTAATAATTTACCGTGGCGTAGTAATTTACCGTTGTGTAAGAATTTGCCCATCAATAGTACTTCAGCGATTGTTCAAATTGCAGAAGTACTGTCTACTAAATCCAGCCCCTTCTACTTGGATGGTATAATGAACCGTTGTGTAATAATTTACCGTTGTCTAATAATTTACCCATCAGTAATACTTCACCGATTAGTCAAGTTGCAAAAGTACCTATCAACGAAATCCAAAACAGCATTCATTTTGGTTTATTATTTTCAATAATGAACCTTTGGAATCGAGCATGAAAAAAAATTATTTTTACCCCCCCCCCCCCCCCCCCCCTCAAAATTTGATGGTTTCCGTTTCGAGGTATGTAGATTCCGAAAATGCAATAAAATAATTTCTGCTCGTCCTCCGTACACCGTACTGAGCACTTTTCTGAGTTACCAAAATTAACGAAATTCGGTTTATAGGTCCCATTTGGGGCCTACATGGTCCTCGAAGCTCGGCGGATGTCAGTCATCCCTAAGTGGTGAAAAATAGATATTGGAGTCTCTAGGACGCCGTTTTCTCGAATTTGTTTACGGTTTTAAATAGTTCTCGAACTTGGGAGTTTTTTAAGATCACCCGGGGCATTGTACGTCTAAACGTTCGTTCACAGTAATGCCCAGAAGTTTGCACCGACAGGCATTTTCAACAGGATGGTACATTCAGCCCAAATATCATCACTAGGGACGCGCTAACAATCGGGAATTTGCCCGAGATCATCATTGCTAGGGAGCACATGATTATAATCACGGAGTATGAAGTCGAGTTGGTTGTTCTGTGATATTATTTCATTTGAAAAATGATGGCTGTTTTGGAGTTTGTTGATAGGTAGTGAAAATTGAACAAACGTTGAAGTATTATTGATGGGTAAATTATTACAAAATGGTAAATTATTACACAACGGTAAATTATTACACAACGGTTTATTATGCCATCTACGTAGAAGGGGCTGGAGTTTGTTAGGAGGTATGTTTGCAACTTTTTTCACTCCACATGAACAATTTCACTTCAGAACTTCATTATTTGCGTTTCTTTTTGCCATTTTAGGTACTGTTTGTCATCGACAGAATTATTTTAGCAACATTTAATTCGTGTTTTAGGTTGGGACCTAGTAAAGAGTACGGGGTTACGTACTAACCTACGGAGGATCTGCGATCTACATAATATGTATAGAATAGTCCTGGAAGCTCGGCGTTAATGTCAGTCATCCCTAAGGGGTGAAAAATAGGGGTTGTGATTTTCAGAACGCCGTAGCTCGAAAACTTTCCGTAGAAGGGTATGGTTTTTTTTACGTTTTTAAATTGATCTTGAACTAAAGAATTTTTTGAGACCACCCGGAGCGTTGTACGTCCAGCCGTTCGTTCACAGTAAGGCCCCAAAATTTGCACCGACAGGCTTCTTCAACAGGAGGGTGAATAAAATTGTATACATTCAGCCTCATTATAATCACAGATGGCTCTATGATGTCGTGTTGGTTGTTCTGTGATATTGTTCCTTTTGAAAAATGAAGGCTCTTTTAGATTTTGTTGATTGGTACTTTTGGAACTTGAACAAAAGTTGAAGTATTATTGGGTAATAACGGAAAATTATCACACAACGGTAAATTATTACGCAACATTAAATTATTTCACAACGGTTATACTATCTACGCAGAAGGGGCATCTATGCAGGTAAATTATTACACAACGGTTTATTATTTACCTTATGATTCATGAATTATTTAATCCCGCTTATTCCTATGAAACTGTAATTCCCGGGCTGGCTCCAGTACTTCATTTAGGGCTTTCCTGGAGGGAGCTCGAGGGTATCGACCCCAGAAAACAGTGATCTACGTAGAAGGGGCAATTATGGAGGTAAATTATGAAACGTTGGGTAGTAACTTGCTGCGTTTTATTACGTTTTGGGATTCTACGTACCTTGAAACGTAAACCATCAAATTTTGAGTTTATTATGGGTGGGGGTGGGGGGTTACATTTTTTATATTTTTTCATTCTTGATTCGAAAGGTTCATTATTGAGAATAATAAACCAAAAAAATCGAGTAAAACAGATGACCATTTTAACACCAAGGACCACTGAATGACCACGATTTGAATGATCATATTTATACATGTAGCATAACTCAATTTTTGATTTAAAATAAATTGCTTGAGAAATAAAGAGAAGTTTTTTCAAACTCGATAAGGCGATCTTCGGTAAGGCGAATTTTTGATAAGACGAACTGATTTTCACGGACCCTTGAAATTCGCCTCATCAAGTCTCGTCTGTAGTACAGTTGAGGTGTTTTGCTTGAGGGCGAAAACATACGGCTGAGGTGGGTGGCTGTTGGCGAAATGACACGGAACTGCTTTTCATCCATAATATATATCAAAGCAGAACCTGATTACCTGCGCTTTGTCACCAATGCAGACTCCTCATTACCCATTCCAAAAGAATAATTTCACGCTTTATTCAAGTATAATATATCCTCCGCCGAAATGAAAGATCCCTGCGTATTACCTCAGTTGAGTATTTTCTTGCACTAGATTCAAGTATCGTCCATCAACCCAGTCTGCTGACACCCGTAATTTGTTTAGATGTCCTTTATATTCTTCGCTTTCTAAAACGTGGGTTGCCTTTGAATGGTGGACATGAAAAATGTGATATTTCGTGTGTGACTGGTCTCAAATGGTTTCCGTCTTGATATTCAGACTGGAGCGTTTTCCGCTGAGCTTCCCGCGCGGTTCAAGATCACCTCACTCTATAAGCTAAGGGTTGTTTATCGTCCTGGCCAAGTTTGGGGAAAAGGCCGGCGGTCTACTCTTTGTATGAGTGTATATAAAGACGAGGAAATCAAAATCCGCGCGGTTGGGCGTCCCAACGCTGCAGATTTTTACTCAACGGTTTATTATTTACCCATGTGGGATACCCACCCTCGTGCTCCCCCCAGGAAAGCCCTAAATCGAATACTGGAACCGGCCCGGGAATTGCAATTTCATAAAAATGCGAGGGATTCAGTAATTCAATAATTAATTATTTGTTGCTATTCGTAAGCATAAGGTAAAATTATAAACCGTTGTGTAATAGTTTACCTATACAGATGCTTCTTCTGCGTAGATCACTGTTTCTGTGGTCAGTACGCTCGAGCTCCTCCCAGGAAAGCCCTAAATCGAGTATTGGAGCCCTGGAGTACTTGCCTTGGGCACATGTTCAATGGAGTACATGCCCTGGGCACATGGAGTGCTGGAATTAAAATTTCATATAAATGCGCGGGATTCAATAATTCAGTCATTAATTTATTGTTTGTAGTTATTCATGAAGGAAGCATAAGGTAAATATTAAACCGTTGTGTAATAATTTAAATGCCCCTTCCGAGTAGATAGTATAATAAACCGTTGTGTAATAACGTATGTTGAAGTTGCAAAAGTACCTATCAATAAAATCCAAAAGAGCGATCATTTTTCAAACGAAATACACCGAACAACCAACTCGACTTCATACAGCTGTAATGTGTTCAAATTCCTGCTGCGGCCTCTGAAGGATGGATGGCGAGTGATTAGAGGTAGTTTAGGTACAACTGGAATTTGAATCTATTACCTGTTGTTTTTGTAGGTGGGCAGATGGCCCTGCAACGGCTTTGCACCGTACCGCTACAGGTTTAGGCGTCTCAAAGGCTGGGTGCTGCAGCTGAAAGGCTTTTGAAACTGGTGACTCTACGTGTGAGGGCAATAAGTGAAGCAAACGGAATTTAGCAATATGAAAGAATTTATTAGGAAAACGTACAAACAAGTTGGGGTTCACGAGGACGGATGATTCGATACAATGAAGCAAAAGAAATTACGTTAAATTCGCGGGTAACGGGATTCTACATACAACGCAAAAGGGGCAATAATAATGGCAAAAGGGGATGTTACATGAAGTGTGGCAATGTGTAAATGATTGTGAGGCAACAGAGTCGGGGTCGCTGATGGGTTCAGATTGGGGGGTTGGGATTGGGGATTGGGACTTTGGGGGTGAAATGCAACAGGTTCAGGGCTCAAACTGAGAGAAGTCTTCAGAGGTTCTGAAACAAAACGGGGAACGTTCTGGATTACCTCCGCAAGAAATGGAGTGTCTGGAGAAGGCCTGAGGGGCGCTTTTACGCGACAGTCTCGCCTAAGTCTCAAACATGAAATAAAGGGGCTTCGGATATTACCTCCAATATCCTTCCGGGCTCGTATTGGGTAGTCCGTCTCCTCGCTCGTCCTGGCTCCGGCGTCGTCTCCTCCTGCAACAGGTACGGGATTACGGCAGCACCTTATTGCTGGGGGCAAGGGCTCGCCGTGTGCTTCCTGGCCGTGGCTGGTGGCAACGATGGGTACTCTCCCGTCCCTCTCTCTCTTTGCGTCAAATATTAAAGGAATTTCCAAAGGGGCAGTCAAAGTCGAAGGTCCAGATCACAATCACATACTCTACAAAAACTGGGGTCAAAATGGCTGCTACACTGCTACACAAATCAGCTCTAACTCAACAGGCTCGGTAATCACAGGTGCTCAGGTGCTGTCTCAGGTAGAGTCTCCAGGAAAGTGTCATGGCGGTAGGGAGCGGGGATAATTATACCCCCCCCTCCTCTAGTTGCACCGGGGAGAGGCGCAGAAGGCCTCCTCCCTCTTGGTTCTACCGCCTGAGTCAAATTCAAGGTACCGCCTGAGTCAGCGGCCTCTTCCCACTTTGCGCCTAAAATTTGACAACACAGCCATCCGTGATTATAATCATGGTCTCCCGAGCAATGATAAATTAATGTGGGCCTGATTTATACCGTTTGATTCACGATAATGTTGACAAAGCTTTTTGGTGCATACGAACGGTTGGTCGCACAATGCTGGACTCAAAAAATTCTTTAGATAAATTTAAAAACGTAAAAAACCATTCCCTTCTATTGAAAGCTTTTGAGCTACGCGTTCTGAAAACTTCAACCCCTATTTTTCACCCCTTAGAGATGACTGACAGTAACGCCGAGCTTCGAGGACCAACTAGACCCCAAACGGGACCTAAAAACCATATTTCCTTAATTTTGGGTTCATGGTAACTGAGAAAAGTGCTAAGTACGGCGGACGGACAGAATTTTTTTTTATTGCATTTCTCGGATTCTACGTACCCTGAAACGGAAACCATCAAATTTAGAGCGGGGTGGTTTAAAAATTCGTTTTTTCATGATCGATTTCAATGGTTCATTATTAAAAATAATAAACCAAATTGATACCTCGTTTTTTGGAATTTTATGTTAATTTTCTCCCTTCTGGGGTTTTTTTGTCAAGGAAACCCTTTCTAGATCCTTCTCCATTAAATCTCCTCTCAAGCAAAGCGAAAGTTGTTGAAATCGATCCATCCGTTAGAGAGATATGCCATTTAGCAACAATCAGGCATGTAGGCCACTTTGGCTTAGTTTTACGTGTTTTATGTAAACTAATGAGGGGTCAGATTTGGATGAAATTTCACGTAGAATCTGAATCTGAAATAAAAGATGGGGATTCTGATTTGGAAAAATGATTTTTGGAATCCTGATAAAAAATCATTAGACACGTATTTTCTAATTCCGAAGTATTTCTTAATTTGGGGAACAACAGAGTGGTTCCTATGTAGTGGACCACCAGGGTGGTGGTCCACATACAGGGTGTATATCACTTATTTACCTTATTTCACACATTGACTATAACATATATATATATACAATTTTTATTTCATGATATTGTTAAGTATTAAGCTTGGTATCAAGCAAGTAAGTTCTGGTAGAGCGATAGATATCGTCAGATAGGTAACCGACCATCCATCTTGATATTCCGATTAAGTGAAACTACGGGAATACAGGTTCCAAGAACTGTAGAAATTATGTTTTAGACCACTGGTATTTCCATAGTTTATACTGGTTAGGTAGAAACAGTTGTAAGGCATTGAGTCGAAACCGGTACGTTTAATGTTTCCTTGATTGATGGGTTTAATCGCCATATGGCATTATGTGCGGCTATAGCCAACTCGGCTCCCGTTTTTCCCAAATGGCTCCCGTCCATGAGAATACTAAATCCCCAAACGGCTCCCGCTTTCATCAACGCAAATTCCTTCCCACTTCATGCAGACTTAGGACTGCCTCGATTGAGGTGTGGTTAAAAATGTGTTGGTGTTGCGTCATGGATTTTGTTCTTGTTTCTCGTGAAACACTTCGTCTTTTCTATTTTTAGTCAAGCACTAAACGGGCAGATTTTTCAGGCACACTTTTGCAACGTATTCCAGTCGCGATATCTTTTTCGATAAAAATTCATCAATGAAATTCCCTACAAACTCCTGCTTTTTTTTCTTGATCGGGCGGTAGGGGTTTTCCATGACTGCGTGCTTTTATTTGCGTCTCCGATTGTATTTCAGTCAGTACGTCTATAACCTTGAATATGTTTGGATGAGCTGCCCTGAATGATGTTCAAGTTGGTGTCACAAGTAAGAATTACAATATTAGACTCTTTATTATTAAAAAATATAAAATTCTCGACTTTCATAGTTTTTACTTCCAATTTTTCAAGTGCATCCTGAGTTTACCCCCTGGATTTAGGTAATTTTGGCAGTGACTTTGAGCGTGCAACCCAAACCCAAATCATTCACTACAGTTTGCTCAGGTGGGATTGTTTACTAACTGCCATGCCTACGTAGTGGGAGCCGAGTGGGAATCGTCGCTTTGAGAATTCAGGGAGCCGTTAGGGAATCTCAAAACAAAGGACGGGAGCCGAGTTGGCTTTCACGTTATGTGCATTTCCGTCTGTTGGCAGGGCAGTCGGACGAAAAGCCCCAGCCTGGAATGGCTGTTTACTTTACTCACTTACATTTCCGTCTCCTATGGGACTTCTGGGAGTGATCAATAGTCCACAGTTTACCCAATAATAAATAATAAATTCTCTCAGCTGTCAGTATTATGATGCAGGTTTCTGTTTTTCTTACAGGTAAGAGATGCTGGTGATGTCAATAACTTTTATCATGATAATTAGGAATCATCGTCTACTTCCCGTGAGTAACATAATATTATGTTGCATATAATATACATTCATAAATCGAGTAACGAGTTTATTGAATGTTGATGATTTGGTGAAATTTGAAGAACTCTGACGTTTAATTTGAGTAAGTACATTGGAGCCCAAAATTAATTCGCCTAGAATATTATTTTTATTTTTCCTCCCATTCTTCACATTGATCACAGATGAGCTGGAAAATGTTGTTACATGATTGTTTGGATATGAACCTATTTATTTATTGATGTTTATGTTATTTACTATCTAATTATTTAACAACTACTCTGTTAATCTTAATATAAACCTATTGTTTATATTCAAATTAATATTGTCTAACATGACCACACATCATGCTCAGTTCCTAATACTGTTTATCCCAGTTATTTGTTATGGGCATATCAACTGTCATGGGCAGACTGAACGTCTGGAACGTTCCGGATTGCTGATGACGGACCGGCGGACGTGTGGCGAGAGCCGATACCAAAGAACGAAGCTGACTGCCGGCAAGTGCCGTCTTTTGTTTGCGAATTTAAGGTACCTGCATATTTGGGATTTAATAACCGACTTTTCTGCAATTGTGAGATAACGGACGATTGAAGCTATAGACGCCGTCAGCGGGTACCCGTCGTGTTCCGCGATTTCGCGAAGTACATATTTCGAACCTAGACAGTACCTACCATACACATTACGTCCGAAACGGCCAGTGAAAGTACCCCGGAATTATACAGGTACTTGTTTCGCCAAATAATATATAACCATTTATATTGTTCATACCTTCATTGTAAACATACCTGGGAGTACTCACGTCTAGTAGTACTTGTAATATATTAGGACCCCCTAAATACAGTCCACACCGCTTCTTCTTTTATGTATGTTTTGTGTAGGTTATCTAATACCTAAACAAAACAAGGGTGGTGTTCAAAGATCGGATTTTTAAAGACAAGTCAACACCTAAAAAATTTTGTTATAATATTACCACGTCGGGGTCACCAGTTTTGTTCTACGAAATAATCTCACTCCAGAATGCTACGGGTGGACGAAACGAACAAAACATCAGCGAACGTACTTGATGCGCATGGAATGGTTTTGCGGGATTTTGGAACGGCACAAAAAGTAACTTGAGTCAACACAGAACCGCGAAAAAAAAAATCTTGAAGAATGTGTCACATGATATGGCGGTATCAATAAGATACACCTAGGATCGGAAACAATGAAATATAAGGCTCTAGTCATAGCCCGGACGGAAATTTGGTCGGCAATAGTTACAACGGCGGAAGCATCGAGTTGTGAAAGCCCCCTAGGGAAAAACCCGTCGAGAAAATGTAACCACATACTACCTTATAGAGACCTCCCGTAATAAATTGGCTCAGCAGTACCACGCGACAGTTTCCGACGCTGTTCGCAATAATGTGTCGGTGTAGGCAAACCCTTCGAAGCGTGTCCAATTTACTCAAGTAGGTGTTATAGGTCCCAAGAAATAATGCTATTCATCTTACGAGATAAAATATAGGTCACGTTCTGCTCTCAATAAATCCGACGAACAAAATAGTTTTGTTGGATTATTCAATTAAAAATCCTGACATCATATTTGCGAGTACTTAGGTAAAAGAACCGTGACACTTCACCCCAACACAAGAACATTATATAATTTCAATTTTCATAAAATCCAAAAAAAAGCAGAAGAGCCATGGCTAAAGTAATTTGCTGAGACGTGGAAAAGGGTTTTCAAAAATTGGAACGTCTAGTTTCAACTACTCAATCAGTAGACGTATATTTGGTAGGCGGATTTGGCGATTTAAATACAAATTTTAGCTAAAATTTCCACAGAATCGTAATTTTGGAACCGTGTAGGCAGTTTATGGATAAGGGAGCCAAAACCTACCTAGATGTTCTGATGTAACTGAAACTGGGATAAAGTCCTAGGGCTGTTCAGTTTGAATAGAATTGTAGCACTGATCATTAGAATTGTAAACATTTCGTGCTAACTGCCCGATCGCAATAAAATAATTGTGTACCTAAATTGTTCGATTTGAATGAAACGCGTTGAAAAAATATTTCCCGGGTAGGCCACTTCGGAATCCGAGATTATCAGAATTGTGATTATCGGACCTGGTGGGTTTCATTGTATGAGGGCAGAGGACACATGGTTGACAAATTTTCCGTATAGTTTGCATGGTCTTGTCGGTCTGATTTGAGTGCTATTTCATGAAAATAGATTCCTTGAATATTGTAGGCTTCCCATTTTGGACCTTTCAATTTCGATTATTTATAGAGCCAGTTTGATATTGGTGAGGCTGGTATGATTCATGTGGGAGGCCACGACCCTAAACCCATTCTACAGTGCGATGTTTGTTTTCTTATACAAACTATAGGAATCTACCGTAATTGTACATCCTAGTACAATTAAGCACTAGCTGGTAGGAGATTTTTGATGTTATCAAGACATCCTAATGAACGTTATCCCCAAATCACGTGTTCCTGGGCAATGGCTCTCAGTTCATCATTCTTCGTACCGTATGATCCGGTACCCAGTGTTTGAAATCATCCCGCGAACGAAACCCATTTTACATGGTAGGTAATTATAATCAGTGTTGTGATCATCCCTAGAATCTCAACGGGGATATCTGCAGGTCAGGCACAGCCACGAGTTGGACCCATTGTGAAGTTCTTTATACTGTTTCCGTTGATGCATAGCGGCCAATATGACCAGATTTTACCAGGGAATTTTTTCAACACTGTTTTCTGTGGTCAATACCTACCTTCGTACTTCCCCCAGGAAATCCCTAGATCGGGTGCTGGAGCCGGCCGGGCAACCAAATTAAATAAATATGCGGTGGATTATTCAAGAATTCTATAATTAATTATATTAAGTTGTTTTGTGAAGCATAACGTTAGTTCAAGCTACAAAAGTAGGTACCTTCAATAAGCTCCAAAGTAACCATCATTCTTCAAATGAAATAATATCACAGAACAACAAAATCGATTTCATACAGCTATGCGTGGTTACAATCAGGTGTTCCCTAGCATTTATATCTGGGCTGGATATTTTACCGTTTCATTCACAATTATTTTTGCGAAAATTAACGGTTCAAACGAACGGCTGGTCGTACAGTTCTCAGGTTGGTCTCAAAAAGTTCTCAAGTTCGAGATCAGTTATTTAAAAACGTCAAAAAAGACAGCGTTTTATTTAGTTTTCGAACTACGACGTTCAGGAAATGACAACCCCCCTATTTTCCACACCTTAGAGATGACTGACTCTTGTAAGTAAGTAATTTTGGTTCATCGCAACTGAGAAAAGTATTACGACACACGGACAGAAGTTGTTTTATTACTGTGGTGATAGAGAATTGAGGCTTGGCCTGGATAGGTGAGGTTGAGATGTGAAGCTTGAGGTTTTGGATAGCTAGCGTTTTAAAGGTTACACCTATGGTGAAGCCAGGGAGGTTATCACCACTAGAAACGCTGGAGGTTGTTTCCAGACGGTTTCACCACGTCGGTTATCACCAGACCAGTTCCACCACTCTGAGTTTTTTAGGCAAGAGGTTTGAGGAGGATAGAGGAGGATATAGAGAAGTCATCGACTTGAGATTTGCGCGTATAATGGCGAGCTGGGTGAGAAGAACGGGTTTTGTAGGAGCCCTTCTACTCTCCCACGGTCCTCCGACAGTTGTTACTCTCCGAGCCGTTGGGGGATCGATGGAGAGAGTTGACTACCTATGCCTCTTGTGTCACGTAGGCCCACCATTCACTTGGTTTATTTAGGACAATCTAAGTATGTACTTTTGAGTGGCATTCTAGAGGGGTACCACGACAATTACGTTTTTGGATTCTAGGGTACGTTACATACTCGCGAATCGGGATCCATCAAATTTTGGGGAACCGTAAACTGCCACCGGGTGAAGGAAAAAATTGACAACTGCCTCCCTTACCCGAATTGAAAACTGCCACCCCCTTGACAACTGCCACCCTTACCCGAATTGAAAACTGCCACCCCCTTGACAACTGCCTCCCTTACTTATCGTCCACCGAATGAAAATAGTCATATTATTATTATCAATATTATTATTGTCATTTTCGTTAATGTTAACCTCAGTTCCTTCTGTTTAGAGAGGGAACATCGTTCGTCTCGTACATTTCCGGCAGCAGATAGGATTTTATACGAAAAATAATAGAAATTTAATAGAATATTTAATAGTCAATAATACTCATAAGAATAATAAATAATTTAAAATACCGTTGTTGCGATGTCCGTTTTCGTTAATGTGAGCGTAGTTTTACAGATGCTGACTTCATAAATTGGTAAGTAGATATTGTTTGAGAATGAAGTTTACCGATCATTTTTTCCAACCACAGTTCCTTCTGTTTAGAGAGGGAACATCGTTCGTCTCGTACATTGCCGGCAACAGATAGGATTTTTGCGTAGATGTCACACTGCACGCTCAGGAGCGCATCTACGAAAACGAAAATGTTGGGGTGAGGAGAATCAAAATTCGGCAATCGAATGGAATGCTTCACAGCTGTTCGTCGTCCTCCTCGTACTGCAGGAAAACTCGCTCCACAAATTTGGAGGGTACGTGGCATCCTCGGAAATGTAAGTCTCAAGAAGGTAGTCCAAAAAATCGTCAAGGTTCTTGGTTACCGGGACAATGGACATCAAATCGTCGGTGAACCAGTCACTCACATCGTTAGGGTGAAGAAATGGAAGGCCGAAAATCATTCTCAAACACTGACCGATTTCCGAATTTTGGTCTTTGAAATATTCAGTTAGACGATGTTTCTGGATATTTCTCCACCAACTCTGGGCGAGGTGGAATCGGCAACCTCTAATTTCGCTATTTGGCCAAACTGATCGAACTGCTGTGTGAATAGCTCGTTCGAAATCAATGAAAACAGTTTTCGGCTCAAACTTCAAGTTCACCTCCTCACATTTCGTCTTGACACTACTGAAGACGTTCTCGTAACTAGCTGCTTCCTTATTGGGAAGTAAAAAGAACACTAAGGGAATGTAACTTCCATTCTGAATCGCGTGAAGCGTGAAAAGTTGGTGAAACAATTTCGGAACGCTTTTGAACGTGCCGTCAACAAACAAAATTTCGCTCCCGCATAGGCACTTCAAATTCGTCGTCGTCGAAAATCCGACGATACTTGTACTCTCATCATTTATCACCACTATTGGTCTCGATTGGGCATATTTCATTTAATGCGGAATGTAGTTCTAGTAGGGATTTCGGAAGCTTAGGATACACACTTCTACGAACTCGAAGGATACGTCGCCGGACGGAATTCACGTCGTCAGTGGTGAACGTAGGAACATCCCCACTCGCCAACTCACGAACAAGTAATTTGTTAGGCCTCTCACACGGATTTTCGGTTGCCTTGCGTTTTTCTCACTCTCTGCCTATTCAGGGATTGAAGTGATTTTGGCGGGTGATCGTGAACCATTTTCGTCTCTACTGTTTCATTTTTGGAATTTACTTTGATGAATGACTTACAGTTTTTTTCAATGCACGCCCATCTCTGGACTTCACCTACCAACATCTTCTGAAAGTGGAACTTGTAGCCGTCAACAACGCGCAACACTTTGCCTCGATCACTTATCATAGAAAACGTGGCGCTCGGACTCGGATCCATCATTCTGACTGACAATGAAACCTTCGCACGCAGTTTGTACGCATTCCCTCTCGGTCCCCGCACGGAATTTGACCTCCGTCATCGGTAAACACTCATTACCGGCACGGAATTTGTACACAGCCCAAAATTCTTCTTGAAGTGGGAATGGAAAGATTCACACGAATTCGTAGTCCACTTAGTTGGCGATGTATTAGATGCCCAAAGTATTGGAGGAAACTGTGCATCATCAGAAATGTAGTAGCGATTCAAGTATTCTGCATATTTCTGCAACTTGGAGTGTTGGGGCATGTCTAGCAGCCATTCACAAAAAACATCAGTCACGCACCCCGGATCGACGTATGGCAATCCAAATGACCATTCAAGCCATACTCCTTCACTACTTCCTTTGTCTGCGTACAAAGTTGAGAGTCCCAATTGCTGAATTTGTCGATACCAACTTTGAGCAAGATGAAATTTGCAACCGCGAAGGGATGCATCCTTCCAAATGACTTTTATGGCATTCTGCATCGACACTTCGAAGTCAGTAACACAGGTTTTAGGCGAAAGTTCCACACCCAGGAGTTCGTTGCATTTATACTTGGTAAAAGGCAAAACACAAGCGGTATGTACCTACACCCCTTTGTTATATCCGTGTATTGTGAACAGCTGTTTGAAGAATTTCGCATAGTAATCAAAGGTGCCGTCCATGTAAGTACATCACACGCCACTAAAACTTGCAGATTTTGCTCACATGAAAAAATTACTATGTCGTTAAGGTCATCAATACGCAACAGAAACGATTCATTTTTTCTCGTAGTTGGACGTAGGGCGCGCAGAGCCGTGTAAAGTTCGTCCACCGTTCGAGGCAAACGTGGTATTTTTTTTCTTTTTACATTGTACGCAGTTCGTCGCAAATTCTTAATCTCCGTGAAATCGATGTCGATATCATGCATTTCGCGTAGTACCGATCGGACGATTTTAGCTGGACGATTAGACAGTTCGTCTTCCGCTTTTCGTTTTACATTGGTTCTTAGTAAACACTTACGTCTTTCCTCTTCTCTCTCCAAATGTGAATGCTCTTCAACCGCCTCTACAACACTACCACGCATGGTTTTTAAAAAAGCTTTACACTTATATTTTTTCCGTTGGGCACACGTCCAACGATCCACGTCATTTGCTAAGGGTTTGTGGTAAACGAACTTATGTTCACCGCGAAATATAACAGTTTTGCCTCGTTCACTGCCCCCAACCACTGTCTCTGTATCGGCGTTCATGTTCACGGTGCAACTGAATTACATAAGAGAAGTAGACTGAGCGGCCGACCGAAAACTGAATCATGTTTGCTCAGGAGGCAGTTTACAAACAACGACGTACAGCGTTGGGAACAAGCGGAGGCTATTTACAATCTGTGATCCAACGGTGAAAGTGAAAGTCATTAGACGGGAGGCAACTTATCGTCCGCCCAAATTTTGAGGGGGTTGAAGTTTTCTTTTCATGCTGGATTCCAAAGGTTCATTATTGGAAATAATAAACCAAAATGATGCTTTGAAGCATCATTGTGGGTATAGGTTCAGCGGCTTGGCTGGGTCGGTGCTTAGGCGGATTCGGCGAATCCGCGGCGAATTAGGTTTGGGGTTTTGACGCTTGTTGATCGTTCAACCGATATCAATTCCGGAAAATCCACTGTACTCCTACAGGCCCGCAGAATGGCGCTATAACCGGTTTGGCCCACAAACATTATTGGCGTATATTTAAGTGAACGAAAAAGTTCCATTTAAAATTAAATGTTTACTTATTCAGTTCTTCTTAAGAGTATATTCTCAGTGAGTGCGTTGCCATTTTCAGAATTAAAATCGACCAAGAATTTCGGAAAATCGTTTTCAATACTTTTTGATTGTTTTGAAGCACAATGTGGTGGCTACTTCTGGAACTATTTCAGGTCGTATTGGCCACTAGGAAAAGTCGTACGAGGTCTGAGGGCGTGTTTTTCTTCTCTTCCTTTCTTTTCCTAATAAATCTTATGCCTTGAAGGTTTACGGCAACTAGGACCATTCAGCTCAATATAACTGTCTAGCTCTCGACATTAATCGCGTTCTTCGTCCTCAACTGTTGTGGAAACAGCGTCTCAAATTATGGTCATCCATATATCGCTCCTCACTGAGGACCGAGGTAGGCGTGATAGTGACTTCGTCCGTGCGATTTGGTTGACAGTTGAAATACAGTACAAACCGTATCATCCGAGGTGGTCGCCCCGACCACGGCAACATCGGTTAATCGAAAACATCGGTTAATAGAGAGGTCCAAAAGGTATGTAGTTTTGGTTAATAATATATGTGGCAGGTACATGTAACTTATACGAGTGGAAACTGCATTATGTACATAATATCATGGGTAAAATGGTCATTTGGTTACGTAACAAAATATTGTGTAATTTTTTCTGGTGGGGAACTGATAGCCAAATAGGTTTTCCATTTTTTAAACACCGAAGTGTCCATCTTGAAGGATGGCTGCTGCTCCCCGTATTTTAAGGCAATTTCGAGTGCCTTAAAGCGTTGATGTAACGATCTTCTCAGTAGGACTTTCGTCATCAGTCGATTTGTTAACCACCTGAAAGTATCAGATAAACAATGAACTGAACTCTGAACCTCGGATATTCGAATGTAGGTAGCAAATTCTGGGAAAACCCTCGCAAAATTCACTCCGTTTCAACGTCGGTTAATCGAAAGCTCGGATAAACAATACTCTGATAGTTTGCTGTGTTCAGTATTCAGCATTCTTTGTTAAATAAGGAAATTCATCGCGATGAGGGCCTTGCCTCTTTTAAATTCATTAAATAAATCAAATTCAAATATGAGTTATAACTTTGGTGGATGGTTCTTAGCCTCTATCAACAAATTTAATACTTCTGGATGTACCGCAACCATGACCTATCATGGCATGAAATTTTTCTCTTTTCCTATTCGTAAAATGGCAACCTGGTGTAAATATGGGAATCCCCTTCCTCCCTTCCTTTCTCCCTGGAAAGTAAATCGTTGGAAATTGTTTGGAACGGTACCTGCACAACGATTCTGAACACGAGAAACGCCTGGTGCATATTTTTGCTGTTCCAAGTGCGTCTTATCCCGTTGTTTCCTCGCATTCTGGGATTCGTAGGTATAGCTTCTTCTTCCTAGTCATCCAGCTTATACGTGGAATAACACCAGCATCCCGACTTGAAACCAAAAACGCTGCAAATCCCTGCACAACGGTTTATTATTTTGTACAGAATACCCTTCAGTCACACATCACATCTCTCCGTCTAGATAACCCTTTATATAATATAATTATGTACTCGTTACTTGGTCCCTACCTAAATCACGAATTAAATGTTGCTAAAATAATTCTGGCGGTGACATACAGCACCTAAAATCGCAAAAAGAAACGCAAATAATGACCCCTTCTGGTGGATGAACCGTTGTGTAATAATTAACCGTTGTGTTATAATTTACCGTTACGAAATAATTTACGGTTGCGTGATAACTTGCAGCTGTGTAATAATTTGACGTTGTGTAATAATTTACCATTGTGTAATCATTTACCCATCAATAATACTTCAACGTTTGTTCAAGTTTCATAAGTACCTACCTACCAACAAAATCCAATAGTCCATCACTTATCAAATGAAATAATATCGCAGAACAACCAACTCAACTTTATACAGCCATCCTTGATTACAATCAGGTGCTCCCTAGTGATGATTATCAGGGCCGGATTTATACCGTTTGATTCACGATCGTGTTGACGAAGCTTTTTGGTGCACACGAACGGCTGGACTTACAATGATCTGGGTGGTCTCAAAAAATTGTTTAGCTCAAGACAAATTTAATAACGTAAAAAAAACCATACCCTTCTTTCGAAAGTTTTCGAGCTACGGCGTTCTGAAAATTTCAACCCCTATTTCGAACCCCTTAGAGGTGACTGACAGTAACGTCGAGCTTCGAGGACCAACTAGTCCCCGAACGGGACCTATAAACCGAATTTCATCAATTTTGTTTCATGGTAACTAAGAAAAGTGGCCAGTACGGCGTACGGCGGACAGAAAGAAATTTTGGTTTCTTATTTTCAATAATGAACCATTGGAATCGAACATGAAAAAAATTCTTACCCCCCCCTCAAAATTTGATGGTTTACGTTTCAAGATGTAGAATCCAAAACTGCAATAAAAATATTTCTGTCTGTCTGCCGTACCGGCCACTTTTCTTAGTTAGGTACTATGAAACAAAATTGATGAAATTCGGGTTATAGGTTCCGTTCGTGGACTAGTTGGTCCTCGAAGCTCGACGTTACTGTCAGTCATCTCTAAGGGGTTCAAAATAGGGGTTGAAATTTTCAGAACGCCGTAGCTCGAAAACTTCCGATAGAAGGGTATGGTTTTTTTTGACGTTATTCAATTTGTCTTGAGCTAAACAGTTTTTTGAGACCACCTGGAGCATCGTACGTCCAGCCGTTCGTGAGCACCAAAAACCTTCGTCAACACGATCGTGAATCAAACGGTATAAATCGGCCCGGATATCATAACTACGGAGCATCTGATTAAAATCAAGGATGGCTTTATGAAGTCGAGTTGTTTGTTCTGCGATACCTACCTATTATTTCATTTGACAAGTGATGGACTATTGGATTTGCAGGGATTTGCAGCGTTTTTTATTGCAGTTTTGGTTTTTAAATACCTTGAAACGTAAACCATCAGATTTTGAGGGTGTAGTGGGGGGGGGGGGGTTAGATTTTTTTTTTTTTTTAATGCTCGATTCCAATGGTTCATTGTTGAAAATAATAAACCAAAAGTTGCAAACATACCTCCCAACAAACTCCAGCCCCTTCTACGTAGATGGCATAATGAACCGTTGTGTAATACTTTACCGTTGTGTAATAATTTACCCATCAATGACACCAGTTTGTTCAAGTTTCACTACCTTTCAACAAACTCCAAAAGTGCCATCATTTCTCAAAGGAAATATATCACAGACAACCAACTCGACTTCATACTCTGCAAATATAATCAGGTGATCCCTAGCAATGATTTTATCTCGGGCCAATTCCCGATCGTTAGCCCGTCCCTAGTGATGATATTTGGCTAAATGTATACAATTTCATTCACCCTTGTGTTGAAAAACCTGTCGGTGCAAACTTCTGGGCCTTACTGTGAACAAACGGCTGGACGTACGATGCTCCGGGTGGTCCTAAAACACTCTCAAGTTCGAGAACTATTTAGAATCGTAAACGAATTCGAGATAACGGTGTCCTGGAGATTTCAGCCGCTATTTTTCACCCCTTAGGGATGACTGACATTGACGCTGAGCTTCGAGGACCTATGGGACCTATAAACCGAATTTCGTTAATTCTGGCTCATGTTAACTAAGAAAAGTACTGCGTACGGCGGACGGGCAGACATTTTTTTACTGCATTTTCGGATTCTATATACCTTGAAACGGAAACCGTCAAATTTTGAGGGCGAACATTTGTTTTCATGCTCGATTCCAAAGGTTCATTATTGAAAATAATAAACCAAAAGCATATTAATATTGGCTTCGGTACCAATTCGAGAGAATGCTGATGGAGAATATGTGGGAATGCGGATTGCGGTATGTCCAGAAGTCTTAAATTTGTTGATAGAGGCTAAAAACCATCCACCAAAGTTAAGACTTATATTTGAATTTGATTTATTTAATGAATTTACAAGAGACAAGGCTGTACCAGGGATTCGCAGCATGCTTTTATGAATGATGTGTCGAGGAAACTGCTTTGGTCAGACTCAGACCGGTCGGATTCAGTAATAATGCAAAGTGCGGCCCGCTTAAGAGGTCTTCACTCTCGTTAGTATTACTCCTGAGGGAACCGTAAACCTATTGTCTTCAAGTAAAGAGAAAAATGTATGCGGGCGTACTGGGGGAAGAGGGGAGGAAAGAGATAGTGTTGAGAAGGTTCCTTTGCTTTTTTCAAAAGCCTTGTTCTCTCCAATTCTTTAGAACGATGTATCCTTAAAAGCTTTTCTCGGTACTGTAGTAAAGACGGGCTGACAATTTTTTTCTCTATCTCACATCAAGGCTTCTAAGTCTAATAATAATTAAAAAGTCATTTCATCACTGCAGGATGCAAAACTTACAGAATTGCCTCATTCGAGTGAACTTCCGAAAGATGGGTGAAATTGTGTATAATAACCGGTTGAGCAACCATCAAATAGTTCTGTTAGACATTGGTTGTTACTTACGCTAATTCTACGAAGGATTATTATTTCCTGTATTGGTTAACCTTACTTTCTAGGTCTCTGCTCTGTATGCAGTAGGTACCCTTAGTGTTCCGCATAACTAAACGAAGTTCCAGTCATGCGGACCATTTGAGTGAATTAGAATTTAGAATGAGCGAAGCCATCCATACTCTTGGCTTAGTGAGTCTTTGCTATTTTTTGGTGACCCAAAATTTTTGAAGAAGGTATTATTGAATATCCAGATTTTATTATATTTTTCGTTTGTGTGATTTGATGATTTTACTAGCCGTACCCAGTATGCGTTGCAATGCCAACCAAAGAAAGAATGTGTTTTTTCCCAGAATTCCAAATTTGAGCCTCGTAGGTTGAATAGGAAAGTAATTGCTCTCAGATCTCACTCAGCTGATCAGGGCAGGGACCCTCTTTGTCATCCTTAGCCACCAGTCCCACAGAAGCTCCGTTCCAAGTTTGAGCCTTCTTGGTTGAACTGGAAAGAAGAAATTGCGTCTGCTGACCAGAGCGGACGCGGAAACCTTAGTGGGTGTGCGCACAACTCACCAAAGTTTCATCGCAATCGGACGCATAAAGAAATAAATTTAAAAAAAAATTCATTTTTGGTTTATTATTCTGCGAATAATACACCTATGTATTCGCTCAGCAAAAAAATTTTATAACACCTCAAAATTTTCCCTCTACGTTTCAAGGTGCCTAGATTCCAATAATGCGGTGTCCGTCCGTCGTACACCGTCCGCCGTATCATGCATAACGACTACATTTTCGGTCTGATTTTGACCAAAGAGTAAAGAATTGAGGTTTTAACGAAATTTCAGCTCTCAAAATTCATTTTTAGTAAGTCAAAAACCTGGGAAATGGTCTGAAATCACCATAAATTTGTATAATAACACTAGAAGTAGTATCAACAGGTGAATCAGGACAATTAAGTGGCACTATCAGTGATCAAAGATAATGTTTTTGTGAAAAAGAACTATTTCAATTATTGCGCATGAAAGACAATAAATGAACAGCCAACATTCCTGTAGATATGTCCAATATTTTCACGTATCTGGGATTGGAGATTACGGAGGACAGTTGTAGTATGAAGGTAGATGTTAACAAAAGAATTCTGATGGGGGAAACCGATCCTTCTTTGCTAGCGTTAAGGTGTTCAAACCCAGATTAATAACCAGAACCTCGAAGCTGCTCCTCTACAAAGCACTGATTCGCCCAGTGGTAAGTTATGGGGCGGAGACCCGGACCCTCTCTATCAGAGAAGAAAAAGCACTTAGAGTCTTTGAGAGGCGAATAATCAGAAGAATTGTGGGTCCAGTCAGTGATCAAGGATTTTGGCGAATAAGGACCAAACGGGAAGTAGAGGACTTCCTTGGTAAAGAGGACGTAGTCCGATTTATCAAGAGTAATATAATTCGATGTTTGGGTCACGTTGCAAGGCAGGGTGATGTCGCACCTACAGGGAGGATACTCCTAGCATAACTGGAAGGGGACACGGAGAATAGGACTCCCAAAAGCAAGGTCGATAGACGACGTAACGAAGGACCTTCGAAAGTTGGGTAGGAACTGGAGGACTGAAGCGCTGGACAGAATGAGCTTGAGGAGGAAAGTCGTGGAGGCCAAGGTTCACACCGAACTATAGATTCAACAAAAGGAAGAAAGAAGAATGTCCAATAGAATAATGAACCCAATACACGTCGTTAATTTAACCAATAATAATCAGCCAGCTAACTTACCTTTACTCCTGATGGGTAGGTATGGGTTTTCCCCCCAAGGAAACGTTTTCCGTTAGGCAGTTGAAGAGTGAGGTTTTATTTTGATGAATTCCAGTTAACTACTGTACTATCTAGGGGCCAGACCGCAGATAACCTCAATGTTTCACCCCATCACGACGACTGTCGTTCTGTCTAGTATGAGCATTTGAAGGGTGTACGGAACTCGACTAGACTAGACAGGCGTGTTCAGCAAATAATAAACTACTTTAGTGGAAGAATTTGCAGGGTATATCCCCCCTCCCCCCTGCTACCTCATAAATTATCCATGTTGAGAAGGTTTTGTCCTTTGCGAGAACTTCGGAGTAGCGGTGGTAGCTTCAACTTTGTAATTCCGTTATCCACTTCTTCTCCAACATGGCGAAAGTAGACGTTCTCCTAGCAGATTGGATTATTTTCGGTTACACTGTAGCAAACGAAACATCGGCACCAATTCAATTTCAATTTTCAATTTCAATTTTTTTATTCAGCAAATACTTTATACAACAAATATAATGATTTTTAGAGAGTCTATATACATAATACAAGATCTAAACTTATGTTGGTTTATGAGCCTAAGGTCAATGACCCGTCCAGGCTCGTCTCTTCCACCACTATTTTTATTACTGCGTATGTATGTACCAGCAGTTTCCTTGAAAAAACACACCGTAAGTATTTGGAGAATGAGTTACATTGATCAAGAACCAACAGTATTTACGGAGTAGTTAGTAAATACACTTAATGCTACGAAGGCTGATTTGTATTTTTATCCTAATTTAAACTTATTTATAACAACACTTTCGTTATTTTCAAGCTCAAAATATTCTAGAACTAGTTTTTTAAATTTTCCTGTTGATGTTGAAGTCTTGGTTAGGAGCGGTAACTGTTCAAATAGGGCTGGAGCTAGCCATGGAAATTGTAGAGTGTAGAAATCATTATGCGCCTGTGGTATCTGGAGAACATAGTTGGCATTTGTTCGCGTCGGTCTAATCACCGCTTGTTTAGTAAATAAATGCAGGTGTTTATGCACATATAAAACAGTTCTGTGAATACAAGCCATTCTGGGAGTGAGAACACCGAAGTATTTGTATAGGTAACTACTTAGTTGACGTACGTTTATGGGAATTAGTTGCAATTCTTAAAACTGTATTCATTGCTATGTTTATACTATTAAAGGTTGACGCATAAGTACCTCCCCAGACAATGATACCATAAGTTAAAATGCTGTATACATGAGCATAATACACCATTTTAAGGTTTTCTTTCGTTAGCCATCTTCGTAGTATCAGAAAGTATGTATGGATTTCCTGATTTTATTCACTAATTCAGCTACATGATCCTTCCACTTGAGATGCTGATCCACGTGCACTCCTAGGTGTTTTATTGTATTCAGCCTTTCTATTTACATGCAGCTGCACAAATTTCTCACTACGCCACAGTTTTCCTTGTGCACTTTGATTTTAGAGTCATTTGGAAGTCCTGTTTTGTTTATTGAGAATGTAATGTACGTACTTGGTTTTCGAAAGGTTCATGGTGAGACTATTTGTGCTAAACCATTTGGCTACATCATAGACAGTCCTTTCTGCGATAGAATGCGCTAGCTCCCAGGTATTCTCATTTATCACAATAGCTATATCATCAGCAGAAGCTACAAATTTGCATCTCAAGTTCATATTAAAAAGGTCATTTATATGTATCAGAAACAAAAATTGGGCCAAGGACAGATCCTTGCGGTACCTCAAAGCAGATTTTATGTAGATTTCTATCAATATCCTGAATTTGCACATATTGCTGTCTATCTGTGAGGTATGATTCGAACCATCTAACTGCAGATTTATCAAGCCCAATTCTTTCAAGCTTAAGGACTAATCTCAATGTTTCTATAGAGTCAAACGCTTTGGTAAGGTCAATGAATATTGATATTATTTTGCCTCCTTCGTGGAGCCCCTTTGTTATTTCCGTTACTAGATTAACTAGCGCATCCTCTGTTCCCATGTGCTGTCGAAATCCAAACTGGATAGGGGATAAGAGATTATTGGATTCGAGATATTCTATTAGTTGCGACTTGGCTATTTTTTCAAATATTTTCGCAAAGTTTGATAGCAGCGAAATAGGGCGGTAATTACTTTCTAGTGTTCTTGGTCCTTTTTTATACAGAGGCCGCACTATAGCTATTTTGAGGCAATTTGGAAATTCACCCTGTAATAAGCTCAGGTTAATCAAATGAGTAAGAGGGGACGTTAAAAATAGTGCCGTGTTTTTAATCACGTTGGATGATATTCCGTCCCAGCCTGGACCTGTCCCACTCCTGATTGATTTAATAGCTTTGAACACTTCTTCTGTTGTAGTGGTCCAAAAACTCGTTTTAGATGAAGCCATGTTTGGAAGATCTCTGGTTGGCTGATAGTTTAGAAATTCTGAGTTTAATTGTTCTCCTACTGATGTAAAGAAATCATTCAACCTATTGACTATTTCTCTGGGGTCCTGAATTTCCTCACTATCACAAATTAATTTCTTGATCACAATCGGGTCTTTGAGATTTTTGCCTAGTGAGGTGTTAATTGTTTTCCAAACTTTAGAAGGGTTGTTAGATGCGACAAGTTATGATCTGAAGTAATAATTTTTTGCGTGACAGAGAAGAGATTTAAGTTTGTTACGATAGTTGGTGTATATATTTCTTAGATTTTGATCATTAGGGTTCCGTTGCAGTTTTTTACCCATTTTATCCCTTTTGTTTATTGAGTTCACTAGGGCAGTGGTAATCCATGGTTTTAGTTTGCGCTGTTTATGGTTTTTCGGTCCAACATATGTGGAGCTCAGCTCTATGCAGTTTTTCACGATTGTGATAAATAGTTCATATGCTAGGTTCACATTGTATTATGAGTAAACAGGACTCCAGTCTACATGCATCATTAATTCGTGCAATGAATCATAATTGATTCTCTTAATTTACTCGTAGTTGGGTTTTGGCGCAGATTCAGTGTTTCTAAGCTTTTGCTTTATTTTGAAAGCTACGGGAAAATGATCTGTCATACTTATATTGTTCATGATAGTTCATGAATTGTTCAACAGTTGAATATGAATGTTGGAAATGTTCATGGATGTTGATCGTCTGAGGGACATTGTAAACTATTTTGAATAAATCGCCATTGAGATGTTGGAAGTTGCCGGGGATGAAAGCTGTATTGCTTTAGGTCCTGTTCATCTTCAGTTCCCAAGATAAACAAACCCCGTTACATCTAAATGGCATCCTTCACTCTTCGTTATTATTATACAATTCCTCCTTGCTAATATTGTTAGTTGGTTAGCGTTTAGCTTAAGGTTGTGTGCTCTCGTTTCGGATGACAATGAAACGACCTTACTCTTTAAATATTGCATTATTACCGTCATCTGAGCGTGACAGAGAAATGGCTTGATTTAATAATCATACTGTATTTGTTTATTTTGTATTTTTCTGTATTTGATTTGTTTTGCCTTCATTTATTTGATTTACAAGTAATTTTAACATGTCGAGCAAAGACATCAAAATATGAATGTTCAAAGATGAAAAAATTATAGGAACTAAAGCATTTTTGTGAATAGTACACAATTCCTTTTGAACCGAAAATTTTCTTCCTGTATCAAATGAGCAGAGCTGTCGATGGGGCAAGTTCCGCACACACTCTGTGACGATCAGTTGATCAGTTGTCAGTTGTCAAGCACGTCGGCAGCGTGGCAAATAGTGCAATGCGGTCACTCGGTTTTGTGAAGCGCCACACTCGTGAATTCACTGACATTAGGCCCATAGTGTTGTTGTACAAAGCTTTGGTTCTTCCGAAGCTTGAATACGCCTCAATCGTCTGGAGTCCGGGTTATGCCATCCATCGTTATACTCTGGAAAGAGTTCAGAATAAATTTCTGCGCTACATCGGGTTCAAGTTGGGCATCCCTTCGAGTGAGATCAGCTACGTTCTCCTTATGGAAATCTGTTGTATCCAGCCTTTGGAAAGAAGACGCAATCTAGCTGATCTAGTGTTCCTCCATAAAATGTTGAATGGCGATATCGATTGCCCATCTCTGCTTGCCAGGATCCAGCTGTCAGTCCCTCGTCCGACCAGTCGCCATCCCATGACATTTCATGTCCCATTTTCACCCACTAACTACTTAATCAACTCCCCTCTCAACCGAATCCCCCGTTCAGCTAATCTTTTTCTAAATCTCCATCCTGATTTTGATTTTTTAAATAATTCTTTATCCTCCCTCAAATCAATAATTCTTTCCTCCCCTTCATCATTCTGAAAAATGTTTCTCTCAGTATTTTATTTTCTAACTAGCATTTCTTGTATTTCTTGTATTTTGACCTCTGTTATTATTATTTTATTTTTTTCTTGGCTCTCGCAGAAGTGATGTATTTATTTTTCCCTCTTTCTGTTTCTTCTCTGTATTTATTGTTCCACCTTGTAAATTGGGCTTGCCCTTATTAAATAAATAAATAAATAAAATAAATAAATAAACACTGTTTGTAGACTCCAACCGCACATATATTATGAGCCCACGGTTTACAATCTGGAGACAGTGTTCTCAATAGCTTAGATCCTTATCTTGTGGCTTAGGTAAGTGAAGGTGTGAAGTCATGTCTTCGGGAGAATAGCAGGGCACTGGCCTTCCATTCTATAGAAACGATAGGAAGATCTCGCTTATGCACCCATCACCACGATCCTCAGTGATCTCTTCTGCAGCAACAATGAGGCCAAAATCCGAATGCTTTTATAGGTTTTGACTGATAGAGACCAGTGAAGGCCGATCTTAGGAAGTGTGGAGAGGTACTTAGTACATATCAGTTTACCCAGCTGATTGGCTGGAGCCCCCGGCGAGGTGGCTCCCTACCTACATTGTCGATCTTACCAGTAGTCCTTCTTGCACATCTTCATACGGGTACAGACATCTACTACGTAACCTATGTAGGTTAGGTAGGCTAGGTAGGTTAGTAGTGGTTGTATGGAGATGTGCAAGAAGGACTTCAATTATTAATTACCTTCAAAACTGAAATATTTTACATACAAACAGTCAGGCCGCACATCATCATGGCGTCGAGAGATGATATTCTAATAATTCAAGTATCCACTGAATTTACTTAATTTATTCAAATGTTTATTATTTACGAATAATATGCATATATTGATAGTCACATTCGTCCTATAGATAGTAATAGTACTTTTATCAAAAATTTTCCGATTGGTCTACCATTTTCTATAACGTTGATGAGCGAGAATCAGACGGTAGGTATAACTACTACAGGTGAGTTAATTAGTGATGTTCCAGGGCTCTTTCGATCTTGATGTGAGGTCGAGGAGGAACCGGTTGATTACCATTGTTAAACATCTAAATCCTGTTCAAATACCGATATTACCTCGCTCAGGAAACCCAGTTACCTCAACCTCAATATAAACTGACGTGCGTTCATAATTTAAACACACGGTAAAGTAATTACGCGTATCCCCAACATTCTGATTACGATGAAGCCCTCAAGGAAGCTCTGACCAATCCACGTTGGATATTTCTCCGTAAACATCCAACAAAATCCCTTTCAGGCCTCCTTTATTCGTTTTCCCCACTCCACCACCACGTTCTAAAATTACTTTAGGCCTCCCGCGAAGTAGTATGAATTATTCACAAGGTTTGGAAATGGCTGTTTGAAGTTAGCTGAGGTTTTAACCAATCTTCAGTAATGTATAATGCGATCTTATTCATTTTAACCCTACTCTCCCTCTGGCTTTGAGCTCTGCTGCCAACTCCCCATCTTTTCTTCGGGTATAACGTTTCTCTCATCCCGATCCCACAAAATGAAATACGGAACATTAATGTTGGAGGGTTTGATTCCAGAAATTACCTCTCGCACTTCAACGTGATTGCTGCGGTTGGTTGTAAAATATCGGTGACTAGCTAGTAATGAACTGTAACATTTGAAGGGTTGTTGAAGGGTGCTGAGTATAAATTGTGACAATTTTTCGACAATGAATTTCGTTCAGAATCATCCGCAATATTCATCTTCTGCTAGCCTGGGTTACACAACATCTTCCTCAATTACACGATGCTGTGAAACAAGATATAGGTCCAATAATAATAAATAACCGTCCACGTTTTCGCTTACGCATACCAAAGTTACCGTCCATTTTTTATGAAATTCACATGGCATTGTTAAGGGTCCAACCCGCCAGGGATGGTTTCGTGTCTGTTGGACTGCCTGCCTGTAATCACCCTATCTTATCGTATGACCAAACCAGACGAGCTGAAATTCCGAGGTTACCTACGTGCAGGTTGGTCCACAGTCAGTCAGTCCCATGTGAATATGAAAATCCTACAGAACTTGTCTGCGCATGCGCAGATAGAAAATTTGTATCACTCCTGTACCTTCTGTCTATCTACTCTTACAATTTTCATGAAATGTTAAGAGTTCGTGGTGGTTGCTCTGATTCCCCCACTTGGCGGCTCCAGACAGCTTCATACAAGGGACAGACCGGAGTTGGAGAGTTACTTACGTCTCTACATGTCATAGGTTACACAGCTGTTCATTTCGCTTTGGGTAGCACCAGAAAGGTTTTCTGGATATTCCACCGCTCCGGAACTAGTGATCACAATTTGACAAGGAATCTCCAAAGCGGTTTTAACACCTATTATAACCTTGGGGTTCAGCAAATGACGTTTTCAACGTGAAGGCTTTTCCATTAGGTTTCAATTTAGCTCCAGGATGATGGTGAACCTCAGAAAGCTGCTGAGGCAGGGGTGCTCGACAATGAAACAAATTATGACGGCTGTCAGAGTGAAAGGCGGGAAAGGATCTCGGAGCAATGAAAGCAAATAAAATCAGTTAGAGAGAAAAAAGGGGCGACATCGTCCGCTCCAGGGCCGGTAATGACACAGGAAGAAAGCAATTTCAAATTTGATGAGGAACCAGGCGAGAAAGTAAAGTTTATAACGGTCATTAGTTACAGAGGAGGGGGGGGGGGGTGCAGAGAGAAAACACGGTGCGGAGAGAAAATTAAACCATTCAGTGAAAAACTGTTCCAGAGTATCTGCAGGAGGAATGCAGTGTGAATCTGAACTAAAGGTTCTCGTTGAGAGGTAGGGGAAAAAACGCCGCTGTGCCGTTTCATGTTTTCTTTCATCACTAGGCTCAACGGGTCCGCTCTAATAGCGTGGTACCTGATTGTATTTGGATTATTCCCGGTGTATGAATCCGTTATCTCCCAGCGCTCAAGTGCACCTGTTCATGGATCGATTATTTCTTCACTACGCTCCTCCCTAATGAAACGTCAAACGAAACTTTTGAAAATGGATAGATAATAACGTTAGACGAAGTGTCCTTCACCAACGATCTACCAAAATATTACCTTATTCAGTAACCAAGAGTATTGCTTAAAATTAAAAACTAACTTCTTCAAAATTACCAAGGCGAAGTAGTTATGTAGTATTCACAAGCTAATTGTTACAATAAAATACATCGAAAAATATTTCTAAATGTCGATTTTTATCGTGAAAAACGAGAAAATATTCCATACGTAGTTTTCGAGGGTTACTTCAGTTTATGGGGAAATTCACTTCCAGCTCTGGATTCCCTCTGTCATTTCGAGTGCACTCTGTGTTTTATATAATCTGATTTACACCTTTTCCATCTCATTATTTAAGTAATGAAGAAAAAGAAGATGTTCATCACCGGAAAATACGGCTTCAGTATCTTATTTCCTTCTTGTCTTGTTCTAAGGAATGAAGAAAAGGAAAAGTTGTCTGAAACCCAGAAAGAAAGAAAAACTTTCCGAGTTTGCCAGTGTAATTTATGTTTGATCCTGTTTTTAAGGCGTAAATTAGATCAGTTTCTCGTCAAAACCAGTATTTAATCATCATTGCGGAAGAAATAAATTAGACAATATCGCCTTAAGCGTAGTCTGCCAGGTAACAGGTGAAATGGAAATTTTTGAACAACTTTGTTCCTTTCTCTGTTAACTGGTTAATTCAAGTTTTCGTATCAACTTTTCATTTTGATCGGTAAGGGGTAATAATCGTGGCGAGGAGTTCCAAGTGAGTAAAACTTGGTTGAGTTCGGAGAGAGTGATCAGGAGAGCGACTTAAAACAACTGAAAAGTTTTGCGAAAGGAGTTGCGACATAAAACCACTGAAGCTCGCACAGTGCCTGTAACAAAATTCGTATTAGCGATTCCAATATTGTTCCCGAGTCTAGAAAGGTTCCGAGTCGAGTAACTTTTGGGAGGAAAAGAACTGTATCCTTTAAAATCCGGTTTTTATTATAGACTCTATAATTACTACTCGCGCGAATTCGATTCCGTGTCTGTCACTTTATCGGCAAATCTTTGCAACGTCCATAATCTTAAGGAAGAGGTCATATATAATTATGCTGATATTCTGAGGATAGATGAAGGGTGAACCCTAGATGGTCGGAGGGTGCTGTGCAGTTATCCGTGTGCTTTGATACATTCATCTGTAGTAGGTGCATATTGTTCCCCTCCTAGAAATATAATTAATCTCATTCGGAGATGGACTTTAGCATATGCAAGCACGAACGTGAGCGAGGTCTCCGATTCTGATCAGGCGATCAGAATTAACATGAGCTAGTTCAGTAGGCACCTATTTAAATACAGTTTTCAAAGAACGGGCTGCAATTTTCGTCTACGCAGGCCCTATCGTAGACTCTGTTACCGACATAAACACTGATTATTTTGTGGATGATTTGAATATCTAGTCGTTTTTCAATAAACTTGTAAGTGTGCATGGGGTTTCACTTACTTCGATATCGCATTGGATAGTTTTTACAAAGAAACGACATTTTGTCGTGTGCGATTCTGTTCTCAGCCTTTCATATTCGTATGTTACTGAAGTTTTTCCTACTGTCCGTTTTGGCCCCTGATCATTTACCGGCAGGCGCTCCTGAATCCCAGAAAGATTCAAGAAAGACTCGCAAATTCAGTCACGCCGTGCATCACCCACGATAGTCCCTCTTTCTACAAGTTTATGATTCAGTAGACTGAGATCCATATCAGTCTGACGAATAAACCGCTAAAACAGTGTTTATCACGGACAAAGCTCGAGTGAATAATAAATTACTGCTCGGGAGGCTGTCTGAAGAGAAGATAAAGGAGCGGAGCAGAGGCTACTTTTCGGAGGTTCGCGAGGAACAATAGCAAGATAACCGAGGTTTCTGGGGATCCACGCTCACGGAAGATTTCGGCCTTGCCTATTGTCCTCGCGTTGGGAGCATTCTTGCTCGGAAGCGGAACGCATTCAGAGGTTATTGAGTTGCAGATGGTCAGAATGTAAGTGGGGTCGGATGAGTAGGGTGTGCTAGGTGAGTTCTCCAGGATATAATGTTCATGCGTGTGGTTGTGAAAATACTCATCACACGCTGATCCCAAACCCCATGCTGTAAATCGAAAAATCGATAGTCGTGAACATTAATATATAGATTGTGTTATTAGCGCTGCTAACATACATGCTGCATTATTGGGAAGAGTGAATTCACGGTGGATTATCACTCCTCCCGCTCCTCGTTGGCTAGGTTACCCAAAGAAACAATATTTCACTGTCTACGACTCCGTTTAAACATCAATATTCCTCTTTTGTCATTAAGGTTTGCTTTGGGGCGGCTTCAGGCTGGATTCTTTACCGACACACGATCTCGAATTCCGGGTTTGACAATTTTTTCCACCACAATTTTCTCTAAATCCATCGAGAACTCCTCATTGGAGGGGGGGGGGGGGGGAGGGATTGAACATGTGAAATGATGGAATGAACATAGACTTGTAGTACATATAGTATTTTGGTCGTCGATTGAATGATCAATCAGGACTGCACCGTGAATGTGCGTAAACCAGTTTCATTGAATTCTCTGCAGCAGCAACGCCTAATGAATACGAGGAACACCTATCTAGAGGGAGCCCTCAGGATTAAAGCTTGATAGACCCACAAAGGGTATGTCAAAAAACGTGGTTAACGAGTGGGAAGCCAGTGAACTACGAGAACACTGGCAAAAACTCGCAGGCCTGGGACAGGCCCAAATGTTCGTGGCATTCTTGAAAAATCTACCAGCCGAAAATCTTTCTTCCCAAAAAGGATGTTAGAATACTGGTGGGCCTGTTAAAAGGCCACTACCTACTTTGCTACCACCAAAATAAGATGGGTAAGCCATCTTTGGACATCCACCGAGGATGCAAAACTCAATCGTGTAGGTACTACTGTGACGCTCTTTGTCGCTATATACTTAATATTCTTGGAAATGATGAAATTAACCATGAAGCCGGCCGTGAATTAACCCAAACAGCATTCCTAGGGTAGTACACCAAGGTGCTTTGTTAAAAAGTAGGGTGGGAGGGTTTTTTTTTTACAAACCTTTCACAGAAGGCTAATGAAGCGTGGGCGGGGGGGGGGGGGAGGGGGGCACAATATATCTTATAGGTCGTAGTGGTTGGTAGCTGCAACAGGCCCCACTACTAGGTATGCAACAGGCTATTTTTAAAAACTTCAAATTATTAAACAACAAACTGAATAATAAATAATAAAATAATAAACTAAAATAAATAAATGAAAATAAAAAGCAAACTAAATAAACTACAAATTATGGATGAAGGGTGCCCAGAGTTGGTAAAATTTAACTTCAATCATTTGACGAAACGTTGTAAATCAGAGGATACCACTATAGGTACTTGTTCCTCTTTTCGGAACTTACTTACGCAAATTAATTAGTGATTGACAATAAATCGGAAGGAGTAAAACAAGCTCAACACGCACTAATTTGCCATTCTTAAAGATCTTATAACTCACGCTTTACTGTGTCTCATGGTACTTAAGTTAATCCCAAGTAGGAGCCATGCCTAAAAAGTACACGAAAATCCCATTAACGGTACTGCGAACTAATCGTTTCATTAAAAAAAAAAAAAAATTAACATTCCACGGTTATTATTTCAACGGGTGAATATTATTTGGGTTCAACTCGAGAGCTACTTTTGTAATGACTCCGGGAAGGGCTGTCTGCTCTTCTGTTCCGCTCTTTAGCAAGGATACGCGAGAGCCGGGAGGGAATAGTAAATTCGCTACCTACCATTACCATGCGGTACGACGAATTACTGGAGACAAAATTAATTAAAGTCGACCCTTTCTTCCCCCCTGTCCCCCTTCCTTGACGCTATTTTCTTTATGCACGTTCCTTTACATTCTACCTCTCTCTTACCTCACCCAAACTTGAACTGGCTGTTAAAGGTAAAGCAACTGTTTCAGAAATTTGATTATTGTAATTTTTATAGTATGTAATTATGAAATACCTACCGCCACTCAGTGAGGTTTTCCTATTTTTTTCCCACAACCGTTTTTGAGATTTTCTGGACGAAACCACGATTCGATTCTGCATCATTAGAAAGTTCGTAGTAGTTACGAAACTGTGGTATTGGTAATCGTATCGTTTATACATGCAGTAGGTAGCCTTCCAAACATTTAAGTTTGTTAAAAAGGCGTCATTGCAATTTGAGGAGGTGTTTTCTGTAATTATTTCTCCAGTTTTTTCGTGATGGGAAATCTTTCTGCAGAAGAACTACTGTTTTTGTCAAAAAGCACCACATCCTATATAAAATCGGATTTGAAATTTACCATTTTCGTCAAGACGTAACGTTTCCACCCCTAAGTATGAGGAAGTCTTCACCATTTTCGCCAAAGATGGAAATGGGCTGTGCGGGATAAAAAAATTAATGTTAAGAGCGAGGCCGAAATTACGTAAGTTCACGATGTAGGTGTGTGTAAGCTGCGGTATATATTTATGTAAGTACGTGTAAGTTGCGGTTAGCCGCTCACCTCACCCTGACTGTCCTATCATTCTGTGTTATGATAAGGACGGTCGTATGTACGTGGAACTCAAAGCAAGTGGTCAATTTGATTTTTTGGAGATCAGTCATCGCTATAAATCGTTATAAATGGCTTGAATTAATTTGCTTATGCTCAAGAAATGGTTAGGAAGAAAGACTAGAAAAAAGACTATTTCAATAGTAAAAACTGTGTTTTCTCAAAACAACACAACGAGGTTTTGGGGTTGTCAGATTTTAGCTATCATTCACTAACTCCGATAATTCGCTCATAAGGCACGATTGGACCTTTTTACTCCCGAGTTAATGTGATCAAAGAGTTAAGAATGATAATGTTGGAGAGCAGCGCATTAGCTATTCTGCTAAGCGTCCTTCCTCGATCAGTAGAGATCGTTAGGCCATTACAGCGGACCGTCCCATGAATGTACCCCCGTTGACAACCCCTCCCTTCCCCGGATCCCTCTTACAGCCAGGGCTATTGTGCCTAAGCGGGGGCGGGCCTCCAAATCCTCTGAATATGTACTCGTATGCTGGATTAACAGATGTTCACCACGATCCGGACTCCTCGCGCGTCTGCAGCGGTCCCATGAAAAATCAATTTGACCAAATAGTGATAGTTCGTTCGGCGATTTTTAGGTATATAGGTTTGTAAGTTATTGACTGTGCGTGATAATTCGAAATCCGAAAATTTTCTGGGGTTCAACCGTCTTTACTACCCTAATGAAATCGTCAGATTTTGAAAATATATTAGTATAAATAAATAGTAGTGTAAATATGCCTTAGGATGTATATATTATATACCCTTTGAGCTACCTTTAGAAATGCCATTAAACATTCCTTTACGCTGTTGGTAGGAAAGCTATTTGGAAGGAGTTCCTTTATTCAAGAGGTAAGCACAGCCAACCCTCAGCTGTCCTTCCTTTACTCATTTTTATCTACTGTTAAACCGGTTCCAACTCCGGAAAAGGTAACAGGTACGCCACGGAGAAGTACATTGATAACTGACGGAAGGTATGAATGAAGCCACCATTGTCTAGGACACATAACACTCATACAGATAGGTATGTATTTGTTTTTCCGACCAGTTAGACCATTATTACTGATCAACCTTATTCAGTTCTCAGTAAGACGTGTTCTAATTTTAAATCCGACATTTCCTAAAACATAAATTGAGCATTCATTACTTGAAACTGAAGAAATTTCATATGAAAATAATATAGTCTAATTTAGAATTGGACAGGTATAGCACAAATCAAAATACTATAATTTGAATGAGAAAAACAGTAAACAGCGATAGGTACTAAAGTAGCAGCGACTGCCCATTTACTGTAAAATTACTGGGCGCTAGCGCTGCGTCACTGTTATATGACATCACAGTTCCATCGGCACCCCGCGCTTTTACCTACGGTAAGCATCTACATTGGGCTTATTACCTTAAATAAAATAGAAAAAAAACGTGGAAAAGAAAAGTAGGTATACACTTACCGTTACGTGAAACACTCGCCACAAAACTTTTTTTTTACGGGTGTAAAAGTTTTTTGGGTGTAACGAGCTTTTTTCGGTAAGGATAACGGGGAAGTCTAGAGCCATGGGAATGATAACAAACCCGTAACTACAAGTCATTGACGATTTATCGATAACTGACGCTGCTGAGCGCTTACAGAATACCAATCATCGGTAAGACATCGATATTTTTCTTTATGCTAACGATATTTTATCGTCGTTTTGATGCCATACCGATTTGCAGATTCCCACCGCTGGGCCGGATTTATACCGTTTGATTCACGATCGTGTTGACGAAGCTTTTCGGTGCAAACGAACGGCTGGTCGTACAATGCTCCGGGTGGTCTCAAAAAATTCTCGCGTACGATGTACGGCGGACGCACAGAAATTTTGTTATTGCATTTTTGGGATTCTACATACCTTGAAACGGAAACCATCAAATTTTGAGAGGGGGTTAAAATTTTTTTTTCATGCTCGATTCCAAAAGTTCATTATTGAAAATAAGAAGAACTTAACTGAAATAAAAAGAACTTAAAGAACTGAAAGAAGTACTTAACTGAAACTAAAATGCAAAACTTATAACAATTATTACTGAAAAGTAGCTAAAAGAAAGAACATAATAGTATTGTTAATAATAGATTGTTCCTGGTTACAGTAGACATCACATAACCAATAATTCTTAAATAGTTCTTTTAAAGCAGCTATTAGGATTTTAGGCCACGAAATCCAAATTATCCAAATTAGTTTTTTTTAGGACCTACCGTATTTACCCATACGATTCCAGTTGTCTTGAACTGGATTAGTTTTTTTTAGGATCTACCGTATTTACCCATACGATTCCAGTTGACTTGAACTGGATTAGTATTCGACTGTTCGTCAGTTTCGTAGCAAGGAAAAAATACTGCAAATTATTACACGACGGTATATTGTTTACCTGTATAGATGCCCCTTCTTCGTAGATCACTGTTTTCTGTGGTCAATACCTACCTTCGAGCTCCCCGCAAGAAAGCCCTAAATCGAGTACTGGAGCCGGCCTGGGAATTACAGTCATAAGAATGCGCATGATTCTCAATCATTAATTAGTTGTTTTTATTCATGAAGCATAACGTTTGTTCAAAGTTACAGAAGTACCTATCAACAAAATCCAAAAGAGTCATATACCGTTTCATTCACGATCATGTTTACGCCCTTATGTGAACGAACGGCTGGACATACAATGCTCTGAGTGTTCTCAAAAGTTCCCAAGTTCGAGTTCAATTAAAAACGTAATTTTTTTTTCAAGGCTCGGTTTCAAAGGTTTCGTTATTGAAAATAATAAACCAAACTAGTTAACCTACGAATCTGGTCCCCAGTAATGAGTTATGGTGGCTCGGTGGTATTAACTTCCTTTTATATTTATATTTATTTATATTAAATTGAAAACGACGGCAGCAGCTGGATCGAGCCGTTCTGGTTGGATAAGGTATTTCCCATTATGCACTCCGGTAAATAAAAAAGATGAAGATCATAAGATTTGTAAGATGAGGATTTTCCGGGCTTCTGATGGTCTGCGATCATAATAGAAGGACGAGTTCGATTGACCATTGTTACGAGATGAGGCGTTTGATACATCAGATTTTTTAAATTTCTTAAAATTATGATGAGAAGTATCGGTCGGAGGGCGTTTGTCAAATGAAGTAGCGTTGAGCTCATAGACAAAGGTTTCTCTAGAAGAGATGTCATTGGTGTAAGCAAGACGCTTAACTCTAGGATCGAATTTCGAGAGACATGACATAAAAATTCCAATCGAAATCTATTCAAGTGAAGCATTTCTGAGTCTGGCCATTAGAGTATTGAGCATTTTTGTAGCAAATGGCACGAGATTTTCGTTATGTCTGGGAGACTTATTCATTTGTGAGTAAATAGCTGAAGCAATGGTATCAGTACAATCAAACTGGGCCAAGAAAAGTGATTGGAAATCGTCCCAGGTTATAGTAGGGAAAGCAATTTGGGATAGCCACCGTGAAGCTGAACCCTTCAGGGATTTTCCCAAAATCAAAATAAGCTCACTGCCTGAACATGGATGTTCTGCAAAGCACATGGATACAGTTGAGACCCATGACCTTCGATCCGCACCTTCAGATTCGGGATTGAATTCAGGAAGGGTCATTTTATGAAATTTAGGTTTGCTTTAGGGCAGTTTCGATACCAATTTATCCTAAAACACTTGAAGTTGTTGCCCTTGGTTCAACAAAATGCCTTCAATCAAACGAGTCAAGTCTGAAGATCCATGGCCTTGTGGCGAAAAACTCATATGGGAGGGTGCGGGAGCTTCAGAGCGTGTTTGGAATGAAAGGGATGAGATATCTGAGCATCGAGACAGATGTCTACTATAAGAATCACAATTATAGTGATCTGCAGGTTGTTTACGACGCATTTTCATATCATTCAAGTACTGAAAATCAGGGTAGGACTCACCGCTGGAATGTTCAACTTGAGGCTGTGCTACGCATACCCACAGGAATGAGAAGTCCCTCGTCCCTCTGGGAGGGGTGATCAGGGTGATCAGTTTCATTATTTCCCTGATTTTGACGATCATCCCGTCGAGTTTCATCAGCTTTTCTCCTCCTGAAACAATCGCTTTCTCCACATCCCACTTCTGATATCGAATTGAGCATCCTAATCAGAGCCAAGGGAAAAAAATTAATATACGTAAACTTCCTCCTGGACACTTGAGCTACACTTCGACTGGAATAGGCGTCTCTGTCCATAATGGAGCACACACACCACCCGTTTTTCAGGTCCTGTTTACAACTTGTTCCACTGGGAGAACTGTGTGTCATTTTATCGGAGTGCATTATGGGAAATACCTTATCCAACCAGAGCGGCAAGATCCAGCTGCTGCCGTCGTTTTCAGTTTAAAGTACACACTTCAATCCCCAGGCAACGACATATATATGGTAATATTTTTAAATGATGTATGGCTATGTATAATAAATAAAGATACACCCATAAAAACACATACCTACCTACTTCAAAGAATCAGAGCTAACTGGAAAAGTCCGCCTTACAAGCACTTATTGAAAACCAAGTGGTTCCTCAAGTGTAAATAGGAAGCCTCCGAGTCCGGTAGCGGCTTGAGGGTACTCGAATCAGATTGCAAGCAAATGGGACTTGCAAATGAGAGTCTCCTACTTATTTTAGAAAAGCGCCAATGCCTTTTCTGCTGAGTCCCCACCCCAACACCCCGAGAACATATGTGAATAATAAAAACAGCAATTTACATTTTTGAAGAAGACCCAGCGGAGTGAAGAAGGAGTCCTTACTATCGCACCGGAATTTTTTTTTTCCCCTTCTTTTCTTAGTTTCTCTTCCAACTGTTTATGAATGAGTTTTACAATGCAAAGTGGGCGGAGCACATTATATTTCAACATGAGTTGGTGTTGGATATACTACGGTTATACACCTCTGGTTCCTAAACATTTTGAGACCCCAACCTCGTATTGGCCAAATACACGATGATTACCTTAGAGTTCTAAAGAAACAATGGACTGTACTCGAGTATTTTGGTTGACTGAGCTTTCCGTTGAAAACTCCAGGGCCTTACTGTGAACGAACGGCTGGACGTAGAATGCTTCGGGTGGTCTCGAGATCAATTAAAAAACGTTTAAAAAATTCGAGGTAACTGCGTCCTGGAAATTTCAACCCATGTTTTTCACCCCTTAGAGATGACTGACATTAACGCCAAACTTTTTGAACCAACTAGACCCCAAATGGGACCTACATACGAAGGTCCGAAGTTCGGCAGATGGACAGAATTTTTTTTAAATTCCATTATCCGATTCTACGTACCTACCTTGAAACGGAAACCATAAAATGTCGATGGTAGTGGGGGGGGGGGGGGGGGTGTTAGTTGTCCCCCCCCCCCCCCCCGCATTCGCGATTCTAAAAGTTAATTATTCAAAATAATTAAGCCAATAAGTCATCAGAATTATATATACACGCAAGCAGAGTCGGTCTCGTAATGTGAAACGTTCATCATGTGCACACCTTGTGAGGGAGTTTTCTCTCATCAATAGTAGGTATAAATATATAAATTGCATCCTCAAAGTATGGGAATCAAAGTAACAATGTACGGACGATGGGCTCTACTGCCCACCAATTCATGTTGCTTTATTTTTCTTGTTGGTATTAGAACCTGAAAATAACTACACATGTGTTGTGGTTTGATTACCATTCCTAGGAAACAGCTTAGCACTGAGTCCGGAAAAATGAAACGAGCCTTCCTCCGCCGTTTTGGAGCAGATGTTACGGAAATGTTATCTAATCTTCGGGGAGGAGCCTTGAAACAACAGGGGAAATTACGAAAAGGTTGGTAAGGTTGGTTGGTAGGGAAAATGCATGAAAAGCGAGGTATCCGAGGAAATGCTGAAGTAAGGGTGGGTTGTTACCGTCCTGGTTGTGGGGGGGGGGGGGGGTCGGATTTGCAAACCTAATTTAAACCGTCCGCAGATCGCACGTTTAATCCTTCGTTGACAGCTGCCCTCTAATCCTTCAGCAGCGATGTAACCTGGCGATTCTGCAGCGATTCTCATTTTGAGATACCCGAGGTAAATTTTCAGAAAAAACAAACATCAGGTGGTGTAAACGAAATAGAAGTCTAAGGCAGTGCAACTTCCTCACATCGCATCGTCTCTTGGGGCCCTATTTATAATAAACGTTCCTTCTCGACACCGCTATGAAAACCTTTCGAAAGGGACCCTTCGACGAAATCGCATTTCATGATGAAGTTCAACCTTATTTTTGAAAGGACCGGTAATGTTAAGGGTGGGTTCGTAACAATGGTGTAGAGCTTTGGCGCTAATCTGCTAGTCGGCTGTATCCGGCACTTTATTGTCTTTACCTTTTGATTGTTTCCACACTATTCGACTTTTTAGCGAATTTTCAGAATAGCCCAAAATTTCAGAATGAATTTCAGAATATTTCATGAATTTTTGAAATTTTTGTTATAGGCAAATCGGTTTCAGAGCATCCTGAATTCATCCCTAGATTTTAACGAAAATGTATCCATATAAATAATGTCAAGTTCGGTTTATTCTTGAGAGTCGGTCAGGGTGAATAAAATACTTTTTCAGGCCAACGTTTTGTCGTATTTACATCCCATCCTCAGGGCTATCAACAAAAAAGTAACGAGAAAGAAACATACAGAACTGAGTAGGAACTACCCAGTTTTTGTCCCTTAAAAATTGAATTTTAGGAGCTGAACCTTCGTTGCAACCTAAATTCTTCACACTTTGGTCAAAATCAACTTGATGCTTTATCTTCTCGCCCTAAAAAACATGGAAAACGATATCTCACAAGCTCATGTTCCTGAGTGTATTCCGATCGGGCGGCCGAGCTTCGGAGCACAACTAGGACCCAGATGTGTTCCAAAATTTGAGCCCAAACAGTGTAAGGAAGAACGACGATTTTAGACCAAAATGTAACGTAAATTTAACGCTGAAACTTCGTTAGAACCTTAGTTTTCCACTCTTTGGTCAAAATCAACTTCATATTCTGTCTCCTCGTCCTAAAAAATATGGAAAACGATACCTCACAAGCTCATGTTACTAAAACACCAACAACCCTATTTTTACACCCATTTTTCATCCGTAACACCCTTGGGTGTATTCCGATCGGGCTGCAAAGTTTCGGGACACAACTAGGGCCCAAATGGAGCATGTGTGCGAAAGAATTAATTTTTAGACCGAAAATAGAGGTAGACATGCTCATGCATGATACGGCGAGTACGGACACTGCATTTTTGAAATCTAAAACCCTTGAAACGTAAAAGAAAACATTTTGATGGTGGGGGGGGGGGGGGGGGGTGGCAATCAAATTTGTTGCTGAGCGAATACATTATAGGTACTTCATTTTCGGTTTACAAAATTCGTTTTTTGCACACAGGCTCCATTTGGGTCCTAATTGTGCCTAAATGTTATTAAAACACCAAAAAACCCTATTTTTACACCAATTTTTCACCCATAAAACCCTTAGGTAATATAAAGTTTAAGTTCTGTAGGGATATTTTTAATTTTATGTAGGTACATCCCTATTTTATTTTAATCATGGTGTATTAGATAATAATATGTACTTGTAGAATGTACGCACCTTTTATTTTACCATGGGTGTACCTGTTCAACTTTTTTTGACTCTTTTTGACTTTTATTATTCCCCGCTCCTTGGGGAAGTTATTTTATTTAGTATACGTATCTAATTAGTATTTGTGGATGTGGAATACCAATAGGTAATGTAGCTGTGTATACATAGGTAATAGTCCTACATTCTTTGTAATGAATAGGCATTTTTTACGGTTCAAATATTCATCGCTCCCAAGAGTAGTTCTCAGGCTGTTATTACGCATCTTACCCAAGTAGGTGATTTGAAAATGGCAAGCAAAATAATTTATGGATAAGAAATAATAGGAATAAATCAACTACTCTTTTATGAATATGGTTATCTCGAAATGAAAGGTCTGTATTTACTTTACCATGGAGCCAAACTCAAAGTGACAAGAGCTTTGTCCAATAAATTGAAGTTCGACTATAGGTACTTAGGAAGTTGGTATTCAGAGAGGAAGCAGAACAAGGAAATGTAGAGTTAAAAATTGTTTTTATTAAACCAAACTACCTACGTTTTTTACTGTTTGTTTTAGGCCTACCTATTTTTCAGGCTATCACTCTGATCCTCCCGAGTAAAATGTACATTGCAGATCGTTGCATATTTTAGATTAACAGGATCTTAATCTTTCCTCCCGCATAAATTTACTGTTTTGCTGCGGAAAGGTTTGGCACGCCGAAATTTATAAAACGATACCCGTTTTGAAGGGGAAAATCCGGCGTTTTTGTTGTTGTGGTTAGAGCACCCGAAAACTGCGCAAAACGGCATTTTTTCTCTCTCCTACACAACACTGCACTAAACAAACTGTTCAAGAATTTAAAACGGAAACTCAAAAAACAGAAAGGTGTAAAATAATAAGGTTTGGAAAAAGTAAGTTTGTAGGCTGAAGGCCGTTTGTGGGGTATGAAGGGGATCCAGCGTCGAGGCTGACGTCACTGCTACCCCTACCACCACTCCCACACAGAAGGGTAGCATTTTTGTCTCTCTCCCACCCCCCCCCCCCCCCCCCCCCCCCCCGTGGATAGACTACCTCGTGTAAAGAAAGGCTAGCTGTCGTGGTATCCTCCCAGAACCTCTCCTCACAAACTTAAGATCTCGTAAATAAACAGAGGAGTGGGTACAGAAGACGCACGAGAACCGAGGGCCAGCCTGGGGATCCCCACCATCCTCTACTAGCTAGAGGATGGAGGGAGACAGCTCCCAAGCACATAAATACTCGCCTCCTGCCTCTTTTTCCTCATTCTACGCTCTCCTCTACTACGCTACTGCTCTACACTAGCTTTCGAATTTCGTAGATAAGTCATGGATACTTTGTTTACTTTGTAGGCGTGAAGTTTGTGCAAGCGTGCTTTTTCCGGTTAGTGAGATGATCTGAAGTTCAGAGTAGGTGTAGGTAACTTGCTTCAGTTGTGAGTACTTGATTAAGTGCCTTAGTTGGCGCCATGGTCGAGGTTTCATGGCAAGAGATGTTCTAATTGTCACATCAGTCTTAAGCTGGTAAGTTGAGCGAGCTATTCACGAAAACTCACAACACGCAGTCTACTTATTTATTATACTACTTTATTTATTATACTTAATTATTTAACTTTTAGATAACTTAAAAAAGAACTCATTCAACTTTTACTTCCTAACTTTTAGAGAACTAATGCGTATCCGTGAGCTTCAATCTGATGTGTGATGGCTGGAGGTATTATAGCTGCCTGGACAGTAGTAACATGGTGTGTTCGAAAATAATTGAATCTTTCCAGGAATAATTGCAATAGCGGTCATTTAACTAACAGCCTGTGAAGAATCCGGGAAAGGTACAGTACAAAAATAGCGGAAAATCCGTAATGTGAAATTGCTGGTGGGGGATAAAGCCATATTCCCGCCTCAACGCATGGTTTTTTATAGCCGGTTATTACAGTCAGTTGATGCAGCCATGTTGATAAACTTTGTCATGTTTGTCACGTGAATTTCTACAGAAGATTTGATGAAATTGATATCTATAGGTCCCCATGTAAAGGTCCCGTTGGAGGTTAGGTTGAGTTGAGGTGGTTGAGATTCCCTCTCGGAAGCAGCAGATGGTCCACCCTCGGCCTCCCACTACCAATGCAAATAGGTACCTACTCAACTGTTCAACTATTCACAGGGAACTTTCTCCCGGCTCAACAACAGGACCGATGGAGAGGCAGGTGAGGTGAACCAACCTACTTTATAGTCTACCCCGAAATGTAATAAACTCGCACCTTGCGATACCCACGTCCGCACGAAAGAGCCGCGCGCCAACATGTTTCGCGTGTTGAGTATTGTAACAAGAATTTAATTTGCCCTGAAGATCGACTCCTTCGTAAGAGGCCTGTCGCAAAACACAATCGACCTACCAGCGCACAGTAGGCCAAATCACAAAATTTCCGACCACAAGCCTCGGGTTCATTCCACTGTCCTGATTCCAGTCCATGGCCACAGTGACTCTTTACAGCGAATTAACGGGGAAAATGTAATATTTATGTAAAAACGCTGCAAAGCCCTTGTCACATGTGTTTATTATTCTATTGGACATACCTACAGAAATGTTGGCTGTTCATTTATTGTTTCTTTCATGTGAAATAATTGAAATAAGTAGCTATTTCTGATGGTTTCACCAATTTTGGCCCCCAAAACACGAATTAGGTACGCTTCTTCTTTTTTTTCCAAATTATCTTTGATCATTGGTAGTGCCATTTAATCGTCTTGGTTCACGCGTTGACACTTTTTCTAGTGTTATTATAAAAATTGATGGTGATTTCAGACTATTTCCCACGTTTTTGACTCATAAAAAATCAACTGGGACCTGAACCTTTGGTAGAACCTCGATTTTCCACTCTGGTCAAAATCGACTTCATATTCGGTCTTTCCGTCCCAAAAAACATGGAAAACGATACCTCATAAGCTCATGTTACTAAAACACAAAAAATACCTATTTTTATACCCATTTTCACCCATTACACCCTTGGGTATATTCCGATCGGGCTGCAAAGTTTCGGGACACAAGTAGGGCCCAAGTGGAACCTTTGTGCGAAAGAACGAATTTTTTGAGACCGAAAATGGAGTAGTTTATGCATGATACGGCGGACGGACATTGCATTTTTGGAATCTACGCACCTTGAAACGTAAAAGAAAATTTTTTGAGGGGGTGTTATATACATTTTTTGCTGAGCTATTACACAGGTGTATTATTCGCAGAATAATAAACCAAAACCCCAGCTCCGGACATTTCTTCCAAACCCTTGTAAAATAAGGATTTCAGTTATCGATTTAGGGACTTGACCTTATTGAATTAGGGCCTACTTTCAAGAAATTCATAATGAACAAGGACAATGATGAAGAAGATAATTGCTGTGAATAGGAAGTTACAGTGATATTCAATGATAAGGTGTCGTTACACGATCGTCAGGACATCTGGAGGCTGTTTTCTTATCGAAAATGAGAAAGCTTATTGGTTTATTATTTTCAATAATGAACCATTGGAATCGAGCATGAAAAAAAAAATGCTTACCCCCCCTCAAAATTTGATGGTTTACGTTTCAAGGTATGTAGAATCCAAAACTGCAATAAAAATATTTCTGTCTGTCCGCCATACGCCGTACGCCGTACGGGCCACTTTTCTTAGTTACCATGAAAAAAAATTGATGAAATTCGGGTTATAGGTTCCGTTCGGCGTCTAGTTGGTCCTCGAAGCTCGACGTTACTGTGAGTCATCTCTAAGGGGTTCAAAATAGGGGTTGAAAATTTCAAAACGCCTATACCATTTTTTTACGTGAATATTTTTACGGTTTTAAATAGTTCATGAACTTGCGAGTTTTTTAAGACCATCCGGAGCATCGTACGTCCAGCCGTTCGTTCACAGTAAGGCCCCGAAGTTTGCACCGACAGGCATTTTCGACTCCAGTGTGAATGAAATTGTATACAATTCAAACCAAATCTCGTAACCAGAGACGCGCCCACAATAGGAAATTTGAAGGAGATAGAATCATTGCTAGGGATCACCTGATTATATTGGCGGAGTATGAAGTCGAGTTGGTTGTTCTGTGATATTATTTCATTTGAAAAACGCTGCAAATCCCTGCACAACGGTTTATTATTTTGTGTAGAATACCCTTCTGTTACAGATCACAGCTCTATGTATAGATAACCCGTCTATATAATATGATATGTACTATTCTATTATATGCATATTATGTAGATCGCAGACCCTCCGTAGGTTAGTACCTAACCCCGTACTCGTTACTAGGTACCTACCTAAATCACGAGTTAAATGTTGCTAAAATAATTCTGCCGATGACAAACAGTACCTAACAAAAAGAAACACACATATTGAAGTTCTGAAAAGAAATTGTTGATGAGGAGTGAAAAAAGTTGCAAAAGTAGCTACCAACAAACTCCAGCCCCTTCTACGTAGATGGTATAATGAACCGTTGTGTAATAATTTACCGTTGAGTAATGATTTACCGTAGTAATAATTTACCCATCAATAATACTTCAACGTTTGTTCAAGTTCACTACCTACCAACAAACTCCAATAGAGCCATCATTTTTCAAATTAAATAATATCACAGAACAACCAACTCGACTTCATACTCCGCCAATATAATCAGGTGATCCCTACCAATGATTGGCCGTATTCACAAATTCCTATTGTGGGCGCGTCTCTGGTTACGAGATTTGGTTTGGATTGTATACAATTTCATTCACACTGGAGTCGAAAATGCCTGTCGGTGCAAACTTCGGGGTCTTACTGTGAACGAACGGCTGGACGTACGATGCTCCGGATGGTCTTAAAAAACTCGCAGGTTCAAGAACTATTTAAAACCGTAAAAATATTTACGTATAAAAATGGTATAGGCGTTTTGAAAATTTCAACCCCTATTTTGAACCCCTTAGAGATGACTCACAGTAACGTCGAGCTTCGAGGACCAACTAGACGCCGAACGGAACCTATAACCCGAATTTCATCAATTTTTTTTCATGGTAACTAAGAAAAGTGGCCCGTACGGCGTACGGCGTACGGCGGACAGACAGAAATATTTTTATTGCAGTTTTGGATTCTACATACCTTGAAACGTAAACCATCAAATTTTGAGAGGGGGTAAGAATTTTTTTTTTCATGCTCGATTCCAATGGTTCATTATTGAAAATAATAAACCAAAATGATGGCTCTTTTGGAGTTTGTTGGTAGATAGTGAAACTTGAACAAACGTTGAAGTATTATTGATGGGTAAATTATTACTACGGTAAATCATTACTCAACGGTAAATTATTACACAACGGTTCATTATACCATCTACGTAGAAGGGGCTGGAGTTTTTTGGTAGGTACTTTTGCAATTTTTTTCACTCCTCATCAACAATTTCTTTTCAGAACTTCATTATGTGTGTTTCTTTTTGTTAGGTACTGTTTGTCATCGGCAGAATTATTTTAGCAACATTTAACTCGAGATTTGGGTAGGTACCTAGTAACGAGTACGGGGTTAGGTACCAACCTACGGAGGGTCTGTGATCTACATAATATGTATAGAATAGTACATATTATCACCTTATATAACGGTTTATCTATACATAGAGCTGTGATCTGTAACAGAAGGGTATTCTATACAAAATAATAAACCGTTGTGCAGGGATTTGCAGGGTTTTTTTCCATTTCCTTGATGTATTTTAATGTTTCTAGGCACACTGTTGCTTGGATAATGGTTCTTAATAGTTTTTCCACCAAACTTTCCGTTTTGTGTCGTAAAAAACAATTACCTATTCCCGTTTATGCACGAAGGCAACCAAGGGGCTTGGTTTTTATTCTAGTGCACCAAGTATTGTCTGCCTCTATTCACATCCCATTTTGGTAGATGAAGCGATTTTATAGGTGATTTCACTTATTAATTTGTTCAGTAAAGCAATCAATCAATTCTCACTCAGTTTAAAGGGGTCTGACTGAAGGCGGACATGGGTGTCCTCTACTGACGCTAATTTGTCCGCAACTAATTCACCCCATCCACTACTAGAACTTGAGATATCCGCCACTAGTTCAAAAGGTTCTTCCTTGCCTGATGCGACTTCGGATTTGCTAATATTTTGTCACTTCTTGACTACTCGTAGGTTTTCTTTCTATTATTATATTACTGTTAGTAGTATAACAGTGATAATTAATAGGTAATCATTATGTACAAGTTGTTTTTGTTCTTTTTGTTCGTCCTCGTTAAAATGAACTTATTCTCCAATGAATTGGCTCACATTTTTTTTTTTTTTTTGGTGTCTGGTACTCGCACATTTTAGTGATGTGGATAGTTTGAGTTTTTGTCCATAGTATTTGATATTATTGATGATTTTAGGTGTTCAAAATTTAAGGAACGTTCAGACCACACCGCGGACACCAGAAAATAATTTTGCTCATATTAGTCAAAATGCAGAGTAAAAAAATTAGAAATTTCCTTAAGATGTTCGCTACCTGGGGCTTTTTACCTTACATAATATATGTCACCTTCCAGACAATTCTAACCCTACACAGTAACAACTTTCAAATTTCGTCAGCACTTGTATTGGTAAAAACGCTGGAAAGTCCTTGTTACCTTGGCTTTATTATTCTCCCGGACATACCTAACTACAGAAATATTGCTGTTCATTTATTGTTTCTTAAGTGCGCAGTAATTGAAATAGTTATTATAGACGGTTTCCAACAATTTTGGCCCCCAAAAGCAGGACCTTGGCTTCTTTTTTCTTTTCTTTTTTTCCTATTTTTTTACAGATTATCTTTGAAAATTGATAGTGCCATTTAATTGTCTTGATTCACCTGCTAACACTACTTCTAGTGTTATTATACAAATTATGGTGATTTCAGACAATTTCCCTGGTTTCTGACTCATAAAAAATGAATTGATGAACCTCAGTTATTCACTCTGGTCAAAATCAACTTCATATTCGGTCTTCACGTCCTAAAAAACATAGAAAACGATACTTACCTCAACACCTCATGTTACTGAAACACAAAGAACACAAAAAATACCTATTTTATACCCATTTTTCACTCATAACACCCTTTGGTATATTCCGATCGGGCTGAAAAGTTTCGGGACACACCTAGGGCTCAATTGGAGCATGTGTGCGAAAGAACGAATTTTTTAGACCAAAAATGAAGCCGGTATGCATGATACGGCGGACGGCGTACAGTGGACGGTTGACGGACATTGCATTTTCTGAATTTGCGCACCTTGAAACGTAAAAATGTTGAGGGGTTGTTATATAAATTTTTTGCTGAGCGAATACACAGGTTTATTATTCACAGAATAATAAACCAAAAACGCTGCAAATCCCTGCACAACGGTTTATTATTTTGTATAGAATACCCTTCTGTTACAGATCACAGCTCTATGTATAGATAACCCGTCTATATAGTATGATATGTACTATTCTACACATATTATGTAGATCGCAGACCCTCCGTAGGTTAGTACCTAACCCCGTACTCGTTACTAGGTACCTACCTAAATCACGAGTTAAATGTTGCTAAAATAATTCTGCCGATGACAAACAGTACCTAACAAAAAGAAACACACATAATGAAGTTCTGAAAAGAAATTGTTGATGAGGAGTGAAAAAAGTTGCAAAAGTACCTACCAACAAACTCCAGCCCCTTCTACGTAGATGGTATAATGAACCGTTGAGTAATAATTTACCGTTGAGTAATGATTTACCGTAGTAATAATTTACCCATCAATAATACTTCAACGTTTGTTCAAGTTTCACTACCTACCAACAAACTCCAATAGAGCCATCATTTTTCAAATTAAATAATATCACAGAACAACCAACTCGACTTCATACTCCGCCAATATAATCAGGTGATCCCTACCAATGATTGGCCGTATTCACAAATTCCTATTGTGGGCGCGTCTCTGGTTACGAGATTTGGTTTGAATTGTATACAATTTCATTCACACTGGAGTCGAAAATGCCTGTCGGTGCAAACTTCGGGGCCTTACTGTGAACGAACGGCTGGACGTACGATGCTCCGGATGGTCTTAAAAAACTCGCAGGTTCAAGAACTATTTAAAACCGTAAAAATATTTACGTAAAAAAATGGTATAGGCGTTTTGAAGATTTCAACCCCTATTTTGAACCCCTTAGAGATGACTCACAGTAACGTCGAGCTTCGAGGACCAACTAGACGCCGAACGGAACCTATAACCCGAATTTCATCAATTTTTTTTCATGGTAACTAAGAAAAGTGGCCCGTACGGCGTACGGCGTACGGCGGACAGACAGAAATATTGGTTTATTATTTTCAATAATGAACCATTGGAATCGAGCATGAAAAAAAAAATTCTTACCCCCCCTCAAAATTTGATGGTTTACGTTTCAAGATATGTAGAATCCAAAACTGCAATAAAAATATTTCTGTCTGTCCGCCGTACGCCGTACGCCGTACGCCGTACACCGTACGCCGTACGCCGTACGCCGTACGCCGTACGCCGTACGGGCCACTTTTCTTAGTTACCATGAAAAAAAATTGATGAAATTCGGGTTATAGGTTCCGTTCGGCGTCTAGTTGGTCCTCGAAGCTCGACGTTACTGTGAGTCATCTCTAAGGGGTTCAAAATAGGGGTTGAAATTTTCAAAACGCCTATACCATTTTTTTACGTAAATATTTTTACGGTTTTAAATAGTTCTTGAACTTGCGAGTTTTTTAAGACCATCCGGAGCATCGTACGTCCAGCCGTTCGTTCACAGTAAGGCCCCGAAGTTTGCACCGACAGGCATTTTCGACTCCAGTGTGAATGAAATTGTATACAATCCAAACCAAATCTCGTAACCAGAGACGCGCCCACAATAGGAATTTGTGAATACGGCCAATCATTGGTAGGGATCACCTGATTATACTGGCGGAGTATGAAGTCGAGTTGGTTGTTCTGTGATATTATTTAATTTGAAAAATGATGGCTCTATTGGAGTTTGTTGGTAGGTAGTGAAACTTGAACAAACGTTGAAGTATTATTGATGGGTAAATTATTACTACGGTAAATCATTACTCAACGGTAAATTATTACAGAACGGTAAATTATACCATCTACGTAGAAGGGGCTGGAGTTTGTTGGTAGGTACTTTTGCAACTTTTTTCACTCCTCATCAACAATTTCTTTTCAGAACTTCATTATGTGTGTTTCTTTTTGTTAGGTACTGTTTGTCATCGGCAGAATTATTTTAGCAACATTTAACTCGTGATTTAGGTAGGTACCTAGTAACGAGTACGGGGTTAGGTACTAACCTACGGAGTGTCTGCGATCTACATAATATGCATATAATAGAATAGTACATATCATATTATATAGACGGGTTATCTATACATAGAGCTGTGATCTGTAACAGAAGGGTATTCTATACAAAATAATAAACCGTTGTGCAGGGATTTGCAGCGTTTTTTATTGCAGTTTTGGATTCTACATACCTTGAAACGTAAACCATCAAATTTTGAGGGGGGGTAAGAATTTTTTTTTTCATGCTCGATTCCAATGGTTCATTATTGAAAATAATAAACCAAAACTGAATATAGTTCGACGACGATATCCTGGGAAGCAAATAGTAGGTAGTTCTTTCGTTCTGGTGACTGTATATAGGAAGAACATTAGTAGTAGTATGCGCTGTCTGAATCTGATGATCGAGTAATCGGTGGATGACATTGAAAATAGTTTTGTAGTATAAAGTGGTCCCTTCACCTACCATACTAACAGTGCCTGTTGGAGTGCAACATTGAAAAGAGAAGCCGTTACCAGCGGTGTACCGCCCTCGCAGCCATACCCCACCCCCCCCCCCCCCCCTCTCCTATCGAGACCCGGCCCTTCTCTGTGGCCTGCGATAAATATCTGATGAACGACTTTTATCGTATATACAAATGCAAATCCGCTTTACCTCCCTCCACTCCCTGATATCACAAAACAAAACCCGTGATGGTACAGACATAAAAGAGCTACAAAAATCACACCGGTTTGTTTGGAATATTGCTTTGAAACGTTGTTATTTATTAATACGTTCTTAATTCATTCGTAGTGACAAAGGGCCAACGTTCAATTATTGCACTTTTTTCCCAGGGACTTTTAACGATCAGCCATTGAGCCCACAGTGCGTAAATTGATATCAGTGAGATGGGATTTGAAAGGAAGGAAATCCAACTTGGGTTTTAACAGTCTAGTACCTACAATGAATGCTGACTGCTTATACGTTTTGGTCTATTATTCTGTGAATAATACACCTATGTATTCGCTCAGCAAAAAATTTTTATAACACCCCCTCAAACTTTATTCTTTTCCGTTTCAAGGTGCGTAGATTCGAAAAATGCAATGTCCGTCCGCCGTCCGCCGTCCGCCGTACGCCGTATCACGTGTACCTGCTTCATTTTCGGTCTAAAAAATTCGTTCTTTCGCACGCATTTGGGCCCTAGTTGTGTCCCGAAACTTTTCAGCCCGATCGGAATATACCCAGGGGTGTTATGAGTGAAAATGTGTGTAAAAATAGGTACTTTTTGCGTTGTAGCAACATGTTCGTAACATGAGCTTCTGAGATATCGTTTTCCATGTTTTTGGGGACGAGAAGACCGAATATGAAGTCGATTTTGACCAAAGAGTGGAAAATTGTGTTCTACCAAATGTTCAGCTCCCAAAATTGATTTTTTATGAGTGAAAAACCTGGGAAATCCCTGGGTGTTATAAAAATTTTTTGCTGAGCGAATACATAGGTGTATTATTCCCAGAATAATAAACCAAAAAGGAGCGTACCTAATTTGTGTTTTAGGGGCCAAAATTAATGGAAACCATCAGAAATAGCTATTTCGATTATTACGCATGAAAGAAACAATAAATGAACAGCCAACATTTCTGTAGATATATGTCCAATAGAATAATAAACCCATGTGACAAGGACTTTGCAGCGTTTTTGTGTAGTCTTAACAAGCTCGTCAAATGTGATGTGGGCGCCGTGCCACAATATATTGTTATTTGTGTGGGGTTAGATATGACAATTCCATTAATATGGTCCTCGTTAGGAAGCACACTCAGGTGCGAATCGGCACCAGTGTTCACACTGGTCCCCAGTGGCATAGGTCGAGGCGCCGAGTAGCCCTCCCCGATACGGTAGGGAGAAATGCAAGAACACTCGCATCATGTCAAGGCTTACGATATCTCGAAACCAGAATATTATTATTCAGTTCCCGCCCGAATGATAGACGAATAAATACTACAACACTACGAGTAAGTAAAGACCAACTGTAATAAGTCTCCGTGTATGACTCGAAAGCATGACCAATATCTTATAATGACGATAGCAAACCTCAGAGGTAAACTGTAATTCGTACGATTTTTCGTGAGAGCGAAAATAATGTTTTTTAATACATAGTTTCTATTTTTTCTTATCTGGAAATTCTAATGGAACATGCTTTGCGGTGACTAACTTGCTTGAAAATGAATGAAGTTGGTCGCGATTTAACGCCCTGAAAGTAGCACACACACACACAGTTGTCTGCACCTAATATTCCTATGGTTATCTTTATACCTGCTATATATATGATTGAGGCCTAATTTCTTTCCTATTCAACCTACGATGCTGAAGTTTGAAATCAGTGAAAAATATCTTCGGGTCTGCTTGGTGCGAATGAAATGGCATGTAGCCACCCTGATAAGCTGAGTGAACCCTGAGGCAAATTTCATTTCTACTCAACCTACGATGCTGAAATTCGAAAAGGAGCAGCTTAACTGTGTAAGGACAGGATTAACCGGGAGCATAATATGATGTGATTTCAATAGTGTAGTATATATCACTTTTATTATGGTTCCTATATTATTTGAAACCTCTAGCTGAGTATCTTGCAAGGTCTCAAATTTCTGCCTGTAGGTAGATACCAGAGGTATTCTCGGGAAAGTAAACAGACCTAAAAGAAATAGAAAATTCATTGGAAGCTTTCGTGGAATTCAGTATTGGTTGCTGTTGGAACAGACGCGGTCGTCGTTGAGACCTCACAAACGAATTCACAGAGAGCAGCTGTAGATTGGTCGCCCCAGTGCTCTGCCACCGCTTGCAGCGTCGAATAATGTATTCCTTTCATTCCTTCTTCGCTCGCGATACTCGTCTCTATCTTGAAACCCGCTGTTGTCCACTATTCTCAGTTTAATGCAATGGTTACCAGCCGAGCAGTGGGGTCTTCGCGATACGAATTATTTACGTGTCAGAAGGTTTGAAAGGTACCGCCTGGGCGCACGGATAATATAAAATGAAAAAGTATAAAGAATCAACGGAGAGGCCTCTCTCTCCGGTTGTGCTGTTGTGAAGCTCGGCTCCAAAACTCGTTTTGTTCAGTTATGGAGCCCCGGAGAAAAATCCATTTGCTTCCGAACAATGCATAACTTATCAACCGTACCATTTATACTGCATAAACTTTGAGTGTTTTTTAATACAAATTAGGGCGTCCAAACCAGCAGAAACCAGGAGTGTACCTACTTCATAGAATCAAACGGAATCCATACCCCTTGAAAACCTCATAATCCCACACACATTCATTTCAATTTGGGTTTATTATTTTCAATACATGAAAAAAAAAATTACTCCTCCCTCAAAATTTGATGGTTTCCGTTTCAAGGTATGTAAAATTAAAAACCAAAATGCAATTAAAAAAACGCTGCAAATCATGACACAGCGGTTTATTATTTACCTGTAGGTACAGATGCCCCTTCTGCGTAGATTACTGTTTTCCGTGGTCAATACCATCGAGCTCCACCCAGGAAAGCCGGGAAGGCCAGTAGCACCCCCAACCACGAGAGTGGGCTGAAGATCGAGGTGGCTGGAAGTGTCCAAGGGAGATTTTGCGGCAACTGGTAGGGGCGCTGCAATTGCACAGGTCGTCCTGCCGAATTTCCACAGTTGTAACTGCCTAATGTGTTATCAGTTCTATTATCTCGTGGATACTATAACATCCATGATTACGTGAGCTCCTCCTCTCCATGTCCTCTCCCTCTGCAAGTTTTCCGCTCGTCAGGTTATATCAGTGAGGGCCTTCTGTTGTTTTTTAGTTCATTCCTTCATCCTTTCTTCTCTCACGCGGTTTATTCATAGTGATTTCCGTCTAATGTATCAACTGTATCCCTCCATCGCCGAAGAAGTGGATCAGGCGAAACATCGGTAACAAATGCTACAAAAAGAGGCGCAGAAAGTAAGTTCATACCACAGATATACATAATTAGGTACCTAATTAATCCTTATTGTATCTCCTGTGTAGAGCAACAAATTGAAATACTTATTACAGTAGGTAACAGTATGATATCTGTAAAGGTCTCTCAATAACGGCACAATACTTCAGTAAAGAATACGTCGGTATATAATATGAACCTTCCTTCATATATTATTATCAAGCTGAACGATTCAACTATCACACGATGTTGGATAAGTATAAAAATTACCTACCTATCACGTTTCCTCTGGGGCTCAAACTGAATTTTGCCGCCGACAGATTTTGTGTTAGTCTTAATGATTGTCACGTAAGTAGTAGGTACCTTCTCCGTAGTTTGGGAGTAAAACTCAGTTAGGTACATAGCAGCCCACGAAAATCTTCAACCTTCGTTGGAAAGTTATCGTCAAATCTGCTGCTAAATCTCCCTCCACTACCTCTTGATTGGCTGAGGGATCCGTGGGTTTATCAATTTAGCATCGAACCATAAATAATAATATAGGTTCTGTCCATAGTTTTTCCGTGTGGCGGAAATTCATAGAGTCAAAGGGCCAGTGTTTATTTACGAAATCTTTACATACAAGGAGTGATATCACGACATACAGAATGATGTATACCTGAACCAGGTCAGAAGACCTCTACCAATTGTATGCCTAATGGTGGGCTCCCTCATAGAGATTTCAAGCATATAATATGTTTCTTATTCATGTGATTCGAAGTTTATTTATTTATGTGATTCAAAAATAGCCCTTCCTAAATTAAAAAAATAATAAACCAAAAAGGGGGACAATTCTGAGATACCCTGTAGGTATATTATTTGGTTAACTGCTGAGGTTCTATGCAGTGAATTTGGTTTTCATCGCTGTGAACGAAATCCAAGAAAGGAAGTATTTGCCTTCGTTAATTTTATACCTATTCATTTATACATTCGTCGATGAGGTCAGGTCGAACCGCTGCGGATATTTTTGTTGTTTTTTTATGCTGTGGATCTTAAAACCCCTCTGCGGAATGTGCTGGTAGTAAAGTGAGGCAAACGGGTGGGAAATGCAGGAATAAAATTCTGTCGGTACCGCCAAGTCCGTGGGAAATGCAAGTGCTTGCCCTGAAGAGTTAATGAATATGCAGGAGTGCACTCCAATAGGGTTCGGTCCTGGAGAAGAGGTGATAGGGTCTTGGCTATGCTAATCACATCATTTCAGATTATTGTTCCGAGTGACCCAAGTACCTAGTAGTGCATCTTCATTCTTCAACTCTTCATTCTCCCAGTAGCGCTCTTTCTGCTGAGAATTTGTTTGAATATGATGGTCCCACGCTTGTATCCCAAACAACCCAGTCTTATTAGTAGAAACGGATAGGTGTGTGGTTATCTTTTTTTCTAGGCTTAAGCTTTTCCACTCCCCCATATAAATATGGCAGCTAGTGCTAACTCACCGAGGATTCTTTGCTCCATTCAGCTCGACGGTAAGTAGTAATAATCTATTAGTTTTCTCAGATCGTCATAGAAAACGTTTGTTCGCAACGCTCTCGTCGACACTCATTGTGAGAGGGGGCCTGACGCTCGCTTTGTTCGCGGCAAACCATGCACGTTAGTGGCGACTGGACGCTGATCAGGTCGACAAATGGGGTATGTGCACGTATTTATTTTATTCCTTCAAATGAAAGTGGATTCCATCCTGGGAATACCAGCCGCGATTTTCTACTATAATTAGTTCTTTTTCTGTGATTTTTCAAAGTTACCACCAGTTCTGACGTCATTGCACCCCTCTCGAATGGGCGGGACCCCCGTGCCAACTGCGACGTCAGAATGGGTGGAAACTTTGTAAAGTCTTAGAAAAAGAATTACTTATCGTTGGACAGTGCGGTTGGTGCCAAAGCTCTCAGGATGGAATCTAAAGCGCATACCCCTTTGGGGCCGTTTCCCGCTTGGCCATTGAGGCTTGCTCAGATTGCTAGATTTAGCATCATTGTGGCAATTGCGAAGTATAAACTGACTGTATACAATGTGTACATCAACGATATACGCACTATGTAATAATTCATCCCGATGAATGTTTGGAACCACTAACTGTTAGCCTTTGTACGATGATCTAAACTTACGGCGTTTGATAAGTCATCTTTAGTGGGGACTTGAATGGAGAATGGAGGAAATCTGAATCTGTGAGAAGAGCTCCAATTTTAGTGTTTAGCGTTCATCCATTTTACCTAATTCGTATGAGATCATTGATGGAGTCGGGAACGGTTTTAGGGTAACCGCGAACTTTTAGCGATCCAAGGGCTGATCTGACGTTCCATGGGGTGGTATGGAGAAGTGCTGTGTCTGCCTTAGGCTGCCCGGTTGACCAAGAGATGATCAGTTCAGGGGTGGGTTGGATGGAGCTCTAATAAAAGGACACCAATATGCATAGATCTCGTAGGGATCAATGCCCAAGAGTAGGCAGTGGTCAACAAAAACAAACCATGGTATAGAAACTGTCGGGTTCTAAACGAGAGGCCACGAAGATGCCTAGACAGTGGGGAAGGAGAAGAAGAAGAAAATACATTTCTATTCTCTCGGAAAACAAGGGAGAGTATATTTCATTGATCAAAAGATTGCGAAGTGAATATTCGGAGGATACTACAAGGAATACAATGTGAAGTTAGGAATTTGTTTCAGTTCTACTATGACAAAGTATTGTGGATCACTGGGAATGTTGCCTTCGGAAAGTTATATTCACCCCCTTCGTTAAGCGCGGACATCACATCGATGTTCAAAACCGTATATTACACTGTCCGTTCACGATAAGTGACATTAAGCATTGATTGGCAACATTTAAAAATGGAAAGACCCCAGAATTTGACTTAATCCCAAAATATGAAGTATGGAAAAATTCAATAGAACTCGAGAAGATTTTGATAATCTTCAGCTGGATTTTGGATCCGGGTGGGAAGGGTGTACCAGAGGGGCGGTGATGGGTAATATCAAGGGTGATTTCAAAAACAAGGGGTGTGAGCGATATCACCCTATAGAGACCTTTTAGGTGTACACAATGTCTGTGTGAAAGGTTGACCAACTGGGTTGCAGAAGCAGGTATTAGGTAATAGGGGGAATCAGGCTGGGTTCCGGAAAAATGTAAGTTCAGTGACATCGTTTTTGTGTATTGAACTCAGTTACTAATATCTTAACTGTGTGTGTCTTTGTAGACCACAGCATCGGAAAGGTAATCCAGAATTTGAAGACATTATCATTCTATTACAGATTTTAATATATGTATATGGCGTTTTTGGCGCAAATAAGATTCACACTCGTGTTGACGAACGGTTCAAACGTCAGAGCTCTGTGAACGAACGGCAGGGTGCTCCGGGTGGTCTAGAAAATCCTCAAGTTCAGAATAAATTTAAGAACGTCATAAAACCGAAGGTACCTACTAACCCTTCTGTTGAAAGTTCTCGAGCTACGGCGTTTTGACAATTGACCCCCTATTTTTCATCCCTTAGGCAGTACCGCCGGGCTTATAGGACCAACCAGACCCCAAATGGGACCTAAAAACCACATTTCATTTAAGGAAAACGGCGTGTACGATGCACGGATAAAGTTTTGTTATTAATTTTTGGATTCTACATACCTCGAAACGCAAACTACCAAATTTTGAGTGGAGGTTAAATTTGATTTCATGCTCAATTCCAAAGGTTAATGCTATTATTGAAAATAATAAACCAAATTTACCGAACGGAATGTTGTAGAAGGCGCTAAATAGGGGTCGAAACCGCAAAACGTTTTCAGGGCTCTGTGAAATTATTATACATTTTTGTTTATTATTTTCAATAATGAACCATTGGAATCGAGCATGAAACAAAAAATTCTAACCCCCCCTCAAAATTTGATGGTTTACATTTCAAGGTATGTAGAATCCGAAAATGCAATAAAAATATTTCTGTCTGTCCGCCGTTCGCCGTACGCCGTACTGGCCACTTTTCTTAGTTACCATGAAACAAAATTGATGAAATTCGGGTTATAGGTTCCGTTCGGGGTCTAGTTGGTCCTCGAAGCTCTACGTTACTGTCAGTCATCTCTAAGGGGTTCAAAATAGGGGTTGAAATATTCAGAACGCCGTAGCTCGAAAACTTTCGATAGAAGGGTATGGTTTTTTTTACGGTATTAAATTTGTCTTGAGCTAAACAATTTTTTGAGACCACCCGGAGCATTGTACGTCCAGCCGTTCGTGTGTACCATAAAGCTTCGTCAACACGATTGTGAATCAAACGGTATAAATCCGGCCCAGATAATCATCACTAGGGAGCACCTGATTACAATCAAGGCTGGCTGTATGAAGTCGAGTTGGTTGTTCTGCGATATTATTTCATTTGATAAGTGATGGACTATTGGATTTAGTTGTTAGGTAGGTACTTCTGAAACTTGAACAAACGTTGAAGTATTATTGATGGGTAAATTATTATACAATTGTAAATTAATACACAACGGCAAATTATTACATAACGGTAAATTATTGAACGGTAAATTATTTCATAACGGTAAATTATTACACAACGGTAAATTATTTCACAACGGTAAATTATTACACAACGGTTCATCAACCAAGAAGGGGCTGGATTTTGTTGATCGGACTTGAATAACCGTTGAAGTGTTATTGATGGGCAAGGTATTACACAACGGTTCATACTTGACGACGAAGGTAGGTATTGACCACAGAAAGCAGTGATCTACGCAGAAGGGGCATCCATTTCACTCCATATCAGCAATTTTCCTTCAGAACTTCATTATTTGCGTTTCTTTTTGCCGTTCTAGTTACTGCGTGTCAACAGAATTTTTTTAGCAACATCTAACTCGTGATTTAGATAGGTACCTAGTGACGAGTACGGGGTTAGGTACTAACCTACGGAGGGTCTGCGCTCTGCATAAGATGTATAGAATAGTACATATTATATATTATATAGACGGGTTATCTGTACAGAGAGCTGTGATCTGTAACAGAAGGGTATTCTGTACAAAATAATAAACCGTTGTGCACGGATTTGCAGCGTTTTTTGATTATTTCACTAGGTCCCGGGATATTAAAGTGAAGTTTCAGCATTTCATTTGAACACAATTCCAGTGGAGGGGAATTGACGCAAAAAATATCATCTCTGGTCATCTTTCATTGAAACCACTCATCCCAACATCCAGCCAGTGGGTTGATTAAAAAAGATCTCGCTTAAAAATACATCTTCGGTTCGTTGACGTTCAACTTGTTCTGCATAAATAATTGCATTCAGTCCGGATGGCCATTTGGTCTACAGTAAATTATTCATTTAAAAGCTTAGCCTCTTCCCGACCCTACGCTCGTCTGTTCCAATAGGCCATTTGGGAAGCTGAAAGCTATCGTTTCTCTTGTCCGTGGTTTCTGGGCTGCCTCAGCCCCTCTCAGTTGCCGAGCCGATGGTTGGGTAGAATTACTCAGAGTTGAATTTGTTCATCAATCAACCTCTAGAAAGTATAACTCGCCGTTCGTCAGTTTTGGTTTATTATTTTCATTTATGAACCTTGGAATAGAGTATATGAAACCTCAACATTTGATTTGATAGTTTCCGTTTCATGGTACATAATTATAATATAATATGTAGAATCCGAAAATAGAATAAAAACGCTGAAAATTATTACAGTACGGTTTATTATTTACCTGTCCAGATGCCCCTTCTGTGTGGATCACTGTTTTCTGTATTCAATACCTATCCTCGAGCTCCGGCAGGAAAGCCCTAAATCGAGTACTGGAGCCAGCCGGGCAATCACAGTTCCATAAATGTGCGATGGATTCGATAATTAATTATATCATCAATACTATCTATTGTATTACTATTATAATTTTTTTGTTATTCACGAAACATAACATTCGTTGAAGTTACAACGTAGCTACCCTGGGATCGTCAGGGTGGCGCCCGGGCGGAACGTGGGAGTTAGCACTTCACAACTCCGATTTTAGTCAGTGAAAATGATGCCTTATTGATTTATTATTTTCTTTACCGATGTAGTATCTATGACCATTGTCAATGCAGTTTTGTGACAGCAAATAAAAATCATTATTATTATTATTATTATTATTATTATTATTATTATTATTATTATTATTATTATTTTTATTATTATTATTTGGTGGTCATCACCCGTGGGGGGTAAAAAGTGCCACGGGGTGACGCGAGTGGGGGGCCCAAGGGGCTTATTCCCACCCGCAAGTGCATGTGGAGGGCTCAGTGGTCGGGCATAATAGCCTCCCCCAAAAACTCCCTCACCAGGCTACACGAAGCAATCAGCACGGCCTTCTGCATGTCCTCGTAAAGTCCACCGGGCAACCCAAGAATCCTCAAACTTTCATGGAGTTTCTTGGGTATCACCCCGGTGGCAGACAAGACCACGGGAACGATCCGTACCACCTCCTGCTCCCACATCGTCCTTATCTCGTTAGCAAGGGATAAATACTTATTTACCTTCTCCCTGTGCTTGGCTTCGAGGTTTGATGTGAGAGGTACAGAGATGTCAATTAGGTAGGTCGTTCCCTCCGCCTTGTTCACAAGGACAATATCAGGCCGGCGCGCGGTGATTGGCAGATCGGTCGGTAGCTCCTTGTCCCATGTAATTTTCATTCTCCAAGTACCTGACTGGCTCATACTGGGAGTAGCGCGTCCTGTCCTGAACGAGAGCGTGCTTTAAGGCCAGCTCTTGATGGACTATACGCGCCACCATGTTGTGCCTATACAGGTACTTGGTGGGAGCAAGGGCCGGGCAACTCGCCAGGACGTGATCTATTGTCTCACCAGTGGCTCGACAAATGCGACACACGTCCTGTACTCCAGCTTGCCGGATGATATACTTTCGGTAGTTGCGGGTCGCCACGACCTGGTCCTGTATGGCGATCATGAACCCTTCGGTTTCGACATACAGGGAACCAGTCACCAACCATCTGCAAGAGGCAGAGCTGTCGACAGTGGGGGACAGGAGCTGTGAGCGGAATCGCCCATGCAGCTCCTTCGCTCCCCAGGCCTCACCTTTGGCCACATCCTCAACCACTTTCCCAAGAGGGTCAGCATTGGGCACGCACAGACTGAGGGGGTAATGCCCTCCTCCACCTGACAAACTGCGTTTGCAATGGGGCTGACGGTAACGCGACGAAGAAAGTACTCCCGAAGCCCGCCCGCCTGCCGATAGCAGAGGTTGGAGATGTCAGGGAATCCCCGACCCCCAACACCGCGTGGAAGCGTGACTCTCTCAACCGCCGACTTGGGGTGATGAGCCCGGAAGGCAGTCAATTGAGTCCTGACTAGGCAGTCCAGGGATGCAATCTCAGAGTTGCGCCACTTCACAACCCCAAACGAGTAAGTATGTCAGCAGGGAGGCTGCATAGATGTGAATGGCCCTGACCATGTTGCGGGAGTTGAGACCTGACTTGAGAAGTGCTCGAAGTCTCGAGCGAAACCTCTCAGTCAGATTCCGCTTAATGGAACCATGGTCAAGGCCAGCAGCCTCCTCGTACCCTAAGTACTTGTAACACTGACCCTCCTCCAGGGAATCGATTGAGGAGGCGGATGATCGAAGCAAAAATGGCTCAACCTCCGCGAACTGGCCATGCTTGAGGGTGCTCAGCCTGCATTTATCGACTCCAAACCTCATATGGATGTCTGTACTAGGCTCCTCCGTCAGACGCAGAAGGTAATCCAACTGACGCCTGGTAGAGGCAAACAGCTTCAGATCATCCGTATAGAGCAAGTGGCTTACTGTTGTGAGACGGTCTCGTCCACCTTGATATTATTATTATTATTTGGGTGTCATCACCAGTGGGGGGGTAAAAAGTGCCACGGGGTGACGCGAGTGGGGGGCCCAAGGGCCTATTCCCACCCGCAAGTGCATGTGGAGGGCTCAGTGGTCGGGCATAATAGCCTTCCCCAAGAACGCCCTCACCAGGCTACACGAGGCAATGAGCTCGGCCTTCTGCATGTCCTCGTAAAGTCCACCAGGCCACCCAAGGATCCTCAAGCTTTCATGGAGTTTCTTGGGTATCACCCCCGTGGTAGACAAGACCACGGGAACGATCCGTACCACCTCCTGCTCCCACATCGTCCTTATCTCGTTAGCAAGGGATAAATACTTACACTACTTGCTTATACTTATTATTATTATTATTATTATTATTATTATTATTATTATTATTATTACTACCTGCCTATCAACAAAATCCAAAATCAGCCATCATTCTTCAAATGAAATAATATCCCGGAACAACCAACTCGATTTCGTACAGCCTTGCGTTATTATTATAAGCTGTTCCCTAGCAGTGATATCTGGGCTGGTTATACCGTTTCATTCACGATCATGTTGACGAACTTGTTCGGTGCAACTTGAGGGTCTTAATGAGAAAGAACGGCTGGACGTACAGTGCTCCGGGTGGTTTCAAAATTTTCTCGAGTTCGAGATCGACTTATAAACATGAAAAATTCGACAGAGATGGCTGACAGTTCGCGGACCAACTAGACCCACAAACCAAATTTCATTTATTTTTCGTTCATGGTAACTAAGCAAAAAACGAAGTGCGATGGACGGGCAGCAATTTATTTTATTACATTTCGGATTCCACGTACCTTGGAACGGAAACCTCAAATCTTGGCGGGGGGGGGGGGGTTGAAAAGTTCATGCTCGTTTCCAAAAGTTTATTATTGAAAATAATAAACCAGAAATTTCTGTCAGTACGCCTTACCTCGAATGTATCAGATGAAATAAGGTTGGTCGGTCCTTACCGACTTGTGGGTCTAGTTGGTCCGCGAAGCTCAGCGTTCGATCTCAGTAATGCAAGGGATAAAAAATAGGGGTGGAGATTTTCCGGACGCCATCGCTCAACTCTTGTGGAATAGTTTTTAAGTCGTTTTAAATTGATTCCGAACTTCAGGATATTTTGAGGCCACTGGGAGCATTGTACTTCCAGCCTTACGTTCGCAGTAAGTTTGGCTGTTTACCTTGCTTTTTTCTTCGAATGATGCTGAAACTCTGAAGGAAATTACCTACTTCAGTAGCTTCGATAGGTTTTGGATTGAATCGACCTTTTGGTTTATTATTTTCAATAATAAACCGTTGGAATTGACCATGATGAAAAAAAATATATATATTCTAACCTCCCCCGCCCTCAGATTTCATGGTTAACGTTTCAAGGGACGTAGAATACGAATATCGAATAGCAAAATTTCCGTCCGTCCGCGGTAAGTGGTCTGCGGCTTTTTCCTTAATTAACATGAATCAAAATTCACGAAATTTGGTGTGTGGGTCCCGTTTGGGCTGTAGTTGGCCTTCGAAGCTCGGCATTACTTTCACTCAACCCTAAGGGGTGAAAAATAGGGTTGAAATATCCTGAGTATCCTTATCTCGGAAAATTGTATTTTCAGGTGTGGGTTTTCTCGCATTTTTAAATAGTTCGATTTTCTGTGAATTTTTGAGACAATCCGGAGCATTCTACGATGATGCCATACAATTGAATTTGCCCTAAACAGCAGCGTCTTTGCAGGCATCAACGTGCATTGAGAGCGCACATCACTAGACCCGTGCCCATGTGCCAACTGTGGGGCGACACATGTTGCCAGTTACCGCCAGTGCCCGTCCAGGCTGGGAGCGACCCTCAAGAAAAACGCTGCAAAGTCATTGTCACATGGGTTTATTATTCTACTGGACATACCTACAGAAATGTTGGCTGTTCATTTATTGTTGCTGTCATTTGAAATAATTGAAATAGCTATTTCTGGTGGTTTCCACCAATTTCGGCCCCCAAGACTTGAATTAGGTACGCTCCTTTTTTTTTTTTTAAATTATCTTTGATCAATGGTAGTGCCATTTAATCGTCTTGATCCACGTGTTGATAATACTTTCAGTGTTATTCAACAAATTGATGGTGATTTCAGACGATTTCCCAGGTTTTTGACTCATAAAAAATCAATTTTGGGAGCTGAACATCTGGTACAGCCTCAATTTTCCACTCCTTGGTCAAAATCGACTTCATATTCGGTCTTCTCGTCCCCAAAAACATGGAAAACGATACCTCAAAAGCTCATTATTTTACTAACATGTTACTAAAACACAAAAATGCTGGCTGTTCATTTGTTTCTTTCATGTAAAATAATTGAAATAGCTATTTCTGGTGGTTTCCACAAATTTTGGCCCCCAAAACTTGAATTAGGTAGGTACTACGCTCCTTTTTTTTTCAAATACCTTTGATCATTGATTGTACCATTTACGTCTTGATCCACGTGTTGACACTTTTTCTAGTGTTATTATACAAATTGATGGTGATTTCAGTCGATTTCGCAGGTTTTTGACTCATAAAAAATCAATTTTGGGAGCTGAACATCTGGTACAACCTCAATTTTCCACTCCTTGGTCAAAATCGACTTCATATTCGGTCTTCTCGTCCCCAAAAACATGGAAAACGATACCTCAAAAGCTCATTTTACTACTATGTTACTAAAACACAAAAAGTACCTATTTTTACACACATTTTCACTCATAACTCCCCTGGATATACTCCGATCGGGCTGAAAAGTTTCGGGACACAACTAGGGCCCAAATGGAGCATGTGTGCGAAAGAACGAATTTTTTAAACCGAAAATGAAGCAGGTACACGTGATACGGCGTACGGCGGACGGACATTGCATTTTTGGAATCTACGCACCTTGAAACGGAAAAGAAAAGTTTGAGGGGGTGTTATAAAAATTTTTTGCTGAGCGAATACATAGGTGTATTATTCACAGAATAATAAACCAAAAGTAGGCGGCGAACATGAAAAGGCTACGAGGCCCCCTAAACCGCAATTAAACCCTGCCCACTTCCGACCAATACCGGAAAACGGTCGGTCTTTCGCCACGGCTCTCAGAGGGCAAGGGCCGATGCCAACCCCAAGATTTCTGCTCCCCCCCCCCCCCCCCCCCGACCTCTCAAGCCACCTGCTCCGCGCCATGACGTCCAGGACACCCTAATGATCCATGAGGCCAACGAGATAGTCCAAGAACTCAACGCAATGAGGATACCGGAAATCGTTATTGAACTTCGTAAAATGGTAAGTGAACTCAAGTCTGTCTCCTCGGCGATTGAAAGAATTTCCGTAATTTCAAAATACACCTACCTGTTTGATGACTAACTTTAATAGTACCCCTCCAACCTCCTGTCCGGTGACTACCAAAAATAGTACCGCTTCCAGCCCACTTAATATTATTCTCTACAATGCCAGAGGCCTAAAGAAGAACCTCACGGAGGTGGCACACTTACTCCAACAACAAAATACCCATATAGCGATACTTACGGAAACCCAGTTAGCAACGCGCACTAAAATTCACATCCCAGGTTTCGCTGTTTACAGGTCAGATCGCGCTAAGAGAGGGGTTCTTATTGCCGTGAAAACCTCAATAAATCACCACTTGATCGACACCCCTCTCGCCGACGGTATGGACATCATAGGTATCAGTCTCAAAATACAAAACACGCTAACACGAGTAATTGGCATTTATAACCACGTTACCAATAAAATCGACCCCGACCTCTTACTTTCTCTCATTCATCCGCACCATCCAACAATCCTTGCGGCCGACTGGAACGCTAGTCATGCTATGTGGAATTGCTCCCGAAAGAACGATAATGGAAAGATTATCCACGACCTCATAACACGTAACCGCATCAACATAGCGTTCCCTCCCACTCCTACGTTCTACCCTGTCACTACCAGATGTAACCCAAGTACCATAGATTTCATACTTACCAAACACACCCACCTAGTGCACAACATGGAAACCCTAGCCCAAGGCCATAGTGACCACGTACCTGTACAATTCCAGTTGTCACTCAGTGCCCCTAATAATCCCCCCCCCCCCCCCCCCAGTACCGATACGATTTCAAACGAGCCGATTGGAAGCTTTTTCGATCCTTACTAAACGACACCATAGCTACTACCAACCAACCCCCTATGACCACTAATGACGAAATAGACGGGAACGTCCAACGCGTTAGTACTATGATTCTGCATGCCCTCGAAGCCGCGGTATCTAAGGTCCGCGTTGCTCGGAAAACCCAAGCGCTCCCTCCACGTATTGCAAACCTAATTAAACGGAAAAATGAGGTGAGGAAACGTTGGCAAAACCACAGATATCTAGCGGATAAAAGACTGTTCAATGAGCTTCAACGCATTGTACACACAGAAATAGAGGAATGGACGCAATCTACCTGGGATGACAAATAATTGTCAAAAATGTCACTCCATGACAACTCCGTCTGGAAACTGACCAGGTGGTTCAACTCCACTCGGACATTTTCTGTTCCCACCCTCAGACGAAACGATGTAGTAGCCACGGGCGACCTAGAGAAAGCTGAACTATTATCTACGCACTTCCTTTCGGTCCACACTGACGCAGAGTCCAGGGGTAACAAATCCTTCGTAGAACACATAAACTCGCAGGCCCAAAAAATCACAAAAAAACCAATTTCGGCACTGGATCAACAAATGAAATTCCTGACGCCCACGGAAGTTAAGAAAACTTCTTAAATTCGAATCCGATTACGCCGACGTCTTTATAGATCATCCGGGTTGGTCCCCAGATGAATGAATTACAGTAAGGTCGAGTCATTAGTACGGCCACTGCGTTTACCCATACGCGTGTGCGAGGTACTGAATTTCTCACGAGTAAATGGCCCGATTTCGTTCAAATTCTGTGGGTAGTTAGGATGTAGCCTCTAGATGGTCTTCGTGGATCACAGAAAGATTGTAACATCAGTACGTCCACTGCGCAAACGTGAATCCGTATATGTTTATGAAACAGGCGATGGATTATTTTTTGAAAGTTTTTCCGATTATTTTCCATTGCATATATATAGTTGAACTTGATTTCAGCAAGCATTTTTCCAAGTGAGATTTTAGGCCCTGAATTATACCGGGGTCAGTCAGGCTGGGTTGGTGGCGTCATCAGTGTTTACCAATAATAATCACTCAATATCCCCTCAGGGGAAAAATCCCCAACCAAACCGAAATCTGGAACTGGAAATGATTTGGAAATGCTATGTGTACATAGTATAGGTGAGAGTATGTGTTTCTTTTTGCTGACTGTGTCTAACCTTCGTTGGGAGATGAAAAATTATAAATTTTGCCAAAAGAAGAAAATAGTTGAGAATCTGTAGAACTGGCTTTGAAAAAAGTAAAAAATAAAAATAAAATAAACCCAAACATTTTTGGTATAAATAACCTAAAGTGGTTATTATAGTGACTCAAGACAGAATAATGTGTTCTTTTTCGATAGTAAAATATAATTATGGGTAATTATTAGAATGAATGGCAACATTGACAAAATACTTTTGTACATTCAGTAATACAGGAACATTTGCCAGATTGTTCCCAAAAACTGCATTAGTATTATTGGCGTCACAGTACTGACAGGTTATTGAGGTTTGCGTTTCGAGAAACGATTGGAACTGGGGAGACGACACCCTGCGACTTGAAGGAAAATGTACAGCAAACTGGAGAAAGCTGTTTTCGTTATACAAAACGTTTCCACACCCAAATGACCTCATATTGTTTTTGCGTTTCATCGAAGACTATCCGACTGAAGATTCTTTTTTCCCTCTTTCCGAGAGAGCTTCCCCACTGCATTCGGTTCATCAATGTTTCTGCTTCGTTGGCCCTAGTTCAGACTACAAAGATGAGATCGATTTCCGCAATCTCGCCAACGTCATACAATATTAGCCTTTATTCCCCGCGGAATTGGAGTAACAACCAAGTTTCACGGACTTGTGTACTAACCTAGTTGATGCACGTGAAGCCTGCAAACTTTAATTTCCGTAAACACCGTTGGTGGTACCCTCTGCAGTAAGTTGTGCGTTGTGGGTTGTTATCGAAATAGTTTGAATAAGTAAGTAGGTTAAACTGGGGTATACCTACCTACCTAGTACTGGAGACCCTCGAAAGCCTGCAGGTCGAATTTACGCCTGACTATGTGAAGGATGCCCATGGAATCACACGTCTTTGAGCAGAGAAAAAGATGGTTTCTCTTGATTCGCTTGTTTCTCCCGAATAGTTCTGACATTCTGATTGTACAGTGCATAGTGAAATATGTTTCGAACCAGAAAGTTGCGAGCTACATCCGTCGGCCCGCATCCATTTTAATGGGTACCTACCTATCACTTTCAAAAATTAATCTTTTTGCTGAACTAAGAAAGCAACAACATACACAAAATGTACGTAAAATCCGAAAATAAGTTCAGTGTATGGCATACTAACTATGTATAGGTATACAAAAACAAAGGTATGAGATGAAATGTTGACCATCGGTGTGGACGATCTGTGGTTTGTGTAGCAATTTTAGGGTAGTTGGTATTGTTGGTAGTTGGTACGGTAGGGTATTGGTTCACTGATGAGTTCATGAAATTAATGTCCATGACGGTTCCTGGCTATTCACATTATAATAGACCCAAAACAATTTACATTGTTTTTGAAGGGGGGTTTCAACTACATTGTTCAAGTTTGTTTATATCTATATTTGATTCCGTAAAATAATCATTATCTGTACCATTATAAATAACTCTGTCATTGATGAACTTTGTGCAAGCTATTGGCCTTAGTTGATGATTTCTTCAACTTTCCCTCTGAAAATATGTCTTTCAAAGCGAATACTTCCAGTTTTGCTAATCACCAAGTTGGTTATTGAGTTCTCAACTCATTTAAGCTTCTAAAGACTTCTGCCGAGGCCTGCCGAGCTGTGAGGTTAATGAAGCGACGGCGTTGGTTGACGGGAGCTTCCTATTTATCATATAATCTGGGAAGCTGGAGACTTCGAGCCTAATCAAACTCATGAAAGCATCACGAAGCTCCCTTGGGGCCATGATAACCTGGATCTAAGAGCGTTCAATTAAAATACAGAATAGCAAAGTTGAATAGGAATCCATTCGAGACTTGACACATTGTACAGACACATATGGACATCCGAAAAGCTTTTGATTCAGTTCCCCACAAAAAACTAATGAAGGTTTTTAAAAGGTCAGGGATTGATGAGTGGATCCACAGCTACCTTCGGAAGCGAACCCAGGTCGTTAAAATAACTGACCATTTCAGCGAGGAGGCCACTTTCGCGACACACTCCCCCAAGGGACTGTCGTCGGAATTTTTTTTTTTTTTTTCATCGCCAACCTTACTAGTATATTCAGTTTGGATCTGAGGAGTGATTTGATTGCTTTTGCTGATGATCAGGCGCTTTTCATCTGAAGAAGAGGTTGGGAGAAGATTGCCAGTAGGGTATCTGCTGATATGTCAAAAACAGCCAAATGGTTAACCAACAGCTCCATGGTATTAAATTAAAAAACGCGGCAAATTATTACACAGCGGTTTATTATTTACCTGTACCTATAGATGCCCCTTCTGCGTAGATCACTGTTATCTATGGTCAGTACCCTCGAGCTCCGTCCAGGAAAGCCCTAAAGGGGGTACTGGAGGGTGCCCGAGAATTAAAGTTTCATGCAAATGCGCTGGATTCAATAATTGAATCATTAATTATTTGTAGTTATTCATGAAGCATAAGGTAAATAATAAACCGCTGTGTAATAATGTACCTGTATAGATGCCCCTTCTGTGTAGATAGTATAATAAACCGTTGTTTAATAATTATTATTTACCGCGGTGTAATAATCGGTCGCCGCGTCCTGTTATTTTCTTGATTGAATTATTGCGCACCTGATTAATATAAATATGTAATTTGAGAAAGAGATCATCAAAGAATCATTTTACGCTTCCCTTATCACTAAAATAGAGCATGAATCGAAAGAAAAATTAATGAAAGGGGATCTTCCGATTACTTCATTATAAACTTGATATCAAGGGGGATAAAATTTTCCACTGGTTTCAGTGATTGTGACGTGACAAATGATAGGTAATAAATCACAGAGAATGACAGCCCGTTGTTAAGGAGAAGGGTGGACAACTCGATTGGTGGAAGCGTGCTGAGACTGTTACTTTTCAAATTTCCTGCGGCAACGCTATATAGCTTGCGCTTATAAACGACACAGTTCATCACAGAATCGTAGGTCCCCTATCAGATAAGAGGGAAGGCTGCCAACAAGGAGGGGAAACGTCTCTGCTAAACCGGGAAATAATCTAGTATCCCTTGCATCCAGTGGGTGTCCCTCCGTATGTCTTCTCTTTGACACCTGAATGTAACCCCTGGTTCAGCTTTGTTGAACGCCACAACGGGTCATTTTGCGATTTGCGTCATGGTGAATGTCAATCAATGGTATGAATGGTTCAGGGATTCCAATAAGCCCCTTTATTATCCCAACTGGACGTATGAATGAAAGTTATTAATAAATTAATCACGCGCACACCCCCTGCGCAATTATCATCTACATATTCACATGAAAACCCCAAAATTTGTGGCTTTCTTACTCATGGAGTTTTGAACTTTAAATTTTGTTTTGTGTACCTTACCCTTGTCCATAACTTTGACACTTGTTTGTTCTGTTTCAGGTAAGGGATAGTTAACCACTTCAAGATACTTTACCTTTTCGGTATGTTTCTATTTATTAAATAAATTATCAGTTTCTAGCGAATTTTCAAAGAAGATGAAGCTTTCAAGTTTTTAGCGAATTTTCAAAGAAAATGAAGCTATTGTAATGGGTCCAAAATTTTAAGAACATGAATTTTAGAAAAATGTTTATAGGCTGTTTCGGAGGAGAGTGAAGGTCAAAGCATCTTCGTGGACATTCTAAAGCGGAAACGTCAAGAATAGGGCACATAGACGGTGATATTGCAGTGGATGGGATTTTGATCAGAAGTCCATTACGTACAATACCTACAGGCGTACATTTAGTAAATAATTCTATATGACTGTCATATAGGTATCTCGCCAACTAATTAGCATAAAATTCAACTGCCCGCAGCCGGAGTTGAATTTCATCAATTCAGATACCAACGGAATAACTGTATACTTTTGCCGTCAGATCGAAACGAAATCGGAATTCAGTGTCAGGTGTTTGAAATCTAAACAAAAATGTGAGTGAGAATGAAAACGAAACAAGCGTAACAAGTATTTACTTACATGTCGTCGGATGAGTGCGTCAGGTTTCAAGTACCTACCTACTAAGAGAAAACGATAGAATGTCAAGAAAGAGAAAATGAAGGATTGCCAGTAAAAAGTAGGTAGGAAGCGATAGGGAAGGATGAGGAATGTTGCGCTGAACCTAATGAAGTATGAAGGCATAGCGGTGCGATTTTCTTGGTTGAAGACTCACTGAGAAGGCAAAGTCGAAAGATCATACAACGAAATTAAAGAAATTTACAAATTTGTGAAAATACCTCTGTATTTCGGCTACTTGCTATGATCCCGAGCAGGAGAGTGAAGGTCAAAGCATCTTCAGGGTGGGTTATCCGACTTGAAACAACAGATGGGCACTTGGATGACGTCTGAATGTGGGGCGTCGTTATGGAGGAAGTAGGTAGTAGTGAGTAGACAGCTGGTAATTTATAGTTGGTAAGTTATACGTAGTAGCTGTAGTAAGTTGTAGTTGGTAACTAGTTCAGTTTTAGTAAGTAGTATAAACCTAATAAACCTATGTGGTTATTTAGGTTTAGTAAATATTTGGAAGTATTTAGTTTGTGTTTGAACTTAATATGGCACACGAAATGAATTAAATATGTAATAATACATTCAAAAAGACCATTCATCCAACCATTCATTTAAAAAAACGCTGCAAATTATTACACAAAGGTTTATTAACATGTTTAATGTTTTAGGGCTGGGGGTCATTCTGTGAATTCCGACACGCAAATATGCAACGTTTTTCATTGGTTACTACACAGTTACTACCTTCTGTTGTAGCAACCATATGTTGATGGCGAGTTCTATAATAAGTACAGTAAATGCAACATTATACTTGTAGAGTTCAGTGAAATTGTGGCTTTCATTTTTTCTTGACATTAAAAAACTATATCTAATTTCTCCCTTGCGAGGGAAAAACATTAAACATGATTTAATGTTTTTCCCTCTCAAGGGAGAAATTTAAACTGATTATCATTGACTCTGGGGTTAGAAATGAGGCGCTTGTAAAGTGGCACCCAAATACGGTTTCAGATGGTAACAGCTCTTGTCGGAACAATAAATTTTATTTACCTGTATCGATTCTGCATAGATCACTGTTTTCTGTGGTCAATACCCTCGAGCTTCCCCCAGGAAAGCCGAGCTCAATAATTCAATCATATTTTTAGTTATTCATGAAGCATAAGGCAAATAATAAAAAATTGTGTAATAATTTACCTGTATAGGTGCCCCTTCTATCTAGATAGTATAATGAACCGTTGTGTAATAATTTGCCCGTCAATAATGCTACAACGGTTGTTCAAGTTGCAAAAGTATACCTGTCAATAAAATCCAGCCCCTTCCACGTAGATGGTATAATGAACGTTGTGTAATAATTTACCGTTGTGCAATAATTTGCCGTTGTGTAATAATTTACCATTATGTAATAATTTACCCATTAATAGTACTTTGTTTGTTCAAGTTTCAAAAGTACCTACCAACAAAATCCAATAGATCCATCATTTTTCAAATGAAATAATATCGCAGAACAACCAACTCGAATTTATGCAGCCATCCTTGATTATGATCATGTGCTCCCTAGTGATGATATCTGGGCCGGATTTATACCGTTTGATTCACGATCATGTTGATGAAGCTTTTTGGTGCAAACGAACGGCTGGTCGTACAATGTTCCGGGTGGTCTCAAAAAATTCTTTAGTTCGAGATCAATTTAGAAACGTTAAAAAAAACCATATATCTTCTATTGAAAGTTTTCGAGCTACGGCGTTCTGAAAATTTCATCCCCTATTTTTAACCCCTTAGAGATGACTGACAGTAACGCCGAGCTTCGAGGACCAACAATTTTTTCAATTTTGTTCATGGTAGCTAAGAAAAGTGCTAACTACGGTACGGCGGGCAGACAGACATTTTTTTATTGCATTTTCGGATTCTACATACCTTGAAACCATCAAATTTTGAGGGGGTTTCGAATTTCGTTTTCATGCTCGATTCCAAAGGTTCATTATTGAAAATAATAAACCAAAAAGAACCTGCAAAAATTTAATATAATATCATAAATTAAATGAACGTTTTTTATTATGGAAAAAATTAATAAATTCTCAAAAATTAAAAAAAAGTTAAACATTCAAACCTGGCTCCTTGTAGACGCCTAGTAAGCCATCTCTGCCATTTTCATATTGGTATCTGATGCCCCAGGACCCATGCATTCCAGGATGCTCATGGAGGAACAAAAACATGAAACGGTACAGCCCAGATATCATTGCTAGGGAAGGCGTGATTATAGCCATATGAAGTCGAGAGGGCTGTCCCGAAATATTGTTTCATTTGAATAATGATGGCTGTTTTGGATTTTGTTGATTGGTACTTTTGCAACTTGAACATACGTTATGCGTCGTAAATAAAAACCAGTTATTTATTAAATTATGGAAAATAATTTACTAAAAGGGCGAAGGAGGTAATTTTTGTTATAAACAGTCATTTTGATAACAACAAAATTCGGTTGCATATAAGTTAATTTTATGGTTAAGAAACATGGTAAATGGTGATTAATTCCACCGAACATTCACTCTTATGGTCATGCTACGAAACTGGAACCGTTCTGATGCATCACAAGTTCCCTCCACTTTATAGTATTTCCTTTGCTAAGTCGGCAAAAGTAATCAGAATGCACTCGCAGGAACGAGTTTTCATCTTCATTGCACAGATAAGGTTCGATTACTCGAGGCTTCTTACTATAAAATCCAGAACGTGTGTGTACTCCCGTTATCTCACACTTTTGGCGGTAACGAGATTTAAGCCAAACGCTGATAACGCAGGCTCCCCGCAAAAACTCACTTCCACACATTTGGTAGGGATTCTCATTCATCGTACTTCAACGCCTTCTTGACATTCAGCCGCGGTATTGGGTTTTACGGGGGATCTCATATCTGCTTCCATTCGCCCTTGTCGCCACCAACCTCGACAAAACAAACATTGAACGCTCTCTCCGTATATTTGCATGTGGTTATTCTCGCAGAAACTACCTTTTATGGAGATGCGTCGTTCCACTACTCCCATCCCTGGTTCCGCTACAGTGCGGTGGCAGAAACAGGCAAAAATTGTAATCGGCAATGAGAACTCGTATCATCCAAGCCTTATGTTGAGTGTGTTCCGTGTGTTGCGGTTTCCCAACCCCATTTTCACTCTGCTGGGTGTTCTTAAATCACCCATACAAACTTGAAGATCTTATAGGATATTTCACGCTGATCAAGATTATACGATATGTATCGGGTTTCTGAATGGAGTTTGCCATTTTGTTAGGTGGAAAACCCATATTTTTGGATGTTTTTGTAGTGTTTGGGGCAACAACAAAAAAAAACGCTGCAAATTATTGCACAACGGTTTATTATTTACTTGTATAGATGCCCCTTCTGCGTAGATCACTGTTTTCTGTGGTCAATACCCTCGATCCCCCCCCCCCCCCCACAAGGAAAGCCCTAAATCGAGTACTGGAGCCGGCCCCGGGATTAAAGTTTCCTACAAGTGCAAGGGATTCAATAATTCAATCATTAATTATTTTGTAGTTATTCATAAAGCATAAGGCAATAAATAAGCCGTTGTGTAATAATTTACCTGTATAGATCCCCCTTCTGCGTATATAGTATAATAAGCCGTTGTGCAATAATTACCGTTGTGTAATAATTTTTCCAGAATACTTCAACGTTTGTTCAAATTGCAGACCAACAAAACGAACAAAATCCAAAAGATCCATCATTTTTTCAAATTGAATAATATCACAGAACAACCAACTCGACTTTATACAGCCATCCGTGATTATAATCAGGTGCAATGATATCTGGGCTGAATCTATACAATTTGATTCGCCCTCCTGTTGACGAAGCCTGTCGGTGCAAACTTCGGGGCTTTACAGTGAACGAACGGCTGGACGTACAATGCTCCGAGTGGTCTCCAAAAACTCCCAAGTTCAAGAACTATTTAAAATCGTAAAAAAATTCGAGGTAACGGCGTCCTGGATATGTCAACCCCTATTTTTCACTCTTTAGAGATGAGTGACATTCAATTTCGGTTCATGGTAACTAAGGAAAGTGCGAAGTACGGCGTACGGCTATTTTCCTGTGCTTGTCCTCATTATTCCAACGGCTGACAGCTATGTGTGGAGGTGGAAATATCGACCGTAGGGAACCAGTTGGATTGTGTCCATGATGGTTTTCTGCAATAACTCGGATTGTTTCCCATAAGGTTTGCACGTGGCCGGCCTCTCTAACCACTTTTTCCTGTCCCACATCAGTAACGTCCGAACTCCATGAACCATTGTGGGCAGCGAGAAGGTCCTTGTTTGCTCCTGTGAGACTCTCAAGATTCTGTATACTCGTCTTCAGAAAGTCGCTGAATTGGCTGGCGACACGGGAGTCTCTTTGCTGCTTTGGTCCGCGTCTGGAGTGGGTGCTGGTCGAGGTGGAGGAGTGTGAGAGCGGGGAGACTCGATCGGAGTGTTGTGTGAATTAGAGGGTTCCGGAGCGGGAGGCGGTATATATATGTTGGTTTAGGAGGCTGTGGATGTATATCCAATTGAGTCTTCTAGTAACGACAAGCTGGATTTGGGCAGTTATTCACGACCTCCACAATGAATTCCTTCTCCATGCCAAAATTCTCACGTACAATAGTGTATGAATCCATTACGGCTTTCAAGGTGGCTTCGAAACCCAAGTGGGGTCCGTGTGGCCCGTTAATGTGCTTCAGCATAACGGTATTTGCGAAATGCTCAAAAGGCACAATTATTTCGCCGTTCTGTCGGAGAATGAGTCGTCCCTGATTGTCTGAAGCGATTCGTGAAGCCATCATCTGTAAATAAGCTGCACTAGGAAGCATGGATCCATCCTTCATTTCGGATAGGTACTGAAGGAGCTTGACCTGATTCCACCCCTTGTTCTGGAGATAAAGCTGAACCAGCATATAGACATCTCTGTGACATACCCCGTACCAGCGGCAGCATGTGGGTTGCCCATTTCCTTCTGTATCCCCTTGGCCGTGTTCTTCATCGCGTCCCCTACTCCGGTACCCTTTGAGGAATTTTTGCATTTTCGGATTCTACATACCTTGAAACGGAAGCAATCAAATTTTGAGGGGGGGGGGGGGGGTTAACTTTTTTTCAGGCTCGATTCCAAAGGTTCATTATTGAAACTAATAAACGAAACTCAAGAAATTCTCAGATTGAAAAGTACCTAAATTAAACTTTGTAGGAAATTGAATTCTGCGTCGAATGAGGCCAAATTGGATATTAGGGTACGTTGTTTGATTGTTACAGATTTTCACGATTTAAAAAAAAAACTGAACGGCGAAACGATTTCAAAATTTAAATCTTACATCACAGAGGTAATCAGTTTTTCATTCATGTTAGTCAAACGTTCTTCCGTGAAGTGGTGAAAATTGAGACGATTCTTCGATGCCAGTTTCTCCACCATACTTACGTGTTAAAAATAGAGCCATAGATCCACATTTGCAATATTAAATTATATGAACCAGAAGTCGCACGCAGTGGTAAAGAAAAGAGATCGAGGATTCATTCATCACGATTTACGATTCCTTCAAATGTTCCCTTCAATTTCAGGGATATAGGCGATTTAGAATGTCAAGCCAGATTCGTGACGAGGGTTGTAAAACTATTCACGTGTTTTCACCTTCACCACCCCCCTAGGTATACCCAGTCTTCAGTATATTCTGTATACCCCCTCATTCCCGGCTACTTGCCGGATAGGGAGAGCATGCGCCTCCAAACCCCGTGACCCTTCGCTCCTCAGTAACCCGCTTGTAGCCGCCCCCCGAGTGTCCCGCTCCGCGCGTCCGCCTCTTTTGATTTGAGTGATTTTTCCCACTTTATTTGTCCAAGTTTTTTTTTTTTGAAGTGTTTAAGTGATCGAAAGTGTAGTGCAGTGTTCATCAATGGTAATTATGATCCTCGAACTTCAAGCGACTTCACGACACTCAGGCCAATTTTACGATTCATTTTTGTTTACTCTCGTTGGCAAAATGCATGTCCAAATTTGATGGATTCAAACAACTTGGTTTTACCTATGATTATTCCTGGATATCTCAGGTTTATTACGATAATTATGTATTGAATCCATGATGGTTATTCTTGTCTCAACATTAGCCGTCAGCTCTGAATCGTTGTATTATCCGAATTCCGATCACCATTCAGTGAGTCAAAATCGTCTTACCGAATACTCTTGAGGTTTCCGAACGCTAGTCGTCCATGCTGGATCCAATAATGTTAGTCATATCTTAACGTAATACATCAACCGGTAGTTTATTTCTATTATATTATTTGTATTAGTATGAATAACTGATGGAGTTCTTACCGAACTAGATCACAATAATACCATCATAATGGTTCAAGTATTTTTCTGTCAAGATTTCTTCTGAGAGTTTACCTGGCTGTAGACGAAAGTACATAACTATAGAGACTACATTGTTCGTTGAGGCACAGCTATTCTTTTATCTGTTTTTCCTCCATTTTAAAACTCCTGCGATCTACTACACTGTTTTCTTCACGGTTTGTTTCGACCTAAACCACTGTTTTCTTTGGGCTATCAATTTACTGTGCACAGTTCTGTTTCATCTTAGTTCTTTCCCATTTCAACCTGTCTCATTTTTGTGATGAACATCAGGTCAACGAAATAGTGAAAATCATTCAAATTCAAAACCCCATCCTTGGATCCTTCTCAAACGATTTGTTCTGTTGAAAACACTGTTCAAACCAATCAGGAACTCAATAGAGTTTCGGTCACAAAACAAGTAGCCTGTAACAAAGGCAATGATATTACACAGATGAATGAATTAAATTTTTACTTGGCAATTTAATATTTATTTTTCCAATCTACGTTTACAACAAATTTAGTGTTCTTGACAGGTATCAGATGCCAGCGTTGAGTTTTAGTCTCATTCATGATGGTCCTTGTGGTGGTTGTTCCGGATAATGACGATTAAATTAAGTCTGCATTCCGAGCTTTGTCGAGCCGAACGAGATTTATGAAAAATTCATTTCCAGTGATTCAGTGACAGTATATTTCTGATTTTGACGTTTATGAGTATCGCTGTCGGCGGCCCTCATCATGGAAATTCATTCGAGCCATTCATCTCGATCCTTCACTCCCTAGATTTATTGAAATGTACCTGTCATGGGAAGGACTGTACCTAAATCATTGTGCGAAGGATTTCTCTGGACATTTTCGACTCTCCTTGATTTGGTTTAAGCGCGGGCGTGTTGGACTGGCTGGTGATGTAGGGAAAGTATGATGAATGGATCGAAGCCTGGATCATCATGGTCCTTACTGACTGACTGAGTTCTATCCCACTTCAAATACCGCTTCGAATGAGTGGGTAGGTTTCGCAAATCGGCTCATTTCGAACAAATGAAGTCCGTGGACTGGAAAATTTAGATTCTGCTCCCGGCTTCACCCTAATCTCAATTTTGCGACCTACTTAAAAAAAATATATATGTTTTTATAAATTGTGCATTATTTTGGTTTATTATTTTCAATAGTGAAACTGTGGAATCGCGCATGAAAAAAAAATCAATTTTAACCCTCCCCCCTCCCCCCTGAAATGTTGATGGTTTCCGTTTCACGGTATGTAGAATCCGAAAATGCAATAAAAAAACTCCGCAAATCATTACACAATGGTTTATTATTTTCCTGTGTAGATGAGCTTTCAGCGTAGATCACTGTTTTCTGTGGTAGGTACTGTTTTCTGTGGTCAGTACCCTCGAGCTCCCCCCAGGAAAGCCGGTTCCGGAATTAAAGCTTCCTACAAATGTGCGGGATTCAATATTTCAGTCATTAATTATTTGAAGTTATTGATGAAGCATAAGGCGAATAATAAACCGTTTGTAATAATTTACCTGTATAGTTCCCTTTCTGCTTAGATAGTATGATGAACCGTTGTGTAATAATTTGCCCATCAGTAATACTTCAACCGTTCTTTATGTTGCAAAAGTACCTATCAGCAAAATCCAGCCCTTTCCACGTATATGGTATATTGAACTGTTGTGTAATAATTTCCCGTTGTGTAATAATTAGCTGTTGTGTAATAATTTACCATTGTGTAATAATTTACCCATCAATTAATACTTCAACGTTTATTCAAGTTTCAGAAGTACCTACCAACAAAATCCAATAGATCCATCATTTTTCAAATGAAATAATATCGCAGAACAACCAACTCGAATTTATGCAGCCATCCTTGATTATGAGCAGCATATAGACATTCTCTGTGACATACCCCGTACCAGCGGCAGCATGTGGGTTGCCGGTACCCTTTGAGGAATTTTTGCATTTTCGGATTCTACATACCTTGAAACGTAAACCATTAAATTTTTTGGGGGAGCTAGAATTTTTTTTTCATGCTCGATTCCAAAGGTTCATTATTGGAAATAATAAACCAAAATTTCTGTCCGTCCACCGTTCACTTTTCTTAGTTACCATGAACCAAAATTGTCGAAATTCGGATTATAGGTCCCATTTGGGGTCTAGCTGGTCCTCGAAGCTCGGCGTTAATGCCAGTAGGGTTTGAAATCTCCAGGTAGCCGTCATCTCGAAGTGTTTCACGTTTTTAAACAGTTCTCGAACTTGGGAGTTTTTTGAGACCACCCGGAGTCCACCACTCGGCCGTACCAGCCGTTCGTTCACAGTAAGGCCCAGAAGTTTGACAGGCTTCTTCAACAGGACGGTGAATGAAATGGTATACATTCAGCCCAGATAGCCTCTTTTGGACTTTGTTGATAGGTACTCTTGTAACTTGAACACACGTGGAAGCATTATTGGGTAAATTATTACACAACGGTAAATTATTACATAACCGTTTATTATACTATACACGCAGAAGGGGCATCTATACAGGTAAACTACTACACAACGGTTTATTACTTACTTTATGTTTAATGAATAACTCAAATAATTAATGATTGAAATATTGATTCCCGACCATTTTTATGAAACTTTATTTCCCGGGTCGGCTCCAGTACTCCATTTAAGGCTTTTTTGGGTGGAGCTCGAGGGTATTGACCACAGAAAATAGTGATAATAAACATTGTAGCGTTTTTAGAAGTAAAGCAGTTGTTTGAATACTGCACCCCCCCCCCCCCCCCCACCGGAAGAGGCGTCTTTGGAACCGTCTTTGGAGGACGACAATGGAACCGTGTGCTCTCTCATGGTGGCCTTGGCCAAATTCTTCTCTTTTCTCCTCTTAATCCAGTCGTTCTCCTTCGCACAAGACTCTTTGAAGCAGGACAACCTAACATCAAAATCGCAGGCGAAATATGAAATGTCAAAACGATTTGAGTACTCGCATAGGACATCATCTGTACGCAGCTGCGCAAACCGTTCGCCTGCGCATTTGATGTTAAGTCGTCCTGCTTTAAGGAGTCCAGTGTGAGGGAGAACGCCTGGATAAAGAGGAGAAAAGACGACAAGAATTTCGCCAAGGCCACCGTGAGAGAGCACACGGTTCCAATGTCGTGTAAGACGCCACTTCCACTTGAGCGGGGAGTATTCAAACACCTGCTTGACTTCTACAAAATATTTCTTAAATTGTTTTATTTTCAATTTTTTACACCGAGAGAACTTAAAATTTTATTCTTAGAAGAAACATTACGGTTTCGCGCAAAACACAATATAGTAGGATTAGAAAAACCCTAATTCAGTGGTCCACTGTCTACTAACTGACGAGTTTATTTATTGTCAGTCACTTAAGAATGAGTCTTGAAGACGGTGTTTTTTCAGGCTTCGGTTCCTGAAAATATTTTCTTTGATTCTTGCGTGCAGCCGAGTTTATGTCACTTCTCTTGAACGTTTTCCAGCTACGGCGTTTTGAACATTACAACTTCAATTCTTCATCCCTCAGAGATTGCTGACAGTAACGCTGACCCCTCATAGGATCTCATTTCGAATTTCCTTAATTTAATTTCATTCTTTCAATAAAATAATAAACTAAAAATTAGTATTTTTGGCGACGTCTCTTGATGTCAATTCGGATACCCGGTGGATACAAAATGATCGGCGGAATTCAGACCCATGAGTGCTCTTCATTATATTCGGTTCCGAAAAATGTGAACGTAAGAGGTTTTTTGAGGATGTGACGTGGGGGACAGAGGTTTATAATTTATTGCAAAAGTTTGCCAGGTGTGCCATGTGAACAGTTACAACATAATCAAGTATATTCTGTTTACCGATGAATTTGTCAGAGATTTGAATCAGAACTTCCGGCGTTCGATGAGTAGAGTTTCAGCTGGCCAATGCCCAGCATTCTGGCTCACCCTGTATATAGGATTCAGGCGTGAAATCGCACTTGATTCTCCAAAAATACAACTACCTCTTGGATGTGCTCGTTTAAAAACCATGGCCTCCATGCGAATAGAAAAATGTGCCGCAGCCTGCATATGAATTCATTTTTTGCCCGCAGACAGCGAGCCTGAGATCGATGTGGGCGACTGCAGACGGAGAAGGTGGAGGAAGACGGGGATTCTGAGCACGTCCCTTCCAACGCCCCAATTCAGTGGCCCAAGAAAACGTCTCTATTTCAATTAGCGCTTACACCGCTCGCCTCGGGAAGTCTCAGTGTTTTCTATTGTGCCTCCAGTACTCTATGCTCACTTATCTCCGTTACAGGAACGACCTAGCACACTTTATCAGTATCGTCTCCTTTTCTTTCTTCGTTTCAAGAGTTCCAGCAATCGCCTATAACCAAGTGTTGTTAACTTCCCGCGTTAACTAGATGCCGTGAAGTAACTTGGGCATTCCGCTTCGGACGTTATTAACCGTCCGGAATGTTTACTTCTTACAATAAATATACAGGCTGACTCCAGCAGGCAATTAGCTGACAATGATCTGAAATAAGATGATTTTAAAGGAAAACATGCACCATGGCTATGAGAGCGAATTTTCGAAGAAATAACCACGTTCCTTCATCTTCAAAGTGCTCCAGTTTGAGAACGGAATGAGATATCGCAATTCTGATTTCACCATCGTGTTCAGCGTACAAAAAACTTTAAAATGAGGGGTCACTTGTCAGACTGTTTCATTTTGGGAATTTATGGGTAATTTTACCCCCCTAAAACTCCCCCTTAGAGTGACCAGATTCTGCCCATCTACGAACTTAGCCTGTCGATTGCCAAGACAGATTTTTCGTGTAAATTTGAACTTTTTATCTCAATTCTTTCGAGAGTTATCGTCTGGAATGACATATATATATTAATTGCTATGCAATTTTAACGCCGGGGGTCATGTGAAAAAAATGTCCTGTCACAAAAACGCGTCACGCAAAGAGGAATGTGATGAAGATGAGCACAAAGAGGAATGTGATAAAGATGAGCACAAAGAGGAATGTGATAAAGATGAGCACAAAGAGGAACGTGATAAAGATGAGCACAAAGAGGAACGTGATAAAGATGAGCACAAAGAGGAATGTGATAAAGATGAGCACAAAGAGGAACGTGATAAAGATGAGCACAAAGAGGAATGTGATAAAGGGGGGGTAAATTGCATAGCAAATTCTCCTTTGTTATACGAAGTATAAGAACACATGCTTCGGGGGTGAGGAACGGCGAAGCCGTTCCGAGGGGGCGGAGCCCCCTTTGGGGGTCCAGGGGGCTTGCCCCCTGGCGAGGCCCGAAGGGCCGAGTATTATACATATATAATTATTATTATAAAGTATTATATATATATATATATACTCGGCCCTTCGGGCCTCGCCAGGGGGCAAGCCCCCTGGACCCCCAAAGGGGGCTCCGCCCCCTCGGAACGGCTTCGCCGTTCCTCACCCCCGAAGGATGTGTTCTTATACTTCGTATAACAAAGGAGAATTTGCTATGCATAGAAACACATTAAAAAATGCCAAGCGGCGCCCGTTACCATGAAATGTAGGTAACTAGTTATTCATAGGTAACAAAGATAACGTTGGTAATTCTTTATCACATTCCTCTTTGTGCTCATCTTTATCACATTCCTCTTTGTGCTCATCTTTATCACGTTCCTCTTTGTGCTCATCTTTATCACATTCCTCTTTGTGCTCATCTTTATCACATTCCTCTTTGTGCTCATCTTCATCACATTCCTCTTTGCGTGACGCGTTTTTGTGACAGGACATTTTTTTCACATGACCCCCGGCGTTAAAATTGCATAGCAATTAATATAATAGTCTTTCGCCAGTGAATTCAGGATGGTCTGAAACGGATTTTGGTATAAAAATCTTTCGGAAATTCGAGTTTTAAAAATTTTGGACCGAGAACAATAGCTTCCTTTTCTTCGAAAATTCGCTACAATCATTTTATTATTATTAAAGAATGAAAGACTTGGTAATCTCTACAATTTAAAATTGAAAAGTTATATGCAAGTACGAAAAATATCGCCCACAAGGGCGACCAACCTTTTGAATACAATTTTCAAAACGCTACGTATTATTACACAGCGGTTTATTATTTACCTATACAGATGCCCGTTCTGCGTAGATCACTGCTTTCTGTGGCCAGTACCTACCCTCTCGCTCCCCCCAGGAAAGCCAGCCGGGCAGTTACTTACAGTTTCATAAAAATATGCGGTGGATTAAATCATTCATTATTTGTTGATGTTCATGAAGCATAGCGTTTGTTCCAGTTACAAAAGTACGTATCAACAAAATCCAAAAGAGCCACCATTCGACGAAGTAATATCACAGAACAACCAACTCGATTTCATACAGCCATGCATGATTGTAATCAGTAACGAGGTTTGTTTGCCTCCGATGGGCCAGAGTTGAAACGACAGCGGCTATTGAAACTATTTGAGAAGAACAATCGAAGTGTCAAACTAGTAGGTTCAAGGAAGAACGTAGTACGGATGGGCGTGGCCGGTTTTGGACCATTACCGCTAACTACCCCATCAACTCCAAGTTTCTTCATCAAAGCTTTACTGGCTAACGCTCTTTCACGAGCATAAAACCAATTGACCGCTCGGACAGTTGAAAGTGTAAATAGAAGAAGTTGAGAGCAGGAGCACTTATTTTCTTACAAGGTGCTTCCAGAATAACATAAATGAGCAGTACCAGTTTAATGCTGATGACCCCGACGCCACAGGCGTCAACGGTGAGTCAACTAACGAAGTGAACTAGTTTGAGAAAGTTAGTCTTGATGGGGAAGTCATAAAGTGGAAGACAGTGATAGGTACTAACCCCTTGATGGTCCATGAAAAGCAGTAGAGCCATGCAAATACAAGCTGGGGACTACCGGTTGAACGTTTGACATTACGGATGTAATTTTGTGGAAAACTGGAATTGAGTTCCATTAGCGATCAGTGTCTTATCGCGGTATTGCCGTTTCAATTGAGGCAAAATTGGGCATTCGTGAACAAGCGAAGGGGAGTCGGTGTGATGTTGTAGACATGAAGCCATAATTTGGTGCACCCCTCAAACCAGGCATACCTGAGTGGGCCAAATGCATAACCAGCTAAAACCACATATTATTAAACTAAAATTCTACAGAACTGTGTAGTCTCGGTTTCCTACAGAAGCGTTAGCTCGGTTTTTTAAACCGGTTTCCAGTGATTTTTGGCTCCTGAAACCGTGCCAGAAAGTTCTAGCAGGTCCTGGCGAGGCCTAACTGGGGATAAGAGTGGCTGGGCGCTGGATGCTGATGTCTCACTGGGGGCTGACCAAAACCGGCAGCTGCTGCCACGCTTTCGAGTTGGTTGGTTTCTCCAAAGGCTACGGGGGAGAAACCAACCAACTGATCCACATGCTGATTGATCATAGCTTCCTAAACCCTCTGCCAGAGCAAACTCCGTTTGTCATCCGGGAGAAGAAACGGAGTGTAGAACCTGGGCCCCCGGACCTTTCGAAACCTCGAGCCAACGCCTTGGACCGCTAGGCTGCTGGGGACAGGTAGAAAAAGATATCGCACCTTCTTAGCGACAACAAGCTAGTGGGAAATTACTTTCGTAACTTCTGGCAATGCTGCAGGTAAATTTCGCTTGTTGCACCAGTACAGATGGAACAGGCTACTTGTTAGTTTATTCATTATGGAAACTCTCTCAAAAGATGTCTGCCGATTGGTTCGAACGGACTCACCTTGTCAATTTATGTCTCGTGAATGTAGTTATTCCATGTATACCTTTAGAACTAACTGACACACCTCGAGCGTGGTTAGTACTTGGAAGGGTGACCGCCGTGACACGTGGTGACATGTCCAAGTATGACCCATGTAGCTGTTGCGAACCCCTCTCCAGTCAGGGGGGTGAGGCAATAAGTAGCTAAGTAAAGAGCGAAATGATCAGATCGAATTCTGATCCTCTCATTGGAGGACAGCTGATCACATCCGCGACGCTTTCAGGGCAGCCGGACGAAAAGCCCCAGCCTGGAATGGCCGTTTACTTTACTTTACCAATGGAGACGTGTAAATGTAGTATAGAACCAAAATAAACATGTGAATTTAGGTATGTTGGTATTAATATTATGTCTACCTGTGGTAGTGTATTGTCAGGTACAGTTGTAGTACCTAATCCGATTGTCGGATACAGCCTTGGTCATCCACTTGATTTCCACTTATAGAATAAACAACAGTTTAACCAAGTTACTCTTCTTTTTCACGCCTTGCAAAAAAAAGGGTGGTGGTGGGGGGGCAAACACGGGGATGTTTTACTTGCGAACGGGCCAGAAAGTCGATTCAAATTAAAACGGCTGAAGTTTCCCAACCGTTTCAGCCGCACCTTGACCTCAAATGTTGGTAGTGTATGACACATTGCCGTGAGCACTTTCCAGACTGTGGCTTCGGGCCAACAACATGTCGGGCGGTTCCTCGTTTTCCCTCCGCTCCCCACCCTTAGCGACCTCTGTATCCTGGATGTGAGTGTCGCTAACTTTGTAAATGGGTCAGCGAGAAGTAGTTTGCTGCTCCTATAGTGGTATAATAAAAGCAATTACGATAACATTTAAACATCAACTAGCCTTGCACGTTCACATCAAGTTTCGCCTGTGTCATACTAAATTATGCTTCCGTTTAGCCTTTCGAAAACGAATGTTAGAGTGGTGTGTAGCAGATTGCCGAAGTTCAGATCGTCTAAAATTACTCATTGGCGAAGAAGATCGTCTAAAGATTACTTGGAGATAGATACTTGGTATATAATTATGCTTTTGCTATGACTAACCTGCTCGAAAACGTCACGAAGTTTTTCAAGAAATTAACCACGAAAGTAGCCCACAAATAGTTGTCGCATTCAATTATTGTTGTCGTAGGAATGTTTTGAGGCTATAAGGTGGTTTTCCTTGAACACGCTACGCCCCAGAACTATCTCTGCATTTACGAGTAATACGTCGTTTATGGTTATATATTGCTACTATACTGAATTAAAAAATGAGGCCCTCTGTGATCAGCTGAGGTTTACCACCTTGAAAAAATGGTGGTGACGAGGGGAAAGCTATATTTTCGTAGTAGTTATCAGTATTGAATGATCTAGGAATGATTCATTGAATGTTTTAGTCTGCGGATAAGATTCTCTGACATCCTAGAGGCATTGCGAGTGTTTCTTCGATGAACGGCTGATGGCAGATTACAGTTTTCCACAAGATAAATGAAGGATTTATTGTATGTGTAATAGCGACATGAAGAAGGTTGAAAAGTTTGAAGTTTTGATAGTTTATGTAAAACAAATTAGTGCATTATGAGCATCAGCCGTTTGCAATAATATTTCAATTAGCTCTGAAGAGGCTGCAAGAATGTAGCATCGCAAAATTTTGGACTAGCAAATAGAGCTTAAAACTAAAATCATTAAGTTTATGCTGCTTATTTATTTATTTACAATACGGGCAAGCCCAATACAAAAAATTGAAGCAGAAGAATAGTTATCGAAAAAATAATAAACAGAAAAATGTCCGCATAATGGTACATTGAAGACACTTACACAAACTTTGAACGACGGACCACATGCTTCCTCAACCTCCTCAGCCCCCGAATTTGCCTTTCGAATCCAAGTTAGACAATAAGTTAATGATGGGCAGCAGTAAACTTTGTCCATAAAATGAGAAAGTGAACTTTCTCCCTTGGTTGAACATCGATTAGAAAAGCGATGAAAAATACGGAACTTAGGTACCACAGAATTTATTTATTTATTTTTGTACACGGACTACCGTTATGGCTAACCCCCTCTTCCGTTTAAGCTGTCCTCCGGTTCAAGCAATCAAAGCAAGGCGTGTAGCCAGTGTGATGGGGGGGGGGGGGGGGGCTCGAATAAAACAAATAAAACAGAAGAGTCTATCAAGGGTTAGCTTCGCCAAGTTAAGAGACTTATTTTGCAACCTATTTTTCCCTCTTATTCGTATTAGTGAGTTCCGTAATTAATTTTGTTCTTTCTGCGGTTGAATCATTCTTTGATAAAAATTGTTAGCCTTTTATAGTTGAGTTCCATCGTTGAAATGTGGACTGCACGGTTGTTTTGCTTCCGAGTCTGCTAAGGTTGCAGAAGGCTTGATAAATTTTGGGAGGAAGAAAGATGCTTCCTCCAAAATCAACATTTTCACTCGAGTAGGTATTGCGTTTTATATCATTGTCAACAAGTTTGTAACTCTGTAACTTTGTAACTGTGTAAATCGTTGCCACGCGCATTACTAATCGACAGAATGGGCGTAATCAACTGGCATTGACTGCAACTGAAACGTAAAATATCATATTTAGGGGGCATAATAGATTTTGCTTTACTGCGCAGCGTGAATCCTAATGAAACGTGAAAATTTGCGCACTGACACGGTTACCGAATGATTCTCCCGGATGAGATATTCACCTCATGATATAACCTTATGGGATCAGGGTGGTGACAGTGCAATTAGGTTCTGGTTCTACCTGCTCAATGGATCGCCTTTTGCTGTTAGTAGGGCAGTGTCAGTCTGTCTGCTACCGCTCAGTCAAATCAACAAATCACTTAATTTTTATCAGCTGCGAGAACAAGCCCGACGATAATTACGCAAAATACAACTGTATCGGATAGTGTAGTGCGCATGTGCAAATGTTTTTCTTATTGTAGATTCTTAGGCCAACAGCAAACCAAGTAGATACAAACCATTGCAAATTGAAATAAGAAAAATGCAACAAAATGTGATAAATGGTTGGGGGGGGGGGGGGTTACCTGGAAGCTTTTCTGTGAGATATCTACAACTTAATATTTTATTTTATTTTCATTTCTTTTAATCTGATGCAACTCGAGAATTGGCCTGCTGAATTTGAACTATAGTTACATTGAAGATCCACAATCAAGCATTTGCCTGCCATTGCTGCTAGGCGGACAGACACAAGTGGTGGAAAACAACAATCGTGGTGCTCAACCAGGTCTCCAATCTGCCTTTATGCTGTCCTTATTAAGGGCATGTTTCACCAATACTTCCTACCCATGGTTTTGTCGAAAAAATATATCATCGTTTTATCGAATCGAATGTTAGAAGCGTTGGTTAAGGACAAGTGGGTTTCATAAAACGATGTTTATGAAAACATTATAAACTTTGATTACACTCATGAAACCCAATTTCAAATTTAAAAGTGGGTTTCGACCAATTTAAAAGTTAAAGTTGATGGAGGCATTGGCCCGCCAAAATCGAGGCATTTGGGATGATTACGATTGGTAACGCAGTTGCTGACTTGCACTGTGAGGTTAAATACCTACTTGTGCTTTGTTTTGTTGGCGTTTCGTTTTTTGTTTATATTGTTGGTGTAATGTTACGTTTGTTTTTGAAAGAAAGTTTGTTGACTGTCGAAATCGCGGAAACCAGCGTGAAGTCAGCGTCGCAAAAACGAAAACGCGGACCGAAGTATGAGGACAGTGAAAAAACGCTGCAAATCCCTGCACAACGGTTTATTATTTTGTATAGAATACCCTTCCGTTACAGATCACAGCTCTATGTATAGATAACCCGTCTATATAATATGATATGTACTATTCTATACATATTATGTAGATCGCAGACCCTCCGTAGGTTAGTACCTAACCCCGTACTCGTTACTAGGTACCTACCTAAATCACGAGTTAAATGTTGGTAAAATAATTCTGCCGATGACAAACAGTACCTAACAAGAAGAAACACACATAATGAAGTTCTGAAAAGAAATTGATGATGAGGAGTGAAAAAAGTTGCGAAAGTACCTACCAACAAACTCCAGCCCCTTCTAGGTAGATGGTATAATGAACCGTTGTGTAATAATTTACCGTTGAGTAATGATTTACCGTAGTAATAATTTACCCATCAATAATACTTCAACGTTTGTTCAAGTTTCACTACCTACCAACAAACTCCAAAAGAGCCATCAGTTTTCAAATGAAATAATATCACAGAACAACCAACTCGACTTCATACTCCGCAAATATAATCAGGTGATCCCTAGCAATGATTTCATCTCCGCCAAATTTCCTATTGTGGGCGCGTCTCTGGTTACGAGATTTGGTTTGAATTGTATACAATTTCATTCACACTGGAGTCGAAAATGCCTGTCGGTGCAAACTTCGGGGCCTTACTGTGAACGAACGGCTGGACGTACGATGCTCCGGATGGTCTTAAAAAACTCGCAAGTTCAAGAACTATTTAAAACCGTAAAAATATTTACGTAAAAAAAGGTATAGGCGTTTTGAAAATTTCAACCCCTATTTTGAACCCCTTAGAGAAGACTGACAGTAACGTCGAGCTTCGAGGACCAACTAGACCCCGAACGGATCCTATAACCCGAATTTCATCAATTTTCTTTCATTGTAACTAAGAAAAGTGGCCCTTACGGCGTACGGCGTACGGCGGACAGACAGAAATATTTTTATTGCAGTTTTGGATTCTACATACCTTGAAACGTAAACCATCAAATTTTGAGGGGGGGTAAGAATTTTTTTTTTTCATGCTCGATTCCTATGGTTCATTATTGAAAATCATAAACCAACAGGGTTTGGTTGACATTGTTCGCACGTATTTCAGCATTAGTAGAAAACCGAAGGATCTGCGGTTCCTGTTCATCCTCATCATATTATCAATGTCCCGTCAAGGTAGGTAGGTTATGTCTACACAATTTCTTACTAACAAGTGGTCCGATTCCACTCAAATCTGATGGGGAGATCCGTCGGCTGATGTCGGGTGTATGTCGGCAGGTCCTTGGGTCCGTTTTGGTTGATTTTGATTTTCCTCTATGAGTTTCATTACGATTGGAATTGTATAGTTTTATTGCTAATTTTAGATTTTATAGCTCAACTAAGCTTGCGCAATGCGAAATCCCAATCTCTCGAACCGAAAATGGTGAAAAAAAAAACGCAATATGTATCCAAAGAACTACGTGATCGGCTAGAACTTTTTAGTTGACAAGTAGGTAAAGTTGTGAAATCTTCGTCCTCCAATACCAACAGAAATGCCCTAATCACTTCCCTACTAATTTTTGTGGATGTAGAATAATAATAATATCAAGAATAATGATAATAGAAGAAGGGCTCGCATGAAAACTGTCGAACTGGGAAGATGGCAGAGAGGTAGAACGTTGATTTAGGACGCTGACCAACCAAAATGGGCTGGTTAGTTTTGATCGTCGATTTGCCTTTTTTGATCATTGGTCTGTCTGAAACGAGGTTGGTTAAACTGGGCACCGTTGTTTAACACCTGATATCTTAGGCTTAATGAGTAAACGGTGATTAAAAACTTTGGTGAAACTGGCCCCACGTCCCATATCTATATTAAGGTTCCACGAAGAAAGGAGATATTTTTATTTATGTACCTATTTTATTAGGTACATGAAGAAGTGGAAAAGAGGGATAGATTTGCGATCGTACAGTACATAGCACTCAAAGCAGCACTATCTTGGGGGTTGGCTCATTCACTGTAACCAACCGTCTCTCATCATGCAATCATATCAGTACATGAATATTGATGAAATGGCAAGTATTTTTCAGTATGTACTTACTCATCAGATGAGCGCAAAGTCGCATGGAAAATTTCCATGGGGCTTCAACCCCATCGATTCGCTCGCTTGAAGTGTCCATTAGTCGAGTACACCGCCCACAGCTTTGAATATTTACCGAAGACCTGTCCGTTCATAATTTTTTTGTATTGGAATAACGTCAGTGATTGATTAGATGATCCGCTCACCCGTTACCAAACCCATTTTTTCGTCGAATTTTTGACATCATGACAAAAGGCTCTGACCGTACAATTTTTTTTCCACATCCCTCTCAATTCACTTGTGTTGAGAGCTCCCCGTGGATATTATTCAGCTCTTCAAGTCCTGGACTCACTCATGTTTTATTATTTACAACTCTAATTTGAATCGAGCATGAACTATTTTTTCTAATCCCTCCTTCGAAATGTGTAGGTATTTTAAGGTACCCAACATCCAAAAATCAAAAGAGAAAGATAGAAAGAAATCCTCCAGTCCGCGTGAGGATCCTGTTTGTCTTGTGACGGTATATGGGAATCCCGTCCATATTGGATCCTGGCTCTTCACGATATTTTTGACATGCGTCTGATGGGGCGGTCGTTTTCGCTAATCGACCGCCCCTTCAGCCCCGTGTCAAAAAGATCGTGAAGAGCCCGGATCCAATATGGATGGGATTCACATATACCTACCGTCACAGTTGTTACCAATAAGTAGGAATTACTTTTTATTTCGGTTTATTATTTTCAATAATAAACCTTTGGAATCGAGCGTGAACAAATTTTTTTCAACACCTTGCAAATTTGATTTCCATTTCAAGGTATGTAGAATCCGAAAATTTAATAAAAATGCTACAAATTATTACACAGCGGTTTATTATTTATCGGTGTAGATGCCCCATCTGCGTAGATCACTTGCTTGTGGTCAGTACTACCATCGTGCTCTCCACAGGAAAGCCATGAATCGCGTACTGGAACCGGCCCGGGAATTACCGTTTCAAAAAAGTGCGAGGATTCAGTAATTCAATAATTAATTAATTGTTCTTATTCATGAAGCATGAGGTAAAATTATAAACCGTTGTGTAATAATTTACCTTTATAGATGCTCCTTTTGCGTATATCAGTTTTATGTGGTCAATACCCTTCTGCTGCACCCTTGAAAGCCCTAAATCGAGAACTGCAGCCAGCCCGGGAATTACGTTTCATAAAAGCGCGCGGGATTCAGTGATTCAGTCATTAATTATTTGTTCTTATTCATGAAGCAAAACGCTTGTTCAAGTTGCAAAAGTAGCTATCAACATAATCCAAAAGAGCCATCTTTCTTCGAATGGAATAATATCACAGAACAACCATCTCGACTTTATTCAGCCATCCGTGGTTATAATCAGGTGCTCCCTAGCACTCTAGCAGTGATATCTGGGCCGGATTTATACCTTTTGATTCACGGTCATGTTGAAGAAGCTTTTCGATGCAAACCAACGGCTGGTCGTACAGTGCTCCGGCTGGTCTCAAATAATTATTTAGTCCAAGATCAATTTAAAGTATTAAAAAAACCATACCCTTCTATTGAAAGTTTTCGAGTTACGGCGTTCTGAAATTTCAACCCCTATTTTTAGCCCCTTAGAGATGACTGACAGTAACGTCGAGGTTCGAGGACCAAATAGACCCCGAATGGGACCTACAAACCAAATTTCAGTCATTTTTGTTCATGGTAACTGAGAAAAGTGCTAAGTACGGCGGACGGATAGAAATTTTTTCATTGCATTTTCGGATTCTACGTACCTTGAAACGTAAACCATCAAATTTTGTCGCCGGGGGAGGGGGGGGTGGGTTAAATTAATTTTTTTAAAATTTTTTTTCATTCTCGATCCAACCCAACTAGCACAAATAAATCGGTGCGGCGTCGGGAAATGGGACCCGACGTCGAGTGATGACGTCCTGGCGACCTCTACACGACCAGATCACGACTAATTTGGGGAATGATTTTGCGGTTGTACCTACGTTACCGCCCGGCCTCAAGTCAGAATAGAGTCGCAGGCTACTAGTGTACAAATCTGTAGTAGTATTATACTACAACATTCTGTAGTAAAACCTATATAGGAAGGTTAACTTCTTCTTCCTCACTCCGACTTGTTGCACATATTTCTGTTATTAGAACCCCTTTTTGGTATTGATCAATGTAGGAAGCCGTTGCCATTCATTGTCTGCATCAAAATGGAATCCACTCCGGGCGAAATCGCTAAGGTAGGTACCGACAGGTGTCATTGAGAGATCCCGTGGATCAACCCCCGTGTCATAAAATCGACGCGGAGAAAATTTGTAAGCAAAATCTTCGATTCTACCTCTCGAACTTGGCAGCTAAAATGAAAACGGTGTGACGGCTTATTATTTTGATGGTTTTACTTTCGAAATGTTGTACTTCCTAACCTGTTATTGTATTAGTAATTTTGCATTTAAATCGTATATAAATAGTAAAATTATTCAAATAAACAGCATAACTCAACATAATCCAAGTGGAACAGGGAAAACCGTAGATGATTCTGTTTTAAAATGGCGGCCTGCAGATGGATGTTACCGGTTGTAAACGTGCCGAATCATTCCTGCCTTATTAAAATCTTTAGTGTTTGTATATAACTATGTAGTACCACCGTCGTAGCGAATTACCTACAACAGTTGTATTACAGATATCCGACGTCGTGGTGACGTCAGCATTCTGCAATACAGCATATCCACTGTCGTTACTACCTCGTGATTCCGTACTCTTGATATTTGACTCTCTTGTGGGAAGCACGAGGGTAGGTGTTGACCACGGAAAAGAGTGGTATACGCAGAAGGGGCATCTATGCAGGTAAATAATAAACTTTTGTGTAATAATTTGCAGCGTTTTTTAAGGATTTTTTGCGCTATATGTAAATCTAGGTATTGGAACTTCTAAGCTAAATATTCATAACCTGCGCCAAAGTCCGCACGTAACGCGAGAAGAAAGTTTTCTATTTTCTTCCTTCTGTGGCCATTAGGTTCACTCCCTTTCGTCCAGTTAAGGAGGCGAGGAGATAATGGATTAGGGCTTCGTGAAAGGGTTCTCTTGTAGATATCCTGCCATACACAGTTTGTCAATAATCATTGGTCTTTCGGAGAAAAACACTTTGATCCTGTTGTATCGACCTCCGATCCTGTTTCTGGAAGAAATACGCAACCTGTAATTTCGATGCAGTCATAATAAATTAATTGATGAGATTCAACTCTGAATTGGACCATTTTATGCAATAACCTCCTAAGCGCCGAAAAGCTGATTTTGGGAAATACACATTTCATGAAAAACAGAGATGGATGGACTCATTTCATTTCATTCGTTCATTTGTTTAATGTGTTATGCGGTTTTCGAACTCTGTGCAATATATCATGAATCTAATCATTAAATATAGTACCTATACACCACGAACGCTGCAGATGATTACAGAACGGTTTATTATTTACCTGTATGCTGTGCCCCTTCTGCGTAGATCACTGTTTTCTGATGTCAATACCTACCCTTCTGCTGCACCCTTGAAAGTTCTAAATCGAGTACTAGAGTCAGCAGGGCTATTACAATTTCATAAATATGCGGTGGATTAAAGAATTCTATGATTACGTAATTATTTGTTGCTATTCATGAAGCATAACGGTTGTTGACGTTAAAAAATAGTCGTTTAGTGATCAGCTTACAGTTTAATAATTTTTGCTGCGTGATTTTTTGGCAAATTCGAAACTTTTATAAAACTGATTAAGTAACTGAACGGTTATGGGTCTAAACCTACCTATTCTTTAAACCCTCGGTTGCCTCCTTTCACTGTATCCTAAGTAGAAGAAATATTGCGTGATCTCTGTCAATCTCTATTTCGACTCTAATTCGACGAGTCTATTTTCGCGTCGTCTTTTTGAACGCGTTATCGTCATCGAGTAGGCAGGTACATTTTTTTCTGAACAAGGAGATATTGAATGTCGGCTGTAGTCAAGGATAAGACGAGAGGCCACTGGCTTCTCAAATACAGTGACTGCCGTTTATTGATTAGCTGAGAACCAGCTTCAGAAATCCTGACTTTGCCGTAGCATAGCGTCTCAGGGTTCGGGACTTTTTTCCTTCTCTCTCCGTCAATGTGATACTTTTTATCCTGCAGCCCCCTTTTGTCATTGAAGCGGATATATGACATGCTAGGGCGCCCCTGGCATCAGTTTCGTGCATGTTTCATTGGAAAAAAGTTAGTGAGATATGTTTGTGTGTAGCTGAGCGGCTCTTCTATCTGTATTATTTTTCCGATCAACAAAAGAAGTTGTGTGATGTATCAGTAGCTTTGTAGGTATTGGATAATCTACTTTTGTACTTCCTATTAAATCTCATAATGTTATTATTATGATAATTCGATTTGTCTCTTCAGTGGTCTCAAACAGACTGAATAAATTTCAAACATCTACCCAGAGAAATCATAGAAATATATATAGAATTAATAGTTGGAGAGGTGTACTGATTAAACAGGAATTTTTTAAACCACGATATTCATGTGTGACCTCTTGTGATTATAAAATGGTCATGTCTATATAACTGAAACCTTCCAGGTTCAAAATTTGGCTGATAGAAGTCTTTAGAGCACTCTGAAAATAACCGGCGAAGTTGATGTTTTCGACCGTATTATTCAGCATAAAATTGGAGCCTGGTTCATAGAGAGGTGGCGCGTTCCGTAACTTGTATAATGATAATAATAAAGGTACGAAGGCGTTCGCATGACACTAGACTGGAATGTCAGCCTCCATCAGCTATCAATATTCACGAAATCAGGTTTGCACAACAACGGGGGGGGGGGGGGGGTATCCGTTCTAAATGTTATTCCTTCCTTATCGAACGTTACCAATGATCGATAGGTACAAAATCAACTTGGCGGACAAAGGAATTAGGTATTATTTCGCAGTTACCATGACTCCAGGTCCGTAAAGCTGAGGCAGTACACCAATGTAGTATCCATCAGTTGCCTGCCGATCTGCTAGTGTCCATGTTAGCACTATCCAGTGGGATTGCCGTTATTCCCTATCTGTAGCTAGGAGCGGCGCTTTGGTAGGTATAAGTAATACATCGGGATATTGCTCTGTAAGTATTAGTGTTCAGGAAGTTCCGATTGAGTTATCTCGGATTTTATCACGGCTTTAAACTGGTCTCCAACTTAAGAACAATAAAGGCGTAAAACGCAAAGGTTCACGTAAAGTATGTCAAATCATTCTCATGGACAACTCGCGCAGTACGGTGGTAAAGCGATCTTTATCTTGAACAGTCTGGTGCAAAAGCCGACGCGCGTAAAGATCGTAAACCTGCTCAATCAATCAAAAAAATTCAGTTATGCATTTGCGCTACCCGCGTGTTTCATCGATTACGCGTCAACGTGGACTTAAGGCCCTGAAGTTTGCGCCGAAAAGGTTCGTCAACAGGATTGTGCATGAAACGCCATACAACCAGCCCAGATATCATTGCTAGGTAACAGCTGACTGTAATCACGTATGGCTGTATGAAATCGACTTGTTGTCCCGTGACGTCTGTTCATTTGAAGAATGATGGTTATTTTGGATTTTGTTGGTAGGTAATTTTGGTTTATTATTTTCAATAATGAACCATTGGAATCGAGCATGAAAAAAAAAATTCTTACCCCCCCTCAAAATTTGATGGTTTACGTTTCAAGATATGTAGAATCCAAAACTGCAATAAAAATATTTCTGTCTGTCCGCCGTACGCCGTACGCCGTACGCCGTACACCGTACGCCGTACGGGCCACTTTTCTTAGTTACCATGAAAAAAAATTGATGAAATTCGGGTTATAGGTTCCGTTCGGCGTCTAGTTGGTCCTCGAAGCTCGACGTTACTGTGAGTCATCTCTAAGGGGTTCAAAATAGGGGTTGAAATTTTCAAAACGCCTATACCATTTTTTTACGTAAATATTTTTACGGTTTTAAATAGTTCTTGAACTTGCGAGTTTTTTAAGACCATCCGGAGCATCGTACGTCCAGCCGTTCGTTCACAGTAAGGCCCCGAAGTTTGCACCGACAGGCATTTTCGACTCCAGTGTGAATGAAATTGTATACAATCCAAACCAAATCTCGTAACCAGAGACGCGCCCACAATAGGAATTTGTGAATACGGCCAATCATTGGTAGGGATCACCTGATTATATTGGCGGAGTATGAAGTCGAGTTGGTTGTTCTGTGATATTATTTAATTTGAAAAATGATGGCTCTATTGGAGTTTGTTGGTAGGTAGTGAAACTTGAACAAACGTTGAAGTATTATTGATGGGTAAATTATTACAACGGTAAATCACTACTCAACGGTAAATTATTACACAACGGTAAATTATACCATCTACGTAGAAGGGGCTGGAGTTTGTTGGTAGGTACTTTTGCAACTTTTTTCACTCCTCATCAACAATTTCTTTTCAGAACTTCATTATGTGTGTTTCTTTTTGTTAGGTACTGTTTGTCATCGGCAGAATTATTTTAGCAACATTTAACTCGTGATTTAGGTAGGTACCTAGTAACGAGTACGGGGTTAGGTACCAACCTAAGGAGGATCTGCGATCTACATAATATGTATAGAATAGTACATATCATATTATATAGACGGGTTATCTATACATAGAGCTGTGATCTGTAACAGAAGGGTATTCTATACAAAATAATAAACCGTTGTGCAGGGATTTGCAGCGTTTTTAACTTGAACAAATGTTACGCTTCATATCAAGAAATAGTTAACTATAGAATTCTTGAAACCTCCACAGATTTATGAAACGGTAATTGCTCGGCAGGCTGCACTGCTCGATTTAGGGCATTCTTGGGGAATGCACAAGTGACCACAGAAAACAGTGATCTACGCTGAAGGGGCATCTTTACAAGTAAATAGTAAACCGTTGTGTAATAATTTGCAGGGTTTTTTATTCCATTTTCGGATTCTGCGTACCTTGAAAAGGAAACTATCAAATTTTCAGGGGGGTTAACTTTTTTTCATGATCGATTCCAAAGTTCATTATGGAAGGTAATCAACCAAAAACCACCGGTTTTTCGTAGCTACTGAGTAATGAAGCTGAGTTCACCCACACCTTATCGAGTACTGCATAGTATTGCTTCTATTGGTATAATAATTACTGCGAACGTATGTCTCGGTAAAGGTTACCATACAGTAGAAATACGGTTCGCAGAACCCGCCCCGTAAAGTGGGGCATTCGTCCGTCCCCTTCCCTTCCTTATTCAATTAATGTAATTAAACCTGTTATGTACCCTTTTCCCCAGCATCTTCCAGTCGAGAGATATTATTTTCAACTTATTGGGAAATCCCAATATTGTTGGGATTGAGTCAAAAAGCTTGTTTGTCGAGGGCAACAGAAAGATAGCGAGTCATGCTTAAAGCTATCTTCCCACTGGTTGCCCAGTACTCTCGACTTCCATCTATTACATTCCATTATCTCGAGGGAAGGCCAAAACCCTCCTAATAACGGCGAGATCTTGGAACGAAATTTGTTCCTTCGGCCGCTTAAACGGAGAATTTATAAGGGTTCTTATCCGAAAAAGGGCTCTGTAGCATGCGTCTCTTTTTCAGAGTTTATATACTCGTACTTAAATTGAGTTTATCAAGCCGAACGAATTGAACCCTGAAATCTTGCGCTCGAGGCAGAGTATCATGAAATTTCTGTCATGTTTACCCCGCCAACATGTTGAAATAGATCCCCTCTGTCTTCAGCTACTTTGCAGGTTCATTCGGTCAAACGCTGTCCAAGTCTTTTCTTTTTCGATTTGGCACATCGTATCCACCAAAATCTCCACTTGAATTCTGCGTTTCTGACATCGAGGAACATATAATTTGGTTCCACATCTGTCCGTTGATCTTATAAATCCCTTCTAACTACCATATCTTATCGAAAAAACTATCCAAACGAGCTGAAATATCGAGGGTATGTGACGTTGGTTCTCACATAGTCATATATTTTTCTTCTGATCCCGAATGGATGTTTTGTGTGCGCTTGCGCAAGCATAACATTCCTGACACTACCGTTTGACCGATTTTGATGAAAATTTTGGCAACCTTGTAGTTAGCGCTACTGATCATCGTCTGTGAATTTCAGAGCGATCGGTATGATAGCAGCCCCTGCGCGGCGAAAATAAAAAAAATCTTGTAACGCATATAATATATATAATACCTATGTATTACTAGCATTTATAGCCGGCGACGCCCGGGTTTTAGTATTCCTCAATGCGTCTGGCATCAAAATTGGTCCATTCACATTCACATTACTCGGTGATTCGTAGAAACCAAATAATCGGGCTATGTAGAAACCCCTTCTGCGCAGGTCACTGTTTTCAGTGTTCAGTACCCTCGAGCTCCCTCCAGGAAAGCCCTAAATGGAGTATACTGGAGCCGGCTCGGGAATTAAAGTTTCATATAAATGCGCGGGATTCTGTAATTCCATCATTAATTATTTGTAGTTACTCATGAAGCATAAGGTAAATAATAAATGATAGTATAATAAACCGTTGTGTAATAAGTTACCTTTGTGTAATAATTTACCGTTGTGTAATAATTTACACAATAATACTTCAACGTTTGTTAAAGTTGCAAAAGTAGGTTTATCAACAAAATCCAAAATAGCCATCATTTTTCAAAGCAATAATATCACAGAACAACCAACTCGACTTCATACAGCCGTCCTTGATTATAATCAGGTGCTCCCTAGCAATGATATCGACACCTGAGAGGAAGAAGGGCCAATCTGATGGGTGGAAAACGATCAGTTTGGCCCTTCTTCCTCTCAGGTGTCGATTTATTATCTGGGCCGGATTTATAGTTTGATTCATGATCATGTTGACGAAGCTTTTCGGTGTATAAACGAACGGCTGGTCATACAGTGCTCCGGATGGTATCCGAAAATTCTTTAGTCCAAGATCAATTTAAAAACGTCAAACAAACCTTCTACTAACCCCCCCCCCCCCTTCTACATTTCAACCCCTATTTTTAACCCCTTAGAGATGACTGACAGTAACGCCGAACCAACTAGACCCCAAACGGGACCTACAAACCAAATTCCATTAATTTTGGTTCATGGTAACTAAGAGAAGTGCGAAGTACGGCGTACGGCGGGCATACAGAAATTTTGGATTATTATTTTCAATACCTTACCTTTACAATCGAGCACGAAAAAAAAAAAAATTTAACCCCCCTCACAATTTGATGGTTTACGTTTCAAGGTATGTAGAATCCGAAAATGCAATAAAAAAAGTCTGTCTGTCCGCCGTACGTCGCACTTCGCACTTTTCTTAGTTACCATGAACCAGAATTGATGAAATTTGGTTTGTAGGTCTCGTTTGGGTTCTAGTTGGTCCTCGAAGCTCAGCGTTACTGCCAGTCATCTCTAAGGGGTGGAAAGTAGGGGGTTAAAATTTTGAGAACGCCGTAGCTCGAAAACTTTCAATAGAATGGTATAATTTTTTTAAACGTTTCTAAGTTGACCTTGAACTAAAGATTTTTTGAGACCAACCGGAGCATTCGTTCGGACCAGTCGTTCTTTTGCACCGAAAAGCTTCCACATGATTGTGATTCATATTGATTCACGATTAACATGATCGTGAATCAAACGGTATAAATCCAGCCCAGATATCATCCCTGGGGAGAACCTGATTATAATCACGATGGCTGTATGAAGTCTAGTTGGCTGTTCAGTGATATTATTTCATTTGAAAAATGGTGGCTGTTATAGATTTTGTTGATAGTTACTTATGCAACTTGAACAAACGAAGAAATATTGGGTAAATTATTACAAAACGGTAAATTATTACGCAACGGTTTATTATACTATCTACGCTTAAGGGGCATCTATACAGGTAAATTATTACACAACGATTTATTATTTACCTTATGCTTCATGGAAAACTAAAAATAATTCGTGACTGAATTATTGAATCCCGCACATTTGTATGAAACATTAATTCCGGAGCCGGCTCCAGTACTCAAACTAGGGCTTTCCGGGGGGGAGTTCGAGGGTGTTGCCCACAGAAAACAGTGATCTACGCAGTGTATACAGGTAAGTAATAAACCGTTGTGTAATACATTACATCGTTTTATTGCATTTTCGCATTCTACCTTGACGTAAACCATCAAATTTTGAGGGGGGTGTTATATTTTTTTCCCATGCTCGATTCCAAAGGTTCATTATTGAAAATAATAAAAACCAATAATGTCTGTCTGTCCGCTGTACGTCGTACTTCGCACTTCCCTTAGTTACCATGACCCAAAATTAATGAAATTTGGTTTGTAGGTCGCATTTGGGGTCTAGTTGGTCCGCAAGGCTCGGCGTTAATGTCAGTAATCTCTAAGGGGTGAAAAATAGGGGTTGCATTTTCCAGGACGCCGTTATCTTGAATTTTTTTACGTTTATAGTTCAGGAACTTAGGAGTTTTTCGACCACCCGGAGCATTGTACGTTCAGCCGTTGTTTCACAGTGAGGCCCTGATGTTTGCACCGTCAAGTTTCGTCTCCAGGAAGGTGAATCAAATTGTATACATTCAGCCCAGATATTGTTGCTAGGGACGCCGCAGCAATCTTGTATCCGGTAGTTGAAATGAGAGTTTTACTGGTCCAATTTTGGGGGGATTGTTAATCGTTTCCAATGGTTTTCAGTGGTTTTTTTCCTAAAATGTGCTTGGGAAATAATTCGCAGCATGTTTCAAACCAATATAATATAGTTCTCCAACAAATAATATACGTTTTAGTGTTCTCGTCTGTACGTACATGGTTAACCCTAACATATGATGTTCTCGGTATTGTTCCCAATTTACTTTCAATTTCATCACTGTTCGTTGCCAATGGTCATTTGAACAATACACCACCGAGGACAATGCAAACGGATTGGGCGGGCTACCGACAGCCCGTGGACCTCTTGATTTATTTTATTCCCTGTTTTTTTCACGTCATGTCACGCCAACTGTTTTTCTCCAAACGCGAAAGGTCGTTGTGCTGGGAACCAAACTGCAAAAGCCGGGTTCTTTGGCGACGCTTTCCACTCCCAACCATTATCACTCCCTCCTTCCGAAAAAACCTCCTCTCCCAAAGAAGAAATATGATTCTGACATCGTTTGTGTATCTTCATTCGAGTCACGTAAGGGCCAACAAGCTTCTAGCTATGACTTTCAGATCAACCCTCCATCCGCGCCTGCACTCATACTATTCCCTTCACTAACGCCATACAACCCGCTAACTTTTCTGGACTTTCTCTTTTCTCATAATCTGCAGACTTTATCTTCTTTTTGTCATTTCTCCTTTTTTTCGCGCAGTCTCTTCTACCCTTCAATCCTTTTGTCCCTTCCCCTATTTTCACGACTCATTGCGGTTTTCTCCCTAACTCGATTTTTTCCAGGTTATCTTCTCCACCATTTACCTGAAAAACGGTGGGGCTGAGTGATTTCTGCCCGTAGAAGGGAAATTTATTCAAATCCCATTACATCAGCGAATCTCTCGCCAAAGTATCATCGGATTTAAATTTTCCCCGAGATTGTCTCATTAACTCTTATACCGTTTAATGGGTTTGGAATCCATCTCAATAAATTCATTAATCTTCTGGGTTCTCGTATTATTTCGCTATTTTTCAGATCTTGGCGCTAAGCCACGTCCGAGTTTGTTGATACAAAATGAAATGCATAAATACTACGGCCTTCAGATTAATCCCCGAAAAATTACTAAAGGGATCGTAAATGAAAATTATTATCCTCGTACACAGTTAATATTATCCTATCACCGAGTGACGTTAGAGCTAATCATGACTGTCTTCTGGTGGTTGCGTAGAAGCTATGACCTGCTGGTCATACGGCGTGGTAATATATTTCAGAGCAGTTACAGTCCGTGATACATGTTTTACAATCGTTGATGATATTTGTGCCTACTTTTGGTTTATTATTTTCACTAATGATCCTTAGTAATCGAGCATGAACATTTTTAACCCTCTCCCCCCGCTTTCAAAATTTTATGTTTTCCGTTTCAAGGTACGTAGAATCCGAAAATGGAATTTGAAAAAATAAAATTCTGTCTGTACGCCGTACTCCGCACTTGCCTTAGTTACCATGGACCAAAATTAATGAAATTTGGCTTGTAGGTCCCATTTTGGGTCTAGTTGGTCCGCGAAGCTCGGCGTTACTGTCAGTCATCTCTAAGGGGTGAAAAATAGGGGTTGAAATTTCCCGAACGCCGTTGCTCGAAAACTTTCAGTAGAAGGGTATGGTTTTTTTAACGTTTTTAAATTGATCTTGAACTTATGGATTTTTTAAGACCACCCGGAGTATTGTACGTCCAGCGTTTGTTTGCGGCGAAAAGCTTCGTCAACATGATCGGGAATAAAACGCTATAAATCCAGCCCAGGTATCATTGCTAGGGAACACCTGATTATAATTACGCATACCATGCTATACCCCATGGCTTACAGCTCATGAAGAACCCTGGCCTCCCGCAATCGGTTTTCTTCTTTCTTTTTCGGGTTTCGTAACAGCTTTGACGATTTACGGTGAATTGAAACCCGCTAAAACCCGTTTGACTAGCTGAACCGGTGAACTCAACCCCGTTTCCTTGTTGACAAACATCCAATTTAGACCCAGGAGAACTGTCGCGATAAAACACTTGTTGACTGCGTACACTGGTTTAGTTTTCGATGTGGAATCGATGCGGAGTGAACTGCATCTTACTGGAAATGGTTACCGGTTCCGAAAACGAAAAGGGTTACGTGACGGCGTAGAAAGGTGGCTGTGTTCTGAAGATAAGAAACGGTGAATAAAATAGTATTTAATAAAGCTCTGTTTACTCTGTGTAGGTTTAAAGCACACAATCATTGTACAGACAGACAGAATCGCAAAACATTAAACAAAAGGGCCTATTAAATTAAAAATATTTATCACTATTTTAGGGAACGTTTTGGAGAGAAGTGTTGGCCACAGACATAGTCATTATACTCGAATGTAATATGGAAAATTTACAGTGACTGGAAAATTTCTCCCTCCTTAGCCTTCTGGAGGAATGGTACAGCATGAACTGGCATAGTTTTAACCATACATACATCTGCGTTTGTAGCACAGTAGGTAGCTAATTTTTCGTCGACAATTCTCTAAAATAAAATAAAAAAGTTCGTAGCAGTGGGCATTCCTAAGTCTGAGGAAAGTATGCTCGCTCATGCTTTTACCTGAGGAGGAGCGCCGGGGTTCAGTTCACCGCCCCGGGGAAGGAACCGAGTCTCAATATTGGTATACTGGGTTTGAGTTCACCGAACACGAGCTTTTACAGGGATAGGTCATTGGCCCATCGCCCTACCTGTGGAGGGGCTGCCTCCTCACAGATTACAGGATCGCTGAATTTTTCTATGGTTGTCTCCTCTATAATAGTTTGGTTGCCTTCTCTCAGGCTGATGAGTCCAATCCTTGAAATCGATTTTTTTGTTCTGTGATATTATTTTATTTGAAGAATGATGGTTATTTTCGATTCTGTTGATAGGTACTGGCTTAATTTGAAAAATGTTATGCTTCATGAATAACAAAAAATTATTAATGATAGAACTCTTGATTCCACCGCAGGCTTATAAAATGTGATTGCCCAGCTGGCTCTGGTACTCGATTTAGGGCTCTCTTGTGGGAAGCACGAGGGTAGGTATTGACCACAGAAAACAGTGATCTATGCAGAAGAGACATCTATACAGGTAACTAATAAAATCCGTTGTGTTGCGTAAATTGTAAATTCGCAGCTTTTTTATTCCTGGAGCGCTTATATTCGGTGTATTTGTTTTTTCTCGAACTGACTCGTAAGTCTAAAACTTTAGGTACCCAACATGCTGGTCATAATTTCATTTGAGGAGTACACAACAAAAATTTCACTCGACGCTATTTTGCGACTTAACCGCCTTTTTCATAGTTGATCCTGTCGTAACGACGGTGTTACATAAAGATTAGAGGTGTGGATGAATCTACCATTGTTAAGGTTATGAGTGGGCGGGTGAGGGGGAGATAGTTATTTATTGGTTAAGTTACCGAGCACCTCCCCACTCTCAACCTACTTCCTCTTAGTCGAATTTTCCGCGCAAGGTTTCCCCGGTGATTAATATTCACGCAATATGACCTCTGAGTTTGGAGGGTGCAAAGGCTGCGAGCTGCGAAAGAACACGGGTCACTGTTATAAATTTGAATTATGGGCTTCCATAAACAAGCTCTCAGCACCCCGTTCCGACATGAATGGAGCTCGCCGGAAAGTCCTTAGCCTTTTTCTCTATATTACCGAAACGTGTTCTTTATTTTCCTTATAAATATGCCTATATCCATTTCATCGTTAACCACTTGTCATTCTACATTCTCATGAACCCCAATCCACCTTTTGAATGTTGGTGGTACCGGAAGGCCTAGCGCAACTTGTTACAGGATTACTTCCCAGAGCAAGCCCTTCTGTCTAGTCCGAACGAAATGTAAAAATTCCACTTCTTCATCACGCATCCGAACCTAAACCTTCAGGGCTATTTTTTGTAATCGCCCCGGCCCATTTAGCTGAGCAAAAACCGAAAAATCAGTATCACTAAAAAAATTGTTGTACCATAAAAACGACAGTTGAGGAGCCACAGAAAAGAGATTCAGAGCGCTTATTGCCATTTGTTCGTTAACCAAGTAAACATGGGCGTTCATTCATACGCGCGAAGGGGTGCCCTACACTTTGGAAGCCTCAGAATTGCCCGTCTGGTCTCATTGAGTGTCGTGGTGGCAATTATTGTTTCAGTCCTACCTTCAGTGATGGACCCCAACATAAGCAGGAAGTTCAGTTATTTAGTTTTTAATATAAACTAAAAAAAAAACTTCAAACTATCTTAAAGAATGATTTATATACACCAAGAATAAGCCATTTTCAACTGCCTATATGATAGTGGGATCTGTTGTGCTGATGTTTGCTGAATATTCCTATAGGACATTCTGCTTTGAAGAGGATGGATGTCGTCAATTTTTTACATGAGAGCAAAAGCGTGAGTGGAGCTGCCAAAGCTCCGTTTACGGGTAGGTCAGTTTATTGAATTGGACAGTTTTGTCTCCACGAAATATTGGCTAATATTAAAAAATTGTTGCAATAATATTTCCGAAAAGTGAAAAAAATGCGGTCGTGACATCAGTACATTTCTCTCGAAAAAGAAAAACTCTGGATTGTATTGAAAACCCTCTAATTGAACAGATTGTTAGTCACTTCGGATCCAGTTACATCATCTCAGACCACTCCCATCAAATGCTCTTGAAGAACAGTTACCTTCAGAGGTTCTTTAATTACTAACAATTCCATAAATATAACCACTTGGTTTTTAACAAACTGTTGGAAGAAAAAAATATACCTAGGCTATTATAGGTTTGATTTTGATTATTTTACTAAACCGACTTATAAATAATTTTTTAAAGTTTGGAATCATAATAATTAGCAGATATGTGGATCATCATTACATTTTGATGCCTTACATCAGAGTTGAGGGCCATACCTACTGAAAATAGGATCTGAAGTATTCGAAGAGAAGGAGGGGTCGGTCGCCAATAATATTGATATCAGTAGGTACATTTTGTATGGTTTAGACTGAAAATTTGAATGTTGCACCTTCAGAAACATGAATAGTAAATATTTAAACCACGCATGCCAGTTAGAACCAGAATTATGATTTTTGAACACTTTTTCCCACTGCAGCCATGGAAAGTACGGAAGTACTCGAAGTTTCGTCATTCCAAGTTTCGCCCCTCGACTGCCAATGGTGGCACATTGTTCTCAATAATTCCTGTTGGTCATCTGGTCTGAAGAGGTAGGCTCGGTCAACTAGACGACACAACGTCGTTGTTGAACAATGGCAGTATGAATGGAGAACGCTTTCCAAGTAACTTATGATTTTTGCTTCCTCACTACCGAAGGTAGGAAGCCTTAGATTCTTGATTGAGTGAAAAACATTTATGTCCTCCAGAATGAAAGTTTACACAACCATTTTGCGTTTCAGACATCGAGGAACGTTTTTGATTCCGTGTCTGTCTCTCTGTGGTAATTCATTGTTACGCCCGTAACTACCCGAAATAATGGTCGAAATGGGCTAAAATTTGAAGGATAGGTGCGAGTTGGGTCACAGATGATCCCATACAAAAATCATTGGAAAAGTACTGTAACTTTCGTCTGCGCATGCGCAATCGTGTAATACTTGAAATGCCCTTAGCCATCCTAAATATCGTGGAAATGAGTTCAAACTTGGAGGGTCGATCAGGAATAATACTTTGATAGCTTCAAATGAATTTCATTGGAATCGTAATGTAACTTTCGTCTGCGCATGCGCGAACATGAAATGTTGACCATTTCCCTGTAACGCTTCCAACTGCGCGAAAAATAGTCGTAGAGAACTGAAATTTCGGGGGTAGGTACACGCGGGTTTGATCGCAGATGGTTCAACTTTAGAATCATGGAAATCGTCCTGACTGCGCATGCGCAAACGTGAAATACTTTACACCCGGTAATTACCTTAAATATCGTTGAAATGAGTTCAGATTTAGAGGGTCGATCAGGAATACCACTTTGATAATTGCATGTGAATTTCATCCGTCCGCGCATGCGCAAACATGAAATGTTGACCGTTTCCTTGTGGGCGGTCCGGGTTTGGGCCCGCACGTATGAAATCACGACTGGTTTGGGCCCGCAGCGCAACGGTTTTGGGCCCGTTGGGTTTTGAAGACGCAAGTGGTTTGGGCCCCTTGGTAAACCATACTTTTCTTGCCCCACAAGCGTGTATTCTGTCAATACTTACGATAAATATAAGTTGCTGATACATGTATGTATCATAGTCGTATGTAATATCTCTGCAAATAAGAAATTACATTACTTACTATGACGGTAGGAGAGTCTGTATGTATTTATTACTACAATTCATGAAGGTATGTGAGTAATGTATTTTAATTAGGCTCATACGTACAAGGTCTCAATCAGAGCCTTCATGGTCTGTGCCGACTGTGCCTCCATACTTGCGGCCCACTCCAGTAAGGAAGGCATGGACGTCCTTATCTTCACAGAAAGCCTCCCACATCATGTTCAAATTAATGTTCAATCTTGTCTCTCGTCGGTTTCCGAAGCACATTAATTGCCCCTGAAAATGTTAAGATACCTGCTGTGGTCCGAAAAATCCCCAATTTGACTGTCAATAATGACTTAGGGGTCCTAAAATGTCAAGAGGAATGAATTACCTACCTCTTTTCACACTTGCAATTTTCAAAGAGCTTTCCGACTGAATTTGCTGGATGCATTGTGAAATGCAAGAAGGCAAGTTAGCGAGTACTGCACGGCCGACGGAATCCATATCGCAGGTTCATAGGACACGCTTATCTCATCAAAACAACCTCCTCCCGTCCGAGCCCAAAGCCGAGACGGTTCACGGGCCGTAACCCGTTGCCATATCGAGGGCATTTCACCCTCTGCGGGCCCAAACCCGCGACGCTCTTCCTTGTTAACGCTTCCAACTACGCGAAAAATAGTCGTAGAGCGCTGAAATTTTGAGGGTACACGCGGGTTGGATCGCAGATGGTTCCATATCAAAATGAACCTACCCAACTACTTTATACGTTCATGTGATTCAAGTGAGGAAGCTATACTGCCTACTCGAATTGGCAGGCGTTTTTTTTAGTTTTTTTTTGGTGGGTAGTTCAGCACCTATACCTACTTCTGGATAGAAATATTGACAGTGCTTCAGTAGATCTAGGTAGTACCAACTAAAGACCTAAGGTCTACCGTAATTCATGAACATACCAGTGTGTCGTTTCCCAACTACGTTCTACTAATGGTCGGATAGTACATGGTTTTCAGGTAAACCTTCGCTCATGCGCAGGCTCGCTTGCTACCGCTGGCCAAAACAGAACGCGCCGTTTGCGTGAAACAGTGTCTCTATACTATTAGGCATGTTGCCAGTTCTCCTTCAAGTAGGTAATAACCGCGTTTTGCAACATTCTGATTGTTTTCCGAAAAAAATGAATCAAACAGTTTCCTGAGCTTCAGGAATTTCATGGAAAATCCACTGGACCTTGATTCGAAAAATTTCCCATTCGCAGAGTCCTAGGTCCGATAAAATGAAATGATCACCTACGAGTACTATTCGTCCTAAAGGTTTTAGGTGTTCATTCCTGACTTTAGAACTGAATATTTTACATGGACGTCTACCACTGCCTTGCCATGTTCGCTAATGGATTGCTGGTACGGGACCAGCGGTGGTGCTGGTCCGTCATGGATTTTTTTATTTTATCTTACAGTGAGAAACCGTTGCGTCGGGCGGATTTCCCGCAGACGAAAAATTCAATAGGACACCTACAAAAACAGACGTCCAGCTTGAATTCATGCGGAGAGACCTGATACGAGCCGCCGCGCCCTTCGTATTCGATTTAGATGATAAATCCAGCTTTTACCTCGTTTCCCAGGTCCGGTGTAAAACCGAGAGCGGTGAGGTGTAGGTGTTTTCATAGCGTTACCCATACAGCGTGATCTCTGTTCTGTTTGGGTGAAGATGACTGAGATATCGCACTTTTTATTTTTTTATTGCGAGCTTTTTTTTTAAATTTCTGCAGTCCCGCCCCAAACGACCTGATATAATCTCTCCATTAATAAACTCTTACGTAGTGACGTCAAGCATCCGTCATGGACCACCTTTTTAGGATTGCGACTATACGTAATTTCAACTCGTTTTACAGCCCTAATTACTGAAAAGCTGAGAAAACATTCATTAGGTAATGAAAACGCAACTCGTTGATAACCTTCGTTTTAGGCCGGTTTCACCAGTTTTTAATCAACGTTTACTTATTAAACCGAACATGTCAGGAGTTGAACATAGATATATAATTGTTTCACCAACCTCGTTTAAGATAAATCAATGATCAAAAGAGACAAATCGACTGTCAAACTAACCAGCCGATTTTGGGTGGGCAGCGTCCTAAATAGAGAGAGATTACATGTTCTTCAACTGATAATTCACCACGCACAATATTAATGTCATCAAGTCGTGGAGTATTGCTGTATATATATAATCAGTTCTCCGTATTACCAAGGAGTAGTTAGCATTATCATATCCGTACACAGGGGACGAGATAAAAGGTTGAAAATCGTCGTTCTGGATTCTGAAGACAATATCGTCTATTCATGAAGATGCTGTCTATTCATCTACTGATTTTGATCTTCTTTCATTTATCGAGACCATTGATAAATAATTATATTCCTCTTTGGTATGGTAATAACCTACAGCTGCGTTTTCAAACAATTACTGGTGTCGCCCCGATCCAGTGGATAACAATTTTATCAGAATCAAGTAATAAGATAGTTTATTTGAAGTTTATGTAGAATGGGAAGTGTGAAGGGGACAAAACTAATTTCCGTTTCTGGCACTCCGCTTTGGTCGTTTTATGTCCAGATATGTCGCGGGCGGGTAAAATCTTCGATAAGGAGGGGTTTGGAGACTTTGAGCCACTAATGGATTTGTGTGTTCAGTGTGCCGTTGGGTGAATTTGGTCATTTCCAGAGGATTTCTTCAAAGGATTTGTGATGAGGACGAGTCCAGCTGAAGGTTGTTATATACTTAATGTTTGCGTACAATAAATTGGAGGATTGTGGTCTTCTAGAAGGTTTTATTCTGCCTTCCACGGAGATTCCCCCGCTCACAGTTCTTATACTCCCTAGGCCTCCAGAATTTGCTGTAAAGTTTTTGGTGCCACCATGAAGCCGGGAAGCCACGCTGCCACCAGTTGTGCCATCTGTCAGAAAAATGCGTGTTTGGTGTAGTTTTTCGTGTTTTCCAGCACGCTGAATCAAATGGAATAACTTTCAAAGCTCTATCGTTCATCCTTACAGCGATTTATATATATTGCCATAAAACGTTACGAAAAATAGTAGTTATTGAGCGTGGTACATGGGCAGATTTGAGCTTATTTTTAAAATTACGTGAGGCACCTGGTCAGCGGACCCATTAGTATATTGAACAATGAAAAAAGGTTTTTTTGTGAACCCCGGTCACTGAAAACGTCGAAACGAAAGGAAAACGATATAATTTACTATCAACGCACTTCCGTCTTGAAATATTTGTTTCGAAAGTGAAAGCAACTTCCTAAGAGATTTCCAGTTGACACCGACAAAGCACAGTATAAATCAACGGTTATGGGTTATAGCAAAAGAGGGGCCAGTTCCGTCGAGAGGCCACAAATCAGCACTCTGAAACTTCGGATGTTTATGCTTTGTGGTGAAGATCTTCGTTGGTTGGTTCTTCGCTTGTAAGTTACGTTTCTTCCATTTTTGAAACGACTTCCTTCCTCAGGCGCTTGATGTACGGGTCGTGTGGTTCACTCTTGTGATTGGAGACCCATATCAACTGTGGTTTTAGAACCATATCAATAGTAATGAATTGTTGTGGTATGTACCTAATAACTTCATACTATCGTTTGTCGGGGAACAGCCGTACCTCCTACGTATACCTCCACCCAAGATTATCTCAATTTGAACCGGATGAGTATTCGATTTGATTCTTCAGTTTTCTTCTCTTTTCGTTGGTTATTTATTATTTTATTATTATTATGTTGTTTATTATTTTAATAATGAACCTTTGGAAACGAGCGCAATTCTTTTTACCTCCCCCCCCTCCATTAATATTAGATGGTTGTCGTTTCAAGGTACGTAGAATCCAAAAATGGAATAAAAAACGCTGCAAATTATAACACAAAGGTTTATTTACCTGTATAGATGCCGCTTCTGCGGGGATCACTGTTTTCGGTGGTCAGTACCTACCCACGTGCCCCCCCCCCCCTACCATAAAAGCCCTAAACAGAGTACTGGCGCCAGCTGGGAAATAATTATAGTCTCATAATATACGCGGTGGATTCCAGAATTTGTCATTATTTTTTTTTTTTAATTGATGAAGCATATCAACAAAATCCAAGACAGTCATCATTTGTCAAACGAATAAGTATCACGGAACAGCCATCTCGATTGATCAGACATTTCAAATTCAGTCAGCACACTCAGTTTCGATCAGCCATGTGTGATTAGGCGTTTGCTAGCAATGATAATTATCTGGGGGTTGACGAAGCTTTTTGGTGCAAAAGTCAGATTGAACGACGTGCAGTGGCGTACAATGGGTGGTCTCAAAAAATTCCCAAGTTCGAGATCAGTTTAAAAAGTAAAAGAATTCGAGGTAACAGCGTCCTGGAAATGTCACCCCGTATTTATCACGCCTTAGAGATGACCGCCAATAACGCCGAGCTTCGCGGATTACACAAACTAGACAACTATAAACCCAAATGGTAATTACATACCAAATTTTATCAATGTTGGATCGCGAAATTGAGTTGGTTGTTCCGTGTTATTATTTAGTTTGAAGCATGATGGTTATCATGGATTTTGTTGATAGATACTTTTGTACTGGTACAAACATTATGCTTCATGAATAAAGCAAATAATTAATGATAATATTCTTGAATCCACCACGTATTTATGAACTTGCAATTGCCCGACCGGCTCCATTACTCTGTTTAGGGCTTTCCTGTGGGGAGCACGAGGGTAGGTAATTTCCACTGAAAACACGCAGAAGGGGCACCTTCACTGGTAAATAATAAACAGCTGTGTAATAATTTTCAGCTTTTAAAAATGCAATCCGAATCGCAACTCATTGCAGTGGTAGGTAACGTAACATCTCTGCAAACAAAGCATAAATTAAATAATCAGTTTTACAGACGGTCATGTAGAGCGGAAGGCATAATATATGTTACATGTCGGTGCCAGACAGTCTTTGGATGTAAATGATAAGCGTTCTGGCGTAGACAGCGAGCTTCAAATATATAATGGTAAGGTGTGAAGGGAGTTCCAGCATCGACCTTGCGAGGAATACCTAAAGGGATGTCTCAAAGTAGTACTATCACTCTGTAGATGTGAATTCTTCATCAGTTGGCATTCACGGGCGTTGGAGTATTGCTCAGCAGGTGGTATATTATTGCTGCATTATTGCTCATGAGTCATATACCTACATTTAGTTGGTATCCTTTTTGTGTGGGTGCTAATATGAATTCTAGGATATTCACCCTCCAGCGAATTCGGTTTTCATGTGATTCCTTAATAAAGTAATTATTTGGTTAATCAAATTTGTTTTCTGATTTCCTAAGTAAGGAACACCCAAAAGAGATTCCGGGGTTTCCAAATGCCGAGGGAAAGTACTATAATGAGCGAGTGAAATGAGAAAAAGCGAAATTTTCCTTTGACCAGACTGTAACTAGTGACGCCACCATGCATAGACGAAAGTTTGGTTCTCATTTGAGCAAGAAGATGCGGAAGTCTGATTCCAAAGCCATAAGTATGGAACGTTCTTAAGACTATCCCGCACATGAGCACCAACTAGCTCATTATGACTGATTGTTGTTGATACGTATTACAAAGGGTTTTCGGGTACACAGATGGATAGGCACTGAACATAAATGGTTTGGTTTGCAAAACGTGAATGAAATCTTTGACTGTGAGGAAAAATACGGTTTTATCCCAGAAGGATCATCCATCTATCTTTGTTAACTTGAATGGATGATTGTATTATTATTACACATCGACGTTCATTACAGCCACCACTTCTCAAAATCGGCCGTATACAGTATCGTAATAAATAATGTTCAAAAGAGGATTACAAAAATGGCTTCAAACCATTAAAGTATTCATAATTTGTTAGTTAAGGGAGCCAACAGTTTCACTCCGCCTCGTTTCTCAGATATTTTCAAAAAGATTTGTGTATTTCTGAAAATGAAAGTCTGTTTAATAAACTCTGCGTGGAGCTGTACCCTGCTAAAATGAGTTTCCAGCTGTCCCCAAATCTTCAGGCATCGTATTCAGGATCGAAATATTTTGTGTAGGTAATTATAATTCTTAGTATAACCCATTGCTTGCTTCTGATGGGCCGCCACAAGAGCTAAATGGTGTTTTCCCATTCCAGTTTCCTTACCGTTTTCATTTATACTTTTTATTTAAGATTTTTATTGTCCTTCCTCCCCTCCCTCCGTTTTATGTACGGTTGGGTGGTTTTTTTTCTCGAAGTTTATTAGCCCCGGAAGGAAGGAAAGAGGGCTGTTTCGGATGAATTGTATTCAAAATCTCCATGAGCGCAAAAACGGAGGTAATACTCTTAAAATATATAGTATGCCGTTATCCTTACGGGCGTGGCGAGAGATTTTTATGCACCCTATAAATTTCTCGTTGTTTTTCTCCCTTCGTAATTAAATTAGAGGGCAGCGAGAAAGAAAAATCTTCAGTTGTAAACCATTTAAATGGTGTCACTCTCAAACGAACCGTATCTAACGTGTCTGGCTGTCGATATTGCTTTTATGTCCTCAATTCTCTTCCACGCCATCGACCAAATTTGATGATAGCTACCTATATTGCGTTTGGAAAATATTCGACGTATCTGAGTTCAGAACGAAACCTTGTGAAAACTGCTCATTATACAGAATCATAACAAGGTGGCCTTTCGTTTTTATTACTTTGTTGTATGATATGTTGTAATTATATTTAAAAATGCTTTTCCTCGTTTCCTCATAAATCGTAACGTAATTTCTGGCGCAGAATACCTACCTCCTTGGATCCTGAAGCAATTCTAGAGCCTTCAAAGTAAATGGCGCTCCTAATTTCCACGTGGTACTTGCAGATATGAGGTTGCTGTCTTATCACCGTTTTTGAACCTTGAAACATTCTGAACCTCGAAGTTTGGGTTACATCAGGGATTATCACTGAATAGAGTCTAACTGAAGTGGAGCTCAAAACCAGACCCCCCCCCCCCCCACCCGGTGCGTTCAGCCGTTTAGAAGCCTCCTGACAACCCCAGTAAATTCTGGCGACGCCACCGATCTCCAAGACTGGCTTCGGACCTACAGCAATCCACTATAACTTGTGCAATCTACAAATTTGTGAGTAACCACCTGAATGTAGGGAAGATGGAATACGTTGACTCAAGGCTCCAATATCATACTGGTTTTGTTTACAAACCGTTGAAGCCCCATTTCGACCAAACTCGTGGATTTTTAAAATCATATCATCCTGCTTAATGCCACAGCAGCACTGGTTGGGTACCTTTCTCGCCGTCGAAAGCATACTAATAATTACAAACCTACTACCGGTCTCACGCGGATATAGTGGTACGAGATTTTCCCTGACTTTGAAACCACACTCGCTTCCTCATCCTTTCAGAATAGAACACAGGAACTCCAACATCCTGAAGAGAAATCCTGCTTTAAAGTCAGTGCCAGATCATTAGTGGCTAGTTCACTATTCTATTATATTCCTCGCTTCACAATCATTTATGATGATTCACCCCATAATTGTAGAATGCCGATTGCGCTGACGTCATTGTGTGGGCATGGCTACAATTCACCTTAATATAGGCACGACGTACGAGTTTTATGCATGTATATCTATTCGTGGTGGGCCTGTTGCGGTCACTTGGTGGGTGGGAGCGGGCCCAACTCCTTTCGTCCCAACCCAAGGCGGTGACGGAGTGGGAAGGGTCGAGCGAAATGATTTAACGTAAAGCAGGTTCGCTTTTACTTCTGTTTCCGAACATACCAATCCGTACCACTTCTTACCAGCCTGGGTAATCTCTCACCACTTTCGCCCTCCAAAATTTAAACTTCCTCTTGTGCACTGCTTTTCAATCCTTTCTCAACCAATTTGATTACTTGTTGGTCTGACTGTTCGTCTGTCAGCTTTTTTTTTTAAATTACATATTCCTCGCACTAGTACACCCTAGCACGAGGAAATTTATTCAAGCCTGCTCCCCGAGAGATTAAGTACAGTACAAGATCACAAGTAACATTATAGCGAAATACTTCAACATCATTATGTATTGTTATTGCTATCCGATGCACTCTTGTCCGTCACTCGATTCCTAACGATATAATCTTTTTTGGCACTGCAGAACCTAATCCGTTTTACAGTAACTTCATGTCCATGGAGTTTAAAAATATCGTTATATCTTGCAGATGTTTTGAAATCAGATCCTTCATTGGCATCGGCCACATACCACTTTGTAGGACGCATCGCCTTTCAAGACGGGCAGGGCACGCTGTTGCTCCAAATGCCCGCAACGAAATGGGAGGTGCTCCCAGTCCTGCGCCTCCGCCGAGCATGTACACGAGGCGTCCTCGCTAGGGGTAGAATCGGTGGAGAAACTCGCGAACTCTTCCGTCTCCATTTAACATCAGAGTTAACTGTCAAGACAAGGGAAGGTCAACCCGGAGCCGATCGCTAATCGTTGGGAAGAAGGCCTTAGTTCTCCTGCCGTCCGCCGCTTCACCGCCGTCCGCCGTGCGTGCGTGCGTACGCGCGTGTGTGATGTGTGTGTGTGTGTGTACGTAAATCCCTATGTGGAAGAGTGGCCTTAATAAAGAGCTAAAATGTAGAGGGTTGGGCTCGACATGGTCCCTGATTCAATCAAATCCAGCCTGCACACTTCTTTTGCGCCTGCGCAAACAAGAAACTCTTGTCAGCACATCCGGATTTTCCGCGCTAAGGTGGAAAATTTATTGCCCATTGTCGTAGTACCCCTCAAATGTAACACATACCACTCACATGTAGGTTACCTATAGATTTTACCAATAAACGAGGAGAAAGACGAGCTGTGCAACGCCTCGGTTGAAGCCCAGAAGCGTTCCCCTCCATCAAACTCCCAATGACTCTCAACGGCCGTTAACAACCGTTGACAGACGGGGGACGAGGTGGAGGTGCCTTTATTAGGCGCCCAGCTCTTGATTCGACCGACCTTACTCTTACCTGCGACTTCTCTCTCACCTTGCGCCTCCTCTCTCGCCTACCCTTCCATCACCCTTAGCGTCTGATGTGGTGGTAACCGCGGGGCGCTTCTTCCTCTAACTCTCGCTGTGGTGATAACCACGGGGTGTTAGAGGTCCCTTAAAGACTCCCAAAGGGCACATCCTCCTCTCTCCTGCGACCTACCCAAGCCTACCCTACCTATCACTCACCACGCTGGTGACCCAGCTGGTGGTGTGGGAACTGTCTGGCACCGCACTCATAATAAATTATTCGTTTCAAGTTACCGAATTATAAGTACCTATTTAGATGGAACTTTAAATAGCTGTTCGTCCTAATGCGGCTTGACGGTTGTGGGGACAGGAACTGGAAATATTTGTTAATAGACCAAATTAAGGAAATTAGACTCAGTTTGAAGGGGTTAACTGCACAAACCTCCAGACTAACCTGTCCAGTTTAACCAGATGGATCGAAAGTAGGTACTCCAAACAGACTAGGTAACTTTCGTTGAACTATCCCAATTCTGTTTCATTAAACCTCTGCCAAAGGCGGCAGCAACGGTTTCATGTCACCTGTGGTATCGTGTTGAGGGAAAGAAATTGAAAAAAGCTTTTCAGGTCCCGGACTGAGTTTTTCCCCTGTTGAAGGTTTGGTATGGGGTGGATTGGGAGTTTTTCTGCACTTCATCCTCTGGACCCGCCTGACCCGGGAGGATGAGAAAGAGCTTTGAATATTCATTGAGAGTTTGAAGAGGGTTTGACGACTCATGGGGAAAGTTCTCTTCGTCTGACTGATCGGTCGTGCAACCCGATTAACCGGATGCTCCCTGCCAAACATTATTCAGTATTCAACGTGCGGGAGAAAAATCCGAATATTGATATCCAACGTATGAACCAGGGGCCGGGAGTGACGTTGAACAATATTGTGTTGGAGGATGAGGCTCAGATGTAAAATTGTTTCTGATGAGATTGCTGATCCATCCTGATCTCTTCTCAGCCCTGAATATAGAAACCATATTTATCCATGAGTTCGAACCAAAAAGCCTTGACGGATGTCAGGAACGTGGTAGGCCTGTGACAGAGTGAGAAGAGTGTGACGGGGTACCCTCGAGAGTCCCCCTTCTAAATAAGCGATATCATCACCAATTAAGAAGGGATAGCGATTGGGTTTCAGCCTGACCGCCCCCATCTTCACTGGAAGCACAAACAACTCAAGAACTGCCCACCGCCACACTCTTCCTCACATGACATACTTCTGGGTAGCAGAAGTATGAGAACGAAAAGGGGAGTTGAAAAGTAGTAGGTATGAACTTCTGGTTCAGGAAAGGACATCTGGACAACATCAATGTGACCAATCTCCATCGTAATGGTACTACCTCAATAATATTTACTGGTGGAGAACAATGCTCCTACATACGAGTATTGGCGGATAATGTTGTCAGAGGTTGTTGTCCAGTGAATTGTGCTCATCTGGGTAACCTCTTGGTGATCAACCTCCATCGTTAGGATGGAACAACTATTGGGACTTGTCAATTGAGACATGGCATTAATCGCCTTTGAATGAACTTAATATATATAGTTATACTGAGTTCTAAATGGTGAGGGTGCAATAGATGTTTGCATTATAAAAGGTACAGGATGTTTGTCAAGGAATCAACCTTTGGGCTTATCCTTCTGGTAAGCCCTCAAAATGTGGATGGAGTATGGAATTACTCAGCGCCTACTACCAAACCACGCTCTGCTACCATGTGGCAGAGTGAGAAGAGTGAAGGTGGACCCTCGAGAGTCCTCCTTCTAGATTAGCGCTATTGTTGCCAGTGAAGAAGGGATATCGATTAGGTTTCAGCCTGACCGGCCCCACATCTGCACTGGAAGCACAAACAACTCGAGAACTGCCCACCGTCGCAGGCCTTAGAGGATTGGAGAAATTGCGATGTAAGATTTTAGGTATTGGATTTTGATTGTTGTTCCCTGGGAATTTGGTTGGCTGTAGGAGCTTTGTTCTGTTATGGAATCAAATTTCATGAAATTGAAGTCGGACCATCTAGTAACTGATGGATCGCAGTTCGACAGTTTTCCCTTGCTTCTGTCCCTACCGGATTCTCCAGTTCCGATGAACTCATGTTCCAAGGTCGTAGATATTTACTGAAACTTCCCCCCCCCCCCACCTTACTCAATTTAATATTAGTTTTTCTCATGATGGCATGCCTCATGCCGAACTACCCTCGACATTCCCAAAGTTTGGTTGAATTCAAATAACGTAAAACGGAGACGAAACATGCAATTTTGTGATTCTTGATTGATGTACAGGTGATTCGAAGGTACGTGCTGCATATAAGAAATGTATGTTCATTCATGGAATAGGACATCTGACTACCAACCCTCTGATAGGTCAGTATCAAAAGAAATTAGCTCTGTACATCGGCTGAAAGGGCTCCAGGAATCTAGATGCCAGCGATTTTTATTTGGGTCACCGTGCCTTTTAGTAGACGCCAACAACACATAAATCTTTGAAAAATCGCCAAAAACCATTATTATTTGGCTGGGAAGTTTGTTTTATGTGACGCAGTTCGATTCAAGTTTTATACGATATCAAGTTGGTTGGTACCAGTGGGCAGAAATAAGATTGTTCGGAGTTTTCGGAAAATAGGCAGCTAAATGAGTTACTATTTAAGTAGGAGTTGCCTACCGTAAAAAATATTTTACTGTAGCTACTTTTGAAACTTTCAGAGTATGTACCACCTAAGTGCGGTGGCTGAATATAACGTACATATCTACTATAGGTGCTATACTGCTATACTTAAAAACTAGTATTTACTTTTAAAAAAAGGTCTTCTGGCAACACTGATTGAGAGTAAAGAAAACTGGGAGAAAATAACAGTGAGAAGGCCAGGCAAAAGGCTATGAGCCGATAATACGACGGGGATGGGAACATGAATTCCGCAAAATGAGGCGGATAGGAAAATATAGATTCTTAACTCTCTCAGAGGTTTCCCTACTTATATCTAGCATACAGCGAGAAGCCCTTTTTTTCAGCTGTACCAAATTGCTTCTGTAAATGGGAGAAGGGAGGTCCGGACTCCATTTGGGCTAAATTGAAAATAAAACGTGGGAGCGAGTTGGTGGGATTAGTCCGATAAACAAGGGGCCTTGCAACCCCCCCGCCCCCCACCCATCTACCTGCCAATACCATGGTCTCCTCCGTCAACACATAACTTATCAAAACACCCTCAGAATCTCCTCCTAACTTCTCAAATTAATAGCCTACTTCCTTCTATTCCCAAGTTTTTTCCCCCAGCCATTTTCTCTCTCTGCATCCGGACTTTTCTCACTAAGTTTACTTCGTTACCGTGTGATATTATATTCCTACAGTAAAGTAGGTAAGTCATGCACCCGATGTGACGGCTGGACGATTACACAATTTGGTTGATCAAAATACGCTTTGCCTGTAATACCTGGATTGCCGGAGATGGAAATAGATCCATGAACCAGAAGAGTCATTGTTGTATAGCACCTTCCTCGTCATGAAGACACCAGGCCCCATCTACCTACTTATGAAACTTTGGCGAAATCTGGGTCTTTGACCAGTATTGTTTGTAAAATTAGGGAAGTTAGCTCACGAAAACAAGTTTCTTTGATGACTGGGACTAATTTTGGTTTCAGATCCCATTTCTTCGTTAAAAACGCTGCTCATTACTACGCAGCTTCTTATTATTTTCTTACGCACAGTGAAAATAACTAAATATGTGCGAAAAAGTAAAAATCAATAGTTTAGAGAAGTTTTTTAGAGTAGTTTTTTAGAAAATTCAGTATGATTCGTCAGTTGACAAATACTAATGCAATATTGGTCACAATATTGATGTACGATATAACTCCTGTATTGTTTGTAATCCATCATCAAAATCCAAAATAACCATTCTGCTTCAAATGAAATAACATCAGGGAACAATAAACTTGAATTTCATAAAGCCATGTGCGATTATTATCAGCTGCTCCCTGGCAGTGATATCTGGACTGAATGTATACTTTCATTCACGATCACGTTGACGAAGCTTTTCGGTGTAAATTTAGGGCCTTACTGTGAACGAACGGCGGGGCGTACTCCGGGTGGTCTTTGGTACGTGGGACCACATACCAAATTTCATTATTTTTTTTCGTGGTAACTAAGGAAAGTGCCAAGTACAGCAGACGGACGGGTGTTGAGTTGCGACGCTATCTCGCGCCACTTGCACAAACTGCTATAAATTCAGCTGTTCGGATTCTCCTATTGTTTCTTCGGTATTATCCTTATGTACAATGTACATACAGCTCCGGAGTTCTTTTTCCCACAATACTCAAAATCGGTCGATTGCAATAACTTCAATTGAAAAGTCGCTAAAAATTCTCAAATGTATTCTCCTTTATTTTAAGTGGCCCCACATAAGCAACTTCATATCATTATTGAATATCCCAACTGCTTTGTTCAATGAATAATTAATTCGTTTAAAGTAATTTTACCTCGTGTAATGTCACCCAAATGTCTCATAACTCATTTTTCCAGTTCGCTAACCATGATTGTTATAAATAGGTTGGTACACTTTCGTTATTGGCTAGGTTCCTACCCACCCATGCGTGCCGTTAACAAAAAATTCAACTCACAAAACACCAATATAAGTAGGTACCTATTCATTTAATATAAACTCCTTCAAATATGAGAATACAAAAATATCAGTTTAAAGCCGTAGGTAGTGCCTACATTATCAAGTAAAAAACGCTGCAAATCCCTGCACAACGGTTTATTATTTTGTATAGAATACCCTTCCGTTACAGATCACAGCTCTATGTATAGATAACCCGTCTATATAATATGATATGTACTATTCTATACATATTATGTAGATCGCAGACCCTCCGTAGGTTAGTACCTAACCCCGTACACGTTACTAGGTACCTACCTAAATCACGAGTTAAATGTTGCTAAAATAATTCTGCCGATGACAAACAGTACCTAACAAAAAGAAACACACATAATGAAGTTCTGAAAAGAAATTGTTGATGAGGAGTGAAAAAAGTTGCAAAAGTACCTACCAACAAACTCCAGCCCCTTCTACGTAGATGGTATAATGAACCGTTGTGTAATAATTTACCGTTGAGTAATGATTTACCGTAGTAATAATTTACCCATCAATAATACTTCAACGTTTGTTCAAGTTTCACTACCTACCAACAAACTCCAAAAGAGCCATCATCTTTCAAATGAAATAATATCACAGAACAACCAACTCGACTTCATACTCCGCCAATATAATCAGGTGATCCCTAGCAATGATTTCATCTCCGCCAAATTTCCTATTGTGGGCGCGTCTCTGGTTACGAGATTTGGTTTGAATTGTATACAATTTCATTCACACTGGAGTCGAAAATGCCTGTCGGTGCAAACTTCGGGGCCTTACTGTGAACGAACGGCTGGACGTACGACGCTCCGGATGGTCTTAAAAAACTCGCAAGTTCAAAAAATATTTAAAACCGTAACAATATTCACGTAAAAAAATAGTATAGGCGTTTTGAAAATTTCAACCCCTATTTTGAACCCCTTAGAGATGACTGACAGTAACGTCGAGCTTCGAGGACCAACTAGACCCCGAACGGAACCTATAACCCAAATTTCATCAATTTTCTTTCATGGTAACTAAGAAAAGTGGCCCGTACGGCGTACGGTGTACGGCGTACGGCGTACGGCGGACAGACAGAAATATTTTTATTGCAGTTTTGGATTCTACATACCTTGAAACGTAAACCATCAAATTTTGAGGGGGGGTAAGAATTTTTTTTTTTCATGCTCGATTCCAATGGTTCATTATTGAAAATAATAAACCAAAATAGTCTGAGGAATGTAGAAAATAAATAGACTTTGAAGAAAACAAATTTTAATAGTTGAAAACGTGAAATACTTGATAAAATGAACGTGAAATAATTGATTTTGTCGACAAGGTTGGTCATAGGTACTTACCTCCATCCGGGAAAGTAGGACTTGAATTGTTCAGCGTTCTGTCGAAGTGCGGTGGAAAGTTGGTATAATTATCCGTACCCTCGAGTTCTTTATACCTAATTCACTCAAATAATTTATCTTCTTCCGTCGATTCCTTTGAAATAAATAGTGCAACATAGCTGAGCTTATTACTTAAATCACCTTTTGAAACGGGGTCGTCAAGAAATTTTACCGACGACCAAGAAATATAGAACAGGCTATTAGAAACACCGAAACCGAAACAACTAAACCACAGATTTCGTTCAATTTCCCGTCTTTCTTTCGTTCAGGCAACGTCACCACGTTGGACAGAAGAAGCCCTCGTCAACGCGTCGCGGCAACGTTTTCGCTCAATTTTTGCCGTTCTTTCGCTCGCTCCATTCAATTTGCCGTTCACGTAGGACACAGCGTTAGTGCAGGTGGCGGGAGATAGCGCCGCTACCCGACACCACTTACCCAGGGCCAGCCTCTCCTTAGTGCAGGTTTACACCATCCGTTTTCATCCTTCCGTTGTGTCGTCCTCCGGTTAGCGGTCATTGACCAACACCTAATCCTTTATGGGCCTGTTGGGATTGACCGTTTTTGTTCCATTCCCCGTCCCTCCGTATTGCGGGAAGGAGGTCACCGCACCATGCGCCCGGTGGAACGGAATGAGGGAAGGGGCAGGGAAAACAGGCAGTCGCCAATGGTATTGTTGCCTCCTGCCGGTTGCACTCCTCGGTTTCTCTCCGTTTCACGTTCCATCAGCAGTCAGTTTCGTTTTCTATCAGTTTCAACTTCTTTCATTTTTCCATATTTTTTCACGACCACCGTGGAGGTAGATAAGTTCATTTCCCTCATCCATGGGGGGCCCAGCCTATGGGACAAAAATGGTCATCTGCATAGGCAGATAATACTGAAGAATTTATCCTCGTAGTTTCGAATGTCATTGAACAACGCGTCGAAATTGTGGGATTCATCTCGCTGATGGTGACAAGGGTGCACCCAATATCTTCGTTTTTTCGGTGAGGGAGAAAGCACACCTTCACTTTCCATAGCAGCACATAATATAGCTAGCCTCCTCATTCTCAATGCTTCGCTCATATTCGCGCCCGAAAGCCTCTCCATGATTCAGACGAACTTTTCGGTAGAGCAGACTGGGTGGTACTAAACGGGCAACCCGCGGGATGGCAAAACAGACAGTTCAAACAACCTATCCCTTCCTTCCGTTTCATGAAGAAAACGGAAACGGAACGGAACGGAGCGGAGCTGAGGGATTTTCTGACGTTCCCGCATCCTGTCCCACCGGGCGCATGGTGCGGTGACCTCCTTCTCGCAAAAAGGAGGGATGACGTGGACGGAAAAAAAACAGTCAATCCCAACAGGCCCATAAAGGATTAGGTATTGTCCAATGACCGCTAACCGGAGGGCGACGCAACGGAAGGGCGAAAACGGATGGTGTAAACCCACACTTACCGCATGGTTACAATTTTTTTCCGACATGAAAACAAGGACCACTGGAGGTGTACCAGTGATGAGAACGTTGTAAATACAATTCAAGAAGTTCGTTATTCTACACTGATGATGATGTTTTGTGGACATTGGATGTCAAGTATCAAGAAAGAGAAAATCATTGCACAAAACCGTATAGGTATTTTCGAAGAGAGATCATAATCGAGGACCTCGATTTGAGGAGTAATATCAAGTAAAGGAACGCGAATAATACAACTTTACTTCGGGGAAAAAAATATAGCTGTCTTTATCCATGAACAATTTGAGAAAATCAAAATCAAGGTATAACTTTTGGCTAGTCATTCGTCAAAACCTGCTCAGCATAATCATTTTCGAGCGTATGTACCTATTCCAGGAAGCCTTACTTTATAGTCCATAATTAATCATGTTAGCTACTGATTGGAAGTTAAATTTTATTCCCCAGCTAAAGGGTCGTCCCCTGAACATTAAAAACAGTAGATATGTTACAACCTTTAGCGAATTTTCATTTATTTTTTGTCAGAGTGGTCCTTTGGAAGTACCGTGTCAGAAAGAAGTACTTCAAGAAAGAAGTAGGCCCTTCGAAAGGTCTGAGAGGCAGCAGGACCACGGGTTGGAAAGTAGTTTTCAACGTCTGGCCACCCTACGTATGAGTCACTCATGCTGAATATATATTGCTGATTAGGCTTTTCGGTTCATACTTCAGGGCCTTACTGAGAACGATCAGCTGAACATGCAATGCTCCGAGTAGTCTCAAAAAATCATGAGATTCAAAATCGGAATAAATTTAAACAGTTTCATAAAAACCATACCCTCTATTGAATATCTTCAAGCTATACGCGTTTTGAAAATTTCAGCCCCTATGTTTCACCCCCTTAGAGATGACTGACAGTGGCGCCGAGGTTGCCGAGCTCCGCGGACCAACACCCCCCCACATGGGACCTACAAACCAACTTTCATCAAGTTTGGTATGTATGGTAACTGAGGAAAGCGCGGAGTACGCGGACGGACAGAAATGTTTGATTAATCATTTTCAGTATTGAATCTTTGGATTGGAGAATGGAACGTTTCCCCCTCAAAATTTGAAGGTTTCCGTTTCAAGGTATGTAGGTACGTAATATCAAAAAATGGAATTAAAAATTTCTGTCCGTCCGCCGTATGCCGTACGCCGTGGTTTTTACATTGATTTCGAACTTCAGGATTTTCGGAGTCCAACCAGAATACGCCCAGCCGTTTGTTCACTCCTTAGCACACAGTTCACAGCCTTTAGTTCTTTCTGAAGGCTCTGAAGTTTGCACCGAAAAGCTTCGTCATGAGTGTGACTCAATCGGTGTTCACATCCAGCCTAGATATCACTGATAGGGAACAGCTGAATATAATCTAATCACGCGTGGCTTTATAAAAATGCTCAGTTCCAAACGTTCACTATTGAAAAGTAATCAAAATGCGGTGGGGAATCGCCCTAGAAAAACCTTCCCTAAGGAAAACGGAGGGTGGGAGGCATTTCTAGGACACCTTGTATAACAACCGTTATCCGTTTCCTACTTCCTCTAACCTCCCTTTAAAACCAGAAAGACTTTACACTTGAAAAATTCCAGTTTCCATGAAAATTGTATCTACCAAGTGTCTGAAGGTCTCTAAAAATATTTTCTCCGCCATCAGGTGAACCTTCAAGCGGCGGGATTCCATAGCAGGCAAACCTCTCGGCTCCTCTCTGTTGTTGGGTGTAGTATGAAATGGTTCACCACATCAAAGGGCTATGAGCCGCCTACCGCCCTTCAGGCATCAACCCGTTAACCTCCCAGTCATCCCCTTTAACCTCTGGTTCGGATGCCACTTTCAAGAATCCATTAATCTGTCTTATGCCTCCTCGCTCTTCCCCGGACTCTCAGACATCCTACTAACACTAGTTACTAAGTTTGATGAGTTCCGAGATAACGGAGTGACGGCGATAGCTGCAAACTCACTTATTTCCCTCTGCTTAATGTACCTGATAATTATACTTCCATTGTATCAACAGACACAACTTCTCGAACATAATTATAAGCTACAGTCGGATGCGTTGCAAGAATCGCATTTGTCTGTCAAGTTGGTTCTTGAAATACATTTGGGACTATCTCGCATATTCCCTCAAAATTAAAGGTCTCTTGGATTGTTCCTTCGACAATAAATTATGGTTACAAGAAATTGAAGATGATTGTGTCTTTTGTAATAATCTTTTTGTCAATATGAAATATTATTTGAGTTTTAATGTTTCCAGGTAGGGTTCAAAGCAAATAGCTGCATTCTAAGGAAATATCCGCGCCAGTAAGTAACTGACAGGAAATTGTTTATACATGAAATAGATGTAGCTATGCCTAAGGGAAAGTATTTAATTGGAAACGGTTGTAGTTTTAAACGGAATGAATAGAATAAACTTGCCAACCCATAGGTACGTACGACCGTACTGATAACGTATGTCTAACACGTCCCAACGGTGGCGGTCCCAGTGATCCCTCAACACCCCAGAAAGGAAACATCCCATAGAGTAATGCATTACAGTGGACGTCCCTTAGGGAGGTGTACATAGATCGCTCACTCATTGCAGATCGTCTGGATCTTTTAACCCCGTTCTCTCTCTCTCTCCCCCCCCCCCACCAATAGTGTACAACCGTAGATTTATGTATCAAACTAATAAACAACCACCCAAATCGGTTGATAATACTGGCAGCGGACTTGTAGAAAATCCCGCGTTTATGCCCCCCCCCGCCCCTTTAGAAATGAATGTCGAAATTAGGGCGACGTAGTGCACAAATAGACTGAATTCTGCACCAAACGAAAAAAGAAACGCGTAAATCGGTTGAGAATTAAGCCCAGGGCAGCGCACATAAGATTCTGACACACACGCACGTAAGGTTTTGTTTCCTCACTACCAGAGGTAGGGAAGCTGTGTATTCGTGCAAGAGCCAGAAAAAATTATGTCCTCCAAAATGAAAATTTCTGCTCGCATTTTGCGTTTCCGGTAGGGGATGGGGGCATGGGCATAATGGAGCTGCTCACCCATATACCTGCAATAAGGTCCAACAGGCTAGGAAATGTCCGCACGCTGCTCTTTGAGGACTCCAGTGAGCAACAGCAGTGGTCAGCACCACTCGCCCGTAGGATTGCCAGACCACAGCGGCTTCATAGCAACATTGATGGAGCGGAATTGGTGATATCACGGGACACCAGAGCCAGCACTGCATGGATCAGGAACCCGTCAGCAAGAATGTAGGGCTGGAAATCCCTAGGTCTGGTGAAAGTTCACTCTGGTTCTCTGCCCACCAGGATGAGGCGTTCAAGGGGTCAGCGTAGCGGAACTACCCATCACTGTCGAATGGGTTGTCACAACATGACTGCTCATGTCCTCCAGGTCTGCCCCTCTGTGGTGCGACCTAGGTGCGCCAGTCATAATGCTGCCCTGGACCTGTTGCATGGTTGTGCACGAGGCAAAGGATGGCTGGTGTGGCTTAACCCCCGCTTCAACCTAGTGGAGGGGAGCGATCGACCGATCTCTTGGTGGTGACAGCGAGAGGGTCCTTCATCATTGATGTCTCTGTGGTCTGTGAATCCGGACCACTCGCTTGCGTCAGTATCGCCAAGATCCGTAAGTACCAGGTGGATGAGCCGCTAGAAGCAGCAGCAGGACTGGCAGACATCCTACCTGGCCAGATAAAGGTGATTGGCGCAGTCATCACCTGGCGCGGTGTGTGGCATCGTGGGTCAGCAGCAGATCTCAAAAGGGTAGGCTACCCAGAATATTCATACTTGAATGGATGACCACGCGAGTCCTAACAGGAGGAGCGTTTATATGGTCTGCATTCAGGAGAACAGCTGCTCAGCGTGTGGCCCGGAGCTGAACTCAAACATGGGGAGGAGAGAAGCCGCCTGATGGCACAGCCAGAAGAGGCCCAAACCTCCCTCCATCAACTGGGCGACCAGTCAACTGAAGACGGGGCCGCCCTCCCTGTTGTCCGGGGTCGGATCTCGGACCACGGTTGCCAGTACTAACTGCTGGATGGATTCAACAGCACGATCCTCAAAGGGTGATAAAGTGACTAATGGTGAAATATTATTCTTATTGCAGTACCATCGTTGTAATGTGGAAAATTATTATCCAAAAATATAATAATATGTTAAATGCAAGAGCCGAAAAAACTGTGTCCTCCAAAATGAAAATTGCCACTCACATTTTGAGTTTCAGACATCGAGGAACATTTTTGGTTCCTTGTCTGTCTGTGGTAAATTCCTTGTAACGCCCATAACTACCCGAAGCAATGGCCGAAATGGGCTGAAATTTGGAGGGTATTTACTGGTTAGGGCACAGATGCGCATGCGCAAACGTGAAATACTTGAAACGTCCATAACACTACTTTAAATGTCGTTGAAATATGTTGTTGGGGGGTCGATGAGGAATAATACTTTGATAGTCTCATATGAATCTCATTAAAATCGTACTGTAACTTTCGTCTGCGCATGCACGAACATGAAATATTGACCATTTCCTTGTAACGCTTCTAACTACGCAAAAAATAGTCGTAGAGAGCTGAAATTTTGAGTGTACACGCAGGTTGGATCGCAGATGGTCCCGTATCAAAATAAACCTACCCAACTATTCAATACGTTCATGTAATTCAAGTGAGGAAGCTATACTTCAGTATAGCTTATACTACAGTAGTTCAAGTGAGGAAGCTATACTGTTCTTTTTTCTTCACAATTTCCACATTTTCCTTCTCCCATCCTCATGCATTGCATAAAATACAACGACTAACCACACGTTTGTATGTATCCACAAGACACATTTATCCGTAAGCGCGATTCCTCGTATAGGTATGTACACATAGAAGGAAAAGGTTGCAGTTTCTGTTCGAATTTCACTGGGCTCGAGCGGTGATCGTGAAAAAACAAAGTCTTTTCACTTTAACTCAATGGAATCATCCAAGTTCCGGCAGCGATCTCGCCGTTTGTCGCCTCACAGTTCCCTCCTGTTCGACGCGTTTCATCGGGGGCATGAAATAATAATTTTTAAGGCTATTGATAATAATTCTCGTTGAAACTCCGAATAGCCAACTGAGATTACTCGAGGAAACCAATTAGGTAACTTTGAGCTGTTTAAGCCTAAAGCTGACGGCTCCGGGGACGTAAATATGGCCTCGCCTTCCTTCCGAGCCATGTTTTAACGTGCCTGCCTGTGCGCTGATAAAAGGTTTTTGACATAATTCGGACCAGTGTTTAGAATAATGGTGGCTTCAACCAACTTGTTTTCGTCCTATTATGTCTACTTTATTGAGTCCGGTAAGAAAACTCGTTCAGAATATGAAATTGGCAGGTCGGGAGAGAAGTGTGTTTTGCGTCCACATCTTCCCTCAGGGCTTTCTCACTCTCAGAATATTGAGTGCTATGTTGAAAGATTATCCGACATTGCTTCTTGTAGTAGCGCCGTTCCGAGGAAACGGCAATCTATATTATTAATGAAGTCGTAATTCTATCCTTCTGACGTTTATTAGAATCTCGAAATTTTATGGTATTAAATTTAAAGAGTTATTTCCGCTAGCATTAGATGTAAAACGCTGCAAATTATTACACAACGGATTATTATTTATTTTTATAGATGCCCCTTCTTCGTAGACCGCTATTTTCTGTGATCAATACCTACGCTCTTACTCCCCCCAGGAAAGCCCTAATCGATTACACAAATATGCATTTGTGTACATGCACATTTCATAAATATGCAGTGGAAGCAAGAATTCAATCATTAATAAATTATTTGTTCCTAAGCATGAAGCGTAACGTTTGTTCTTATTAAAAAAGTACCTATTAGCTGAATTCAAACTAACAATCATTCCTCAAATTAAATAATATCTGACCACCCAACTCGATTTCATACACTCATGCGTGATTATAATCACCTGTTCCCTAGCAATGATATTTGGGTCGGATTTGTACCGTTTCATTCACGATCATGTTGACGAAGTTCAAAAAATCTCTCAGAAAGGTCTCAAAAAAATTCCTCAGTTCGAGATCAATTAAAAAACATAAAAAACCATACCCTTGTATGGAATGTTTTCGAGGTACAGCTTTCGGGAAATTTAAACCCCTATTTTTGACCCTTTAAGCTTCGGACGGACAGAAATGTTTGGTTTAATATTTTCAGTAATAAACCTTTGGAATCGAGCAAGAAAAAAAATTTAACCCCCCGCCCCTCAAAATTTGATGGTTTCCTTCAAGGTACGTAGAATCCGAAAATGGAATAAAAAATTTCTGTTCGTCCGATGTACTTCACACTTTCCTTAGTTACCATGAACCAAAACTAATGGGACTTGGTTTTCAGGTCCGAGTTGGGGGTCTAGTTGGTCTGCGAAGCTCGGCTTTGATGTCACGCATCTGTAAGGGGTGAAAAATAGGGTTTGAGATTTCTTTCCGTTATCGCATTTTTTTTTAACGTTTTTAAATAGTTCTCGAACTTGGGAGTTTTTTAAGACCACTCGGAGCATTGTACGTCCAGCCGTTCGTTCATAGTGGCCCTGAAGTTTGCGCCGACAGGCTTCATCAACAGGAGAGTAAATCAAAAAAATTGTACGCATTCAGCCCAGATATCATTGCTATCTACGGACGTCGCAACGTATAGTCCCCAATATTTAGAATGATGTTGGGGGGGGGGGGGGTGTTGATTCCCCATTAGTTGGTCCCTCCCCCATACGAGTGGTGGGTGGGGGTAAATTGGCATAAGATCATCGGAAGAAGATGGTTCGCAATGAATTTCAGTCGTTAAATTTTTCCCAAAGTTCCCTTAGGGATTTTTGTGTGGAATAATAGACTTTTCTGTGTGCCTGTTGTGATGTACGGAGGAGTGTTGTAAATGGTGGAGGTGGTGAAGGTCAAAGCGCTGTGAATTTCAAAACCTTGGATTATTGTATGACTGCGCATCGGCAAACTCGAACTTTTGATTGGCCATTCGAATACCTCGGATTTCGCGTTGAGGTGCAGGCTCTGTTTCACAACGGGATGTTTCTTCTATCCAATTCCCAACCTCAACGGCCATTCCACTGAACGGCTACATTTACTGAGTGGTTGCTCGATCATAGGGCTTTCCTGGGGAGGACGTATTGACTACAGAAAACAGTGATATACGCAGAAGGGAAATCTGTACAATAATTTGCAGCGTTTTAATTCCATTTTAAGATTCTAGGTACCTTGAAACGGAAACCACCAAATTTTGAGGGTGGGTTAAATTTTTTTGTCATGCCAGATTCCGAGTGTTTATTGAAAATAATAAACAAAAATTACCATACCTTCCGGAAGAATTCGTCGTCACTAGCTTGACAAGTACAGGTGGAGGTGAGCGCATGTCGTTTCAACGACATCGTATTCTCCCGATGGCCTGATGCGGATGGTGGTGTCCGGGTGCGGGTGATGGTGTATTGTATCATTGTCCATTGTGTTTGGATCTTGTCGTTACCTACAAGATGAGGGTCAATCTCAATCCCGTAGTACGATTAACGGTCCGATGATGATAATCGAGCCTTCCACATTACTGAGATTATGGTTGGTATTTTGAGTTTTATACTTTATGTGTGTCTGCCATTGAGAACCGTAAGCTGCTCACATTGTTCCTCTGGCACAGTGACTCACTCAGTTCTTCCTTAAGCAGACTGCATACCTGTTTAAAATTCTCCGTTTGCTTCTTTCTAAATTACTTTTGCGAAGGAAGGGGCGGAGCTCAGCGATACCTAATCCCCAGAGGTACATTTTCAAAAAGACGTAAATACTCGACGAAGTGTCTGACGACAAATCGAGGAAAGTCTCTACCATCTTTCATTTTCAAAGTTAAGGAGAGTTAGCCAACTCCTAATTCCGCGCTCCAACAGTTCTGGAAGTAATGCGGGCGGCTCAGCTTTATTACGCTTTACTAGTCTCCCTCCTGCTCATTGGAATGTGAATCCATCTCACCAGGAGCGGAACCAATAAAATAAATGGTATGGAAAATACATTATTATCCCCCCACCACCCATCACCCGTCTCAGAACGCGAGAACTATCAAACTCTGCGAGTTACTTCCTGATCGCTGCAGTTTTCGTTGTTGTGCGATGTTCATTTCTTGCAACTTGGATGTTTATGATTGTCATCACCTGGGTGGGTTAATTAACTTCAAGTTGGTACGGTTAGGATAATTTCCTTGTCATTTTCCATTAAGACTTGCGAAACTAACTAAAATGGAGAAATAATTTTGAGAGGTTTGAATTTGAAAGGAATTGCTGTAGCTTAAAGTACCCCTGTATTTTTTATTCGGGCTACTTCCTTCCCAGCTAGTTTGCGGGATGCACAAGTCGGTTTTTATCTTGCAACAATATCCCGGACTGAAAGTTTGTACACCGTACAGCCGAACTTTTGTACAGGCGTACCCATACGTCATGCTTAGTTACCATGAACCAAAATTAGGGTCATTTCACGGAAATTGGCAAACTTGGATTATCCAAAAAACGTCAAATTAAGTTGCTTGAAAAAGCAAATTTCTTTTACCATAGTCTGACGTGCCTAAGCGGATGTCTATTGCCAAAAAATCTCATCATAGAAATGCTTGGTTTTCGAGAAACGGCCATTTTGAAATTTGAAGTTCCAGGGGTGTGAGAGTGGTTGCAAGGGAATGAGAAAAAGAGAAATTTCAGCATCGTTTTGTTAAACAATTTCAAATAGAACATTAAAATAAACGTTAGTTAGTGTCACTAATCAATATCTTAAGCACGCAACTCTTTTAGGAACCAATATTTGAAACGCTCACGTACCATTATTCACGATTACCAAACCTTACAATAAAACTTGAAATCATATTAATCTTCAACGCTATTGAATGGGAGAGTTGTGAAATGCTACTACTCATAATTTACAGAGAAACAGAGTTGAGAACTAGTAGTTGATTAGTTGTGACCAGAAGGCCTAATGTTGTAATAAACATGCACAACTTATCATGGAGCCAAATATTTTTGGCATAGTGGACAAGTTCTTCATGTTCATTAGAATAGGTGAAGTACAAGTATCAAGTACAAAATTAACAAAAATATCAGACACTTGAAGAAATGTTACTTACTAAAAGAAATGTTCAGTCATGCAGCATGGCTGCAAGAGGGGATTTTCAAAATACTCGTGCTATTATGTAAAAGATGATTATATATTATTATGTAAGATGATTAGATATAATGTAAAAAACCACTTTTCGTAAAATTATATAATTTTTTAGTGGTTTTAGCAATTTTTAGCGATTTTTGACCCTTATAAAGTCGATTTGACCTACTCTTGTTTCAGAAAAATATTTTCATCATCGAAATATCCCTCCTTCCTTTCGTGAATAACCAAGTGTTGGATAAATTGGAGCTCACCGTAATTATTTTTCATAAATATACCTATTCAACTGACCATCCTAGTTAATTCCCATTCTAAGGCTTTTCTTTGATAGCGTCATTTGACGAGGAAAGTTCCAGTCATGCAGTAGGACTTATAACGTCAGTTTGACCTACTCATTTTTGAGAAAAATACTTTTATCATCGAAATAGTCCCTCTTTCTGTCGTGACTCACCTTCCCACATAACGTCAGGTGAATTAATATTGATTCTAGCCTTAATACCAATTTTTACCCCCCAAAAATCCGAATTTGACCCCTATTCTGTATGAAAAACAACTGAGATGGTGATTTTCTGTCTTTACTCACCCTTCCATACGACATTCATGATTTCATATAAATTATTCGCAATTTTAGCCGTTTTACCGATTTTTGAACCCTAAAAACTCAAATTTGACCCCCTTAGATTTTTTACATTCTGTAAATTTTGGACTAATTGCAATAGCTTAATTTTCTTTGAAAATTCGCTAAAACATAGTTCAGACTCATTCTATCATTACCATTCAAGTAGATAGGTGTAGATAGGCCTAGCCTGAACAGATGATCTCGTAGAAGGGTCAAAGGGCTCTCGGAATCCTTCCGGGAACTCCCTACACGCACTCGCCTGGACTGGCAGAGCGGGATCTAGTTTTTGGCGAAGGGGAGTTCAAACATTCACTGAGCGTTTCGCCGAAACATTCAAGAAAATGTTGACTGAGAACGAAAACTAGGTACCTACAACGTCCAGTTTGCTGTTGGCACAAGAAGACCATAGTCCAAACCACTGGCTTGCATCAGAATTACTACAATATTTATTTCGCTGTGTCAAGTTGGATAACAGACAACAATAGCGAGGATCTTGGGGAGGAGCTACATTTCAGTTTCGGAAATAAAAATCTCACACCCTTGTCACAAACCTCACACCCCTGGATATTAGTCAATCAAGGGAATGAGGAACAGGGGAGTGAAGATTTTTCAGGAAAACTAGGCTGTATCCATTATTTTCGACTACCAGGCAGCATCTTTTTTTCTGTGTCAACAATATTCTTGAAGTAACACGGCTTAACTATATTTTGATAAGCTAATTACTTATGTGAGTCTAGTTGGAATCTCCAGAGGAGTGATGTTCTATGGCGAGCACCCATACTCCTCACTGTTTCACTTCACAACTGTTACTGAACCCGTGTTATAAAAATGCGAGAGGTTCCTAAAGGTTTAGGCGGGGAAAAAGTACTATCAAGCTAAGAAAAATATTTCAAACACCTGTATCTTATATCTATTTTAGAATGAAAAACCTACCGATTCTGTGGACACACGTTTTCATTCATTCATGATGATCTCCTTCCTCAAAGATAAAAGTGACATTTGAAACTCTTTCACATATAGCATGATAAAGAATAATAGCTTTGAGCACGTTTGTAATTTCGCTCCGAAATTCAAATGCTCTGTCAGAGCGAGGTTGGGAATTTCTGGAACGGAACCTGAGGACATGCAGGGGAGTGAGAAAATGGCGTTTTAATGTTTTTTTGTAGTACTTTATTGCAACATTATCTTATCTACATAGGAAAATTTCGAAATCTGCTGAAAAAAGTCGAACGTCACATAAATGACTGGGGACAGAAGTTTGCCACTTTACGTGAAGAAGAAGAAGTGAGAAGTTCCCACTTGGGGTCTAGTTGGGCGTTAGTGTTGTCATCTCTAAGGGTTATAAAGTTGTCATCTTGAAGACGTTCAATAGAAGGGTATGTGTTTTTTTTTAACTTTTTCAAATTGATCCCGAACTTGTGCATTTTGGTTAATTATTTTCAATAATGAACCTTTGGAATCGAGCATGAATGAAAAAATTTAACCCCCCCCCCCCCAGTCAAAATTTGTTAGATATATGGTGTTAGATATATGGAGCCCCATTCTTGAAAACTAGACGAAATTTTCTATTGAATGAGAACCACTCCGAAGCCGATGCGATCAAGCGCTGATCGGTGGTGAAGCTTCAAAGTTAAAACTTCGAAAAATGTGGGTCAACGACCACCACGTTTACCCTGTCTGATATTTTATAATCTGGGAACGAATTTCCTGATAGATCCACTTCAGAACCATACCCAGCCTTGTCTACAAGTTTCAAACGCTCTCAAGTATAATCTGGCGCCCAGTAATGGTCGGCAGAGTCTTTCCTTAATTTGAGATAGTTGAGGACTTGGTCTACTACAGTTATAAGGTGCGGCGACACTGCCACCGGACTTGACTTGACTTGACCTCACTTGCGTGCCTGTCTGAACCCATCCTTTGTATTTCAAAGGGGAGCGGCGAGACTGCGACCGGACCTGACTTGACTTGAGCCTCCCACCGGACTCCGTTGCTCCGTTCTGATCCGGTCTGCATGGGTTGGGACCTGACTCGGTCACCCCTCCACCACGATTTTCAACCCCTCGCACCCCAACGAGCCATCCTACGCAGCCCCCGTTACTCTGTTCTCATCCTAAAATAGTTTTGAAATTGAACATCTTTCAATTTGGCGAATAGGGTGTGAAATTCACCGTTTTATGCTCATTCCGAAACATATGGTGACATCCACGACTTATTCAAAGAAAGAAAACTTGTCACTAGTTCTATTTCTTCATCAGAATCGGATTTTGGTACAAGTATGTTATAGCCCCGCCAATATCGATTGTATCGATTATCTCAAATACATCGATCCTTGTGGTATCGATGACGTGTATCAGACAAGACGGTGGGTGTACAAGAAGTTTAGTTCCCATTCCGCCGCTCGCATTGTCAAGCGATCTGGATGCTCGCTAGCGCTCGCATCTCAAAAGAGATAAACAATCCCAGAAACTATCCCGTGAATGAGCAGGTTGTTTGGGACTTCTGAATAGATGGTACAAGTATGTTATAGTCACTCTTATTTTTTTGTGTCCTTACAATGGTCTTCCCTTCCCTTATTCATTTTGAAAGTTGATATCAGCACCCGGGATGTAGGCATCGGGACGCCATATTGAGCCGTCATCGATACCACAAGGATCGATGTATTTGAGATAATCGATACAATCGATATTGGCGGGGCTATAACATACTTGTACCCGGATTTTGATTGAAACTCACAAAGAATGGCTTCCATTTTGGATCACATACTCTTGCGACGTCTAAGAACAAACTGGACTGGTTGGAGTCCGGTGACTCCGGTCAAGTCAAGTCCGGTTGCAGTGTCGCCGCAGCTTTATGCTTGAAAGCCTTCGTTGCTGATGCGAATATTATACAACAGTGCTTACACTTGAGGATCTCCTGTAAGACACGCCAAAAATTACATAATTGTGCGTACATATCCTTTAGCACAACCATACTACTAAAGAATCACCAATCCCACGTATACTTTTTTATTTTTTTTATAGGCTGGGAGTAAATAAGTACGTATCTACTGGATATTGCCGTCACTTTCTTCCTGAGGTTAACAGTGGTGATTACCAAGCTCAGCCCACCGAAGGTAACGATGCAGACGTTGTTTAAATCCGTCTCCGACAGAATCTTGAAGTACTTACGGGACCCCAGAATGCATAATATGACAAGACGTAGACAAACGACGCTCGACGCTCAGAAAAATGTTATTCGCTCCTATGAACTGAGGGACAAGAATCATTGCAAAGGAACAGCCTTCGCCATCTTCAGTGTCATCAGTAGGGCTCGGATCGATATGCTCGATAAAATCTCCAGATATGCTCGAAAAACATCTGTTTTATGCTCGATAGATATGCTCCAAAAACCCATTATATGCTCGAAAAACACCATTAAAAACTATAGAAAGGAAAGTGTAACAAAAAAATCTACAACTTATCTATCTTTATATACCTACGAGCTTTATTTTCAAATTGTATGTATAATTGTATCTACAAGTTTCAGGTATATATATGACAAGTTTCATTTATACACGCTACAGTTTAAAAGTCTATTTACAAAATGTTCAGTACTACTAGAGGAGTCATTGAAGTAGATTCGTGTTGGTCTGTACAACAAGAATTCTTTCTATATTTTCAGTTTTGAATGATTTTCTTAGATCGGTCAATGAAATCTTCAATGACGAGAACGATCTTTCAACGTCAACTGACACGAGAGGTAAATACTTGAATGATGCTGCTTCTTGTGCAGAGTAGTTTGGAAAATCCTCTGACGTTGCAGACTCGCCACGCAGCTTCCTCTCCAAGTCCAACGCTGCACTCCGACCGGGATTTCTAGCCAGCACGAACTCCAACTTTTTCCTCACAGTTTCCCTAGTCTCTCCAGGCCATGATTTGGTTTTTTCGATGACTCCGTTTATTGTAGCGACCACTTCAACCAACTTCATCCCTCGCGATTCCAACTTTAGGATGACCTCAGGAATGATGGTCAACTTAATGGATAGTCAGGGCCCGAATTCGGGGGAAATTTGAAGAAAAATGAACAATTTAGACGAAAACCACTAGAATATGAATTTATATGCGTTTATTCTGAAAACCGCGGTTTTATGCATTTATATGCTCGATAAATTTAAATTCTGTTGGTCTCAGAGTGGTGAAATTACCAACAAAAGGCTTTTTTCAATGTTTACTATTCAGGAAAAAATATGCAAATATGCTGGAATCCGAGCCCTAGTCATCAGTATCACAATACGAAAATAAAAACTAGGAAGAAACTCCCAGTTTTGTTTCTCTTATCTGCGAGCCTTTCTTTTCTTTTTTGCTGCTACCTCAACAAGGCGAGAGAATAGGTGTAGTACAGTAGATAGTAAATGGGGTAGTCTTAAACCGAGAAAAATCACCCTTGTCCACAGAAAGGAGGAATTCTACTTGGAAAGAAAGAGAAAGGAATAATATCAACGTGAGTGGAAGAGGGTAGGTATCGCCACCTCCTATATGGCGAGAGCCCGTACAATGGCGTTGAATAAAATGGAATTCGTTACTGGAGAAAGTCCACCAGCGAGAAAGGATTTTTAGATTCGAAGTTGGTTCCTCAGATCTGAGTCAGGAGGTGCCTACATATGAATTGTATCGGTAGTGTAGATAATGAGCATTGTTTGGAGGGCGGTAATATGGATTTTTAAAGTTAAAAATGGTGTAAACTTCATAAACACTTCGATAGTGTAGTTGGATAAAGGGCAGTTGAAGTTGGTAACTTCGAAATTTCGCTCATAGCTGGGACTTACTGAATGTAATGAATATTTCGGTTGTTGAAAAAGACGGATGCCCATCGGCTTTCCTTATCTCATTCTTTTTCGAAAAGGTACCTACCTCTACCCATTCTAGGAGGGTACATTCAATTTACCATGATTAGGTACCTATCTCCTCTCCTGCCTACTTAGGTAGAGGCACTCTCCTTCTCCTCCACAGACATCATCCCCCCCCCCCCCCCCGCTACATTATACAACACATTACCATTCCTAAATCGAGTTCTCGTCACGTTTGTCTTGAATCTTGCGTATCGTCACATGTATCACTACAGTGATTGATGTCCCTTCGTAGTACACGTATATCGTACGTACCTGTCGTTTGTAATGTTGATTGGGGAGCACAATGAATCGCCATTCAGTGTTGCCTCGAGTTTACCAAGGTAGCGGAAGCGGATCACTTTGGGGAGGGAAATGTAGTGTTTTTCCTTCGCAATCTAAATTTCCACTCGCGTTTTGCGTTGCAGGCCTTCCCAGAAAATTCGGTTCAGTCAATTTCCTTCAGTCTGTCTTTGTCCTCAAATCCTTGCAAAACTTCTGAAATGATGTACGAGAGTGGACCAAATATAAACGGGACTTTTTATTTTTATTTTTATTCGTTAGAAAATAAAAACCAGGTATATGTCACTTTTCTACATAGTCTCCTGCTTTCCTGACGCATTTTTCCCAGCGAGTAGGAAGTTTTTTAATCCCAGCATCATAAAACTATGAAGGTTGCGTCTGAAGCCAATTGCGCTCAAACCCCTCGACCCCCTCATCATCATCAAATCGTTGTCCGCCTAGCGCTTCTTTAAGCGGCCCAAACAAGTGAAAATCACAGGGCGATAGGTCAGGGCTGGAGGGAGGATGATCAAGTGGAGTCCAATGCATTTCTTCCAATTTTTGAACAGTTGTTAGAGCTGCAGTATGGGGCCTTGCATTGTCGTGGAGGAGGATGACCTCACGAATTGGTTGATTCCGTCTTTTGTTGCGATATGTAGCCCTCACCTGAGTCAGCAGCTCACAATAGTCGGAAGCAGTGATTGTTCTTCGCTCATGCAAAAAATCAATGAGCAAAACGCCTCGATAGTCGAACAGTTGCAACAACAGCTCGACAGTTTCAAGGACCTTGCCAGCAGACAGTCGAGTTTTCGCTTTCACTGGGGCTATCTCCCCCTTCCTCCGCCACTCCAGACTGGCTTGCTTCGATTCGGGTGTGTAATGATGGACCCATGCTTCGTCGCCGGCGACGATGCTAGCCAAAAATGCTTCCCCTTCTTCCTCAAACCTTGCAAAAAGCCTCTGACAGACCTCCAAACGTCTCAACTTCTGATCTGCAGTCAAAAGGCGAGGGACCCATCTGGCACACACTTTACGGAATCCTAGGGGCTCTGTAATGATCGTTTGGCAGCTCCCATAACTTATCCCTACCTGCTCAGCAATTTCGGAGACAGTCACACGCCGATCACCTTCAAGAATGTCACGAACCGCTTGAATGTTCTCATCCATAATGCTGCTCCGGGGACGACGATCGTGTTCCTCATTCTCTACTCGTTCTCTTCCCTCCTGAAACTCTTTGTGCCAGGCAAACACACGGGTCCTAGAGAGGGTTTGGTCCCCGAACTGGGCAACCTTTGAAACATTTCCGAAGGTTTGACTCTTTCAAGGGCAAGAAATTTTATGATAATTCGTTGCTCAATGGAAACGGGCGCGATCACTACTCATGAAAGGTTGTAAAGGGGGAGACGCCCCCCTCATCCACCTTCTAATGAACCTGTCCAAACAATCTCGAAGTGACGGCCCGCTTCTGTCAACCGTCGGCGCTCAGAGGTCAAAGTCCCGTTTATATTTGATCCTCCTTCGTACATATTGTCGGGTTGACACCAGATGGCACCGTATGAGTTCATAAAATGTTGAGTTTAACTTTAGTCTGTGGAGGCTCAAGCCTGACACCTGTAGTACTTACATAGGTACCTACTTATGCAGTAATAAGTTGAACTAACTATAAAGATGTGGTTAGCTCTGACGGGTAGGTACTTGAAACGGGCTTTGAAAGTCGGAGATATTCTCATTGCAGAACGAAGTAGATATTTTCCCCATAAGTACCTACCTAGTTGGTACCCAAAACTCGCATCACCGTAAATAACTAACTATAGCAATTCGGTACCTGTAAAATCCTCATCTTTGGCAACCTCTTGCTTCCATGGTGACAGTCGGGGGCTCTTCATTTGTATCCATAACTAAAACGAAGAGCCAAGCAAGTCATAACTGAAACTTGAAATTTCTTTCGGGCACCTCAGTGATAGAGATGTCTTACGCTTACATGTTCAAGTACATCATTATAGGTGACACGGGAGTTGGCAAGTCCTGTTTGCTGCTCCAGTTCACCGACAAAAGGTTTCAGCCCGTCCACGATCTCACGATTGGCGTTGAATTTGGTGCCCGGTTGGTGGACATCGACGACAAACAAATAAAACTACAAATATGGGATACAGCTGGACAGGAAGCGTTCCGCTCAATCACTCGTTCCTACTATCGAGGAGCAGCAGGTGACGATGCATAAAACCCTTGCTGAGATTTCTGAATCTCAAAATCCGTAATATGCCTCTTTTCATACAGCCACAGGTTTGCCATCGTGAATTATTGTAACATTCGCTCTCAAGGTACCCACGGTTCCAATTCGTTATGCATTTGGTTAAGGCATAGAAGCGATTTTTCTCCTCCTGCTGCCTTGCACTAACTAGGTCGGTACGATTAGGTAGCTACTCGTTTCCAGAGGTAATTAGTATGCTGGTTACGAATGTGAGGTCCTTTGTTGTCATTATTTAGTTTTATTTCTGTTACTATGAATCCATTTTTCTTCCCATTATTTTTTGGAGGAAATTAACTGCTGTCCATTAGATTCGTTTTTTATCTTGATTGATGAGGGTATTAGATTTATAGGAAACACTTAAGGTGCAGTTACTCAATATTTAGGTATATAATACCTAATAGGCAGTTATTTCAACAGGAGCGCTGCTGGTGTACGATATAACGAGACGAGAAACGTTCAACCACTTGGCTTCCTGGCTTGACGACGCTCGCCAACACTCTAGCTCCAAAATGGTCATCATACTCGTCGGGAACAAGAACGATCTCTTGTCTCGGAGAGAAGTAAACGTTGAAGAGGGTGAGGCGTTTGCCAGGGAACACGGTCTCATATTCATGGAAACCTCAGCCAAAACCGCCTCTAATGTCGAAGCAGCCTTTATAAACACTGCCAAAGAGATTTACAACAAGATTCAAGAGGGCGTATTCGATATCAGCAACGAAGCCAATGGGATTAAACTCGGCGTACAACAGTCTTCCAGCGCCAGCAACCTTTCCCCAACTTCGAACTCCTTTTCTCAAAATCCTGGTTGTTGTTAATCCATCGTTATCGACCAGCAAGCATTGGTTTTACTCGAAATAGATGATCTGGGAAGCCGAGGGCCACGTTTGTAGTAAACTTCATTGGGCTTGTAGCTACACTTAAGTACAAAAGCCGTAATAATTCGTCAAAGCAATCAAGGAATAAAACCATTAGAAACTAATGTCAACGGCAGGTGTTGTGTTGATTTTAAATGACACAGTTCAAATTGAAATTGGTATAGAGTGAGGGTAGACGAATATCCGATATGGGAAGGTGATTTAGGACATGGCGTCATCTAGGAATAGATTTCTGCGATTATCGAAGCCACCATCCCGGCCGGCTTTCACGTTGCGGTTTTTGCGCGATTTAGTATTTTTGCATTCGCCGTTCGTGTTTTATTGTTCGCATAGATTTTTGAACGTTTGCCAAGATGGCAGGGCGATCGGAAAATGAACTATTCCCTCCAAAAGGAGGCGTCTGACGTTTGTCAGATCACTATAAAAAAAATTTGATCATCAATAATACAAATTAACACGACTGTAAAACCAACTTGAACTCAATTTCAATAACTGAGCAAGTGGGTACTACTAGACCCATATTTTGTTACCATCTCTATTTTTCCTCTCTTTTGACATCATCTGTTGTTATTTATTTCCCCAGTGTTCATAAAACCACTGGATGTTTATTTTCCTCACTATGAGCCCTAGTTGACCCTTTTATCGGGACCGTCTCGCGGCTGGGCTTTCCCTTTTTCAGATAGATTCGCGCAGGAAGGCGTTGAGTGATGACCGCTTCTAGCTCTAACTGTTCATTTCTCATGTTAATATTTTTTACCACGCTTTTATGTATTTTCGTCAAATTTGTCCAGTTTAAATACGCGGAGCTCTGTTTATAACCCCCTTAGATTTTATTTCAAACCTCTACGCACGAACCAGCATCACTTCACCTAACCACGGGGATACTGGTGAAATAGGTAGGAATTTCCTCTCAATATTCCTTTTTTCTTCCCTCCTTGCCACCACCTTTTTCCCTCTCTCTACAAGTGCTACGAGAATGGTCATTCTTCACCAGTGAGTTATAGTTATTCACACTTGGAGGTGAGTGTCTTTACTTCTTATACCTATTTTTTCTTGCTGCATACTTTCGCTGTTCCCTTAATTAACATAAGGGTGGTCCTTCAGTTTTAGTCAGCTTAATTTAATTTCCGCTCAAAATACACAAACAACCACCATTCGGGGACATGTTGAATCCCACAAGTCTTAGCAGTCGATGCAACGCGACGTAAGGTGTCTACTCTTTGACCTAGGCCGTTTCAACAGAAGTTGTCTTGAAACCTCATGACCATACTCATCTGCACTGGGCGATGATCACACAAAATGTTGATCTTCAAGAGGAGTTTGTCAACCCCGCTTGAAATGACACTTACTTTACAACTTACGGTATTTCTATGCTAATTACAGTAATTGCTCTCTAGCATAGACGAGATTGTTTTGACGATTTTCCCAGAGCCCGCAACACCGTCATTCGTGGACAGAGAGAATCCCACTCTCAGTTGTTGTCGATTGACCATGGGTCTCAGCACTCTTGACATGAGTCGTGCTGAACCTTCTTGATTTATACCATAGCGATTTTGGACCAGTCAGATCCAGACCTCGAGCTCCTCACAAACCAAATTCAAGGAAGCCACGTCTCCCTAATCTGTTTCGGTGGAGGTAATTCGATCTGGAGCTTTCAATCTCGCGTTTACCGCCCCGAGGGGGTGCGGTCGAGAGAGACAAGGAAGCACAAAAATAATTCGGCTTCTGATCGGATTAGAAGGGGAGAGCCGTAGGTAATTCAATTATACCTTCCGTCTCATTCAGGATGTTCTGCTGAGGCCGGGTGGTGGAGGAAGAAATTTTAGCGGAGATTATTTTTACGGTCAGAACTGAGATTGGCTATTAGGACCCACCCTTTCGGCGAAAGCCCAACACTTATAGTTCTGCTCACCGCTTCCGGCCAAATCTACAGCTGTGCAGTTTTCAAGCGGTAGGTAATTGTCTTTCCCGAACAGGTCAGAAAAGGTTGTTGGAGAAGGCAAAACGCCCTTGGTGGAAGTGGCCAAAACCACCATGATTCAAGCTCGTCGATAGTCGGCAAGTAATGCTGTCATAGTTATCATTATCATTGTGACTGTTTTCCCAGTGTATAATTATCTATTTGCTTATGTAGCATATAATCATATGTTTACGTGTTTCATTACTCTATTACATTCTGTATTACAGTGGAAAAGAAGAAAACCTAAGCTGCTTATTGTGTTCAAGTGTTGCTTCCTATAAAAATTGATAAGTTAATTGAAATACAGCTCCAGCGTTGTATTCTGAGCCTATTGACGGCTTGACACAACAACATTCTCTCATCTTACTCCATTGACTGCTCGGTGGGAGGGAAAAACATGTTTTCCTTCCCCTTTTCCTCCTGTAGGTTTAGAACAGACATCCTTAAAAAGAAAAACAACCGAATTGCCTTTCTGCCCCTCGGAACTGATTACCCATTCAACTTTACGAACTGATTACGATTCAACCGTTAACTATCGACTATCACTTATCCTGGAGAATCCAGGATGGTAAATACCTACTTAATCTTAGGAACTAGAAAAAAATTCGGTATTGCAGCCTAATCTTGAACTTATTGGTAGCCAGTGAGCCTCTCCTATTATGATCTGTTACGATTGTTACCTACGTTTCCACCATTTGTTGAGTGCTCTCCTGAAAAGCATTGGAGCAGCCCCCCTTACTTGGTCTACTTGACTAAAGATGTATTAGGGCAGCATGACCATATGAGAGAATTTTTGACATGCATATAAACCCAATCATTGGACCCTCCTGTTTACTAGGTACATTATCTTACATTTTCCACCGTTTCTTCGAGCAAAAACATTAGTGGATTTTTCTTCTTTTATTCTTCTGCAGTCTCGACACCATCCTGCGTAATTATTACGAATTTTTGGTGATTTTAAGCCATTTTTAATGGTTTCCAACGTCAAAAACTCAAATAATATAATGATCCTCGTCAGATTTTTCAAATGCCCAACTTCGAACTCATCTTTTTGTTTGCATTGATTAATAAAATTTTGGAGGCATCAATAATTTTTCATAATTTTGCCGATTTGTGAACCCATTGCAATTTGCAGAGATGTTGGACAGTGAAATTTGATGAGTAATCTAAGTAGATAGGTACCCGTGATGTTTTGGAAATTCGCTCATATGTTCATGCTACACGACTGCAACTTTTAAAATATTTAACGACTTAGATTGAGTAAATATTTTATTCTATTTCAAACGTGAGTGTTGACCCCCCTTTGAAGCAAGTACACTATTCCATCAGATCCCTCAAATAGAATCCGTCAGAATCAGGATCCTGAAGTTTTGATGAGCTTGTTTTTTCTCGGGAGCGATGCGTAAACTGTCCCTACTGCATCTGATTCTGTCACGAATTATTCACGTGATGATACTCTCACCCTGTGCCCGCTTCGCCCAATAATTCAAGACTTGGGGGGAAAAAGGACTCGGCGAGTGGCGCACCGGCAATTCCGCCCCCGCGTATTATTTTCACATGAGCCGGAAAATTGTTGGACCGGCCTCAGTTGCTCGAAATTTAGATCAGAGGTATCGGGGGGGGGGGGGGGAAGGGGGCATTAAATTTAAAATTATTCCACTGTGGGGAACTGCAAATAAAAATTATCCGTCCTCAATCTCACTTTTCCGACCCAGTTATTAAATGTGGTGAAAGGAGTGGGAGGGGGAGGTTGACTGGCGGAGAGCCGTAATAACTGGAAGCATGGGGCATCGAAATTATTCAAAAGGCTCGTAAACTACGTGACGACGTAACGGATAACCCGGGGATACGGATGTGCGAATGTAGTCGCCAAACTCGTCACAAATAAGAGGAAATGTTGAAGTCATGCAGCATAGCCATATAAGCGAATTTTCAGAATTTAACTTCGAACTAACTTTTTACGATTTTTAGCCCCCCCCCCCCCCCCCCCTCTCATCATACAATCGAATTGACCCGCTTTTTTTCACGATTGAAATCGTAGTAGTAGAGGTAGTTTTTTAACGCGAGTCACCGGTGAGTGAAATACGGTATTTTTGGAAGGTCAGATTGATATCGTCTGGTAATCTAAGTAGCGGACACCCAAGTTCGCCAAGCTTTTGTCCGTTATTTGGATGTATTTTTTAATTTGGGACATCGAGCGAATTCCAGCTTCCTTGCATCTAGCTACCATACAACCTTTAGTATGCAGTGTGATACCTACCTGCTAAAACGACTCACTGACTTGATAATAAAAGCGTTTATTTACATCATGATACGCATTTAAAATCACGTGTTAATGAATTGAAAATAGGAATAGATGAACTGGGGATGATGTTGATTTCGCACAAACACACAATTCCTCTTTTGTGGGTGAAAAAATGGGTCGGCTTGGAGTTGATGCACCGAGAGAAAAAACGCATTGTTTTACCACCTCGTGGTGCTCGCAGGCCGGTGAAAACTTTGAAAAAAACCCGATAGGGATTAGGGGTACCCGATAGGAATGAAAAACAAACCCGTTAAGAAAAAATTCTATCGGGTACCCACAAGATCATCCCTGCAAACGGGTTTTTAGTGCAGCTCCTATCGGGTAATTTGTGCAGGAAATGCCCGATAGGAATCTACTGATAAGACCCTATCGGGTAATCACAGCACGTACGTGCTGGGATACCCGATAGCAGCCGAACGTGCTGTAAAGAAACACCCGTTTGGTTTCCAATCGGGCAAAAAATTGAAAACAATCGGGTAATCCTTGCACGTCCATGCTGTTCCTAGCGGGTCTACCACCTAACACCCGTTTGATTGCAATCGGGTCTACCACCTAACACCCGTTTGATTGCGATCGGGTCTACCACCTAACACCCGTTTGATTGCAATCGGGTCTACCACCTAACACCCGTTTGATTGCAATCGGGTCTACCACCTAACACCCGTTTGATTGCAATCGGGTCTACCACCTAACACCCGTTTGATTGCAATCGGGTCTACCACCTAACACCCGTTTGATTGCAATCGGGTCTACCAACTAACACCCGCTTGGGTTCTATCGGGTCTACCACCTAACACCCGTTTGATTGCAATCGGGTCTACCACCTAACACCCGCTTGGGTTCTATCGGGTCTACCACCTAACACCCGTTCGATTGCTATCGGGTCTACCACCTAACACCCGCTTGGGTTCTATCGGGTCTACCACCTAACACCCGCTTGGGTTCTATCGGGTCTACCACCTAACGCCCGCTTGGGATCTATCGGGTTCTACGAATGGACGCCCGATAGAATCCTAGCGGGTTCTACGAGTGGACGCTCGATAGAATCCTAGCGGGTTCTACGAGTGGACGCCCGATAGAATCCTAGCGGGTTCCACGAGTGGACGCCCGATAGTATTCTACCGGGCGTCCACTCGTAGAACCCGCTAGGATTCTATCGAGCGTCCACTCGTAGAACCCGCTAGGATTCTATCGAGCGTCCACTCGTAGAACCCGCTAGGATTCTATCGAGCGTCCACTCGTAGAACCCGCTAGGATTCTATCGAGCGTCCACTCGTAGAACCCGATAGGATTCTATCGAGCCTACTTCTCACTACCCCATTGGATTCCTAATGAGCCCATTTCCACCCTAACCGTTTGCATTCTCCAATGGCTCTACCAATCAGGTAATTATTAGTAGAGCGTAGGGAGATGCAAAAGGGTAGCGATGGATTGGGATTAGGAGGAATCCTAAGGAGTAGGGAGAAGGAGGATTTCGAAGCCTGGTGAGGAACCTGCGTGAAACATACTCATGAAATTGAAATCGAAATACTCATTGAAATCAAAAGTGTTGAACAAACAGTTGAACAAAGAAATGAAAGTTATAAATGTATAGAAATGTAAATAGTTGCAATAAGTAATTCTTATTTCTAAAGGTGAACACAGCTTGGGCAAAGGAGAGTTAACACAAGTGTTTAGGTCATCAATTTATTCATAAGTCATAAAGTTCAAATTCACAATAAAAATCGGAAATAAATAATTTGTTTTCGTACGCAGATTGTTTATAGCAATTTGTTTCTTAACTAAGTACAACAACAAAATAAACAGTTTAACAGTATCACAGTTTATTGGACTCGTTATATGCAACAATATTTGATAACGTATGCATATTATTATATATAGGTATATAAAATTGTCTATGTTTATGTTTAATTACAGGTTGTTTCGCACTAATACGTATAGTCTAGAGCGTATAGATACGTATAGTCTAAATAATTTGTTTTCGTACGCAGATTGTTTATAGCAATTTGTTTCTTAACTAAGTACATTAACAGTATCACAGTTTATTGGACTCGTTATATGCAACAATATTTGATAACGTATGCATATATATATATATATATATATATATATATATATAATTGTCTATGTTTATGTTTAATCACAGGTTGTTTCGCACTAATACGTATAGTCTAGAGCTTTAACTACAACGTATTTGGGAAAGTATATCGGCGGTTTGACAGTTTTTAAAATGAATGAAATTCAACTTCTCTGAATGTTAAGGGACAGTAGTGAAATTTGTAATGTTCTGTACCACTCATGTTGGAACAGTGATGTATATATTATACCCAATGAAATATGGTCGACTTCAAAAAAATTTTATTTAGAATATATATTATTATAGAATGTTATTTACATATTATTCAGAATGGTCATCAAGGAACAGTTGATGCACAAATGGTAACTAACTAGCACCACCTCAGTGTAGACACGTTGTAAAGCAATCAGTGGTGAGGACGTGATGGGTATGTTAGCTATTTTTTACTCTTACTGCCACGTACCGCCAGTTTCTGGCGTTCGACCAAATCCTGCAAGGACTTGGGAGTACTGCCCGGATCGCTGGATGATGCAGGGGAGCTGCTGAAGTGTGGAGGTGGGGACACGGGCAGAGTGCTGGTATCAGACTCAGGAGTGGCTGTTGCAGTGGTTAGTTTAGATGGGGTGGTTTTACATGGTGTTGTTTTAGACGGGGTTGTTTTAGACGGGGTTGTTTTAGACGGGGTTGTTTTAGACGGGGTTGTTTTAGACGGGGTTGTTTTAGACGGGGTTGTTTTAGACGGGGTTGTTTTAGACGGGGTTGTTTTAGACGGGGTCAATCTTTTCGGAGTCCTACTCTCTTTGTAGAATCCAGCTTCCTTAAGGGGAGTTCTTGGCCATGTAGGAGACAGAAGGGGAGGTGGTTCAGATACACCTGAAAGGGCAGGGCTTGCCTCAGGAGGAACTGCTGTTGCTGATGGTAGATGTACCTCCTCAGATGGGTCAAAAAGTGATTTGGAACTTGAAGTGAATGGCAAATGTGACTCAACACCCCCTGAAGTTGATGGCAAATGTGACTCAACACCCGGAGTTGACGGCAAAGGTAATGATACTGAAGCAGGACTATCTGTTATGTGAAGGGCACCAAGTATTTCGGTTGTGGTGGGATCTATACTGTAAGCAATCAATCCGTGTTGTTCTGCAAACGCTTTTGTACAAGTACCATAAAGTAACAGTTCCGAATCACCAAGAATGTTAGACTGTATTATGTTGTCCCCAGTTAAGTTTAAGAAAGTTACCAATTCACCTGTTCTGAGACTCTCAACAAAGCATACACATTGACCCTCTATAATGTCGTATTTTTGTATCAACACTCGTACAAGTGATTTTTCATCACTGGAGCTACCATCAGCAGGAGCAGCAGGGGTGGGTGTAACGTGGTAACGTAGGAAGTGAGCACAGGTGGAAGCGATAGTCACGACAGAGTGGAGGTAGTTTTTAGAAACCTTTAAATCATAGCACACCCATTCTAGAGTTTGCCAGATGTGTGTACACTGAGGTGGGTACTCGCAGTTCAGCACGATTATTAATTTAAAACAAAGATCGACTGCCTGGAGTATGGTGTCAGTTCTAAGGCTAAAATCTAAGTATTTGACTAGACAATGGCTGACGGAACCTAATTTTCCTATTGCTATGACATACGGTTGCAATGTTCCGTGTTCCGCTTCCTCCAGGCGTTTGGCGTGGAGGTTGTCCACCTCAGACTCTGAGTCCAGGAATTTGACGAAGTGATCTGCGGACTCCTTCTTCGAGATCTGAACCGGAGCTCTAAGTCCTGCCCTCTTCTTCAACCGGTGAGTCCCCATAGCGAACGGGAGGGCGACGAGAGCTGCAGTCGTTCTCTTGTCCTCCTCTGAAATATCACGGAGCACATTAGCAACACGTTCGTACAGTACGATTCAGTCATTACAACCACCTCATGGTCAAATAAAGCAATTTCAACAAATCATTTGTTTACAAAGCGTGAAGAAGAAGAATCCCTGGTATAACAACAAAATATTAAAGTTGAAAAAACGATTCCTAGTCAATTTGAACACAGAGTAGGCTAATCACAATTATTTCTCACCGGTATTTTTTTCGTAGTACGACAGTAACGACTCGACGATCGTGTCCCACCCTTCCACGCTTCTGGAAGACCTGCTAGCCTCTTGGACTATGGCCGGGTGGAGTTCTCTCAGCTTTTCATACAGCCTCCCCTCCGGGATGGTATAGAGCTCCTTGAAATCAGATTCTATCTGTAACAGAAAACAACAACTATCATTAGCGATTACTAAAAAATATTCCTCGCTTTAAACAACAGCAGGCACAAGTATATAAACAGAGCACATGAAATACGTTCAAATTATGAACTCACCACTTTCGCTGCGTGGGCGGACGACTTGAAGAACGGGAAGTAGTCGAAGTAGTCGGAGAGGCTGTTGTCTTCACAGCATAGGTAGTCGTGCCGCAGCTTCGCTGTCCTCCGTAACGCCTCTTGTATCTCTTCGGGGATCGACGCTCGGTCCAACCAATCACCTCCCCTGATGGTTTGGATGGAGTGATGTTTTTCGAGTTCCTCTTTCCACTCTAGGAAAATAACATCAACGGTTAGGACTCCTCACAATAAATAACACAGAAACGGCAGACAAGGAGGGTGGTAGGAGGAAAAGAGATGAATAGAGAGTAGACTCACCTGTCAGAGTTTTCCGTACGGGCGGAGGGGAGGTGGTTGGCTGCTTCGGCTTCTTCGTGTAGGCCCTCTTCTGTTTGCCTCCCTTCCGTTTCCTTGCTTCACTTGCCTTCTTGGCCTCCTTTATTTTATCGTACTTTTCTTTATTGGCCTTCCTCCAGGAGTCCTTGAGGTTGTTTACTTTGCTCCACAAGTGCCCGTAGGGGTACTTCCTTGGTTTTTTCGTCGGCGTGCTGTCACTGCTGTGTGACGAGCCCCCCCGTGTCGATGCTGATAAAGTAAACCACAGCGAGGGGGGATCCCGGAAATATCTCGCCAACTGAGCAGCTATGAAACTGAAACGTACACAACAATTCAAAGACGTGATTATTATGTCTTTATGCAGAGGAATGTTAAGATAAGAGTACCCAACATGTATACTAACAAACAATGCGTAATCACAAATTTCAAGGTGTCACTCACTTCAATTCTTTGTAAGAGAAATGGGGGATGACGCTCGCACCCGCGGGGGTGGCTTGTCGGTGAAGGTGGTTTATGACAACATCCGCTACCGCCTTCCTGTCGGATGGGCTGACTGCCTTGGTATTCTCGGGCCTTGCTAGCTCCATGCACCTCCGCCCCTTCTCTGACTGTTGTAGTATTGCTGTGATCTGTTGGGGAGAGAGGAAGAGATGTAAATTTAATATAAAAACCCTAGGTTTGACTATGAGTACGTGATACTATTTCACCCACGGATGGTGTGATGCACATTACCTCATCTGAAGTGCTGATGAAAGCAGTCTTATCGACTCCCTTGTAACTGGCGAATTGGGGGTCGTCGTCGGTTGTGGCGGCGGATTCGTCGTCATCGTCAGACGATTCCTCGCTGAGCTGTAGTTCACTCGGCAACGAGTCTCTAAGGCGAGGCGTCGAGGAGTAAAACTGCAACAACAACACCGTTCACCTCGTAACAATACATATTATATGCAGGAAGTTATTGTCAAACATGAACACTGTTTCTGTCTGCCTGTCGTCTGTAATTGTAATTGGCAACACTCACCTGGGTAGGAAGTGTTCGCGTGGAGTCGTCACTTGATAGGGGTCTAGCAAGAGATGTCGAAGAACGACTGGGAGAGGAGAGTGGACCGAAATTCGTCTTCCACCCTGCTGTGTATCGCATCTTGTCTGTCTGAGTCCACAGTCCTGGTGCTACTGCTTCCCAGAGGATATTGTCTGGTTCTAGGTTGCGTAATTCGTCAGTTTCGAATCTGGAATCTGTGCAGGGGAAAAAAAAGTCAGCCATGAGACCAAGTGAACACCCGATACAACTACAAGCGGCAAGGCAAAACAGTTTGTTGAAAATATTTTAAAGTACAACAATACCCGAATGGATTACTAACGGGTACTCACAACCACAAACACCCGTTACGAATGTTCACGAATATTTGGCAAAGTCCGGATGAACCCGTTTGGAACGAAGTGAACACCCGATACGACTACAAGCGGCAAGGCAAAACAGTTTGTTGAAAATATTTTAAAGTACAACACTACCCGATTGGATTACTAACGGGTACTCACAACCACAAACACCCGTTACGAATGTTCACGAATATTTGGCAAAGTCCGGATGAACCCGTTTGGAACGAAGTGAACACCCGATACGACTACAAGCGGCAAGGCAAAACAGTTTGTTGAAAATATTTTAAAGTACAACACTACCCGATTGGATTACTAACGGGTACTCACAACCACAAACACCCGTTACGAATGTTTACGAATATTTGGCAAAGTCCGGATGAACCCGTTTGGAACGAAGTGAACACCCGATACAACTGCAAGCGGCAAGGCAAAACAGTTTGTTGAAAATATTTTCAAGTACAACAATACCCGAATGGATTACTAACGGGTACTCACAAGCACAAACACCCGTTACGAATGTTCACAAATATTTGGCAAAGTCCGGATGAACCCGTTTGGAACGAAGTGAACACCCGATACAACTACAAGCGGCAAGGCAAAACAGTTTGTTGAAAATATTTTAAAGTACAACAATACCCGATTGGATTACTAACGGGTACTCACAACCACAAACACCCGTTACGAATGTTTACGAATATTTGGCAAACTCCGGATGAACCCGTTTGGAACGAAGTGAACACCCGATACAACTACAAGCGGCAAGGCAAAACAGTTTGTTGAAAATATTTTAAAGTACAACAATACCCGATTGGATTACTAACGGGTACTCACAACCACAAACACCCGTTACGAATGTTTACGAATATTTGGCAAAGTCCGGATGAACCCGTTTGGAACGAAGTGAACATACGATACAACTACAAGCGGCAAGGCAAAACAGTTTGTTGAAAATATTTTAAAGTACAACACTACCCGATTGGATTACTAACGGGTACCTATACCCTCAAACACCCGTTATGTATAGAAGGGACAACGGAAACAAGTTGGTGCAAGTATTTCACGTCTAATAATACCCGATTGAATTACTAACGGGCACTAACACACTTAGCAATTTCCCGATACCGTAACAATGCAACTCAAACCAAGATCATCATGAAATCGGAATATTATACAACAAAAATTAGCATTGGTAAATACGTTGGCAAAAGGAAATGATAAGTAATGCTCAACAACACAAAATGAAATTCAAATTGAAATGTCAGTTTGGATTTGGAAGTGATGTGATTAATTATATTGAAAGCAGACTGTTATACTACAAAAACTTTCATTTGGTGAATACGTTGGCAAAAGGAAATATACTCAAGAAAAAAAAATTCAAATTCAATTTGTCACTTTGGCTGCGTAAGTCATAGCTACGTGTACATCTTGAAATCGGAATTTTATACAACAAAAATTAGCATTGGTAAATACGTTGGCAAAAGGAAATGATAAGTAATGCTCAACAACACAAAATGAAATTCAAATTGAAATGTCAGTTTGGATTTGGAAGTGATGTGATTAATTATACTGAAAGCAGACTGTTATACTACAAAAACTTTCATTTGGTAAATACGTTGGCAAGAGGAAATATACTCAAGAAAAACAAATTCAAATTCAAATTGTCAGTTTGGGTGCGTAAGTCATAGCTACGTGTACATCTTGAAATCGGAATATTATACAACAAAAATTAGCATTGGTAAATACGTTGGCAAAAGGAAATGATAAGTAATGCTCAACAACACAAAATGAAATTCAAATTGAAATGTCAGTTTGGATTTGGAAGTGATGTGATTAATTATATTGAAAGCAGACTGTTATACTACAAAAACTTTCATTTGGTAAATACGTTGGCAAAAGGAAATATACTCAAGAAAAAAAAATTCAAATTCAATTTGTCAGTTTGGCTGCGTAAGTCATAGCTACGTGTACATCTTGAAATCGGAATTTTATACAACAAAAATTAGCATTGGTAAATACGTTGGCAAAAGGAAATGATAAGTAATGCTCAACAACACAAAATGAAATTCAAATTGAAATGTCAGTTTGGATTTGGAAGTGATGTGATTAATTATATTGAAAGCAGACTGTTATACTACAAAAACTTTCATTTGGTAAATACGTTGGCAAAAGGAAATATACTCAAGAAAAAAAATTCAAATTCAAATTGTCAGTTTGGGTGCGTAAGTCATAGCTACGTGTACATCTTGAAATCGGAATATTATACAACAAAAATTAGCATTGGTAAATACGTTGGCAAAAGGAAATGATAAGTAATGCTCAACAACACAAAATGAAATTCAAATTGAAATGTCAGTTTGGATTTGGAAGTGATGTGATTAATTATATTGAAAGCAGACTGTTATACTACAAAAACTTTCATTTGGTAAATACGTTGGCAAAAGGAAATATACTCAAGAAAAAAAAATGCAAATTCAATTTGTCAGTTTGGCTGCGTAAGTCATAGCTACGTGTACATCTTGAAATCGGAATTTTATACAACAAAAATTAGCATTGGTAAATACGTTGGCAAAAGGAAATGATAAGTAATGCTCAACAACACAAAATGAAATTCAAACTGAAATGTCAGTTTGGATTTGGAAGTTATAGGGTATATGTGATTATCATGAAATCGGAATATTATAGAAAAATAGTAAAACAAATTTTTGCTAACCTTCAAATGCAGTAACGATTCTTGCATCCAATTTCCAAGACTGTAGAACATCAGTCAAGCGTTGGTCCGCCATTGCAATTAAAACGAATTGCGTAGTACAACGTACCAGGGACCGAATGTTGTTTGGTGACGGGTGAACGTTAATAATTGAAGCACAACAAACTAGAAACACAACTAATTTGAAACACAGCTGATTTGAAACACAACTGATTTGAAACACGACCGCAACACACAGACTGAATAAAGAATAAGCACAGGGAAGTAAGTAGAACACGTGAACGTGAGGACGCGACTGATCGGGGAGAAGTGGTTGTCGCCATAAGGGGACGTTGGGGTTATATAGAGGTCTCCCCACCATGACCCACCTGGTAACGGGTTTCCCTGCTCCAAGCGGGCAGGCGTTGGCTCCTATCGGGTGTTTTTTACCTTCTATCGGGTGTCTGAATGTTTCTAGCGACTTTTTCAAATCCCCTATCGGGTGTTGAGATTTCCATCGGGTATCCAAATTCAGATTCCTATCGGGTGTTTTCTGTCTCCCATCGGGTTCCCGAATGCCGTAACGTCTTTTTCAACTCCTATCGGGTTTACAAATGTCGTAACGTCTTTTTACCTCCCAATCGGGTTTTTCTTTCAATCGTGTCGGGTTTCCCGATTTCAAACGGTTTTCCGATTCCCATCGAGTTTCTGTTACGCCTATCGGGTTTTTCACAACTTCCTAACGGGTAGTTTGAAACTCGTAACGGCTTTTAGGGAATTTTCGAAGAAAAGGAAGCTATTGTTCTCGGTCCAAAATGTTTAAAACTCGAATTTCCGAAAGATTTTTATACCAAAATCCGTTTCAGACCATCCTGAATTCACTGCCGAAAGACATGTTCTTGGTTAAAGACTCACTGGGTTAATATATATATGTATGTGTCATTCCAGACGATAACTCTCGAAAGAATTGAGATAAAAAGTTCAAATTTGCACGAAAAATCTGTCTTGGCAATCGACAGGCTAAGTTCGTAGATGGGCAGAATCCGGTCACTCTAAGGGGGAATTTTGGGGAGTTTTAGGGGAGAAAAATTACCCATAAATTCCCAAAATGAAGCAGTCTGACAAGTGACACCTCATTTTAAATGTTTTTGTAAGCTGAACACGATGGTGAAATCAGAATTGCGATATCTCATTCCTTTCTCAAACTGGAGCACTTTGAAGATGAAGGAACGTGGTTATTTCTTGAGATGTTCTTCCTGGTTCGTTTGCTCTAATCTGATAACGGAATGGGATATCGCAATTCTGACTTTACCATCGTGTTCAGGGTTGGAAAATCTATAAAACGAGGTGTTACTCGGCAAAAAATGGAACAAAAAATTTGTAACGTATGCCCATATTTCATGCATACCGAATTAACCGAATAGCGTCATACTGGAATACCTATAATTACCCAATAAGTTTAAGATTGCCCATATTTGAATGGGATATCCCAAACATCACATTTTACATAAAATCACTTATTTCTTCGAAAATTCGCTCTTATAGCCACGCTGCATGACTGTGGTTTTTTTTTTTTTCAATTCGTATCGGGTTTTCACTCACTTGCTAACAAGTGTACGGTTTTTCTAACATTTCTGCCAGAAACTCCTACGTGCCTACCATTAGTATAGGTACCTGTGCCTACTGGGAAAAAACATTAAAAAATCCCCATCGCAAATACCCCGAGTCATTAACGACTCTTTCCATTGATAATTCAATTTAATTGATAATTTAAGCATGTACATGCTCAACATAACAACTTACAACATGTAATGGACTTAGAAATAAATGACGTATAGGTACTTACTGCCCTCAGATTCCTTCCGGCATTGAATGACACATGAAAAGTTGCAAAAGCGACGCACATCACTTTGTAAATGCTGTCGTTTTTATCAAAACTGTATGCAATACAATATAATATTATATTACACTTCATTCACAGAGATGGTCACACAATGAGTATAGCTCGGGTGAAAATGACCCGCCAAACTACTCAATTTGGCTCATGCCAAATTACTTCTCGCCCACGAATATATTATTATTATTATAGGTCATCATGCGCTCAACAACCGTTTTCCAAAATACTGTTTAATTGTTGTTCCCAATTTTCAGTTATTTCTGCTGAATCCGAACCATGACGATTCTGCCAAGTTCAGTATTTCTCCATATCCTTTGCATGGTAACAATCGGATGTCCTACAAACGTGTTTTATACATGCGTGTACAATACGTTTTTATGTGGTATACTTATATACACCTAATTTACTTGCATTGAAAAGTATGCGCTTCAAATTCAAATTCCTTGCTGTTACTCAAATTCCTGATCACTTATACGTTACGACATGTTACCTATTAAACATATCATTAAAAATCCTCACATGAAACCCTTCAACGGTCACTCGGAAACTGGGAAAATATTTGTGAATCCGTCTTCAGAGCCAATGCCCCTTCGACCAAGTTCAAATTGTGGCGGGAACTAATTAATACCCGATAGAAATGTTGCCTACTCGATAGGGAATCATTGGACAACCCGATTGTTTACTAAGCGGGAGCTGTTAACAATTATATCACCCGATAGGCAGCCAACGGGGATTTTTTCGAATTTTTTCCTGCTCGATTGGTTTTCCAAAACCCGATAGGGACTCGTCTGTTCAACCCGATAGATGTTCAATCGGGTGTTGTTATCAATTACATCCACCCGATAGAGCTACTAACGGGTATTTTGTTCGGCATTTCCCTGCTCGATTGCATTGTTCAACCCGATAGACGTTGGTCGATGCAACCCGGTTGATTATGTATCGGGAGCTATGAGATGAACCGTTACGATGCTAACGGATATCTTTTGAATATCTCCCTGCTCGATTGGCTTTCATGGGCCCGATAGCGATTTCTCATTACAACCCGATAGACATCATTTAATCCTGGAAAATTTTTCGGAAAATATATCCTAAAATTCGCCTAATGAGAGGCAACATCCATTACATATTCATTTTGTTGTTTCCGTTTTTAATTTTCACGTCCAGTATCTGTCCTTCACAATTCCCTCAACTTTACCATATTTCTTCGCGTGAACCCTCCCATGGTAACAAGTACATGTCCTCCAAACGTCCTTATTTACGGGAGGTGAAGGGAAACAGTTGTTATTCTCGTATTCTCACCACTCCCCAAAAACAGTTATCCTTTAGAAATGGTGACTGCAGGCTTCGCTTCCTATACCTCCTCACAGGGATTCGGGCTACCTGAGCTATCATTAAACCACAAATATTTTCCCAACTCTTCATTCACCGTTGCAGGCTTTTGTGTGAGAATTGTACGCATCTAAATCCTCACATAAAACCTTTCAATGGTCACTCGGAACCTGGGAAAATATTTGTGAAACCGTCTCCAGAGCCAATGCCCCTTTGACCAAGTTCAAAATGTAAAACCCTTCAACGCTCACTCGGAACCTCGGAAAATATTTGTGAATCCGTCTTCAGAGCCAATGCCCCTTCGACCAAGTTCAAATTGTGGCTGGAACTAATTAATACCCGATAGACTTGTTGCCTACTCGATAGGGAATCATTGGACAACCCGATTGATTACTAAGCGGGAGCTGTTAACAATTATATCACCCGATAGGCAGCCAACGGGTATTTTTTGAATATTTTCCTGCTCGATTGGTTTTCCAAAACCCGATAGGGACTCGTATGTGCAACCGGATAGATGTTCAATCGGGTGTTGTTATCTATTACATCCACCCGATAGAGCTACTAACGGGTATTTCAACGAGGTCGAGCACCCCCCGCACCAGAGAGAAATACTCGTTGGGAGGGGAGGTAAAAATTCAATGAAAACCAAGTCTAACTGACTCTCGACTATACTGAGGACTCATCAGTACAAAAAAAAAATACGGAGTCATAATTCTCTCAGGTGGGGGTGCTCAGCATAAATCTGTTGATAATATATATAAAACTCGAAAACTGGTGAAGGACGACAACATGTCAATTGGATTATGCTTGTGGACAGCCACCCTGCGGGTAAATGGGCGGGTGGGTTGGGCAATGATCAAAGATAATTTGAAATAAAAAAGAAAAAAAAGCGTAGGTATACCTAATTCAAGTTTTGGGGGCCAAAATTTGTGGGAACCACCGGAAATAACTATTTCAATAATTATTTTACATGAAAGCAACAATAAATGAACAGCCACCATTTCTGCATATAGAATAATAATAAACCCATGCGTGACAAGGACTTTGCAGCGTTTTTAATTTTCAGGTCCAGTATCATGTCCTTCACAATTCCCTCAACTTTACCATATTTCTTCGCGTGAACCCTCCCATGGTAACAAGTACATGTCCTCCAAACGTCCATATTTACGGGAGGTGAAGGGAAAGAGTTGTTATTCTCAAATTCTCACCACTCCCCAAAAACAGTTATCCTTTAGAAATGGTGAATGCAGGCTTCGCTTCCTATACCTCCTCACAGGGATTCGGGCTACCTGGGCTATCATTAAACCACAAATATTTTCCCAACTCTTCATTAACTGTTGCAGGCTTTTGTGTGAGGATTCTACGTATCTCGTCTTGTACTAAATCCTCACATAAAACCTTTCAACGGTCACTCGGAACCTGGGAAAATATTTGTGAATCCGTCTCCAGAGCCAATGCCCCTTTGACCAAGTTCAAATTGTAAAACCCTTCAACGCTCACTCGGAACCTGGGAAAAAATTTGTGAATCCATCTCCGGAGCCAATGCCCCTTCGACCAAGTTCAAATTGTGGCGGGACCTAATTGACACCCGATAGAAATGTTGCCTACTCGATAGGGAATCATTGGACAACCCGATTGATTACTAAGCGGGAGCTGTTAACAATTATATCACCCGATAGGCAGCCAACGGGTATTTTTTCAATATTTTCCTGCTCCATTGATTTTCCAAAACCCGATAGAGACTCGTCTGTGCAACCCGATAGATGTTCACTCGGGTGTTGTTATCAATTACATCCACCCGATAGAGCTACTAACGGGTATTTTGTTCGGCATTTCCCTGCTCGATTGCATTGTTCAACCCGATAGACGTTGGTCGATGCAACCCGGATGATTATCAATCGGGAGCTATGAGACGACCCGTTACGATGCTAACGGGTATGTTTTGAATGAGATAACCCGATACAAAAGTAAAACAGAGCTGTTCACACTGGCAGAACCCGATAGAAAGCTAACGGCTACTTTTTGAATTTTTTCTTGCTCGATTGGTTTTCCAAAAACCGATAGAGACTCGTCTGTGCAACCCGATAGATGTTCACTCGGGTGTTGTTATCAATTACATCCACCCGATAGAGCTACTAACGGGTATTTTGTTCGGCATTTCCCTGCTCGATTGCATTGTTCAACCCGATAGATGTTGGTCGATGCAACCCGGTTGATTATTAAGCGGGAGCTGTTAACAATTATATCACCCGATTGGTGGCTAACGGGTATTTTATGAATATTTCTCAGCTCGATCGATTTTTCTCTACCCGATAGGGATCACTCAATGGAAATGGTAGATCTTCAATCGGGTGTTGTTAGCAACAAACATCACCCGATAGGAAGACTAACGGGTATTTTTGTTCACTATTTCCCTACTCGATTGGCTTTCATAGGCCCGATAGCGATGTGTGATGTAACCCGATAGATTATTAAGGGGGAGCTCTTGACAATTATTTCACCCGATAGGCGCTAACGGGTATTTTATGCATATTTCCCAGCTCGATTAATTTTATTTCTACCCGATAGGAATTTTGTATAAACCCGATAGATTATCAATCGGGAGATCTTAATGCTCAGATGACCCGACAGTCAGCTAACAGGTATTTTTTTGAACATTTCCATGCTCGATTGTTTTTCGTACACCCGATAGGAGGTTTGCATAAAACCCGATAGGTTATCAAACGGGAGACGTAAATGCTCAGATGACCGGATAGTGTGCTAACGGGTATTTTTTTTCAACATTTGCTAGCTAGATCGTTTTTCATACACCCGATAGGAATTTTGCATAAACCCGATAGGTTATCAAACGGGAGACGTAAATGCTCAGATGACCCGATAGTGTGCTAACGGGTATTTTTTTCAACATTTGCTAGCTAGATCGTTTTTCATACACCCGCTAGGAATTTTGAAAAAAACCCGATAGATCATCAAACGGGAGACGTAAATGTTCAGATGACCCGATAGTGCGCTAACGGGTATTTTTTTGGAATATTTGCATGCTCGCTTGGGTTTCATGGACCCGATAGGAATTTGTTATGAAACCCGATAGACAACCAACAGACCCGATTGATTTCTTAACGGGTGTAGTTCCCATTTATAAAAGCCCGTTAGGGTTAAGTCGCCACCCGATACGATTTTGACGAATACCCGTTAGGAATTACCAAAACCCGCTTGTTTTTACGAATGCCCGATACAAAAATATCCGAACCATACCCGATAGGAGGGGCTAATCTAACAGCCCGATAGATTTTTATGGCAGCCCGATAGAAATTTATGTCGTACCCGATTGGAGTTACGTCTTCCCGATAGATTTTTAACATCACCCGATACGATTTTCACCCTACCCGCTTGGGATTAGGCACACCCGCTAGGTTCCCTATCGGGAAATCAATTCCGAGTGTTCCTAGCGGGCATGGTGCGCCACATTTTTCTCTCGGTGTGGTTGATCGGGTCCTTCCGTATTCTCCCGCATGCCAGTCTAGTGGCGATCGTACATTTAACCGTGTTGTGGAATGCCAGTCCACGTTTATTGTTCAGACAACTGGAATCAGGCTTCTTCTACGCCGGTGTTACGATCGAGTCAACGAAATACCTACCGTACACATCCTCCTATAACCACCGACACGGAGGCTTGAGGAATATTTTTCGGTCCCGGAAGAGCAGCAATAAATTAAGGAGCGACCTGGATATTGGAGGCCGTCTCAACTGCTGAGAGAGAATTGTATTCGAATCGTGTGAACGACATCCTAAAATCCTTATATGACTACAAATCTGTATACACTAACGCAAGCTGTTCTTAGTGTGACCAGGATTTGAATAACCCCACTTCCTTAATTCTTAATCAAGATGTCTTCCTAGTGCATGTCCGATTCTAGAGGACAGTTGTAGAACGTTAAAAATTCGCAACGAGCTGTCAAACCGTTGCGGAAGGAAAATGCTGGAGAATGGGGGAATAATGAGGAGACGTGACTACCCAGCGGTATCACTTTCTGAGGGAAACGAGTTTTGGACGACTGGCGGGTGGCTTCAGTAGGAAATTGCGTCAACTCCACAACGTGGTCAACTGTTAAAGAGAGAAGATGGAAATGGAGTGAAGGACATGAATCGATAATGATTCGAATGGGCGCGGAACACTGTCCTCCGATGGTCCGTGATAACCAGGAATGTTCCTGTCATACAGCATGACCATAGATATGTGCGGATTTTCAAAGTTACGTACCTAGTCATGCTAACTTTCAATTTACTAAATTATCATAAAAACGCTGCAAATTATTACACAACGGTTTAAAAATAGTCGAGGTAAATGCCTATTTATTAGGTTATGAGAAAATTAAATTTCCATCAATGAAGGATGAGATCATAAATTATTAGCAAATAACGAACGTTCAAGAATAATCCATAATCACTCGGGTAATGGTCGGTAATGGTTATAATAGTTAATTGATAGGTAATGGTATCAATTTAACCGAAGGGCGTTTGAAAGTTCCTTTGCTGGTCTTCAGTGTCACAACTCTCACTACTTCATCTTCACCCGGATGCACTTCCAACACTCTAGCTAACGGCCAGTTCATAGGAGGAGTATTTGAATCAGTGAGTACAACAACATCACCAACTTGGACGTTGGGAGTCTTATTTGACCATTTGTTGCGGAGCTGTAGACTGCTGATGTATTCCTGGGTCCACCTACACCAAAAGTGTTGGATTCTTTCCTGAATTAGTTGCCATCTACTTAGTCGATTCTCAGGAACGTCCTTGAAGTCAAGTTCCGGTAGGCACGTTATTGGTTGACCAATCAGAAAATGGGCAGGTGTAAGTGCTTCGGGGTCTTCTGGTGATGTGGAGAGCGATTGGAGGGGTCTTGAGTTCAAAATTCCCTCTATCTTGGCGAAAATCGTTGACAATTCTTCCTGGGTATAGATAAGATGATTGAAGGTCTTGTACAGTAGGGTTTTTACAGCTTTAACTCCACTCTCCCAACTCCCCCCAAAATGGGGTGATGCAGGGGGGTTGAAACGCCACACTACGCCGAGATGAGAAGTGCCATCAACGATGCCATTTTGGGTGTCTTCTTTTAGAAGCCATTCTTGAACGGTTTTTAGGTAGTTGACAGTTCCTTTGAAGTTAGTGCCCTGATCTGACATCATCTGATGTGGAACACCCCTTCTTGACGCAAACCGAGTGAATGCGTCTAGAAAAGCTTCAACTGATAAACTAGTTACAAGTTCGAGATGATAGGCCCTGGTTGACATGCATACGAAAATGCTGAGGTAGCACTTGAATGTATGAGCACCACGTCGCGTTGATTCTCGGCAAAGAAAATACCCAGCAAAATCAACGCCGCATATCAAGAAAGGGCGAACACCAGCGAATCTAGAGCCCGGTAAGCTACCCATGAATGGCACGATTCGTTGTCGGGAGTACCTAGCACAGGTAACACATTCGTGGGTCAGTTTCTTTACAAGATTTCGTGCATTAGGGATCCAGTACTGCTGTCTCAATATTGACAGTAGAGTTGATGGTCCAACATGGTTATTTTCCTTGTGGAAATATCTGATTAATATTATGGTAAAATGGCATCTAGCCGGTAGCAATATTGGATGTTTGTAATTCTCGGAGAGGGGGGCGTTCGTTAGACGGCCTCCGACTCTAATGACACCAATAGGGTCGATAAATGCATTCAGACGGCGAATTTCGAGAGGTAAATTGTTGAATGAAGAATTCTGGAACATCGCTGGATAGTAAGCATGTTGTAGGATACGGATAATGTGAATGTTAGAATCACGTAATTCCTTAGGGGATAGAGGACCCTCACTCTAAATTGTTTGGGTACTCGACAGCTATCCAAGAACCTCTTCATCCAAGCAATCACCCGAACTAGGTGCAACCATGACGAATGTCGTTCGACAAATTTCAAAAATTGAGGAGATCGCTCGACTGATATCAAAGATAATTTGACAGCTTTTAACTCAGGTATTTCGATACAAATGGGTTCACCTGACAGCGGCCAGTGTTCACGGAGATCACAACACCAACTGGGTCCAGTCCACCACAATGGGTGATCTTGAAGGGATGCAGGGGTTGAACCTCGAGATCCGATGTCGGCTGGGTTGTCAGTTCCTTTCACATGGTGCCACCATTCAATCTTGGTCGAGTCGAGGATTCTCTGTACCCTTCGTGATACATAGGTTTGGAGAAGGTACGGTGCGGTTCTCAGCCAAGCCAGTACAGTAGTCGAATCTGAGAAGCAATATATTTCAGTTATATTCATGTTTTCACGAATAGGCAAGAGAGAGTCCAACAGTTCAGCTAATAATAAAGCACCACACAGTTCAAGGCGCGGTATGGTTTGAGATTTGAGAGGTGCTAGCCTTGTTTTGGCTTTCAAGAGAGTTACAGATATATGAGCACCTTGAGTAGATCTGAGATATGCAGTGGCGCAATATCCCTTTTCTGACGCGTCCGAAAAACATAATAATTGGTATGTGGTATCAGATTTTGGAAGAACCCTAGGAATAGAGATCCTAGAAATAGTGGGTAGTTCGTTAATAAAATTTATCCACAGCTTTCCAATGTAATTCGGAACTTCCTCATCCCAATTCAGTGGATGTTTCCATGTTTCCTGCATTATGCATTTGGCATAAAATATTATTGGCGCTAGATATCCTAGTGGATCAAATAGACGAGCTATGGTTAATTGATAGTATGATGCGTTTTGAATTTCCCTCGGTGGTTGGAGTGATGACGTAGAAGAAACTGTCGGTTATAGGGTTCCAATTCATCCCAAGAATTTTAGTTACTAGGTTTTCATCTTTACAAAGCGAGACAGGATCACAAGGGTCTGTTTTATCAAGAATAGAAAAGTAGTTGGAGGCCCATTTACTGAGAGAAAATCCGCCCTTGGCTAGCAGATCGGTTAATTCCTGTTTTAATTGCATAAGTTCCTCTATAGTGTCCCTTCCATCGATTATATCATCCACATAAATACAGTGTAGTAGGGCACTAGATGCTTGTGGATAGTGATCGCCCTCATCATCGACAAGAGCACGAACCGCTCTCATACTTAACCAAGGTGCTGGACGAGTACCATAAGTTACGGTATTTAATTCGTAAAACACAACGGGATCGTTAGGGTTATATCTCCATACTATTTGTTGATAACATCTATCCTCGGGACGAACATCCACTTGCCTGAAACACTTGATAATGTCACAAGATATTGCATAACGATATCGCCTCATATTAAGCAGTATGTTTGATATGTCAGCCTGTAGTTTAGGCCCTGTGTGCAATTGGTCATTCAGTGAACCTGTTTTTGATCGAAAACTACCATCAAACACCACCCGAAGTTTCTTCTCATCTCCATTTACTCTGAAAACAGGATGATGAGGTATAACAAACTTAGGTTCACAAGTAGCAACTCGCATATGGCCGAGTTGCTCATACTCTCGCATAAATTTATGATATTCAATACGCATATCATCGGATTTAGCAAGTTTATTTTCGAGAGAATACAATCTGTTAATAGCACCAGCTACGTTCGGTTCAATGTTAGGTTCAGATGATTTGAACGGTAGGGAAACTACATACCTCCCGGTGGTAGTTCGATAATGTGTTTCACAAAAGTGCATCTCGCACCTTTCATCGTCTGGAGACGTTTTAGATTTAACAGTAGGTTCTTCAGATTCCCAAAATTGTTCCATGTGAAACGTAGGATCCGCATGAGCTAGTAGCGAGACGTAATTTCTGCTAGTTAAACTTTCGACAGAATATCTTCCTATTACTGTGAATCCGAAAATTGTTGGCATAAGGCGTGGTCCATTGGAATGAATCACAATCGGAGCACCTGTGACTAGTTCAGGATAGAGATCTGCCCCTATTAGAAAGTGAATAGGGCCAGGAGAGGCAAAATTCGGATCACTCAACTGATATGATTTGTAATCATCCCACATAGATTCATCCAGTCTGATCTGAGGTAATGGTGGCGTAATTGTGGGAACAATCACCGCTTCAGTTTCCAGGTTACGATAGCCTAAAGGTGCTTTGATAGACAAAGTCACTTTTCCTTGAATATGTTGGAGATTCGATTGATCTACTCCAGATATGATTCCGTCATGAGGTTTGGTTAAAAGCTTCAAATCCTTACAAGTTTGAGCTTTCAAGAAACTGAATTGACTTCCTGGGTCAATGACCCCACGGTAGGGATGATATTGGCCCGATACATCTCGAATGTGACAAACTAAGGTGGCAAGCAAAACTCCTGATGAGTGCGATGAAGTACTGGAACCACAAAAGCTGTTGTTCCCATTTCCCGAGTCTGGTGAATGATCCGAGTTTTGAGATGATTTCGAAGTTTCAGAAGTTAAAAATATGTGAAGGCTTGAATTATGTTTCTTGTTACAATACTTACAGTTGAATTCTGATGGGCATAATGATGTTTGATGAGAGGGATGAAAACAATTCCTGCATCCGGGATAGGTTTTCAAGGCCTCGAGACGTTCAACTGGATCCATCTTCTCAAATCGTGGACATGCGGAGATTTTATGAGGTTCCTTGCAAACAAAACATTCAAATTTTCCATTATGTTGCCTTTTGGTGTCAGATTGAGAAATAGTTCGTTTAGTACCTTTAGATTGATTGTGCTGGGCAAGTAACGCTTGGCCTGATTTAGGTACGAATTTATTAGGTGACTTGACGGATTTAGTCGTTGGCTGACCAGATGGTTTAGGTGCATCTGGTTTGTAGGTATAACTATTATCACTTGTCAATCGTAGAACATGACAACGATTTTCTACGAACTGTTTCAAAGCATTGAAATCAGGGAAAGCAGTACCTACTTGAACCCACTGCAATTCAAAAGCCTCACGAGTCACTGGATCTAGAGCTCTCAGTGCAAGTTCACACAACAGGTATTCTGATAAGTTAGGTACGCCTAAATTTTTCATAGAAGCGATGCTTTCTGACACCTGAGATAAGTAACGCTGTAAAGAATCTGCTGTGGGACGTCCTGATGATGGTTTGAAGTTAATTAGGTTATCCAGGTACGAGTTGGCAAGCCTACGTTTGTCATCAAAAGTTCGAACGAGAGCGTCCCAAGCTTGGGCAAAATTAGCGTCCACTACTTTGATATGCTTTATGGTATCTAAAGCACGGCCATCTAGAAATGAAGTTAAATAATGAAATCGTTCAGCGTTCGATAAATTCGTATCGTTAATTACAAGTGCAGTGAATAATTGATGGAATGTAGCCCATTCACCAAACTCTCCAGAGAACTTCTTTATTTGAATTTTAGGTAGGATGGAGCGACTATGGTTATTAGTTGATACGATACTGTTGTTATTAGATAAGTTGATTGTAGATGTTCGGGACATCCTTACCTTGTATCCGTGAGCTCGGAAGTATAAAGACTTTACCTCTTGAAGTCGATCATTGTCCTCTTGACTAGGGAATTGTGTTGATACTTTGAGTTCCTCAGCGAGATCGATCGTGTTGTCGAATGTTTCCTTGTACGACGCATAATTAGAATCTATTACTTCCATCATTCCAATAAACTCCGTTTCGTCAAGTTCAGAAAGTTCACCACCACTGCATATTAATCCAGTCTCTGAAGCGGATTTTACGTCGTCGGCTATCAATTGCAAAACACGACGTGCCTTTATGATTTCACGACGAACTTGGGTGCCGGCATCACTTGATAAAGATGAGGGATTAACGGGATCGGACATTTCGGTTGTAAGAGTTTATGATAAATCCGGTTCGAACGTGGCCAAAAATGGATATGTTCACTGGTAGGTATCAAACAAAGAACTAGCGGACTGTATATGAATAATTTATATCAACCAAATTGTCACAATCACAGTAAATATAGATGAAAACGGTAGGCTCGATGTTATTGGTAAGATAGGATCGCGAGAAGTGAGAAGATCGACATTAAAATAGTGGGGGAAGCCAGGCGCTCGCGGGCGCCGGTTCGAGGAGGCGCTGCCAGGGGCAGCAAATACAAGCTGAACGGGAATTACAATTTTGTCCACTTGTAAATCATCGTTTATTATTAACCTTGAATATCTTTATCAATTTTGAGTTTTGTAACGATATCTTACCTGAATCTAATACCTACCTAACTGTAACTTGTACCTTGTTAATGTGAACTTATTGCTTCTAATATTATGATCATGTACCTATCCTATCTTCGATACCTATCTATATTATGGTAACATATTGTGGCTCATTGTTATCTTTATTATTATCTCTTATGTTATCTTTGACAATCTTTGAGGCGCTGATCGTGAATTAGGGGGGAGTAAATGGACAAAATTGTAATTCCCGTTCAGCTTGTATTTGCTGCCCCTGGCAGCGCCTCCTCGAACCGGCGCCCGCGAGCGCCTGGCTTCCCCCACTATTTGAATGTCGATCTTCTCACTTCTCGCGACCCTATCTTACCAATAACATCGAGCCTACCGTTTTCATCTATATTTACTGTGATTGTGACAATTTGGTTGATATAAATTATTCATATACAGTCCGCTAGTTCTTTGTTTGATACCTACCAGTGAACATATCCAACTATACTCTTATATTGAAAGTTTTGGAGTTACGACGTTCGAGAAATTTCAGCCCCTATTATTCACCCTTTAGAGATTACTGACAGTGACGCCGAGCTTCGCGGACCAACTAGACCCTAAATGGATCCTATAAACCAAATTTCGTTAATTTTGGTTGATGGTATAACTAAAGAACGTGAGAAGAAGCAGACGGACAGAGATTTTTTAATTTTTATTAGGATCAAAAAGACCTAACTCGTCTTCGCCGTTGAACACATTCATAATCTTCATTCACCATCAGAAGACGTTTTTTACACATCAAGCAGGTAGGTAAGCAATAACCTTAAAATTTAAAGGGAAAAACGACTATGTGAGAAATGTGAAGTGAACCCAAACTCAACTATTTTACGAATTCTACAAGTTTACTGGCTAACCAAGGTAGGTTAAAAATCGGCCGACTTTTACTATTTATTGTAGACCTAAAATTATAGAGAAACACCTGTAGCTTGCCGAATTCTGCCTGTACAGTTGTGAGATTCACTGTCACAAGCCTGCACATGTAGCTTTGAGAAACCCAATTCTACAACTTTTACAATAATCGGCTTGTAAATGTCACTTGTTGCTTTATGAAACAGACAGACCCCTGGTATAACCCAGAAGACTTGAATTGCCTTAGACGAACAAAACCTATTCGCCTAAATACAATTTGAAGCAATAATTGTAAGTTTGCATAAGAATAATAATTATACCTACATCCCTCTAATGAAAAATTCACCTTTCTAAGTGACTACTTGTACTAGGTTACCTTTGGCGTAAGTCCACAGAATTAAGTTTGGTTTATTTTCTATATTGAACCTTTGGAATCGACATGAAAAAAAAAGTTAGCCCCCGGAATAAAAAAATGTCTGTCCTTCCGCCGTACTTCGCACTTTTCTTAAGTCACATGAACCAAAGTTAATGAAACTTGGTTTGTAGGTCCCATTTGGGGTCTAGTGTTGTTCCACGAAGCTCGGCGTTACTGTCATCTCTAGGGGGTGAAAAATAGGGTTGAAATTCTTTTTTTAAATTAACGCCGTAGCTCGAAAACTTTCAATGGAAGGGGATGGCTTCTTCACGTTTTTAAATTGACTGAGAACTAAAGAATTTTTTGAGACCACCCGGAGCATTGTACGACCAGCCGTTCTTTTGCACCGAAAAGCTTCTTCAACAAGACCCTGAATGAAACGGTATAAATCTGGCCCAGATAATTATCATTGCTAGGGAACGCTTGAGTATAGCCAGATGGCTGTATGAAGTCGAGTTGGTTGTTTGTGATTTTTTTTTTCTTTTCATTTGAAGAATGGATGGATTTTGGATTTTGTTGATAGGTACTTTCGTAACGTGAACAGACGTTACGCTTCATGAGTAATAACATACTTAATGATTTAATAATGAATCCTGCGCTTTTTTATGAAACAGTAATTCCCGGGCCGGCTCCAGTACTCGATTTAGGGCTTTCCTGGGGGAGCTCGAGGGTTTGTAGGTTTCGACCACAGGAAACAGTGATCTGCGGAAAAGGGGCGTCTATGCAGGCAAACAGTAAACCGTTGTGCAATAATTTACAGCGTACCTACGGATAGCACTGACATTCGCGAACCAAAAATTACTTGGTTATTTGAATTTGATTGATTTGCCGAAAAATACTTGAATGACTCACGGATTAACATACTACCGGACAACCAAGTTGAAAGGACAAGAAATACACCAAACCCAATGCGAGTAGAATGAGGCTCTCTCTGCACGCCTTGCACCAAACCCAACTCACTTTCCCTCTCAATTAATTTATGAAAATCAATGTTGGTCCCGCCATGCGAACGAAGAGGAAGGCGACTGGATTGGTGAAAATTGGTGGAAGCGGATGTGGCGGCGCCCTAATCAGACTAATCTATCAGTCGTCACTTCAAAGTCTCCATCGACACAGAACGACCGTCGAAACAGGTCGACATATTATCTAGACATCGTTCTTGTCAGAGCTTTCTTCTTTTTGACTTTCCTTTGTAGTTGTCTTGGCGGCGATCGCAGTGGACGAAGATGAGATAGAGTATGTAGATACGTTATGGAAGGGCGGAAGTAGGAGTAGTGGAAGAAGGAGGGAAGTAGGACAGGTGGTTTTTCCGTTAATACCTCCAAGATGTTGGTTTCTGCCTTCATCATAGTGATTTTTCCCCTGGTCGTATTAGATTGTTCTGGGTAGTCGATAAAAATTGTTAAAAATCACAGTACTATCATTTAAATATTCCAAAAGTTACTTAAAATAGCGACGTAAGACCGACAAAGATCTTATTTTAATGTCAAAAATAGGGTCTCTAAAAAAATTGAGTTATTTCCAGTTTTCGGGCGCTAGAAATCGACACAGTATTGGCTGATACAGTACCAGTTTCTCCTCAGGAGTTGAAGGTTTCAGGGACCAAATTGAAATCTGCGCGGGTGTTGATATGAGGGGGGGTTCTTTGTGATGACGGCGAAGGCCTACAATCTCTGAGGTGGGCAAACAATGGACTCCACCTGGTGCCGTATTTTGTGGCGGCTTCTCCCCTCAGCCGCGCTTCATCATTCCAACATCACTTCAGGAACACTCAGGACTAATACCTACGTGGTAAAAGTGGAAAAGTTCCGACCATGCTACATCATGATCCTATGGGTGAAGTGCCATTCAATAAAATCACTTTGTTGTAATTCAGAATCAATCTTTGGTAGGTAATTGTTATATACCATGTTCTGTCATCAGTGATTTTTATATATTTTTGACGATCAAAAATTCAATTTGATCAACGTTTGGCAAATTTCTTATGAGCGAAACATCGGTCTCGTGTTCCTTTTTTCATTTATAACCATCCAGTTTTTACACAATCCAACCTAAATTATTTCAGGAATTTTCATTCGTTTCCCATCCCACATGGTACCTATTACTTACGAACAGTTTGGAATGTTAAAAAAAAAAAAAAAATCCGTCTGTCAAAAATGGCTGAACGGTAAAAATAATTCCGATTAAAAAGCATTTTCTGGTTTATGTCGTTCACCCGCTTTTGAAATCATCGAAGTATTCTAGAATGATTTGGGTCTTAGGATGATTTGTGTTCTGGAATGATTCTAGAAGTTTTAGGGGCTGTTTCAGTAGTAAAAACATGTAAAAAGAAATTAGATGGTGAAGTTCAACTTTTGAAAATTACTACACCACGGTTTATTATTTCCCTGTACTTATTCTCCCTTGATAATGTTTTCTGCGGTGAATACCTACCCCCGTGCTTCCCCAGGAAAGACCTAAAGCGAGTAAAGGCCACCAGTAATCCGGGCAATTCATAGGGGACCATCTCCAGAAAGCCTACATCCCAACTACTTAATATTAGCAAAATAATTATGGCCATTCGTCTATGATAAAATGAGTACCTACCTCGGATTCGCGTTTGCTTATATGGATGGGCCATACCAATGATGCGGTCATCCTGAAATGGGTTGCGAACTATCTCGGGCCCTACCCGAATGATCTCGGAAATTTTCAGTAAAGTGGGATTCGAATTGTGCGTGTGGCAAGGCCACATTTCTACATATGAAATAGTCACGGCACAGTCGACCAAATGTCATAAAGATTTTCTAGTTCCATTTTCGCTTTCTACCTACCTTGATACAAAAACCATCTAAATTTGGTGGGGGGGGGGGGGAGCTTTTGGTTTATATCTTTCAACAGTGCACCTTTAGAATAGATCATGAAAATAAATAGGAAAAAAAAATTTCGTGTTCGATTCCGAAGGTTTATTAGTTATTGAAAATAATAAACCAAAATTTCACTCCGTACACTTCTCGTATGTCATACCTAGCACTTTCCTTAGTTACCATGGACCAAAATTAATTAACTTTCGTAGCTTGAAACTTTCAATAGAAGGCCATTTTTTACGTTTTTAAATTGGCCTCAAACTGTCGAATTTTTTGAGACCACCCTGAGCATTGTACGACCAGTCATTCGTTTGCACCGAAAAGCGTCGTCAGCATCATCGTGAATGAAACGGTACACATCCTACCCAGATGTCATTGCAAGGGAACACCTTACTATAATCACGGATGGCTGTGTGAAGTCGAGTTGGTTGTTCTGTGATTTTATTTCATTTGAAGAATGAAATCAAATCCTCTTTCGGATTTTGTTGATAGGTACTTTTGTAGCTTGAACAAACGTTATGCTTCATGAATAACAACAAATAATTATTATTGACTTGTAGAATCTTGCGCATTTTTATGAAACTCTGATTTCTGGGCCGGCTTCATTACTCGATTTAGGGATTTCCTAGGGGGGAGCTCGAGGGTAGGTGACCGCAGAAAACAGTGATCTACGCAGAAGGGGCATCTATACAGGTAAATAATAAACCATTGTGTGATAATTTGCAGCGTTTTTAACTTGAATAAGCGTTATGCTTCATGAATAACAACAAATAATTAGGTAATGATAGAATTCTTAATTCCACCGCATATTTATGAAATGTGCATGGCTGGCTCCAGTAGGTACTCGGATTTAGGGCTACCCCGGTATGGGGGAAGCACGAGGGGAGTTTCCATAGAAAACAATGATGTACTCAGAAGGGGTATCTATACAGGTAAAAGGTTCATTTTCTGAAAATAATAAACCAAAATTATTAATTCGAAAGGGATCACCTCCCATGATGTGAAGGCCACAATTTTTCATTGCGTCCTGGCCTGTTGACCTATTACCGATATTTTCCTGATAAAGTTATGAATTATCCACACTCGCGGCAGATACCGTAGTAGGATATCCACAACTTTGAAATACATTTTCATATCATATTTCTTGTGTATAAGCCATTAGTAGTCAAGAGAAGAAGAAACTTCAGGAAAACATGTAACTTTATTCGCCGCATTAAAACTTCAGAGATACTCTGAAACCTACAGCCAAATTCAAGTACGAGCCGACTTAGTATGCGGTTTCTAACTTATGAAACATACACGAGCTTGAAGTAATTAAAACTTTGGATTCCACTATCAAGTGTTCAAGCATATTGCGAGTTGTCTTGAAACGCCTTTAATTTCTCAACATTCCAAGACGGATAGTTAAGGAATCATCTTTTTAGGCGAATTTGGAAGTGTGGGTATTAGCGTGTTTGTATGAAATTCATTCCCAAAATCAATCAAAGGCTAATGCAATGTTATAAATGTTTCTACCTTGTATGCTGTACGATTATCATTGTACACTGTGCTCCTCATGATGTTCAACCCTAGGTAGAAATTGTAATCCTAATGATGATAGTCATGTAAGTACAGATTAATTTATTATCTCTGGAGGTCATATTTTCGAAACGCAACCGATTTGTGATTGCGCAGGGGGAACTACAGTTTGCATGGTTTTGTCCTATAATTCGTTGCTTTATTTCTTCAACTTCCTTGGTTGTCTCCTAAAAATCGTTCACCACTCGCTGGAAATCCCCTGGAAGCTTGGATGATCTCTTACTCTCTATTCACTATAACACATCGTAATAAAATATGGCATTCATTTCCGTTTTCCCTCCTTACCCTACTTGTGCTTCAAACCATAAACTCTGGGCACGCGGCTGGGCATTTTCCAGAGCTCGCGGGCGGCGCTCACTGATACATAGGATATCGACAGGATATTGCTGCCGGTATATACCTATTACGTGTACGTATATCAATATACGAGATTCGCGGCATATATTTCTGCTTCTTTTCCTTTTTTCATGTCACACACTTCGTTGTTCGTATCCCGTAAATTGTTTGTTGGTGAACCAACACGTAAGTAATAGCATGCTGACCTGAACATTTATAATCGTTTTCCTGTCTTCAGCGACAGAACGTAAATCGGATGGGACATGTACGTCCCTTCGGTGGAAGACGGAGGAATGCTTGTACATTTTCTCCTTTCCAGTAATGGTTGGTTTTGGTCGCGGGGACGAAAGGTGTGTCGGAATAAAATAAACGATTTTTCGAAAAATAGCGAGGCTACTAGTAAGTGCCATAGAGCTATAGGATTTCCGAATTGAATCACCCGTATTCTTTAAAAATCAGATTAGGTAGCGGTTCTCCTGGCTAGTAAAATTAACGGTTTTCTAAATCAAAGGGTTTGTCAAGAGAGGTTTTACGACTTCGACCTCTAATTTTCCTTGAAAACGGTGGAGCGACAAAAATATGACAACGCGAACCTACCTACCTGTTGAAATGTTGCAGCACGATCATATGTACGGAGCAAATTTTCCATGTAACGAACGGACATAATTTTTCTTTCCTTCATACTCCTGATAAGCGAAACAATGTTAATATTGCCTCTAGCAAATGTTTACATATTCGTTCATTATTTTATTCATTCAAATTTATTTTATTCATTACTATTTTTTATTTATTTATATTGGCCAAATATATTCTTCCGTCATTCAAACCTCTTCGATTTCCGAAACTCCATCATGCGTACCAGGAATAGAACTTAGGAGAAAGTAAATTTCCGTGAAAAACCTGTAATTCGCGACATAATGTAGAGGGTGATTGATGAACTGGTTCACCCTTCACCAGTGAGTTCATGCAGTGTCTTGAATGATAATGAGCGGAAGTTTGTACTGTGGTACAAACAGAAAAACAGACTGAAATATCTTTCATCCCAGTACTTGAGATCGATAGGGCAATAGAGGGATATGCTGTTAAGTAGATGAGTTAGAAGTGTAGATTACCAAATCTATCTCATTGGGTAAGTAGTTCATATACTAGAACACTCAGTAAATTAGCTTTAGCTGGTAAAGAGCTTAGCTTGAATCTCCTCTACCGGCGTCCAACCCGTAGCTCGCTCAGCACTTCTGCACTTGTTCGCCGAAGATAGATTAAATTAAACCAACTGATATAGTCAGAGCATTCAGATGAGTTTGCATGGATATCCAACTTTCCAACCGCCTCAATAATTATAATGCAGGAGCGGAGATGTTGCTAGACTAGTCAAAATGATCGCTGAAAGCCGTGATAGTTCGGACGGAACGTGTTGCAACGAAGCGAACGACGTCCTTTAAATTATTCCTCTTGAACTGGAATAATTATGTAGTATATTGCTCGTGTTTTGATATGGAATACCTATATATTCGGTCGGGTTATGGCGATATGGTATTATATACTTAATAATAATATATTTTCAAGTCATAATGATTCTCTCCCAGTATCGGAGATACGGTCTCTTCCCATAGATTTCTCATCCATATATCTATCCGCGGTTAGATCCAGGTGGAAACTTTCTGCCTCAAAGTTGGTTTGGCCAGCAACATACATCATTATTTTGTTCTCAGATCTCTACAGAGTATAATTCATTCTTTTGATAGCTACAATACCATCTATATTAAGCTACTAGTGTTCGTATCTATTTATGGAGTCTAATGATCATTATATTATAATACAGTCATTACACGGCTGCGTTATCGTTTCCAACCTCCGGGCGCTCAGACTTGGTGCATAGCGTGCTGTTTGAATCGATAGTCAAATCAGAAGCAAACATACGTCGCTATGTGTACATTCTCCGGGGTACCCGCTGGCTCGGTGCGTTATGGGGTTCGCACGGAACATCAAACAATCCCATCGAAAACGCCAAATATGCACAGCATCACTTGGGACCGAAAATTCGACAGCCCAGTGAACTGATGATTCCCTATAATTGGGGAGTCCATCAATATAATTGTTTAATTTGGAACTTGCACGCTAGAGCCTTTTTTGACATCTTAGGTCAATTTTCGATTTAACTGATCAGTGAGCTCAATTTCCTGATTTTCTAATCAGTGAGCTTGTTTTGGTTTATTATTTTCAATAATGAACCATTGGAATCGAGCATGAAAAAAAAAAATTCTTACCCCCCCTCAAAATTTGATGGTTTACGTTTCAAGGTATGTAGAATCCAAAACTGCAATAAAAATATTTCTGTCTGTCCGCCGTACGCCGTACGCCGTACGGGCCACTTTTCTTAGTTACCATGAAAAAAAATTGATGAAATTCGGGTTATAGGTTCCGTTCGGCGTCTAGTTGGTCCTCGAAGCTCGACGTTACTGTGAGTCATCTCTAAGGGGTTCAAAATAGGGGTTGAAATTTTCAAAACGCCTATACCATTTTTTTACGTAAATATTTTTACGGTTTTAAATAGTTCTTGAACTTGCGAGTTTTTTAAGACCATCCGGAGCATCGTACGTCCAGCCGTTCGTTCACAGTAAGGCCCCGAAGTTTGCACCGACAGGCATTTTCGACTCCAGTGTGAATGAAATTGTATACAATTCAAACCAAATCTCGTAACCAGAGACGCGCCCACAATAGGAATTTGTGAATACGGCCAATCATTGGTAGGGATCACCTGATTATATTGGCCGAGTATGAAGTCGAGTTGGTTGTTCTGTGATATTATTTCGCTTGAAAAATGATGGCTCTTTTGGAGTTTGTTGGTAGGTAGTGAAACTTGAACAAACGTTGAAGTATTATTGATGGGTAAATTATTACTACGGTAAATCATTACTCAACGGTAAATTATTACACAACGGTTCATTATACCATATACATACGTAAAAGGGGCTGGAGTTTGTTGGTAGGTACTTTTGCAACTTTTTTCACTCCTCATCAACAATTTCTTTTCAGAACTTCATTATGTGTGTTTCTTTTTGTTAGGTACTGTTTGTCATCGGCAGAATTATTTTAGCAACATTTAACTCGTGATTTAGGTAGGTACCTAGTAACGAGTACGGGGTTAGGTACTAACCTACGGAGGGTCTGCGATCTACATAATTATGCATAGAATAGTACATATTATATTATATAGACGGGTTATCTATGCATAGAGCTGTGATCTGTAACAGAAGGGTATTCTATACAAAATAATAAACCGTTGTGCAGGGATTTGCAGCGTTTTTTGATTCAGCATTTGATAGAGCTAAGTTTTCATATCAGCTGATCGTGGGTGGCCTCATACCTTATCATTCAGCCTACAGTCCTGAAGAAGCTTCGTCTTCATGAACTCATACATTTTATTGCGATAATTTTAGCAAAGACTGCAAGTTCGCCCCTACCTGCTTAGAACCTCTGAGAACGCAAGTTGCAAGAATATGAGTAAAAACCTGAAATGAAGGAAGTTCCAGTTGGTACCGTATAAAATTCGTCGAAATCCAACTGAAATACTCGGATGCGCTTGTGCAAAGGTTTCCCGGAAAGCCGGCTGTACTTTTGACATTTTCATGTCTTTCATATGGCACATAACTTAAAAACCGTTACGAAAATTGACTACGGAAATTGTCCCAAATGAGTTTCTGACGATTTCCGCGTACAACCGAGTCGTTGCTAGGGGAATAGTACTTCGTCATTTGTCATCGGACAAAAACCGTTCACCATTCGTTGGAAACCTCTCGATTTATAGAACTAGAATACATTCCTCTCACTCGGTTGTCGCCCTTCGAAAAGCTGAGATATGCGCATGACTTGATACGAAGTTTGTTTGCACACAACATTATGGTCGTTAGGTGTCCCAAATGAGCGGTGTGTCGCCTGGGTACATATACGCAATTGCGTTGTGCAATAAACACACCGTATGTGTGTGTTTAATTGTTATTAATCTGACTACTAATACACGTGGCGTATTTACACGGGTTGGTCCTCTGTGTAGGTTATCAAGGGCAGTTAGTCACGCGTCACAGTGTAATAATCATTATGTAATACTCCAAAATCAGGCACGGAGCGGCAACGTAAGTACAGGGAAAAATTGAAACGTAAACAACCACCACTTCGAATGCCTTCGATTGACAAACGGCGACATTTTCCTGGGGGGGGGGGGGGGGGGTGACATGAAAATGTCTCAATGTGTTGCAGACTCGTATGCAAGCGTTTTTCTCTGTGGCCTAGTGAACGAACGTTCAGTGAAGTGAACTAAGTCGAGGAGTAGTTCAGTTGGCGGAGTAGTCTTCAAGAGTAGTTTTTTGGTCCAAAAATGGACTCGGTACCTAGTTCACTATCCTGCAGGTGTGTTCGTACAGCTTCTAACTACGTTCCAGGCCATTCATGCATGACGTAAGAACCACAAGACTTTCCATTCATTCATTTTTCAAGTAAACAGTTGGTTTTTTCACGAAGTCCACGAACAGCCAACTATAGAATTTTCACAGAACGACCGCCATCTGTTTAAATGTTGATAAATGTTCACTAACCCAATGGTTACATTCCACTTGAGTTGACTAGTCGGTGGGTGCGTTGGTTTGGATTATGTAAATGATCCAGAATAATGGTGTCCCCGTGTTATATTGGATGTATCCCGATTCATCATAACAACTGTCAATAACCTATGTTTGTCTGGAGCTCATCTAATCAGTATTCCTACTACGAAGTATGACGAGTACGGCTATATAAACGCCGCTTGTTCTTCCATATCTGTTCCTTATTCTATATACTGGTTATGGAGGTCTGGTCTAACTTACTGACAGCTTCCAGACGCCCATGATCCATGTGAAAATCGAATAAAACCACCATAAAGCAGTTGATATTGCAGTATGTAGTGTGTATTGGTTAAAGGTCCTGCAAATGTCAATCAGACACTTACAGTTTTCCATAACACTGTCCTTTATATCTTCCTCCATATTTCTTTCCACGCAAATTTTAGTGATAGTTAATCCCATTTATTCGTTTACTACTTACTTATCTGTGGTTCATGTTATGCACCTGCTGGGTCACTTCACTGCTAGTCGGTAGTTCATGCATTCCGCTTTTAAATGGCGCAGAACGACAGTTGCAAACAATGTTATGCCTTGAAGGCTATTTCTGTACGTTCTGTTCCCGCTCATCATAGTCCGTATTACCCAGTTTTCATCCGAGCGCGGATCTATCAGGTTCATTTGCGGGTGCAACAGTGAAGAACCATAATTATCCAACAAAGATACCACCCTCCGTATTTAAGTAAGTTTTCGGTGGATGTTCGGGAGTTTGTTAGATGGTGGGGGGGGGGGGGCTGTAAGTGTAGGTACCCCAGTAGATCATGACGAAGGGAACCCAGCCTTTTTTGTATAACCCTTTTTTATATAACCTGTTCGGACGGCATGGTCCCTGCACCCAAGTGAGAGTAATTCATTGGAATGAGACTACTCAGCATGAATACTACTCGAACATCCATGCCGCGTTCTTTTCTCAGGCGGTAGTGGCTCTTCGCGTCAACGCGTAATCATAGGGGCTTGGCCAGACTGGAAATGCTCTTTCGTGCCCGCTAGCGGCTCAAGAAGCAGCGTCTTCATCAAAGGGGCCCAGAACTTGATTACTTTCGTAAATACCAGCAAATTTGGGATACCTAATTTATGACTGATATCATCTATATTATGGGATTATTTTTATTATCATGATTTTGGCATTTTTCTCATATAATTTTTTTCCCCTCTCTTTCTATGCTAAGGGTTTGGTGTGCCACTTATATTTTCTGACTATGAGAGAGGGATTATCAAAAGTTTCATGTCATAAATATGACCCAAATATTTCATAAACGGAGAAGTTCTAGTAGAAAGTAGATGTCATAACTGCAATCAATGAACTTTTTCCTTTTACGATAAGGATTTCTACACCATAGCGGGATCTGCAGCATATTGCAAATATTTCAAATTATGTCTCAATAATGTACAACCTTTGCGATCGACCACTCCTGTGAAATGATTGTATTTACGCAAGATTTCTATGAACGCATAGTTTAGCCACTCTTTGTTTTATGATCTTTCATTGCAGACCGCGGCGGTAAATCCCTATGCAATTTTGTTCTATTATTTGGTTTATTATTTTCGATAATGAACCTTTAGAATCGAGCATGAACCCCCCCCCCCCCCCTAAAAATTTGATGGTTTCCGTTTCAAGGTATGTAGAATCCGAAAATTCGATAAAAAAATTTCTGTCCGTACGCCATACGCCGTACTTCGCACTTTTCTTAGTTGCCATGAGCCAAAATTGACGAAATTCGGTCCCATTTGGTGTCTAGTTGGTCCTCAAAACTCGGTGTTAATGTCAGTCATCCGTAAATCTCCAGGACACCGTTATCTCGAATTTTTTTACGGTTTTAAATAGTTCTCAAACTTCTTCAAGACCACCCGGAGGGAGCATTGTACGTCCAGCCGTTCGTTCACAGTAAGGCCCAGAAGTTTGCAACGACAGGCTTCTTCAACAGGAGGGTGAATGAAATCGTATACATTCCGCACAGATATCATTGCTAGGGACGCGGCAACAATCGGGAATTGGCCCCGAGATAATCATTGCTAGGGAGCACCTGATTAGATTCACGGAGAATCAAGTCGAGTTGGTTCTTCAGTGATGTTATTTTATTTGAAAAATGATGGCTCTTTTGGAGTTTGTTGGTAGGTAGAGAAACTTGAACAAACGCTGAAGTATTATTGATGGGTAAATTATAACAAACATGGTAAAGCATTAAACATCGGTAAATCATCACACAACGGTTTATTATACCATCTACGTAGAAGGGGCTGGAGTTTGTTGGTAGGTACGTTTCCAACTTTTTTCACTCCACATCAACAATTTCTCTTCAGAACTTCTTTATTTGGGTTTCTTTTTGCCATTTTAGGTACTTTTTGTCATCGACAGAATGATCTTAGCAACATCTAACTCGTGATTTAGGTAGTTACCTAGTAACGAGTGCGGGGTTAGGTACTCGTACTAACCTACGGAGGGTCTGCGATCTGCATAATATATATAGAATAGTACATATACTCGTATTACATAGAAGGGTTATCTATACGGAGAGCTACGATCTGTAACAGAAGGCTATTCTGTACAAAATAATAAACCGTTGCAGTGTTTTTCTTTTTTTTCTTTGTGCTCGTTGCAGCGCCAAAAACTGACCGAAACCGGTATAACACCAAGACCGAATCGGTCCAACATTGCTTCTCGCCGCTGGCCAGACAATTATAGTAGCCGTTGTACATCGAAACGCCTTCCATCAACTTTCAGTGAGCTGGAGTCCGTGTTCCTAGTATTACGTTCCCCTAAATCCCATAGGAGCTCTAACTGCACTCTCATTTTACCCCTTATCATTCTGCTGTTATGCCGTAACCAATATATAGACGAGTGCTATTGACCAAGAATCCACTGGAAACGAAGACTGGTTCGAGATTCGCCCTACTAAAGGCTTCCGAATTTGTTATTGGTTTCCTCCACCTCCAACTCACTGGAGAAACTTCAAGCTACTTGACCAACCCTTGTGCATAATCCTATAATACCTTCCACCGTCACTGTACTCTTCCCATCTCGACATATTTGCATGTCGTCACAACCGAGTTGAAATTAAAAGTTTGAGTGGAAGGATTTTACGGGCGCTCACCTTGTAACGGGCTGATGGCCCCTAAAATATTCCTTTCCGCGTTTTTTACGGCTGTAGTCGGCCAATGTTTTCTGGTCTAGTCGGAATAATGAATTCACCCCCTTTTCGTCTTTCTGGGGGAAGGAAAAAGGCAGTAAACCTCGTTACAAAGGCGATGCTAACTTTTTATGACCGTTTTAACATTTTCCGTGACACATAAAACGGGTGTCTCGTGTGTTTTGATATGATCTAGTCGTCGGGCTCCCATTAAATGGCGTTTGGTCCTGTCACGATGAGGGCAAAATGATGACAGTTGGCAGACAGTGTAAATACCGTCGTGAAGTTCTTCTTTCATCGTTGGTTATCAAGTAATGTAATACTGTGATTGTGTGTAACTTACTTCCCAGCGGGATAGTTAATACAAGGATGAAATATCATTTTACATCATCCTCACGATTTGCGTTGTGTACCTTTTCTATGTATTATTTTCAGTTATGAACCCTTGAAATCAATTGATTTCAAAATTCGCCCCCGCCAACATTCGATGGTTTCCGTTTCGAAGTACTTAGAATCCGAAAGTGGAATAAACAAATGTCTGTCCGTACGCCGTACTTTGCCCTTTCCTTAGTTACCCTGAACCAAAATTAATTAAACTTGTTTTGTAGGTGCGTGAAGCTCGGCGTTACTGTCAGTGAATGGCCATTCACTGGGATGGACATTTCAGAACGCCGTAGCTCGAAAACTTTCAATAGAAGGGTATGGTGTTTTACGTTTTCAAATAGATCTCGAACTAAAGAGTTTTTTGAGACAATCATAATTTTTTTGAGGCTTTGAGCGTTCAGCCATTCGTTTGCACCGAAAAGCTTCGTCAGCATGATCGTGAATGAAACGGTATACAGATATCATTGGTAGGGAACACCTGATTATAATCACGGATGGCATTATGAAACAGAGTTGGTTGCTCTGTGATATTATTTCATATGAAGAATGATTGCTCTTTTGGATTTTGTTGGTAAGTACTTTTTTAATATGAATAAACTATAATATGCTTCAATAATAAAAATAGGCAGTATAGCTTCCTCACTTGAATCACATGAACGTATAGAATTATTGGGTAGGTTCGTTTTGATATGGGACCGTCTGCGATCTAACCCGCGTGGCCCCTCAAAATTTCAGCTCTCTACGACTATTTTTCTCGTAGTTAGAAGCGTTACAAGAAAATTGTCATTTCATGTTCGCGCATGCGCAGACGGAATCTACAGTACGATTCCCATGAAATTCATGTGTAACTGTCAAATTTTATTCCTGATCGACCCTCCCAATCTGAACTCATTTCAACGATAATTAAGGTAGTTATGGGCGTTCCAAGTATTTCACGTTTTCGCATGCTCACGAATGATACAGTACTATCTGAATGATTTTGTTATGGGTTTATCTGTGACCTAATCCGCACATACCCAGCCCATTTCGACCATCATTTCGGGTAGTTAATGGGCATTACATGGAATTACCACAGACAGACAGATACGGAACCAAAAATGTTCCTCCATGTCTGAAATGCAGAATGCTGTTGGCAATTTTCATGTTGGAGGGCGTCAACGTTTTTTACTCAATCACTCATTTTTACTCTATTAATGATTTAGTCCTTGATTCCACCGTATATTTATGATATGCTATTGCCAAGCTGGCTTCAGAACTCGATTTCGCGCTCTGCTGTGGGAAGCACGAGGGTAGGTATTGACCACAGAAAAACGTGATCTACGTAGAAGGGGCATCTATACAGGTAAATAATAAACCATTGTGTAATAATTTGCAGCGTTTTTCGTTTTGCCTCAGTGAAAATTTTATATATATAAAACTCTTAACTGTTTGCGTATGTTACCTAAAAACGTCTAACCTGCTTGACCCATTTTAATTAGGAGTGTCTCAAGGTGATCAGCGAGTTCTTGAGACGGACATAGGCTATGGTAAAATCGCCGAAACGTCTTCTTTCGAAGAGAACGGGGCGCGGCCAGTTGTTTGGTATCTAAGAATCACGGAGTAGGTGATTTTGAATTGTCCACTTTTAATGCCAGATACATTGACGAATATCCCGGGCGAAGCTGTCTATAAATGCTAGTTGTTTTATAAAAGGGTGGTGGGAAGTCAATATACCTACCAGGTTTTGGATCGTAATTTATTTATTTAATTTAATACGGGCAAGCTCAGTACAATAGAAAATACATGAAATGATTGGTAAATGTAAACATAATATTAAGATAAGGTAATATCCGCACTGGAATATTTAAGGGGTGAAAATGGCAATGTAAATCTAGAAAAGTTCCTGTTGTTGAAAAAAGAAATTGATTTACTTCTTATACCGTTCGACTGAGAGAAAATCTCAGTCTCGGAGCATTCATCGATGGCATGATCGACCTCTCGTGGCAGTCGGCATAAAAGTCGGTTGTAAAGGTAATTGGTGGTGAAAAGGGGGTCCAGAAGAGACTACCAGATCTTGAGCTTGGACGGGGGACCAGGATATTGATCTCACATAACCGATTAACAGCTTGTGGAGACCTCAGCCAAATATCGCCGATTTCAAAGACTGCAAATTGCGCCGTTCAGGGCTTCGTAATCCACCGCCTCCTGTGTCATATGGAGCTTGTAGGCTATATATCTCAGGAACCGATGGTGCACTCTTTCAAGTTGGTTTACATGGCACTTATAGAATGGGCTCCAGACTACTGATGCGTATTCTAGGACACAACCGTTCGATATATTTTCAACTCACCTGCAAAAAGAAGGAATTCAGGTGCCCACCCAGCAATGCACCCACACCATTGATGACGAGCAGGAAGAGCAGGGGGCCAAAATGCGACCACTGGGTACCTCTCGAGGCAGCAACATGCCTGGATTTACTATCCCTCAACCTGTGACAGTGTGGCTGTTCTCGAGTAGTTGTTTGGTCCGGTGAAGACGGGGTCGCTTGGGAAGCCTAATCGATATCTCTTCTTAACCGGTGATAATCTCGCTGGTATTGATGGCGGGGGGGGGGGGGGGGGGACCCTCGAGGGTCCACTGTCGCACTCTGTCACAAACCTCACCGTCGGAGTCCAGTCAGCCAAGTAGCCAGCCACCCAATCCGAAATGCACCCGAATACACCGAGAGAGCATAGAGCATAGGCTTGAGGGGAGAGCCGGTCGAAAGCCTTTGAGAACTCAGTCGAGATCAGGTCGACCTTGAGCTCCCTCCCGAATAGCTGCAGTGTACCTACTCATGAAATTCCAACACGTTTATAGTTGTAGACCTACCCCAACCCGTGCTGCTCTGGAACGCTGTGTGCAGAGAAAAAATGTCGTAATTTGATCCACTATCAGCTTCTCAAGGTCTTTGGGATGGTTGACATCGTGCACACAGGTCGGTATTGCTCGATGTCGCTACTATCCCTTCCTTCATCGATTTGTATTATTTGTTATCGAAATTCTGTATTTATTTCTTCATCAATCAGAATCTTCCAAAATCAGGTATAATATTTTAGGTATTACAAAATCTTCTTCTTTGAGGTAGGTAATCAATAAAATTTTAATAAAATGATCGTCAAAATAATGTTGACATCCATGCACACTGTAATCCCGACAAGCTGCCTTCAGGAAATCAAAGCGAGAAAACTTCCCTTCCTTGTGTTTTCCCTCTTCGTGGACTCCGAGGAACCCACGGGTATGTAAATTCTCGCACTGCAATATATTCTACAAATTCGCTCTGGTAGAATATTAAGTTATTATAACCTGCCAACTCGTTGCTCCGTTGCTCTACGATGAACGGCACTGACTGCTTAGCTAAAGAAGATTGTTTTCTCGATCGATCTCCACGCAATACTGACCTAGCCCAACGCTGACCCAGTGAGATTCTATAGCGAGCTTATCAGAGAGACGGTACAATCAATCATCGAACCTTGACCAACCGAAACTTCAACAATGATTGTAACCAATATAATAATTAATTTTCGCTTAATGTCGGCTTATATTACTGTGCAGTCGATACCTGCATACCAGAAAAAACGGGGCAGGTCTGTCGCAGATGGGTAGACGACTCCTATGTCTTGCGCTGGGTTGACGACTAGTGTGACGCTGGTTAGAAGGCTCCCACGTTGCGTGTCTACCTCACTAGTATGGCAGTAACCTTTCGGTAGACTGTATCTTCTAGGTAGACTATTTCTACTGTTATTGTTGGGTCGGCAGACCATAGTGACGAAGTTTGGACCACTGTACCACACACTGATTTTTGCTGCCTGGCTTCACACACTGTCTCCAAAATCAGTCTTCAAGGTTGGTTCAGCCGTTCTTGATCCTGCGCCTCACACATATGATTTCAAGATACCAGTTCATTTGGTGGTGGTTCTACGTGAAATATGTTTTGTGAAGGTCAGCGTGCTGTTTTAGCGAATTTTCAAAGAAAATGAAGCTATTGCAATGGCTTCGAAATTTAAATAATATAAATTTTTGGAAATTTTCTTCATAGAAATCCGTTTCAGACCATTCTAAAACGATTCCTGAAATTTAACACTTTTTTATATGTATATATATATATATTTATTTATATATGTGTCACTCCAGACGATAACACTCGATAGAATTGAGATAAACAGCTCAAATTTGCACAAAAAATCTATCTTGGCAATCGAAAGGCTAAGTTCGAAGATGGGCGAAATTGGCCTACTCTAAGGAGGGTTTTGGCGCATTTAAAGTGCGCAAAAATTACCCAAAAATCCCCAAAATGTTATTTTCCAACAAGTGACCCCTCATTTTAAAGGTTTTTGCACGCTGAACACGATGGTGGAATCGGATTTTAGATATCTTGATCCGTTCTCAAATTAGAGCATTTAAAGTGCGCAAAAATTACCTAAAAATCCCCAAAATGTTATTTTCTAACAAGTGACCCCTCATTTTAAAGGTTTTTGCACGCTGAACACGATGGTGGAATCGGATTTTAGATATCTTGATCCGTTCTCAAATTAGAGCATTTAAAGTGCGCAAAAATTACCCAAAAATCCCCAAAATGTTATTTTCTAACAAGTGACCCCTCATTTTAAAGGTTTTTGCACGCTGAACACGATAGTGAAATCGGATTTTAGATATCTAAATCCGTTCTTAAATTAGAGCATTTAAAGTGCGCAAAAATTACCCAAAACTAGGATAATCTTTAAACTCTTACCCCCACCCCCTTAGAGTGGTCAGATTGAAAAATGTGAGAAGTATTAATTGAAGACGAGAGTTCGAAGCAAAAAAGGGGGAGGCAAACGATTAGTACAACTCCTTGAATTTACCCACAGCGATCAAATAAATAAGCACTTAGTACAATTACGTAATAAACAAACGGTAGAATCAGGATGGACAAAACGTACAAATTAAAATAAATACGAAGAGAATATACATAGAAAACCAAATTTTAGACCGAAGTTTTCCTTTATTTTATTTTACGGAATTTATTCCAAATGGGCCTAAAGCTTACATAACTCATATTCCGATGCAAATAATAGTTTTAGCGAATTTTCAAAGAAAATGAAGCTATTGCAATGGCTTCGAAATTTAAATAATATAAATTTTTGGAAATTTTCTTCATAGAAATCCGTTTCAGACCATTCTAAAACGATTCCCGAAATTTAACACTTTTTTATATGTATATATATATATGTGTGTCACTCCAGACGATAACTCTCGTTAGAATTGAGATAAACAGCTCAAATTTGCACAAAAAATCTATCTTGGCAATCGAAAGGCTAAGTTCGAAGATGGGCGAAATTGGCCTACTCTAAGGAGGGTTTTGGCGCATTTAAAGTGCGCAAAAATTACCCAAAAATCCCCAAAATGTTATTTTCCAACAAGTGACCCCTCATTTTAAAGGTTTTTCCACGCTGAACACGATGGTGGAATCGGATTTTAGATATCTTGATCCGTTCTCAAATTAGAGCATTTAAAGTGCGCAAAAATTACCCAAAAATCCCCAAAATGTTATTTTCTAACACGTGACCCCTCATTTTAAAGGTTTTTGCACGCTGAACACGATGGTGAAATCGGATTTTAGATATCTAAATCCGTTCTTAAATTAGAGCATTTAAAGTGCGCAAAAATTACCCAAAACTAGGATAATCTTTAAACTCTTACCCCCCACCCCCCCCCACCCCCTTAGAGTGGTCAGATTGAAAAATGTGAGAAGTATTAATTGAAGACGAGAGTTCGAAGCAAAAAAGGGGGAGGCAAACGATTAGTACAACTCCTTGAATTTCCCATTTGACATATAATTGTTATGATACCTTCATAGATAGACAAGTACCGGCCCACGTATTACTAGAAGGAAGACGAAAGAAAAAATCTATTTCAAATTATTCAATTTAGGTACTAACAGTAGGAGGAAGAAGGTTAGGTAGGTATCTTATCAATTTATTATCAGTATCATACGAATATTTGATATTCAAAGGTAGGTAGGTACTTAACATGATAAAAATAATATCAATGAAGAAGGAAGGATCTACCTACCTAGTAGAGCAAATCTTGAACTGGTTTCAGATACCAGGCCTGAAATCGTAGTCAAGAGGAAAGGCCACTCAGAAGGAACAAGGAATCTACTCATAACAAACGGTAGAATCAGGATGGACAAAACGTACAAATTAAAATAAATACGAAGAGAATATACGTAGAAAACCAAATTTTAGACCGAAGTTTTCCTTTATTCAAAACCATAGCCATTAATTCGAATATTTCTTTGAAAATTCGCTCATTAAGTCATGCTGCATGACTGGTTTTTTTTTGTATAGCCCATGAATAAGGGAAATGTTGACAGTGCCTCAAATACCATAAAAAGTGTGCCGCAAGATTTTTTCAACATGTAGAAACGAACGCACTCGTAACTGTAGTACTGACATGCAAACGGAAATATTCAACTCGACCCTTATTGCGCTAAAAAAGTGAAGTAGGTTCAGTTTCTCATAATAATTTCCCATAATAAAAACGAGCCACCGATGTTGTAACATTCTGTTTGCACTTAGCAAAGCTACAATGGGTTTCATTAGCACGCCGCAGTCCCAGAGAGGCCATGATATCTCACAAAGGCGAAGTAGCGAGTGTTAGAAGCCCGGCCATTACGGTGAATCTTTAATGTTGAAGGCCTTTTCCGTTATTAAAAGATGTTGCACTCTTTTTACAAGGGGCCAGTCCGTTGTGTGCGGATGGCCTGCGTTCGGGGGTCGAGAGAGATCCATTTTTCAAAGGACCGCCAGAAAAGTAGCTGGAGGTATTTACATGATATGCGAATAAGTTGAGGGGAGGCTAGGGGAAAGCTTTTGATGTGAGATTGATGCTCCTTTGCAAGGAAGCCAACTCAGCAGATTCATCCTTACTTGGATCTACGGATTTATCTTTGAATCTATGGATTACTTACTATTTCCCTAGTTTCATCCGTTATAATTGTTGTAAACGTGTTAATTAGATTGAATTATAATATAAAATTAATGTCTACTTATCCTATGGCTTCGTAGGTCTCTTTGCCTTAAAAGACAACGTGAATGGCAAGAACTAGGTCTAGCAATACCGTATAAATAGGTACATAGGTTGGATGAATTGTATACAATTGCAAAATATAATTCTCTAATAGCACCCAAGAACTGGTAGAATATGTCAATATAAACACTATGTAGGTACCCTTACCTGAAAATACATCATTGTAAAAAATGCTTTCCACAATGATTCTCTTTCAAGTAGGTACATCTGTAGTGAAAATAGTGAAATATTATATCAACATGTCCATGAGATTGGTACTATTTTACAGACTTATGCAATTGTGTACAATTCACCCCACATATGAGGTAAGACCACCCTTTCCTTATCTTTCCCGTTGTCTTTTCAGCCATAAAAAAACCTTCTAATCTCAAGTATCCCTATACACATTTACATTCCGCAAGTTTCGTTACTCAAGGGGTCTAAAGACCGAGAAACAATCCTGTCGACCAACCGGAATGAACCTTATTTTCGTATGATTTAAAGTGTACCACTTTAAGTACACGGCTCCTGCCTTTGTTACAAATGAATTTTAGTTGGCATTTTCTTACAGGGTTTTCGTAAATAAGTACTATATGCCATCCCGCCATCAATGTTACTTGATGAATCATCGGTTCAAATTACTCCTATTCTAAAGCATTCATCACATGAACGAAGACTTAGAAAATACCTACCTATAAACCAACTTCTAGGAAGCCCATAATAATAATTAAAAATAATTACAATAAAGGTGTTGATAATCTATAATAACTTCGAAAGAATTAAATTTTTCTTAGTTTTATGGGTGATTTTAATTTCGTCTCTCCCGAAGTGTACCTACAAGCGGCAGGTTTGCTATGCTGGTTTGTTATGGTGGTCGGTTAGGAGTGTCGAGAGGGATCTGTTTATCAAAGAACCGCCAGAAAAGTTGCTAGACGTATTAATATGAATACTGTTACGAGCATGGAAGGAAGGGGGAATGGAACCGAGTGACGTGGAAGCGGTTTTTGGGGGTTGAATCTGTGCTTTATAGCGAGCGGCAAGGGTTTGAGGGCGTGGTTGGTACTAGAGGGAGTTTCTGGGCTCTGCTACAGGGTTTTGCTCGCCTGTTTTCTTACTGTGGCCGTTGCCATCAGTTCAGGACTTCGCCCCAGTTTGTTTGCCCTGTGCCAAGTCCGGGCGATAGGGCATCTCTCCTCTTCACGTAATTTATTCTCTCGCCCTCTATTTCGTTTCCGAACCAAAATCTGGATAGGACTTCTGAATCCAATATCCGAGAGTTTTCATTAGGAAAATCCTGGGGTGGCCCTCCATAGATGAGATACGAGTATCCTGACGTTAACGTAAGGCCATGAATCGGTATCTTATAATATGAGGAAAGTGGTGTATGTCACAGTCGACAGTCAAAGCGGTTTGGTCAGTATTCATGAAATGTCTCGATTAGCAATAATATTGATAACCCACTTGTCATTATTCTGTATCTAAGCAGTGCACTAGAAATTTCCATAACTGTAGAATACAGGTTATTGATGGTTGAAATGTAAAGGGTTGGCTCGGGGTTGTCTCGTGAGAAATTCACCGAAATCTGGTTCCAAGATTCGTCTGTGCATGTTCAAAGGTTTAACTGAAGAATCCTGTATTTTGAGTCCAGAAGTGTCGAGGTTTGATTGGAACTAGCTCACTAGTGAAATCATTAAATATCTGACTAACTTCTGGGACAGTCACCCATCCCAGTACCTAGTCCTAAAGATTGTCGATTTCACGAAACTATGCGTGATTATAATGCTGTTTCCTGTTTGAGTCACGCTCACGTTGATGATACATTTAAGTTTAAACGTCAGAGCACTACTGTGAACGAATGCCTGGACGTACTGTGCCCTTTGTACTGTGAATGAACGGCTGGACGAATTTTAAACATCAAAATCTTTCGCGATTCGTGAAAAACAATTAAGCAGATACCTATACCTTGAAATTCAGGCCCGCGTGCTGAAATTCGACATTTTGAGTTCATTTTAAATCGTCAAAGTACGGCGTAAAGTGAACAGATGGTTTTATTTGCTCTCAAATTTGATGTACGGTTAGAAACCGTTAAGCTAAATTAAATTCTTTGGGGTTGGGGGGGGGGGGGGGGCAAAAATTCTGTGACCCATAATATTTCATGTTTTATTGATGTGCGTAATATATATTCGGTACTTATCCGTTATACCCCCCCCCCCCCCACCACACGGGCGCGCTAGATTTCCGTCATTTCAACTTGGAATCACTAACATAGTTGTACGGAGGGGTAGAGGACCCCCCTGGGGGGGGGGGGGGAGGTATTCCTAATAATAAAGAAAGAAAAAAATTACCGATTTTATTGGAAGTTGTTAGTGACGAAAAGTTACGATCCAGGTTTATTATGGATGTGTTAATTATGAAAACAACCTTTGAGAAGAGATTATCACCCAAACCATTCATAGGGCAGACATCCAAATAAAGAAACGCTGCAAAGTCCTTGTCACATGGGTTTATTATTCTATTGGACATACTGTGATGAATTTGGAATTTGGTTCATCACGGTGGCGTGAAGGAAAAAGACGCAGGCGGCGGTAGTCCACCGATCATCTACGACTTTGGGAGGAGATGGAGGTGAGTGAAGGAATTTGCCAAGGCGGCGGTAATCCACCGACATCTGAGAGGAGGAGAAGGTAGAGGAGAGAAGAGAGAGAGCTAGTTAGAGGAAGTGTCGAATGAGGCTAAAGCCCCAGGATCCAGGGTTTTATAGGAACTGGAGGCCTCTCCCTCCAACTCCCTGTTGGGAGTTGGTGGTGGGGCTCCAGGTTGTGTCCCTGGGTTCTGTGGCCTGTCTCCCCACTCAGTTGTTTATTGACGGAAACTAAGTTTGACATAAGAATATTGGTGAGAGCTTAAAGTTACTAGTGGAGTGTTCCCGGGAGGGACTCACGACAGAGGTCCCCCCAGTTCGAACCAAGGTTTGAGGAGCTGAAGGCGCAAGGTGACAGGGGCTGAGGGCCAAGGCAAACAAAAGTGGAGCTGAAGGCGCAAGGTGACAGAGGCTGAGGGCCGATGCAAACAAACAGTGGTGCTGAAGGCAGGGCAAGAGGTATGTGAGGGGCTGAAGGCGAAAGGTGACAGAGGCTGAGGGCGTTATTCTTAATCCTAGGTGACAGAGAACTTAAAATTAGGCGTATTGAGATAAGTAAATGGGTACAGATGAATGGGTATAGAAGGAGGTGAGTACATGAGGAGTGACAGATAACTTAACATTAGGCGTAGTGAGATAAGTAAATGGGTACAGATGAATGGTTACATAAGGAGGTGAGTACATGAGTAGTTGGGTGGAGATGAGAACTAACCTATGGTTGCGAGTATTTAGAAAAATGAGTTAGTGTGGAAGCTTAGGTATAGGCATAGTATTAACAAAGTAGCTAGAAGATTATAGTTATAGTATGTACAGGTGGAGTTTTGATAAGTGATAGTATTTACAAGATGATAGTATTTACAAAGTTAGAAGGTTATAGTTATAATATTTACAGGTGTAGTATTTACAAGGCATGGTATTTACAGGGTGATAGTATTTACACTGGCGTAGGGGTACAATGGTAGGGTGCGGAAGTCCGCCGTTCCCTTGGTGTTGAGAGTATGTGGTGTGTGGATGGGTGTAGGTGTGGTTTAGGTGAAGTGTGGGGGCGGCTCGGCGAAGTGGCGGCGGTGATGGGGCGGCCACGGCAGGGCTGTGAGAGGCGGTACAGTGCGTGTGGATACATGAGACACAAGCACTGTCCCGCGATCTCAAGGCCCCGCCGTGATTGCTCAGAGCGGGGCGGGTGACTGGGGCGCCGGGACGCGGGGGATGCGGGGACGCTCCCTCCGTCCGTTTCGCCGCCCGGGCCGTTTTGTCCCGGCGGAAACTATTGGGGATATCCCCGGCGGTGTTGGGGGGGTAGGGGGTGTTGGGGGTTTGCTGATTTGGGGGGTTGGCGGGGGAGATTGTGAAATGGGGGGGTCGAAGATTGAAAATTGGGGGGCGGAAATTTGGGGCTGAAAATCGGGAGGCGGGGGTTTGTGAGTGACAGGGGGGGTGTTGATTTGAACGGGGGGTGGGGGTGGCATGAGTTCCGCGAGGCGGAACTCGCGGAGAATGGGGGCCATTAATGGTTCGACGGGGGTGTAGGGAGGGTGTACCCCGGTGGCTTGTGCTGCGCGAAATTCGCGCAGTATCCGCCACTGGGGGTACTTCCACCGCCGGGGCCGGGGAGGTAACCCGGTAATCCTTTGTGGGACGAATAGAAGCGATGATGGTGGCCCGGGCGAAGGGGGTAGGGGGGATAGCGGGTCCGGGACGAAAACGTCCCGGAGTATGGCCGCCATTTCCGGATCCGAATCGAAATCCGGAAACGGCGACGGGGGTGACAGGTGTGGTTGGGATAGGTGCGACATGGCGAACGGACGGCGGGAGACTGATGGTGGATGTTGGGTGAGGTAGCACAGGGGCGGGCTTGCACCTGGCTAACGGGACAGTGTGGGGTTTCCCGTCCATTAGCAGGGTCGCGGTGGTCGGTGTTGTGAGGATGACTTGAAAGGGCCCGGCATAAAGGGGTTGAAAGGTTTTATGCATGCCGGGCTCTTTCAAGTACATGTGAGTGGCGGTGTAAAAGCGTTTGGGGTAAGTGGTGTCGTTTGTCGGTGTGGAAGTGCGGAGCGGTTCCCTGTTAATGGACGGGGTGTTATGGGGAGTGAAAATGTCGGCTGGTAAACGGAGAGGGTCTCTAAAAGCGTGTTGTGCGGGACTTGTGTTGTCTGAAGGACGGGCGGAAGTACGAAGGCTGAGTAAGACATAGAGGAGGGTTTTGGTCCATGAGGGGGATGTGGCTGATGTGGAGATGGCTTGTTTAAGGACCGAGTGCCACCGCTCTATTTTCCCGTTGGATTGGGGGTGATAAGGAGTGGTGCGGATTTTTTGAATCCCGAGGGAACGGAGCAGGTCGGCAAAGTGGGCTGATTCAAACTGCCTCCCCTGATCGACCGTGAGTGTCCGCGGACAGCCGTAGCGGCTGATCCACTGATTTAGGAAGGCCGCGGCGACGGCGTCCGCGGTAATGTGGGCGAGTGGGATGCACTCAACCCAATTGGTTGCACGGTCGATCATGGTGAGGCAGTACCTCTTCCCCTCGGAGGGGGGAAGAGGGCCGACCAGATCTAGATGGAGGTGTTCCCACGGGAGGGAGTCGGGAATGGGTTGAGGAGGTACATGGGGGTGAGCCGAGACCTTAAATTGCTGGCACTTCTGGCACCCTAGAACCCAGGTACGGATATCTGTGTTCATGTGGGGCCAGAAGTACCGCGTCTTGATCAGATCCCGGCTCGCCCGGATGCCGGGATGATGGAGTGAGTGGTAGTGGAGGAACAACTGCCGTCTCAGCTCTGGTGGGACGTAAGGGCGCGGTGAATCGGCCGTTACGTCGCACCAGAGGTTGAGGGGAGGCAGTTGTTCCAATTTGGAGGCGGAGATGAGGTTGGAGAGTGCGGGGTCGGAAGTTGGAGTTTGGTGTGATTGGATGATTTGTGGGGAGGGGAAAGGCAGTAGCTCCTCCACCGGCGCGGGAGTGGGGCGGGATAGCGCGTCCGCCACGCAGTTGTCGGCCCCCGGCAGGTAGCGAATATCGGACGTGAACTGTCCGATAAATTCGAGCTGCCGGAGGCGACGCAGGGAGGCGGATTTGCGGTTTTGGAGGAGAGCGTGGGTGAGGGGCTTATGATCAGTGATGACAGAGAACTGCCTGCCCTCCACGAAGTCACGAAAGTGTTTGATGGCTTCGTGGATGGCGAGGAGTTCTCTGTCGAAGGTTGAGTAATTTTTTTGGGTCGGGGACAGAGTTTTTGAAAAGAAACCAAGGGGTTGGGGGGTGGCGCCGGTGTGCTGGTGGAGCACTGCCCCGATGGCCCAGTCGGACGCATCGGTTGTGATGGAGAGGGGAGCGTGGGGGTCGGGATGGGCTAATAGAGCGGCGTCCACTAGGTCCTTTTTACAAGTTTGGAAGGCGGTTGTAAGGGCGGGGGTCCAGGGTATGGGGCGGTTATCGTTTTTTTTGGCTGGTTGTGGGATGGCGTGTATGAGTGGTTGTTGGTGTTGTGCAGCGTGTTTGATGTGTCTACGGTAAAAGTTTAACATACCCAGGAAACGGCGGAGTTCCGAGACGGTGCGTGGCTGGGGGAAATCCGTGAGGGCGTGCACCTTGTCCGGGAGTGGCTTGATACCGTCGGAGGAGACTTGGTGGCCGAGGCAGCGGACGGAGGGTTGGGCGAGGACGCATTTTTCTGTGTTGATGTCGAGGCCTTCGGCAGAGAAGATGTCCAGGATTTGTTTGAGGTGTGTCAGGTGTTCTTGTGGGTTTCGGGAGGCGACCAGGATGTCATCTAAAAAGCAGAACACAAATGGTAGTCCCCGTAGGATATTATCCATATAGCGTTGCCATGTCTGGGCCGCGTTTCTGAGGCCGAAACCCATTTTGACATATTCAAAAAGGCCGAAGGGTGTTATGATATCGGTTTTCGGTATGTCGGGTGGGTGGATGTTTATGTGGTGGAAGGCTCTAGAGATGTCGAGGGTTGAAAATATGGTCGTGTTGTGGAGGTGGGAGGAGAAATCTCGAAGGTGGGTACATTATACAGGTCAGGTGTTGTTTTTGAGTTTAGGCGGCGGTAATCGCCGCAGGGGCGGATATCCCCATTGGGCTTCTGCACTATGTGGAGTGGTGAAGCCCAAGGGGATTTTGAGGGGCGGATAATTCCATCTGCGATAAGCTTGTTGAAGTGCCGCCGGGCCTGGGAGAGTTGGAATGGGTGGAGGCGGCGGGCTTTTGCGGAGATGGGGGGGCCAGTGGTTTCTATATAATGTTGAATTGTGGAGATATGTGCTGAGGGGCGGCGCTGGGGTTTGTAGTGTTGGAGGAGGGTTTCGAATGCGGTTGGTGGGCGGTCAATAGTGTGGATGAAACCGTGGATAGGTTTGTGGGTGGAGGGGTCGATCAGGCGCGCGTTTCGGACGTCAACCTGGAGGCCAAAATATGCGAGGAAGTCGGCCCCCAGGATTGCCTTCTCCACGTCCGCCACGGTAAATTCCCTCGTACGCGAGCCCGCTCATGTAGATAGATGAGCGGTACGTCCCGTACGAGGGGATGATGGTACCGTTGGCGGCGTAGAGAAGTTGCCGATAACAACGCGCCTGACGACGGAGGATGTTGTAGGTGAAAATTGAGAGCGCCGCCCCTGTGTCCACGAGGAACGGAATGCTGGTTTTGCTGCACCTGAGGAAGAGGCGTTGGTGGGCTGGGGTGGAGTGAGGTAAAATGGCGGAGGCGGTGGGGGGTGGCGGCCGCGGCGGCGGTTGATGCGGTGGAGCGAGAGGGTGGTGAAGGGGTTGTCCGCAGCGGCCGGTGCGTCCGTCGTCGGGGCGGCGGGCGGCTGTAGCGTGGATGGCCGGAGGAGTGGGGTGATGTCGTGTTCGGGTCCATAGAGGTGGTCTGAAATGTCAAAATTCAAATTTAAAGCGAAAATTTGAAAATCGCAAAATCCGGTGGCGTAGGTGCGTGTGGCTGAGCGGAGAATTGAGAGCTGTGTGATCGCCGAGCGGTCGAGGGTGGGCCAAAAATTGCGAATTGAAAACTGACTGTTTTGACTGAATATGAATTTAAAATTGGGGACACCGAACTGAACTTGACTGGGGGCGACACATGAGGTGGGAAAAAAGGAAGAAGGTTGTGTGAACGTCGGGTTCACCACTGTGATGAATTTGGAATTTGGTTCATCACGGTGGCGTGAAGGAAAAAGACGCAGGCGGCGGTAGTCCGCCGATCATCTACGACTTTGGGAGGAGATGGAGGTGAGTGAAGGAATTTGCCCAGGCGGCGGTAATCCACCGACATCTAGGTTCTTAACAGAGAGGAGGTGCTGTCTAGGCGGCGGTAGTCCACCGATCATCTAGACATAGAGGAGAGGAGGTTTTCCCAGGCGGCGGTAATCCACCGATCATCTGAGAGGAGGAGAAGGTAGAGGAGAGAAGAGAGAGAGCTAGTTAGAGGAAGTGTCGAATGAGGCTAAAGCCCCAGGATCCAGGGTTATATAGGAACTGGAGGCCTCTCCCTCCAACTCCCTGTTGGGAGTTGGTGGTGGGGCTCCAGGTTGTGTCCCTGGGTTCTGTGGCCTGTCTCCCCACTCAGTTGTTTATTGACGGAAACTAAGTTTGACATAAGAATATTGGTGAGAGCTTAAAGTTACTAGTGGAGTGTTCCCGGGAGGGACTCACGACACATACCCACAGAAATTTTGGCTGTTCATTTATTGATTCTTTCATGCGTAATAATCGAAATAGCTTTTTCTGATGGTTTCCATCAATTTTGGCCCATAAAACACAGATTAGGTGTACGCTCCTGTGGTGGATGCATATGTGAGGGGCGAGGTAGGAAGAGGTAGCGAACCTGACGCCCCTGGTTACCACCTAGAAGGTGTCCACCACTAAAGCGTCAGGAGGATCTAATGCCCCTGGTTACCACCCGGAGGGTGTCCACCACTGAGACGTTAGGAGGAATATGCCCAGTGGTTACTACCGAGAAGGTATACACCACTCTGAGATCTTTTATGAGAAGGAGAGAGGAGGAGCGAGGTAAGAGAGATAAGTCATCGACTTCAGGAGAGCGTAGAATGAGTTGGAAGGCGAAGGAGCCGAGTTTTCATAGTCCCTGGGACTATCTCCCTCCATCCTCCATAAAGGTGGAGGATGGTGGGGATCCCCACCAGGTCCTTCGGGTCTCCTGCGGCTGCCGCTCCATTCCCTGGTTTATTGCGAGATCTTATGAGAATAAACAGGAAGTGGTTCTGGGAGGATACCAGGACAGCTCCTTTTTTTCATTTTTTTTTCTTCAAATTATCTTCGATCATTGGCAGTGCCATTTAATCGTCTTGATCCACGTGTTGTCATTTTTTCTAGAGTTATTATACAAATTGATGGTGATTGCAGACGGTTTCCTAGGTTTTTCACTCATAAAAAATCCATTTTGGGAGCTGAACATTCGGTAGAACTCAATTTTCCTCTCTTCGGTCAAAATCGACTTCATATTCGGTCTTCTCGTCCCCAAAAACATGGAAAACAATATCTCATAAGCTCATGTTACTAACATGTTAATAAAACACTAAAAGTACCTATATTTATCTACCCCTCTACACATTTTCACTCATAACACTCCAAGGTATATTCCGATCGGGCTGCAAAGTTTCGGGACACAACTAGGGCCCAGATGGAGCATGTGTGCTAAAGAATGACTTTTTTAGACAGAAAATCATGCCGGTACACGTGATACGGCGCCGGCGGACGGCGGACGGACATTGCATTTTGGTTTATTATTCTGTGAATAATACACCTATGTAATCGCTCAGCAAACAATTTTTATAACTCTCCCTCAAAATTTTTTCTTTTACGTTTCGAAGTGCATAGATTCCAAAAATGCAGTGTCCGTCCGCCGTCCGCCGTATCACGTGTACCGGCTTAATTTTTTTCCTAAAAAAGTCGTTCTTTCGCACACATGCTCCATTTGGGCCCTAGTTGTGTCCCAAAACTGTTCAGCCCGATTGGAATATACCCAGGGATGTTATGAGTGAAAATGTGGACAAAAATAGGTACTTTTTGTGTTTTAGTAACATGTTAGTAATATGAGCTTTTGAGGTATCGTTTTCCATGTTTTAGAATCTAGGCACCTTGAAACGGAAGGGAACAAATTTTGAGGGGGTGTTATAAAATATTTTTACTGAGCGCAAACATAGGTGTATTATTAACAGAATACTAAACGAACAAGCTTGAGACGCCCGGGGTCATGGTCGCTAACTCCGTCTTTCCCGCACCTACCCGATGGCTTCAACCTGCCCCAAATTCTACCTAAGCCTATGAAAGTGTGAAAGAAAAATGTTCAAATGCTTAGCGTGAGCGGGCGTGGGGCGATCTAAATCTAGCGCGTCCGAGTGTAGGTTTGTGTGTGTTTGTGTGTACCTATGCGTTTTGTTAGGGGGGGGGGGGGGGGGGGGACGGAAAATTACCATATTTTCTTTAAGCACATTATATGAAAGGAAGTTCATAGCGAGTTGATTTTTTTGAGAGAGGCGTCGAGAAGATTTTATGGAGTACTACATCAATATTGTTTTTTTGATTCTAAATACATAAATACCAATAATTTTCTACTCCTACCACTCAAAAGACACCTCGTAACTTTTAATGTCTGCAGTCCTTCCTCCCGATGGTATATACAAAACGTGCACAGTTTATCTACTAATGGGTTTCGAGGTATTTGTATGGAGTTCGAGGAAGCATGAGATTTGGTCACTAATGAGCGTGATATTGGTTATATAATTCAAAATGCTATACAGGGTGAGCCTCCCTTCTCCGCCAATGCTGCGTCACCGCAACTCACCGCGAACTGTCGGGAGTTGCCCGGAGCGGGAATACCCGTTTATAGAGTTGACAATTCATCAACTCACACCGGAAGTTCTGAACACGATTTTCCTTTAATGGATGTTTCTGTTCCAGTGTCCCCAACCCCACCTTGAAATCCCTCTGTTGAGTCACTCAACAGAGCCTCAAGCAGTTTTTGAACGTGATTCAACGAAGTTGCTAAGCCCATGCGACGTTCCGGTAGGTCTGAATGGAGACTTGCGAACGGAGTTTGATAGTTTGGTAGTTGGTCGGTTGGAAGTTGTGACCTCGGATCGTGAATACCAAGCGTTTCTCAAATATCTCGATGACCAAGATCGGTATGGTGGTGCCGGGAGAGCGGGGAGGGGGGTCAGATGGGATTGGGAAACAACTTTGTTAATCCTAAGTTGTGATCCTTGGCGTTTCTTGTACTTAACTTTGAAAAACTCCGAGTTGCTCTGTCGTTTTCCCTTGAACAAACCCGTAGGATGTTTGTTCAAGTCCATTTATTTTCCTTGAGATAACTTGAACACCGTTATTTTACGTGTTTTGCGAATTCGATAAAGCATGAGGTGGGTTGGTGGCCCAATGTAATGTATTGCCCTAGATATACGTAGATAAGGTGCTCACTTACTGTTTTGGAGCCCCTGGGTTCGAAAGGAGCACCCGAAGATTTGGGATGCGAACGCGAGTGAGCATTAAGATCTCTGATCTTTGGAAAAGGGCCCCCCTTCATCCCACCATATCTTTATAAAAAGAAATCCTACCATAGAGGCTTTCCAATTATTCAAATTATAGGCGGGAGTAACAACCAGTTGTATACCGAACGGTCGGGTACCGTGATGAATTTATCGAACGCCTATGTTCGTCAACCCACATGCATCTGATCATCTGATCATGAACCTTCTCAAGAATGGTATTTCCCTTGTCCATCTGGTTTGTGCTGAGTTACTTGCTCTTCATTGTAGCTAACTTTGGAGATGATCGATGGAGGAAGGTAAATTTCTTAAAGGTTACTGTTGGTCAGGTTGATAATAATTGACTCATTGACCCCTCCGACCCCTCGCATCTTTAAAACAAAAGCCACCAATCCGTTAGGAATGGTGCGTTGAGTATTGATAGGTCACCCTTCAACATTTGCTACCATTATTAGAGTATTAACGAGAAACAGAAAATCTACCTGACCATTCGTGTTTAATGGGGAGGAATGGAGTGTAAGATGGTGAGTGGGAGGGTAAAGTATGGATCTGAAAAATTGACAGTTATAAGTTGACGCAGTGTTATAAAAGTTAATGCAGTTGATTTGTGACTCCGTAGCCTCAGTAGAATCTCTATTAACAGGTTTTTTTTTGTGGGGGGTACAGCTGCAGGTACTCATTCAGTACAACTATTCGGTCAGTTCTACATCTGTCCAGTTAGGTCTACAATAAAGCAGAATAAGTATTCATAATTACTTAAGGTTCTTCAGGGAATACTTTGCCTTCTCGTCGGTCTCATCTCTTGCCATAATTTTGGCATGATTTCAAATACGCCTCTGCTGAATTAGGTTTGCCTATCCTCCCAGTGATAACCAAAATTGTTAATTACATTTTGAAATGGCATCCGAAAACACCATAGTTAACTGGACTTTGCGTTTGATCGCTTTAACATTTTACGGGTTTGGAAGCCAGTTTAACTGGTGTGGTACCTTTCTGATACAAATATACAAAATTATACTATATTATACAAATTATACTCCAAAGAAATCCATCCCCCAAACGACATTTTTGAAATAGAATACAGGAAAATTCGTTACTGTGTATCAGCAATTCTTCACCTTCATGAATACTATCTTCATAATTTCTGAATGTGTCCACATTGTTGTACGTTGATATTACTAGGCCCGTGAGCTGTAATTAGAAGAGGTTAACGGTCGATTCGCACGTGGCCATTGCTGGTATGTTCCGTGCTGCAGCGCAGTCCTCTTTCCTCTTGCGATCCACACTGATGGGAATTAATGCGTGATATCATTTCTTGCTGATATGTGTACAATTGAAGCTCTAAAGAGCGATTGAAGTGATCAGGCCGATTCATGAACTGCTTGGGCTCAATTTAATATCTACCCTCTCCCCTCCTCCCTCATGGCTTTATTAAATCCTAGATGGATTTTAAACCGAAAATGTCGCCGTTAATAGGTAATATGCTGTTGATTGACGTTTTATGAGCAGTCCAGATAAGTATCATTAGAAGTAATTAAAAAGGTACTTGCTGAATATTTGATGCATGAAAGTTTGAATCCTACCGCATTTATGAAGCTCCTTACCTGGAACGCTTTAAACGCTTCTCGTAATGATTTGTGAAATGTATTAAAGTTTGTATAACCCTTATAGAGGCGAGGAAAGCCATTCCTGCGTCTCCGAGTATCTCAGTTTAATCTTGAGAGCAAACAGCAGTAACGTTTATCACCAAGTATAACCGTAAATTAATTTTGTTTTACCTTTGCTCCCTCCGACCGACACTGTTCTTCCACAGCCTTATGAAACCCAACTCCACTGCTTCAGAATGTACTCAACGCTGAAGGCGATAACTTTTGCCACTTTGAGCTACAAACTTAGGGCGGAACCTTATCCTCGTTGTTTCTGATGAATTCGGAATCCCAATTTGCTGAACTAAATTTCAAAAGAAGTGTATCACATTTCAACCAACGTCCCTCATAGTTAATTCTAAAGGAACGCATGTTTCCTTCCCATCAACCTTGTAAATCCTAAGGAGATTCGTACGTCAATATATAAGTTTTGCAGGGAACACCATAGTGATGGATGGTTGGTGATGGATTTGTCTGTCCTGGGGTTGACTGAGCTCTGTACGATGCCAAAGGTACATCGTTGGTGTGTGTGTGTGTGTGTGTGTGTGTGGGGGGGATGGGGGTGGGGGTGGGGGTTGTGACCTTTTTCTGCGCAAAATTAAGGCCCATGTTCATTATTTTTGTTTGAAGTGCCTGCTGTTTCAATCTGCAATGAGATCTCCTTCAGCCATGTAATATTTGTAGATGTAGTACACATCAAGTCAAATTAGTGTGAATAGTTTCCAATTTTCGAACCTTGCTCAAAAGATTAAAAATTATTCATATGCTGAATTTATGACTATGGTAAAGAAATGTAATGCCTAAGAAGTGCCTAATCAGTTCATGTATCAACCAATAAGTATAAAATAATGCCCCCTGCTCCTGTTGTATTGAGAGTAAATATTCGTCGATTAATTTTGAATATGATTCCATTCAATATATGAATGTACTATTGAGGTAGCATCCTTTAATTAAAATTATGTAAATCGACTGACAAGCCACTGTGGCCTATGTGTACACGAGTTTATAGTATGTTCCGCACGCATGGAATCACTCTCCACTCCATAATTTATTACATGGCTTGGAGTTGCGAACCGTTGCTCGTGAGAAAATCGACTTGACAGGTGTTGAAATACGTTAGCGAAAAGGTAGGGCTTTCCAAGACATGATAGGCCCAGGGGTGGATTCCGTTCTCCAATCTTCTGGCGATAGGGAGTGTGATCCCCCCTTTTACTTGCCCGACTATAACAAATAGCAGGTAATAGGTATTTTCTTCCCGAATGTGCTTCATGCTGGTCCATCCCCGATCTATCTGCTATTTCCGTTCCACGTAACCCTGAGCGACAGACCGTGAAATAGTGTTGATTTGCAATTTTCGTTCCACCTCTTTCCCGAACACCCTACTGCCCTGTGGCGCCTGAGCCTTTTTGCCAGTCCCTTTGAAAACTTGGAAGTTCACAGAGGCTCCGCTTCTTTCACCATCCAATCCGAACATACTGTCTTAGCCTCCGCCCACTGGCAACCTTGTTCTGTTTCTTACTGATTGATTTGATGAAAATTCAATTCCACTACTTGATATTCACTTCCTTGCTTTTCTAACCTGGATGGTATCCAATATCTAATGAAGAACTGTTTGACCAGACGAACGTCATTCAGCAATTATGTTCCGTCATGCTAGGAAGAAAAACATCATCCTTGGAAAAAATTGATTTATTTCGATTCAGCAGGATCGAAACAGCTCTCTAGTTTCGACTCAGTTGATTTATTTCGATTCAGCAGCTCTCTAGTTTCTTACTTTTTATATTCGGGTTTGTCCTAGTTGTTGACTCTATTACTCTGACTTGTTACTCTACGAATTATATTAGAAGATGTTGACAGCTCCCTCCCTCCTTACTTTTGGACTGACCCTCGTAAGAGAGACTCCCGTAATAGCACTAAGTAAATTGCACCATGAAAATTTCGTTCATGTAATGCCAGTGTAATGCGATTCGTTATTAATTTGTGGGAGGGCGCTTGATTTCTTAATGAGGAATACCCATGACTTCCGTTAACATTTTTAAATGAAATTAGGTTGCATTCTAAGAATTTTGGGACCAACCGCACTCTCCTACGATGAAAAGTTCTTTGGTTTACTATTTTCAGTTATGAACCTTTGGAATCAAGAATAACATTTTTACCCCCCCCCCCCCCCTCAAAATTTGATCGTTTCCAGGTACGTAGAATCCAAATTTGTAATCAAAACGCTACAACTTGTTACACAGTGGTTTATTATTTACCTGTATAGATGCACCTTCTGCGTAGATCACTGTTTTCTGTGGTCAATACCTAGGTACCCTAGTGTCCAGGGAAGCCCTAAATCGAGTATGGTGCCGGCTCGGGAATTACCTACTGTTTCATAAAAATGCGCGGGATTCAATAATTAATTATTTGTTGTTATTCATGAAGACGTTTGTTCGTTATAAAAGTACCTATCAACAAAATCCAAAAGAGCCATCATTCTTCAAATGAAATAATATCACAGAAGAACTAGCTCGACTTCATACAGTCATCCGTGATTATACTCGTAATGATATCTTGGTCGGACTTGTACCGTTTCATTCACGATCATGTTGACGAATTTTTCGGTGCAAACGAACGGCTGGACGTAATTTGCTCCGGGCGGTCTCAAAAAATTCTCTAGTTCGAGATTAACTTAAAACCGCAAAAAAAAACCTTGTTAATACGCATTTAAATACGCAGTGTTCACATCGATCTGATGAGTGAGCCAATCATTTTGCACTGCTAAATTCATCATGAGCCTCACAGCTAGAAGACTTAGACAGGGCTGTACGTTTCTTCATAATCCATTCCTTCCTTCTGAAAGCCTTGGGCTCCTAATCGGGCTTTGTACCTTTTTACTGAACCATCGGCCATGTACATTATTTTGAAAACCCATTTGCAAACAATTGCAACTTTTCCCAGAGCAGGTCTGTGAGTTCCCAAACTTTCATTGCATTCAACGAAGCCAACTCTTCCTCAATTGCTGCAGCCCACAATTCAGGATCTAGTCCAGACATTTCCTGCTTATAAGATTTTGGCTTAGATCCTTGAGTCACAGTGAACAACGAAAATAGTTTGGTCTTCTCAATTTACTCCTGTCCCTCAAACACGTCTTTCCTTCATACTGATTTGTCTGTTTCTCGTCAATAACACTTGATTGATTTTTCTGCTGCTCTGCAGTATCACTTTGGTGATGATATGCCAGTTCGTCTGAATCGAGAACATCAACAAGTCCCTACTCTTCTACTTGCTCTTCATCGGGCGTTTTCTCTTCTTGAACGTCAACTGTATTACTAATACTTGCAGCCCCATTCATTTCGAGAAAAGAATAATCCATGTTTTCCCTTTATTTATATCCGTTTCTGAAAGGGAATTCATTCTGTATGAACACCACGTCTCTACTTATGATGAGTGCACGTTTGGTCATATCCCAACAACCTGTATCCTTTTGAAACTCCTGCATATCCTAACATGGTACATTCGTTAGCACGATCATCAAGCTTCTTTGTTACTTCTTTTGGCACATGGGCGAAGGCCTTAAACCCAAATGGTCTCATATGACGCACGCATGGTTTTCTCCCTGTCCAAATCTATTCTGGGGATTCTCCATCGTCTAAGGGACATCAGTTTAGAACGTAACAGGCAGTGTTCACAGCTTCAGCCCAAAGTCGTTTAGGGGCATTGGCTGCGATTAACGTTGACCTGGCCAAATCAAGAAAAAGGTTCTATTTAGCCGATCGGCTACTTCATTCTGCTGTGGGCTATAAGGCCTATTCAATTCACCTTCAAAAGCCTTATTGACGTAGTCATGGCCATTATCGCTTCTCAGGCACTTGATGACTTTGCCCGTTTGGTTTTCTGAGATTCGTTTGAAATGTTTGAAACAGTTAAGTACTTCATCTTTATTCCCCGTAAAGTAGATCGTGGCTCTTCTCGAGAAGTCGTCAGTAAATGTCAAAGAGTATCTATATTTAGAATAAGGCAACTGGCAGAGAGCGAACATCAGAATGAAAAGCTTCCAATAATTGGCAGGTAAACTAGTCTGCTCAAAGTTTGCGAGTACTCTTCCCTCAGGCAAGCTTCGCAGATACCTGGACCCCTACTAATCGGTGGATTATCCAATCCTCAGACTGTACTTTTCCCCAGCATTGTTTTGATCACTTTTTGGTTGATATGTCCAATTCTCGCATGCCAGTTCACTTTGGTCTTCGCACTCCGGATATTATTTGCTCGTTCAACAAAAGCATACGTCTGGAATGCGTGCATATTAGCTTCATTTCTTTCGGCCTCTATAATAGTTTTATTTTCATCAAATACCTTGCACGAACCTCTTTTTATGACTATAGTGAATCATTTCATTTCCATCCTCGAAATCTATATGAGTCTGTAGTGAAAGTCAGGAACACAAGTCGTGATACATTTGTAAACTGTATTTTAGTTCTGCCATGAGCAGTTTTGGAAATTACGGTTACAGTAGCAATTGCAGCTATTCGGCAGGTTACGCTAGACGCCAATGTGACAGACTGCGGACTAGTCAGCTCTTCATACGTAGTGAAATCCGCTTTGTTGGGAGTGAAATGACTACTCGCTCCACTATCTAATAACCTTAATTTTACTCACTGAACAAGTTGCTGCACTTGAACACATCAATGAAGCATGGTTAATGTTACCGTTCTTGTTTTTGCAGTATTTTTGCTTGTTTTTCGATCGAATCTGTTCTTGCGGCAAAATCTCGCTAAGTGCCCTTCATCTCTGCATTTCCTTCTGAATCTTCATTGTACAAGGAGCGCGTTCGACTCATTCACCGCCTTCGCTTCCTCTTTCTTGAACTGCTTCGTCCTCTATTCTCCGCACAACAAGCTCTCCAGTCTTTCGGGCGTCTACTCGTCATCTTGAAAGTACAAACCACACTGGCAATGGTTTCGTACTCCTCAGGTAGTCCGTTAATGAATACGTTACACACTTCCCGCATTCACAACTTCCGAGGCATATTCCAGGATTCGATTTACATAAGATTCCATATCCATCTCTGGTAACATTTTAGGCGAGAAGAGACGTTTAGAAGCTAAGCCGTCGTAGTCTCGTTTTTAGTTGAAGTCTGGCATACAATTTTCTCCACAATTCACGGGGATATGAAATATCGAGTGTCATTCTGAATGTCTTCGGTTATGGTTCTGGCTATCGGTCTGAATGCTTTTATTTATTTATTTATTTTCAATCCCTACGAATCTATCATCGTCTTCCATTCTGACTACATCGTACAAGTTTTGGTCTTCTAATTCAAGTCGCAGGTTGAACGAACAGGTTTTGTAATTTTTCCTGTTCAACTTACTTTCGTTCTGCTGTCATATTCTTCCTCATTCATTTTGTCAAATTTGTTTTTATTTTATTAAGCTCGCTCGGCCGAATAATTCTATTGAAAGTTTTCGAGCTACAGCGAAGCGTTCTGAAAATTCCAACCCCCTATTTTTCACCCCTTCGAGAAAACTGACAGTAACGCCGAGTTTCGCGGATCAGCTAGACCCCAAATTGGATCTACTAACCAAATCTCATTAATTAACCAAGCTTCGTCAACATGATCGTGAATGAAACGGTATAAATCCAGCACAGATAATAATAATAGAGAGTTTTTGCAACACACTCGTGACGAAACGAAACGGAAAACGACACCGAAACGGAAATGGCGGATAGGGCGACCGAAGTCAGATGCTAACCTTTTTCGGTTCAGTTTTCGTTCAGCTTTGGCGTCTACCGGCTGGTGGAGTCACGCTAACGTTATGTCAACCTCTCTTTCATCCATTTTACTCCATGGTTAATACAAATCTATGTCCACACATGTCGTCAAGTCTGCCAAGACGCCAAGAAGCAGCTGTGAATACGACGCTCAACATTTTTATTTTCCAAGGAAAACAGAAGAAGGTAGGTAGCGTTATACAGATGTAAGGTTAAATTACGTTTCGTCATATCAACACAACGAAAGCTGACACCGCGAGATCCCGGTATTTTTCGTCGTCACGGTTCGTCAAACTTTTCGGTGTCTTAAGTGCGCATGCGCAGCACTGCTTTCGTTTCGTTCGTTTCGTCGTGAGTGTGTTGCAAAAACTCTCTATTGATAATTATCATTGCTAGGGAACACCTGATTATAAGCGCGACATCTCTGCTTAGAATGCTGCATGAAATCGAGTTGGTTGTTCCGTAATATTACTGCATCTGAAGAGTGGTGGTTATTTTGGATTTTGTTGATAGGTACCTACTTTTGTAACTTGAACAAACTTCATGAATAACGACAAATAATTAATTATAGAATTCTTGACTCGGCAGCATATCAGTTACGAATCTATAATTCCCCGGCTGGCGGCAGTCCTCGATTTAAGTCTTCCCTGGGGAGAGCATTTACCACAGAAAACAGTGACCTACGCAGAAGGGGCATCTATGTAGTTAAATAATAAACCGTTATGTAATAATTTGCATCGTTTTCTTTGAGCTTTCAAAGTGTCGACAACGAGTGACGTCACGCTTGGCAAGAGGGTTCCGCCCTGGCGGGAGAGGTTCATTGACGTCACTTGTTGTCGAAACTTTGAAAGCTCATAGAAAAAGAACTATTCATCATAGGAGTGTGCGGTTCGTCCCCAAATTGTTAAGGCGCGTTTATATTGCGCGAAACGCACTCTTGATAATTTTGCGCGAAGCAAGTTTCGCGCAATGTAGACGTGTCTGAGGGTGAAACAGCAAGATGAATTCTGTTTTCCGAAACTGTTGCGAGGTGAGCCGCCCGCTATCGGTTTTGTGAGGCGCGTCAAAGCATTGTTACGTGCCGTGTAGACGTTTCTGTTGTTTCGCTCTTCAGCGTGTTGTTGAAAGTGCCTACCTACTGTCGAAATGAATCAAGAATAGACAATCAGTCTGATTGAACTCTATAATATCCCTTTTTGGTTTATTATTTGGAATAATGAACCACTAGAATTGAGCATGAAAAAAAAAAAAGAAAGAAAAAGCTAACCCCCCTCAAATTTTGATGGTTTACGTTTCAAGGTATGTATGTAGAATCCGAAAATGCAATAAAAATATTTCTGTCTGTCCGCCGTACGCCGTATTAGCCACTTTTCTTAGTTACCATGAAACAAAATTGATGAAATTCGGGTTATAGGTTCCGTTTGGGGTCTAGTAGGTCCTCAAAGCTCGGCGTTAATGTCGGTCATCTCTAAGGAGTTCAAAATAGGGGTTGAAATTTTCAGAACGCCGTAGCTCGAAAACTTTCGGAAAAAGGGTATGGTTTTTTTTACGTTATTAAATTTGTCTTGAGCTAAACAATTTTTTGAGACCACCCGGAGCATTGTACGTCCAGCCGTTCGTGTGCACCAAAAAGCTTCGTCAACACGATCGTGAATCAAACGGTAATAATCCGGCCCTGATATCATCGCTAGGGAGCCCCTAATTATAATCAAGGATGGCTGTATGAAGTCGAGTTGGTTGTTCTGTGATATTATTTCATTTGATAAGTGATGGCTATTGGATTTTGTTGGTACGTACTTGTGGAAGTTGAACAGACGTTGAAGTATTATTGATGGGTAAATTATTACACAACGGTAAATTATTAAACAACGGCAAATTATTACACAACGTTAAATTATTACATAATTGTAAATTATTGCAGAACGGTAAATTATTACACAACGGTTCATCTACCAAGCAGGGGCCGGATTTTGTTGATCGGTACTTTTGCAACTTGAACAACCGTTGAAGTATTATTGATGGGCAAGTTATTACACTACGGTTCACTATACCTGACCACGAGGGTAGGTATTGACCACAGATAACAGTTATCTGCGCAGAAGGTGCATCTATTTCACTCCACATCAACAATTTTCCTTCAGAACTGTAATGGATGAGGGATTTAACTACGCCGCCCATACAGCGTAGTTTCCCCCTCTCCACTCTCTAGAAAGGTAGGGATGCAGTGTGACAGCTGCCCCCGGAGACAATGGTTTGATTAAAACGCAATGCCTCCAGGAGTTGACGATTCGTTTCCGCGAATCGACCGCCGCTTCAGCCGCGTGTGAAAAAGATCGGGAAGAGCCCGCATCCAAGATGGACGGGATTCCCATATACCGTCACACTCCTCCCCTTAAAAACATACTTCTTTGAAGAAGAAGTATGTGAAGTTAGACACGGGACTGAAAGTAGTATGGAGTTCTGATTCCGGAAGGTTCATCTGGAAAACTCCAAAGCTGATAGCTTCCATCGTAATGGTACTACTGAGAATTGTTACTGGTGGAGAACTTAGCTCCTTATCAATATCACTTGGCCGACTTGGACAAAAAAGAAAAGAAGTCGTTGTCAGAGGTTCTGGTTCAGGAAAGTTCATCTGAACAACCTCTGGGTGACTAACCCCCATCATAAGATGGAACAACTGGGAAAACAAGGGGAAAAATTGGCATTGAACGCCAGGCATTGAGCGCCTTAAGAATAATAATCAAGTTTGATAATAATAATAGTAATAATAATAATGAGTTTGATTTGATGAAAAAATAATATCCAATGGCCGAATTGTATATTGATTAACAAAGGGGTTATTAAAAAGAGAAGATATTAAAAAGAGGATTCCTTCTGGAAAACCTCAGAGCTACTCCTTCTGGAAATGCTCTCAAAAAGTGGAGGGGGTACCGAGGATAAAATCCAGCACATACCCACTAACCATGCTCTGCTATCATGTAATGGATGAGGGGTTTAACTACGCCGCCCATACAGCGTAGTTTCCCCCTCTCAACTCTCTAGAAAGGTAGGGAGGCAGTGTGACAGCTGCCCCCGAGACAATGGTTTGATTATAACGCAATGCCTCCAGGAGTTGACGATTCGTTTCCGCGAATCGACCGCCCCTTCAGCCGAGTGTCAAAAAGATCGGGAAGAGCCCGCATCCAAGATGGACGGGATTCCCATATACCGTCACAGAACTTCATTATTTGCGTTTATTTTTGCCATTTTAGTTACTGTTTGTCATCGACAGAATTATTTTAGCAACATTTAACTCGTGATTTAGGTAGGTACCTAGGAACGAGTACGGGATTAGGTACTAACCTACGGTTGGTCTGCGATCCACATAATATGTATAGAGTAGTGCATATTATATTATATAGACGGGTTATCTATACAGAGAGCTGTGATCCGTAACAGAAGGGTATTCTGTACAAAATAATAAACGTTTGTGCCGGGATTTGCAGCGTTGATGGCATCCGAAGTACAAATCACATCACAACCGACTGAAGAGAGATGATGCATCATTTCCTTCATCAGTAGATTCCCATGTTGAAATCACCGTAGGCAACATGCGGCGGCTTCTTTTGGTTGTTTTTGTTGTTAACATAATTGCGAATGGTGTTGCATCCCTTGGAGGAATCATGACTGGATGTCCCGACAACGTTGTTTCGCTACCACTGGCGGCTCACCTTGTTTTCGCGCAACGTTTCGCTTTCGTTTCACTTTCGAGTGAAATATGTCTCGGGTGAAACATTTTCGCGAGTATGTCTCGCGCAGTGTAAACGCTTTTTAATTTAAAAATGGGAAATTAATATAAACTGCTCGTTATCATGACGTATGTCAATCAAGCTCTATCGTATCGCCTAGTAAATCATGTAATTAGTTACGCACAGTAATTAGTTGCACGATTAAAAGCTGTCGGCCGGTTTTAAAGAAGGGCATGTGTGGCAGAGCTATGGGAGGACCACCCAGGAAGACCGGAGAACTGGAAAAACGTGGAATGAGGCTGTCATGCTGGGCTAAGATCGAGGGGATGGCGGGATTTCGTCCAGGCCTCTAGGACTCGAAGGAATTAAGAAAGCTTTGTAATCAGTTACAATGAGAAAAGTAATTTTAACGACAAACAAGCCATGTACATTCAGCTGAAATAATTTATTGAAGATTTAGTGATTAAGGAATCTCGTCGTTTTGAGAAGCTGTTAATTTGAAATGGTAATATTCATCCTTCAGTCATTCCACCTTACCAATGCATTCTGATTAACAAGGTGGGTGAACTTGTTGGGAGGAGAAAAAAGGCGATAATCACTCGCTCAAAGCCGCCCATTCCGTGAACCGACATGAAAATTGGCTGGATGAAGGATGAAAGCCCCCCCTCCCCCTCCCTATTATAGTGGGTGGCTAGAGCTCTCAAGATGAAGGAGGCACTTAGGCCCTTGATTTAGTGGTGAAGGGGTAGGAAAGGCATTAACAACTGACGTGGCCGCTTTGATGGATGGACTATGATCTCATTATAATGAACCTTCATCACTGATGGATCCTCCGACCTGCTCATTACTTTTCCGGACATGAAGAAATTTGCTATTTGCTGTTTCGATTTAAAAGAAAATTATGCCGAGTGGGTGGGCAGTATAGCGTCATAACGTTAGATGTCTAAGTCACATAATTAGCTAGCGCAAATATTACTTTCCCTGCAGCAGGACCTATTTCAGGTACTAGGGGTGTCCGAAGAATAATACGTTCCGTTTATTTTTTTTTTAAACAGGCCGATTACAAAATACTGGTGGTACATATTCTTAGGCATTTCAGGCATAAAAAGTTGAGATATTTGCGTCACCAGCGCGAAATATTTTCTATAATAGCCCATTAACAGTTTTGATGAACTAGAATCGTATTTGGAACGACTGTGCGATCTCCAGGCGGCAGTGGCTTAATCAGGTCTGAGTCAATACGCAGTTCTCTTACCCCAATTCCGTTCATGGTGAGGGCCATTGTTAGCGGGAATGACATTTATGTGCGCGTCTGGAGGGAAGATTCAATCTTCATTCAATTAAACCACATCGCCTCGTCGAGAATACTTGATATGACTGTCGCTAATACTTCGGGACCGTGCAGTTTAGGAGACAGCGAAACCCCAAAGAATTAGAAAATACCTGAACTCATCGAACTGAAAACACCGGTTACTGTTCATATTTTATGTGGGTTCATCAACTTGTCGAAGAGCAACAAAAGCCCCTATTTCTTTCGCATCTATGGTCATAAGTTGTCTGGCTTTTTGTTGGTTGACTGGCTATTGAAAGGGCTACTCATTTAATTTTCACCAATCAAGTCATTGATACATCGACTTTTGATTGTGTTACTGATTTTGTTGTTGTTTTTTACGAACTCTGAGGTTTACCTCTGGCCTGTAAGAAAAAGTACACTGGTAAGATTTTACTGTTATTACGTACTACTGTGAGACTACGCGTCCATGGAGTGGGAAAAGGCGCCGCTAAATTGTAGTATCAGCAAATTTTGAGGCCTTCAGCTTGGAATTTACAGATTATATTTTTTTGGAAAGTTAGAAATTGCCGTGGTACCACGACCAAATGACCATATATGAGGGTGAACCCTGTTGTAAACCTAAAAAATACACCTTACAATGTGTCACGCCACCAGGAGGAAGAATTGGAGTTGGTATAGTCTTCTCTGGATTTCGGGTTTCTGTATTTATTGAATATGACGACTTAATAATTTTTCGAATGCTACGTGAGTCTCCTGGTCAGCGGACCCACTAATAACGTAAATATAAGGTAACGTGGTATATTCTGAATCCGCGCTATAAGACTGTAAAGTCGCCTTGAAGGGTTGCGACGTTGCCGAAGGCAACGGAGAAGATGATGGCAACAATAATCCGAGGGGTTTGCGGTTCCACTCAGATACGATCGGAGGATGAAAAGAGGATTCACTGAGAAAACCCAATTTTCTAGTTGGGCGAACGTCCCGCACCTGGCGGTGGATACTTTACCTTGATTAATATAGTAAATCTGTTCCATGAATGTATGGATGATGGCTTTATCTTACGAACCAGCTCAATGATATGCTTGATTTGTTATAAGCAAAATCTAGCATTTTAAACTCGAAGCGGTATATTGTACAGATTTTGAAATCGATAACAATTTATTGTCTATCGCTATTGTTTGTGTCAACTCATTTTAATCGGAAATCGACCCCACATTGTATTATTGTTTCTGAAAACGCTGCAAATATTATTACACAACGGTTTATTATTTACCTGTATAGATGTCTGCATAGATCATTGTTTTCAGTTGTCAATACCTGCCCTCATGCTCACCCAGGAAAGCCCTAAATCGAGTACTGGAGCCGGCCGGGAAATTACGGTTTCATAAATATGAAGTGGATTTAAGAAATCTATAGTGTTAATTTATTATTTGTTGACATTCATGAGGCGTATCATACCAACTTTGTTCAAGTTACAAAGTAACTTGATCAAGTACCTGTCATCAAAATCCAAGAAACCATCATTCTTCAGATGAAATAATAATATTATCACGAAACAACCAAATCGATTTCATACAGCCACGCGTAATTGTGAACCGTAGGAATCGAGCAGACCCCCCCCCCGAAATTTGATGGTTTCTGTTTCAAGGTACGGAGAATCCGAAAATGAAATACCTCGCCCGCTATCCGTTCCGTTTCTATCCGTCCGCCATGCACTTTCCTAGTTACCTGAACCGAAATAATGGAACTTGGTTTGTAGGTCCCATTTGGGGTCTAGTTGTTCCGCGAAGCTCGGCTTTACTGTCAGTGATCTCTAAGGGATGAAATAGGGATTGAAATTTCCCGTACGCCGTAGCTCGAAAACTTTCAGTGGGAGGTTGCGGGATTTTTAAAACGTTTTTAAATTGATCTCGACCAAAATAATTTGTTTAAGACCACCCGAAGCTTTGTACCCCCAGCCGTTCATTTGCTTCGAAAACCTTCATCAACATGATTGTGAATGAAACAATATAAACCCGGCCCAAATATCACTGCTAGGGAGCACCCGATTATAGTCACGGATGACTGTGTTAAGTCGAGTTGGTTGTTCTGTGATATGATTTCATTTGAAGAATGATGGCCATTTGGATTTCGTTGACAGGTATTTTTGTAACTTGAACAAACGTTATTCTAGCCCAACGGCTTTATCAGGTGGAGTAAACCGGTTCCCGTGAGATCATCCAAGTTAAGATACCTCGAGCGTGGTTAGTACTTGGATGGGTGATCGCCGTGACACGTCCAAGTATGACCCTTGTAGCTGTTGGGCGAACCCCTCTCCACTCAAGGGGGTGAGCCAGTGAGTAGCCAAGTAAAGAGCGAAATGATCAGATGGAATTCAGGACTTCTAATCCTCTCATTGGAGGACAGCTGATGACGTCCGCGACGCTGGCAGGGCAGTCGGACGAAAAGCCTCAGCCTTGAATGGCTGTTTACTTTACTTCACTTTACTTTTACAAATGTTATTCTTCAGGAATATTAGCAAACAATTTAATGGTTATCCCGTGAATTTTTATGAAACTGTAATTCCCTGGCCGGCTCCAGTACTCGATTTAGGGCTTTCCTGGGGGGAGAACGAGGGTAGGTATTGACCGCTGAAAACCGCAGAAGGGGCATCTATACAGGTAAACAATAAACGGTTGTGTAATAATTTGAAGCGTTTAACCGTGTTCCTTCATTCCAAAGAACAACATAGATGCAGGAAGAATCGGATTTTCTCAAACACTGTAAATGCCCATTGAATCAATGGGGTTTTAACTGAACCTGTAGAGGGTTTTTTCTGAACTGATAGGGGTGTGAACGCGGGGGCTGTACCTGAGCCCCTTGGACTATATTGGAACCATAGTTTTCTTAATACATAGGGGCCTGTCATCCCACAGGGCCCATCATGGGAGAAAGAAATTTCAACTCTCCTGGGGATTCTCCCTCCCTTTTCGATCCCTCTCGGGAACGAGACTTATACAACACAAACCCCTTCAGGATCATAAAGATGGGTTCAAGAGGTTTTTGAGGCAAAGATATCTCTCACTTCCTAAGTCTCCTTCTCCCCGTCCTCACTCAGTCGACCTACTTAAGTTTAATGACTTAGTTCCTAGTTGACTTTGTCGCCTCTCTAAGGAAAATTTAATATCCCCTTCAGCCTCAGCAAAAAGGGAGAAGAAAAAACTTTGCGCCGCGCGAAAGACGGCCAGTTCTGTGGAGGATTTCACATCCAACTATCCGCAGAATTTCAAGTGGGACAGCTAGTTTCCCTTCAACACAGCGGTCTCTCAATTCTCGCGGAGTTCTCTATGGAGTCATCATTACTCCAATTATTGAGAGATAAATCTTTGGGTAAAACTTTTGCATTCTTTCATGAAACCCAGGAATCGACCATACCCTCCGATCTTTTGATAATCATCAACGGCTAAACAATTATAGCTTCGCTTACTAGCGAGGTTAGACAAATTTATTTTAAATAACCCTGAATTTGATCTCGGACACCCCGGCCCCTCTCACACTAATCGAGGCTGAACAGCGATTTTCAAGGGAAATGAAAACAGGCCCAGAATTTTTGAAACATGAATGTCTCGTTCCAACACAATTGCAGAGCATTTTCGTATACATATACACTCCTGAAGACATCCATCATGTTGATGAAGAACTGCTCTCAAAATGATATCATTTGCAAACTTAGAGATGTGTTTGGAGATGGGCATTATTACAAAACGCTGCAAATTATTACCTACACAACGGTTTATTATTTACCTGTATAGATGCCCTTTCTGTGTAGATCACTGTTTTCTGTGGTCAATACCTACCCTCGACCCCCCTCCCGACACCCCCAGGAAAGTACTAAATCGAGTACTGGAGCCAGTCCGGAAATTACACTGTCATAAAAATGAGCGGGATTCAATAATTCAGTCATTAATAATTATTTGTTGTTGTTATTCATGAAGCAGAACGTTAGTTCAAGTTGCAAAAGTACCTATCAACAAAATCCAAGAGCTAGGTATCATTCTTCAAGAGAAGTAATATCACAGAACAACCAACTCGACTTCGTACAGCCTTCCATGAATAAAATCATGTGTTCCCTAGCAGTGATACCTGGGCCGGATTAATACCGTTTCATTCACGAGCATGTTGGCGATGCTTCTCGGTGCAAACGAACGGCTGGTCGTACAATGCTCCTGGTGGTCTCAAACAATTCTTTTTTGCGATCAGTTTAAAAATGTTAAAAAAAACCATGCCTGTTGAAAGTTCCGAGCTACGGCGTTCTGAAAATTTGAACCCCTACTTTTCACCCCTTAGAGGTGACTGACAGTGTCGCCGAGCTTCGCGGAACAGCTAGACCACAAATGGGACCTCAAAGCAAATTTTATTAATATCTTCGTTCATGTTAACTAAGGAAAGCGCGAAGTACGGCGTACTTATTAATTCCATCTTCGGGTTCTGAATTCCTTGAAACGGAAACCATCCGATTTTGAGGGAGGGTTAACATTTTGGTTTATTATTTTCAATAACAAACCTTTTGAATGGGACATGAAAAAAAGTATATATATATATATATATATATATATATATATATATATATATATATATATATATATATATATATATATATATATAAGTTATAGTAGGTTCCTTGGGAGTTGACTTTTTAAAAAGCACGAACTGGGAATTTACAAGTGTTCTTTATTTCGGAAAATACACGGAAGACTTCGTAGCGGTAAAATTACGGGGAACACGGAACACAGGGTTGATCGTACAGCAGCGAGCCGAGAACTGAAGGTTCGAGCTTGCTCGCAGGGGTTATATCGTCTATCATGACTGCGTCAGCAGTAAGTGTCGGTCGGGCGCTATAACTCTTCCCTCCTTATAGAAAAAATTGAAATTTAGAAGAAATTTCAATTTTTCAATTTCGACGAACAATCATGACATACTATACAACCTTACAGTAGCATAAAATGAAGTGGACACAGCTTGGTAGAAATTTTGTTTTACAATTAATTACAATACAAGTATACGATTAATCCGATCAATTAATTAAATTACAATATAATTATACGATTGATATAATCATATACAACCAATACAACAATATAATTGTACAATCAATGTAATTATAGAACAATATAACATAATAACGTATGATAACCAGAATTGACAACATAACGATGGTAAACAGACGTAAAACTGACATAATTTTATGAACATGATAATTTGAGTTTCATTTTAGGGGTTATTTTGTGAATTTGGAACGTTTCTTTTATGTTTATGGAAACGATATCCTGTGTACGCAAAGAATGATATAAGACTGACGTACAATAGGATTGTCCAAGCACTGGGAGATATATGACTTATTATGAGTTCTTTCGTACTTGGTATGGGGATCGAAGGGGGTGATAATTGCTTTAGGTTTCTTAATTTCGTTATGGCAGTGGGTTTCTTATTCAAATCCCAATTATGCTTTTGGAACATGACCATGGAGGGGGTGTGGTTACTGTGGGAGGGTGGAGTCGTTAAAGTTTGATTCCTGTATTCTATGGTGCTCTTGCCCGGGGAGATAAGGAAAATTCCGTGGAGGGTCTTGAATTGTATATTATCATGGAGGATAATTTTTATCTGATCTTCGTAGGGGAATAAAAAGACGTAACGGTTTGTTTCTTCCAAGAGTTCCACGTGATTTTGCGGTAGGTCTAATTGAATTAAGTCGCAACGACCGTTGATACCCTTAGTGAGAATGTCTGACTCGCAGTCATGTTCACCGGATAGCTGAAGGCTGTTAGGGCATAAGTAATAATCACGTCCGTATTCGCACGGTTTGTCGAGAAATCGTATCTCGTTTTTGGATTTTAGAGCATACTTGGCAGTGGGTAGGACAGTTGCATAATAATTGGGGATGAAGGTTGGTAGGGATTGAAGGAGAATCAAGTCGTAATGTGCAGGATGGACGATGGGGACATCCAGGAAATAGACGATTTCCTCGTAGCCTATGAAGCATGTTACCTTGATGTGATTTTGGATTTCCCAGAGCGCTTCTCCTTCAAAGAGGGGTAACCTATCACCATAAAATGGTATTAAGTTTCTTAGGATTCTCTGTAGGGTTTCTGGTTTAATAATACTAGGGTGGAGTTTGCCTAATTTACAAAAAGTGACTGAATTTTCTATGTCTTGGGTCAGATCTGAAATTATTTGTAGCAACAGTAGATTATGCTCGAGCGCGTTTTCTACCTGTCCTGCATGGGTTGCAAGGGAACTTGCTTCCTTTAATCGCTCTATTTCGAAGGCCAGAATATCGTGATTGTAGTTGATATCTAAGATGGTCCTGTTCAATTCTTCTACAAATCCTTCGTTTATTGAGTAGTGATGACTAATTTGTTGGGACAGTATCTCTTGGTTTGTGTGTAGGTGTTGGAGGATCTGATTAAATTTTTCCTCGTCGTTGGCGTCTAAATTTCCCGTGATAAATTTGATTACGGAGCCTAAACCGTTAAGCAGTCCTCGCCTCTGACGGCGGGGTAAGGTTGAAGCAAATAATCTTCCTTCTATTATTTTTAGCATATGTTCAATGGCTTGAGTTCGAGTTCGAACTATCTTTTGGACTTCACTGTCAGTTTCTATTATCTGGTTAATATCCTGGAAATGGGCTTTAATTTGGTTTACTTGATTGAGAACTCCTCCGAGCTGGTAGTAGTGAGTAACAGTGTGGTAATAGTGGATCGTTCGGGCGGAACCTAATCGAATGGGCAATAAACCTAAATTGGAGGTAATGTTTTCAATTTCTAATCCTTTGGTAACTAGTATAGTCGAGAGTGATAGAAGAACGGTGACGGCAGAGCGGCTGTCCATAATCCGGACGTGGTTCAAGTCAGTAACGTCCTGGAATATTAAGGATCATGAGCTAGAGTCGGAACCAGAGCTGGGTGGTGGGGAGTGGTAGGGTTTCCTTGCTATAGGAACAGGAATTCCAGAAGTACTGGGCTGAGGGGAGTCTATACGAGATAGCCTAGCTGGGTGTCTGGTGGTATGGGTAACGCTTTACGAGGGAATCTAGATGGAGGGGTGTCTGGTGGTATAGGTAACGCTTTGCGAGGGAACCTGGATGGAGGGGTGTCTGGTGGTATAGGTAACGCTTTGCGAGGCAATCTAACTGGTAGGATGTCCGGTGGTGCGGGCAATGATCCCTCAGGAGAAGGTAGAGGAACTGGGGAGGGAGTTGACTCCATTCTTGGGATTCTGGAGAGGTCTTTACAATGTCGTTTTGGGGCAGGGCTCGACGAGCTCGTCTCTGAAGGAGGCGGTCTCGAGTTGGGTGGCGACGGTAAGAGTCTATCCCGCTTTTGGCTGTTAGTCGGTGGGGGAAAGGAATAGAAAGTGGCCGTTTGGGGAATCGTGGGGAGGTTAACGGGTGATGGGAAACTGTCTTCGGAGGGTGAGTAACTAGAAGAACTAGACATCGGGGTTTGTGGTACTACTCTGGGCCGTTTGATGTTAGACATGTGGATCTTTGGTTGGGTGTTAGCATGCCGGGGTGTTATTTCGGCCGTATGCTTGGTTTTGTCCACGGACTTCACCTGTTCCGGGTTATACAGGGGTTTGGTCTTACTTTGAAGTTGTTTGGTCCTTACATAAACAGTGTCAGGGATTTCTGGAGGATCTTCCCGAGTAGCATTTCTGTTTTCCATTACCCTTTCCTTGAGTTGTGTGCCATTGTCCTTAATGTTTTGGTAGAGCGCTTTCATTTTTTCGCGGTGTTTGACGAGGTAATCGTTGGCGAGGCGTTCGTCCAAGTTCAACTTGAGGAGGTTTTCGTCTGAAATGTGACCTTGGATTATTTCGAACGGGGTCAGGGACGTTGTAGAATGGATCGAATTGTTGTATGCGATCAAGGCATACTGTACCCGGGTTTCCACATCGTCTCTTTTGAATGCTTCTTGGCAGTTCAGAAGCCGGAGATGTTCAATTACGGTCGAGTGGAATCGTTCGACAGGGCCATTCGAATCTGGGTGTTGGCTCGATATGAAGTGAGCATCAATATTGTGGTTAGCTAATAATTCCTTGACTAGGGAAGAGTTTAGGTCGGCCGCGTTATCGGAAATGAGTTTTTTGGGAATGCCATGGTGCGAGAAATATTTGAGCAAGGCTCGAACTACGTCGAGACTAGTATTAGTCGGTACCATGTACATTTGGGCGTATTTGGAAAAGGGGTCGAAAACGGTCAAGAATTTTGTTCGGTCTATGGTGATTTTGTCAATGTGCAGGGTCTCGAAAGGCCGGGATGCCGTGGGAGTCAAGTTATATTTGATTTTCAGGGGATGCCTGTCGTACTTAGTTCGTAGGCAGACGTCGCATTGGTTTATGAAGCTCTGAATGGTCGCTTTCTGGTTGGGCCAGAAATAGCTTCGTTTAAGATGTTCATACGTCTCAGGAATTCCTCGGTGATTAGTCTTACCTACATGATAGGACTTTATGAGTTCCTGGACGTCCTCTTCAGACTCAATGTCTTCCAATAATTTAGGAAATTTGGCCATGAGGATTTCTGACTCCTTGAATGTGCGAGTCATTATGGCAGCAAATCTCTGGAAGAATCGATCGTCTGGATCGTCATGGAAGTAGATCGCATAACGAACTTGGGGCCTGACATACTCCTTGACGAACTCGACTATGTCCTTGTCCAGATGGTAGTGGGATAGTTCCGCGGTCACTCGGGTTTTGGTGGAATTAAAAAGGTGCTTTATTGAGGGTTTCCGTGGGAGTGAGGTCACTAATTTGAATATTATCTGATTTTTGGCCTGGTTAACGGGTCCTTCTCTTACGGGGATTGTCATGGGCGGTATGTTAGTGGTAGTGTGTTCGGGGGCCGTCAAAGAGGGAGCTTGAGTGTCGGCGTGGACATCTAGAGATTGATTGCTTCCTCCAAGTGCTTGCCTAGAACGCGAGAATGTTGCCAGTATTTCGGAAATGGCTCGATTTTCGTTTTCTGCGGTTCTGGGGGAACTAGGGGCTGCGAGGAGTGCGTCCAGTTGCAATTCGGGGAGTTCCATTGGAATGCTCTCAAGCAACTCCTCGATATTGATCGGTGACATGGGATTTGCGGCTGGTGGATCTGACTCCAGGTGATTAAGCTCAATTCGAGAGAGAGCGTCAGCTACATAGTTGGACTTTCCAGGGTGGTAGTGGATTTCGAAGTTAAAATCACTGATTTTCAACCTCCATCGATAGAGTTTGGAGTTGGGGTCCTTCATTGCAAATAACCATTGCAATGGTTTATGGTCAGTGAATAACAGGAACTTCTGCCCGTATAGATAGTGGCGGAAGGCCTTCAGGGCATTTAGTACTGCAAGAAGTTCCTTTTCATTAGTAGCATATTTTTTCTCTGTCTCTGAGAGCGTTTTGCTGGTATAAGCAATTGGGAGATCAGAACCGTTAAAGTCTTGGCTCAAGACAGCGCCTGTAGCAAAATCGCTTGCATCACAAGTCACTCTGAACTGTTTGTTAAAGTCGGGGTATTTTAATATTGGGTCATTGCAAAGAAGCGTGGTACAAGTTTTGAAGCTTCTTTCGAATTCTGGGGACTTGGATGTTATTTTCCCATCCTTTTTCAAGGCGGAGGTCAGGGGTTTAGTCAGAGCAGCAAAGCCCTTGATAAACCTACGGTAGTAGCCAATGAGCCCTAAGAACCTTTTGATCTCGGTTCTTGTGCGAGGCATTGGGAATTTTTCGATCGCACGTATTTTCTCGGGGTTTGGTTTGACTCCATCGGGGGTTACTACGTGACCTAGATATGCTAACTCCCTTTTCAGAAATTCCGTCTTGTCTGGCTGGATTTTCAGGTTTGCCTGTCGAAGACGGTCGAAAATTTTCCTCAGACGAACAACGTGTTCTTGCAAACTAGCCGAGAATATTAAGATGTCGTCGAGATAAACCAGACATATCTCATTATTCAAGCCCCTCAGACAGTTGTTCATCATTCGTTGGAATGTAGCCGGGGCGATACACAAGCCAAAGGGCATTCTGAGGTATTCGTAATGTTGGTTGTCAGTGGAGAAAGCGGTTTTGGGAATTGAGTCTTCATCTAGTTCAATTTGATGAAAACCTTGTGCGAGGTCGAGGGTCGAAAAGTAATTGCAACGGCCAAGTTTGTCGAGGAGTTCGGATATGTTAGGTAGGGGAAACCGATCTGAGATCGTGGCTTCGTTTAATTTTCGGAAATCGATGACCATGCGATATTTGGTTTTTCCTGAAGCGTCCATTTTCTTTGGTACAATCCAAAGGGGCGCATTGTAGGGAGAGTTAGAAGGGCGTATGATTTTCTGGGCAAGTAGGTTGTCAACTTGTTTGGCCACTTCTTCTTTATAAATGTGGGGATACCTGTACGGTTTTACAAAGATGGGAATTTCGTCCTTTGTACGAATGTGGTGTTTGACCTCATTCGTGAAAGTCAAAGGACCTTCACTCTCTTGGAAAAGATCTGCATAGTCATGAATCAATTTTCTAATAGCCTTGTTCTCTTCGGGGTTTAGGTGGTCTAGTCTAAATTTCGAATAGTCTATCCAACGGTTTTGCTTACAGGAGGGGGAGGTATCGCAATAGTTGTTAAGGTTGTTTTCGGGTTCCTCATTTTTAAACTGTCCTTTAGGGATTGGTTCTGCATGGATTGGGTGAGTCAAGTGGAACCTAACAGGTTTTTCTTCTGAGTTCGTGACGTGTACAAATGCTTTTGAGTTCTTAACCCTCACTATGGCTGATGGTATTTGCAAACCAGGGAAATTGATAGAGTCGATCAAAGCTTCGCCATTCTCGACATTACCAACCTCTACCTGTACCTGCTGAATAGTCCTGGCATCGATTAGGAATGACACAGTATTTTCCTCGGGGCACAGACATCCGTTCGCAAAGTAGAGGGGTAAGTTGACGTTTGGTGTACGCAGCAAGTTATTTTTCAGGTCCACGGAAGCATTTAGTGTCCGTAAGTTGTCTAGTCCCAATAGTGCTTGGAAGTGGCTATGGAAATTGAATAATCGGAAGGGGAGATTTAGATGTTTTTCATTGAAAATTTCCCCACAAGGCATCAGGGTCATTTCCGTTATTGTGGACGAGCCGTGGGCTGTCTTAACTATACTCGATGCCGGTTGGATTTTCTTTTTGAAATAATTATGCGCTGTTTTTGGGAGAACGAAGGATCGAGTTGATCCGGTGTCGATTAGGAATTTTATCCCAGTTTTTGGGCAAACTATGAAAGGTAATTGGTAGCCGATGTGATTTAATTCGATGTGTTCTGGTTCAAATTTTTCGATGGGAGCTTTTGATTTAGGGGCAGGTTTTAACATTGGTATAGGATTTAATTTGGGAGCAGTTGCGGGGGCCGAAAAGGTTGGAGCGGGAGCTGACATTACTGTTGGGTGACCTCTGACGGGTCCTGAGGTTGTCCTAAAAAATGGTCCTGTGTGTGGTTCTGGTCGTCTTCAGTTGGAGGTTGGTCCTCCACTGATAAATTTTCAAATGTTTGAATTAGGTTGGGGTCATAGTACACCGGGGCTTGCAGGAAAGGGTCATAAACGAAATATCCTGAATTTGGCGAATACTCAGGGGTTTCGGGTTGCCGAATTTCCGAGTCTTCACACTGCATTTCTACATTGTGAAGGTTGGTCTTTGAGTGATCCTGACTGGAAGAGCGTGAGAGTTGGTGGGACCATGGTCGATTTGGAAGCGATTGTCTTTTGGGGGGTTGCTGACCTGGCGTAGCGGGTCTTTGGTTGAAAGAGTGGTGAACTGGTGGTCTATGAAAATTTTGGTAATGCCTGAAGGGCTGGTTGTAGGGTGTTGATGAAGGTCGGTAATTGTTATTCGGGCCAGAGGGACGGAATTGAGGAGTGGCGGGGCCGGTTTTTTGTGGCGGGGCTAATTTGGGTTTAGTTCTAAACTGAAACTCGTTTGTCAAAATCGCCATGCATTCTGCTAGGGTTGCTGGGTTCCTTGCTCGGATCAGAGATCCTACTGAATCATCCAGTCCCGTTACAAACACTCGAAGGGCTAAGCCCTGCACGAAGTCGACAAGTTCTTGCGAACTTTGTTCCTTCTGCAAGGAGGCGATGGTACTGTTTAAAATTGCCTCTAATCGAGAATAGAATTCAAAGCAACTTTCACTCTGTTTCTGCCTGAGACGGGCTAGTTCTGCTGTAAGAGTGAACTTGTCCCTGCGATCTCCGTACGACTCCAATAAGACGGAGCGTAACTCCGCCCAGTTGTGAGGGTCGGCAGCGAAAACGCGTTTCGCTGGATCGCCTTTGATTCTTGATAGGATGCCCTCGAATAACAAATCGTTTTGTAGGGTATTTTGGTTTTTGGGGTCAAAGAAATGGTTGAAAAGTTTATCGCATACCGTTATAAATCTGGTAAGGATAAGGGGATCGGTGGCGTTAAAGTCTGGGAGCAATGCAAAATGTGATTCCTTTAATGTTGGAAAGGGCATAGAATTTTGGCTTCTTAAAGGGAGATTGAAATTTTGCCTACTCGTAATCGGGGTTCCGACGGAATTTTGTTCGTTTCCCGCGCTTGTTCCTTGGTGGGTTTCCGATGAACCTTCCATTTCGGTGCTGTCTAATCTGGACCAACGGAGTGTTCTAATCCAATCAATATAAGGATCGGACCTCGAACGAGACGATGATTTCGTAGTTTTGGGAATTTTGGACAGCCTTGTACAATACTATAGGTAGGTTGTAAAATGTGGCGACAGATAATGTGACAAAATATGACAGAAATATGACAGAAAATGTGACAAAATAGGAAACAATTATGAAAAGCTGAAAAGATAAATATGTTATGCAGTTAAGTTCAGAGATTCTTCAATCGAGAGGTTCGTTGGATCTTCTTCGAGATGATTTAAAGGGCGTCGGATGTTGTAACTGGAGAGTTGTTGATAAGATTCTACGAAGTGTGACTGAAGCGAGCGGACTGCGTCCTTTCCGATGATTTTTTTTTTTTTTTAATTTTATTTTAATTTTATTTGTTTGTTTTGTTTTAATTCTAGAAGGGCTTCTCTTGGAAGCTACTAACCACTCATGGGTTTGATAATTGAATTTAATTATTTAATTTTGAGGTTTCTTAAATTTACAGGCGGGGGATGCCTGGCTTCGGTAATCAGGGCAGATTGGATCGAAGTCTTTTCAGACGGGCGTGTCTGACTTCACTAGTCAACGACTGGAATGAAGATTTTGTGAAATGACCGGGCTTGGTCAGTACTAGGAACTATATGGGTCAAGATTACCTATAGAATCCTAGGAGTTCTTGGCAAGCTGCTGAGATAGTATACCTGGTATGGTAATCCGATATTCCCTGAAGTCTGCGTGATCGGCGAAGTGGAGAGCCGATGCACTTTATCCGATTGTAATTCCGATGCACTTTCACTTATCACAGTTCGGTTGACGAACTCCCGGGCACTTGAAGGCTTCGACGAAATTTCCGCGGAGACGATGGTCGGTCGCGAATATAATTTCTGAGTGTCGAAATTGTGTCTCCAAATGTCCTCCAGTGACTGCGTCAGTTATAGTAGGTTCCTTGGGAGTTGACTTTTTAAAAAGCACGAACTGGGAATTTACAAGTGTTCTTTATTTCGGAAAATACACGGAAGACTTCGTAGCGGTAAAATTACGGGGAACACGGAACACAGGGTTGATCGTACAGCAGCGAGCCGAGAACTGAAGGTTCGAGCTTGCTCGCAGGGGTTATATCGTCTATCATGACTGCGTCAGCAGTAAGTGTCGGTCGGGCGCTATAACTTATATATATATATATATTATATATATATAGCTCTTTTGAAAAATACAAGCCGCCTCCGAGGTACAAACTTTGGTGTCAACCGTGACTATCCTGATGATGTTCGGCTGGCGAGGCGATGTCTGTTTCGGCTCAGAAAGGAGATTCGTAGTGCTGGACCTGATTGTAACCCATTTGTTCGTTATGATACTCTCATCGTCGGAAATGAGACGTTCAAGTGGTCTCAGGATACTGGAGTGCTGCATAAAAACGGAAATGGCTTACAAAAATTGAACGCGATTGCTGGACGAGACCTGGGTTCGCTGGTGAATGGATTATTGGCGGGCGGAGCTGGCTCCTTGCCCATTGATGCTGCGGGTGCTGTGTCCACTACTTGACTACCTGATGTTGCTGCGACCTCCGAGAGTGATGTTTGTGCCTCTATCGTTAAAATCCTAGCTTACAATGTGAATGGTTTATCAAATAAGTTTTTATTTCCCAAGTTCTTTGAATATATTAAATCGCATGATATTTTCTTTCTTTTTGAGACTCATGTTGTCTCTGATAATTTTGATAAGTATACGAAATATTTTGCTGGGTATGAGTTGAAATGGATAGGTGCCGTTAGGAGCTCGGGCTATGGTAGGGCCTCAGGGGGCATGCTGTGGGGAGTGAGGAGTGGGCGCACACATATTAATAGTTTTCGTTTTGTTGAGCATGCATTTGTTAATATATTGGAATATAATGTAGCTAGTAAGAATATAATTTTTGTGCCATGTTATTTAAATTGCAATAAGTGGGAGGAGGATTATGATGCACTGTATAATTTTTTCAGGGAGCATTATGATGAAGATTGTGATTATATTATGATGGGTGATATGAATGGGCGGATTGGAAACAAGCAGACCTTACCGGATGATATGGAGGTTGATCTTGCTAGATATACCGTGGATCGAAAATCCAAAGATACAAAATCAAACAGTAGAGGTGATCGTTTGCTTGCCCTCTGTGATGATTTCCAGATGTTCGTGCTCAATGGGCGATGTGTTGGTGATCTGGACGGCGAATTTACGTACATTGGTGGGCCGGGTTCCTCGGTTGTTGATTGGTGCTGCTCGACGATTGGAGCAATGGACCTGATAGTTGGTTGTGCAGTGGGTGCAGAGAACTTTTCTGACCATATGCCTTTGGTACTGTCTATGTCTGGAGTTGGTGCTGTGCAGGCCGGCGCCTCCCCGTTGCTTCCCAGAATACCATGGCTTGAAAAGAACAAAAAACAATATTCTAGGGTTCTGTCGGAATTAGTGCAAAAAAAGTGTTGGGTGCAAGATCGGATTGAGGATACTGCAGGCATGCTGGTGGATGTTGTAAAGGAGGCTGCGAGTGCATCTTCGATGTGCGTTGGATCCCCCCTTGAGGCGCGGAAGCCTTGGTGGAGCTGGGGCTGCGCCAAAGCAAGGAAGAAATCATATACTCTTCTCAATCTATATAGAGCTTCGAATAACAATTTCTCTATTCGTGAAGCATATGTGCGGGTCAATACGGAGTATAAATCAATTTGTTGGCGTAAGGAGCGGGAATTCTACAGAGAAATGTCTGATAGATTCGCTGCTGCTAAGGATGGAAGAGAGTTCTGGCGCCTGGTTGGATATGTTAGGGGGAAGAAGGTGCGTATAATGGGGGATATTTCGCTTGATCAGTGGGCAGATCACTTCCAGGAGCAATGGAGACTGCCGCGGGTAGCCGGGATGAGCACGGCGCACTTTGGTTTTGGTCATAGAGTGGAGATCCTTGACAGCCCGTTTAAGATGGTGGAACTGCAGAATGTGCTCGCCATGGCTAAAGAGAATAAGGCGCCGGGCATTGACCGTATTTCTGTTGAGTTTTACAAGTATGCTTCCCCCAACTACCTGCAGTTGATGTTGGATCTCTACAATGGCCTGTATGACGCCGGCACTATCCCTGAGGATTTTGGAACCTCTATTGTTTTTCCACTGCACAAGAAGGGCGATGTCAATGACGTAAACTGCTATAGGGGCTTATCTTTTATCAACGCGATGGCAAAGGTGCTTGCGGGGTTGCTCCTGGCGCGTCTGGACAGTTTTGTGACCACTGAGTCTCTGTTGGGAGAGGCACAGACGGGGTTTCGAAAGGGTTATAGCACCGTGGACGCCGTTTTCACCCTGACAAGTGTAGTGCATTTGAGGCTTTGTAATGGACCCCGAAAGAAGGTTTATGCCTTTTTTGTCGACTTTAAAGGGGCGTTTGATGGAGTTCGACACGATTTGCTGTTTGAAAAGTTGGACAATAGAGGGGTGAGCCAAAAATTTTTGAGGATTCTTGCGGCCATGTATGGGGCCGGCCGAGCAGCTGTTTGGGGACTCCAGGGTTTATCGAGGTATTTTGAGATAGAGCGGGGGGTGAAGCAGGGATGTTTACTGAGCCCCCTCCTTTTTGCTCTTTTTATTGATGATTTTTACGATGCTCTGCCTTGTGGTGTTGCCATTGGTTCACATGTTATTCGGGCCCTTTTGTATGCAGATGATGTGGTGGTGTTGGCCGAAACCAGAGAGGAACTCCAACTGAATATTGACGCACTTGGGCAGTACTGCGCGCGATGGTCTTTAGAGGTTAACTTGCAGAAGTCGAAGGTATTGGTGTTTCGCAAGGGTGGCAGATTGGCAGAAGCAGATAGATGGTTCTATGGACAAGCTGAATTGGATACAGTTTCTGCGTACACATATTTGGGAGTGACTGTCACTCCGACTCTGTCATACTCGACTCACCTAAAGAATAAAGTATCAGCATCAAAGGCAGCGGTAAACAGCATTTATAGATCGTTTTTCAAACAATCTAAAATCCCTGTGCATGCAAAGTACAAAGTTTTTGTGGCTGCTGTCCGCACAGTGCTTACGTACGCGGCTCAGGTGTGGGGTTATAAATACTATGGAGTTGTGGAGCAGGTTCAACTCCAGTTCGTTAAAATGCTGTATGGTCTCCCGCTGAATACTCCAAATTACATGGTATATGTAGAGGCAAACGTGGATCCGATTTATTGCACCACCCTCTCACTTCACTGTGGCTATATCAGGAAGGTGTTAAGAATGCCAGAATCGCGCTTCCCAAGAATGGTTCTTCTGGAAACTATAAGTAAAAACATCTACTGGGCTGGGGAACTGAAAAGGCTTGCGGATCGTGTTGGATGTGAATTGAGTTTTGAAACTGGAAACCTTCGGCTGTTTGATTCGCAGTTGGAGGGCTTGTTGGATGCATGGAGGGCGCTACATCGTGAGGAGATTATGGCTCGTGCGCTGGCATCAAGTAACTCATTATACAGCTCGCTGGATCTGACTGTGCACTCGATCGATATGAAGAATGAGAATCTAGGGCCCCTGCATGTGCGCCGGTGGTTGGTGAAGCTGCGAGGCTCGCTTTTGGGACTTAATCACCGCCCATTTCTCCCGGACACTGATAGAAGGGAGGATTGTTCTCTGTGCAACATGAAGGCATTGGAAGATGTTTATCATTTTCTTGGGGTCTGTCCCGTGTTAGGAGAGTTCAGGAGCGCCTGTTTGGGTGCTTGGGTGCTCAGTAGGGATCGTGTGGTGCAGCTGCTGAATGGCGATGGTATGGGGCGGCTGGCGAGTTTTTGTCGGGTGGCATGGCGTTATAGAGCCGAATTGATAAAGGAGTTCAACTGGTGATTTCACTCAGAGTAAAAATTAAAAATAAAATGATAAATTCGAATGTTTCGTCCTGTAAAATAGCAGTTAATAACCAGCCTGTCTCGGGCACTCTCCGACAGAAGGACCTTTGGTCCATTGTCGTATAGCATGCTGAAGCGTAGTTTTATTTATTTATCATTTAATTTTCATGAATTTATTGTAATATTTCGGGGTCACACGAGAATATAATAATGAATATATCTATAGTTATACGTTTATACTGTGCTCGTTGTATATTATATTTCTGTTGACTGTAAATATATAATTAGGTAAAATTTAATAATAAATGTGATAACTTTGTTTAACATAATGGATTATTATATTGTGAAGATATTCATGTAAATATTTATCATAATAAAGCATGTTTTTCTTCTTCTTCTTCTTCTTCTTCTATATATATATATATATATATATAATATATGATGGAGAATGATATTCAGGTGACTTGTGTTCCCGAGGACGGCAGCAATGTCAGGATCGCCGTGTGATGGAGAAATGAGCCTGCCTACTGTCTGAGCTTCTGGAACGTAGAACTCGAAAACACCAATTGTGTCGCCACTAGCCGCTCGTAAATACCCTCGAGGTACTTTAACAAACTACTGAAAACTGGAGTGGGGCCTCAGGGTGAGCGCTCCCCTCCAGTTTTCAGTAGTTTGTTAAAGTACCTCGAGGGGATTTACGAGCGGCTAGTGACGACACAATTGGTGTTTTCGAGTTCTACGTTCCAGAAGCTCAGACAGTAGGCAGGCTCATTTCTCCATAACACGGCGATCCTGACATTGCTGCCGTCCTCGGGAGCACATGTCACCTGAATATCATTCTCCATCACATGTATATATATACCCATTCAAAATGTGATGGTTTTCCGTTTCAAGGTATGTAGAATCCGAAAATGGAATACAAATATTTCGCCGTACACCGTACGGTGTACGATCATGTTGGCGAAGCTTGGTTAATTAATGAAATTTGGTTAGTAGGTCCCTTTTGGGGTCTAGTTGGCCCGCCAATCTCGGCGTTACTGTCGGTCATCTCTAAGGGGTGAAAAATAGGGGGTTGAAATTTGCAGAACGTACCTCGAAAGCTTTCAATAGAAGGGTATTGTTTTTTTTAACGTTTTTAAATTGATATCAAACTAAAGTATTTTCTGAGACCACCCGGAGCATTGTACGTCCAGCCGTTCTTTCGCACCTTCGTCAGCATGATTATTAATGAAAGGATATAAATTCGGCCCAGATATCATTGCTAGGAAACACCTGATTATAATCACGGATGGCTGTTTGAAGTCGATTTGGTTGTTCTGCGATATTATTTCGTTTGAAGAATGGTGGCTCTTTTGGATTTTGTTGAAATGTACTTTTGTAACTTGAAAAAAATTTATGCTTCATGAATAACAACGAATAGTTAATGATTGAATCCTGCGCGTCTTTATGAGACAGTAATTCCGGGGCCGTTTCCACCTCTCGATTTAGGACTTTCTACGGGGGGGAGCTCGAGGGCAGTTATTGACCACAGAAAACAATGATCTACGCAGAAGGGGCATATAGGTAAATAATAAACCGTTGTGTAATAGTTTGCAGCTTCTTTTCATGTTCGATTCCAGAGGTTCATTACTGAAAATAGTATACAAACGTTGGTTCAAATTTTGCGTTTTCATCATAGAAAAATCGTAAAAAACCTGTGAAAATGGCTGAAACTTGCAAAACACCATCTAAACGCACGACATGTGGTATTAAATGGTGACATGAAACTGCAATTTTTTCGAATTTGATCTAAATTTGAGTTTGTATGGGTCGAAGTCTGCATAAAATAACTGTTTCAAGTCATCAACAGTGCAATAATTTTAACCAAGGTTTAACGGAATGATGAGTCAAGACAGAAACAGATCACCCAAAAGAAAAAATGAAATGAAGAAAGAAAAAAACATAAAAAACTATGTCTATTGGGATTGGCATCGTTGGCAAGTCCAAACCCATTAACAATGTGACCACCAAGTCATATGTTGGCATTACTATGTTGTAAAATAAAAACTACAGTCTGTGTTTGAGATTCAAACTTATCTTTCACTCATATTATTATATTAGGTTATTAAGCCCAGAGCGAGAAAAAGGCTGGAAAATATCTCAATTTGAATTGAAAAACACCATTTGAGTAACAATGTGTGCAAGTGTGGGGAAAATAGATCCGCTAGGTAAGAACAATTATGATACCTGGGTCATGCACATGGAAGCACTACTCACGAAATCCGGAGGATGGAACTACGTAAATGGAAAGATTACGAGACCGACAGACGATGCTTTGCATGGGATGAAAAGGATGCGATGGCGAGGTCTGATCTAATTCTTTCCATTAGTCCTTCGGAACTGAAAATAGTGAAAGGTTTACGAACTTCTAATGAAATATGGAAGAAACTTCGAGAAGTGTATGCATCAAAATGTCCTGCGCGTAAGGCAACTTTACTTAAGAGGCTAGTGCTACAAAGAATGAAATTCGGAGATGACGTACGAGAACATGTCATGAATTTTTTCAACACAGTAGATAAATTGTTGAATCTAGAAATTACAATAAATGATGATCTATTGTCAATAATGTTACTGTACAGTCTACCAGATGAATATGAGAATTTCAGATGTGCTATAGAGTCTCGAGATACTTTGCCAACGCCAGATACACTTAGGACAAAAATAATTGAAGAATCCGAAGCTAGATCAAAAGGGAGTGAAAAAGCCGAAGATTTGGATGCAATGTTTATTCGAAAGAAATTTCAAAAACCGAGGAAATCCCAATACAATCCCAAGAAACCCGAATCTGAAAATCATGGGAAGAGCGAATTTAAATATAAGTGTTATAAATGCCACAAATTTGGTCACAAAGCTTCTGTATGTTTCTCAAAGGGACAACAAGCAGGAACAGCCGAAGATAGTCCTTCAGAGTGTACGAATCTCACGATGATGTGCCAAGCGAATATGACTACAGAAAATCTAGGATTCTGTTTAGACAGTGGATGTAGCAGCCACATGTGTAATGATGTGGATAAGTTTGTCGAACTTGAGGAAGTAAGTAATGTTAAATTAAAGCTAGCAAACACTTCCACTACAGATGTTCTAGGGAAAGGTACAGTAAAATTTAGAGCACGTAATGGTAACAAGACAGAGTCGATAGAGTTGAAAGACACACTGTTTGTACCAGATCTGAGGATAGGACTATTGAGCATTTCAAAAATGACGGACCATGGATTGAAGGTGGTATTCACTCATGATAGGGCAACTGTATATAACCAAAATGATGAAAAGAAGTTGGTTGCGAAGAGAGTGAACAATTTGTATTATGTGAAAGAAGTTGAAGAAGTAACAAATATAATTGATGAGGAGACGAGAAATGGTAGGGAATTGAGCAAGTTGGAACTTTGGCATAGTAGATTTGGACATTTGAATGAAACAGACTTGAAGAAAATGGTCAAAAGAAAAAGAGTCCGAGGCGTCTATCTTAATCCAAATGAGAAGCTACCAACGTGTGAGACATGTATTCTAGGGAAAATGTCACAAACACCATTCCCGAAAAAGTCCGAGAAAAAGGTGAAACCATTAGAGATTATACACTCCGATGTTTGGGGACCAGTGAGGACAATTTCGAATGGAGGTTCGAGATACTTTGTAACATTCATAGATGAGGCAACCAGATGGTGTGTACTTGTACTGTTGAAAGCGAAGAGCGATGCACTGCAGGCATTCAAGAAGTACAAACAATTTGCAGAGAACCAGAAAGGTGTGAAAATAAAATTTTTACAATCTGACAATGGAGGAGAATACGACTCAAAAGAATTTAAAGAGTACTTGGAGAGTTGTGGGATAGGAAGAAGACTGACCGTCCCAGGAACACCACAACAGAATGGCCTATCTGAAAGAATGAACCGAACGCTATTAGATATGGTTCGTTGTATGTTGGCCGAATCGAAACTACCACATAGTTTTTGGGCAGAGGCAGTTATGACTGCTGTGCATCTGAAAAATAGATGTCCGTGTAGTGGGATTAATGGACAAATACCATACAAACTTTGGTATGGGAAACCTCCGAACGTACCATACTTAAGAACTTTTGGATCAAAAGCTTTCATGCTGGATAAAACGAAAAACAAAAGTAAGTTGTGTCCGCGTTCGAGGGAGTGTGTATTTGTCGGATACTCTGACACGTCAAAAGCATATAGAGTCTGGGACGTGGAAAATAGGAAAATCTGTGTGACTCGAGATATAAAATTCGTAGATGAAAATCATCTGAGAATTGTAAAATCTGATGGATTTGAAAAGCTGAGAAAGCTGGAAATCGACGGAAGATCAGAAATGAGGTCGAAACAAACAGATGAAATGGAGGAACAAGTTGAAATCGAAGTGCAAATAAGCCGTAACAACAATCAAATGAGTGAGACTGAAACAATTGTTGAACAACATGAAAACGAGAATATTAGTCCTGAAGGAGAAGTGAGAGAAGAAAGAACAAAAGTCGAAATGGTCCGAGGCCGCTGTAGGCCAAAACTCGTGAAAACGACAGGAGGGCCAGGGAGGAGGAAGAAAGTGTATAACATGATTCCGAAAATAAATAACGAGACTGAAAATTCTAATAATGATAACCCTGGACAAGAGGAAAACTTACAAAATACAAGTAGAACGGATGAGGATGCAGAAACTGAGATGTGTGAGACAGCATGTGCCGCCGAAGTGAACCCGACTGAAGCGTTTGCTGGACCAGATTCACATGAATGGTATGCAGCCGTTCGTAAAGAATTTTCTTCGCTACTGCGAAACAAAACGTGGTCACTCCAAGAAAAACCGCAAAATCAAAAACCGGTAGGATGTAGGTTAATACTTTGTAACAAATACACGGCAAGTGGTGAATTGGAGAGACGGAAAGCTCGTTTAGTAGCAAAAGGCTTTACTCAAGAGCCAAATATCGACTATCACGAGACGTACTCCCCTGTTATGCGCCTGAGCTCACTGAGAACCGTGATGGCTCTAGCTGTCAAACATGGTATGGTCGTGGAGCAAATGGACGTGGAGACAGCTTATTTGAATGGTGAACTGGAAGAGAAGATCTTCATGGAGCCACCAAAACATTTTGAGCAAATTCTGATGGACATTATCGAAAATGAAAACGATAACGACATCATGAAAGACGCGTGGGAGATGCTGCGAGAATATAAGGGAAGAAATACTGCAAATTACATAAATCATTATACGGGTTGAGACAATCAGGTAGACAATGGTAACTGAAGTTAGATGAAAGATTGAAAATGATTGGCATGACACCTTCTGATTCGGATCCTTGCGTATACACATGGGGCAAGGGTGAAGAGGCAGTAATTTTGGCAGTATATGTTGATGATATCGTTATAGCATCGAAAAATCAAGATAAATTGAAAGTTTTAAAACAAAATATGATGAAAGAATTCAGGATGAAAGATTTAGGACAAATTCATTATTGTTTGGGTTTAGAATTTGACTATGATTTCGAAAAAGGGAAACTGAAAATTAGCCAAAGGAAGTACATAAATGAAATTTTGAAAAAGTTTAAAATGGAGACAGCGAATCCTATATTGACCCCTCTGGATGTGAATGTTAAGTTTGAACCAACAGACGAGAGACCGAGTGAGATGGACAAATACCCTTTCAGAAGTTTGATTGGATCACTGATGTATTTGGCCATTGGTACTCGACCCGACATAAATTATGCAGTTGTCTACCTAAGCCAGTTCAATCATTGTTACTCAGAAATTCACTGGAAAGCAGCCAAACGCATACTGCGATATTTAAAGGGGACCACGAATAGGGAGCTGATATACACGAAACGGAAAGACGAACTGACAGGATACTCGGATGCTGACTGGGGCAATTGTAGAATAGATCGCCACTCATTCAGCGGATATGTGTTCACTTTGTCCGGAGCAGCAATTTCTTGGACATCGAAGAAACAGCGAACTGTAGCTCTGTCGAGCGTTGAAGCGGAGCTGATGTGTCTGTCCGAAGGCGTGAAGGAGGCTAAGTACTTGGAAAGGTTTCTTCGCGAACTGGGATTTCCTGTGTGCCTACCTATAACCCTATATAACGACAGCCAGGGGGCGCAGGAACACTTGAAGAATCCGGTATACAGATCGAGGACAAAACACATTGATATCAGGAACCATTTTTTGAAGCAAAATATCCTAGAGGGTTTGATCAGTGTCGTGAGTCCCTCCCGGGAACACTCCTATAATATTAAGTTCTCACCAATATCCAAACGCCAAACTAAAGCTCCGTAAATAAAGATATGAGTGGGGACAGGCGACAGAACCCAGGGTTACTCAACCTGGGGCCCCACTACCAGCTCCTTGCAAGGAGTTGGAGGGAGAGGCCCCCAAGTCCTATAAAACCCTGGATCCTGGAGCTCAAGCTTCATTCGACACTTCCTCTAACCAGCTCTCTCTTCTCTCTCTTACCTTCCCTCTCAGATGATCGGTTGACTACAGCCGCCTGAGAATTTCACCTCCTCTCCTCCTCCTTGTCTAGATGATCGGTTGAATACAGCCGCCTAGACAAGGGACCTCTCCTTTCCTCTCCTTTACCTAGATGAACGGTTGACTACAGCCGCCTAGGTAAAATTCACTCATCCACCTCTCTCTCCTCCCAAGTCGTAGATGTTCGGTTGACTACAGCCGCCTGCGACTTTTCCTCCTTTCCTCTCCTTTACCTAGATGTACGGTTGACTACAGCCGCCTAGGTAAAATTTCACTCACTCACCTTCCTTCCACGCCACCGTGATGAGAATTTTAAATTCATCACAGTGGTGACCCCGACGTTCACTCAACCTTCTTCCTTCCCACCTTCCCACCTAATGTGTCGCCCCAGTCAAATAGTTCGGTGTCCCCAATTTTAAAAGTCAAATTTTAAAATTTAAAATTCAAACAGTCTAACAATTTTCGCAATTTTGGCCCAACCTCAACCGCACGGAGACCACACAACTCTCACATCTCCGCCCAGCCACACGCACTTCCACTTCCCTTAATTGCGAATTTCAAATTCAACAAATTTGAATTTTGAGTTACAGCTATGGACCCGAACTCACCATCGCCCCCGCTCCTGCGACCAGCCACGCTGCAGCCGCCCGCCGCTGCGACAACTGACGCAACGGCCTCAACCGACAACCCCTTCTCCACCCTCTTGCCACCAAGCTCTGCGACATCAGCCGCCGCTGCAGCCGCAGCACACGCCGCCGCCGACGTCATATGCACCTCCTCCGCCTAGCCGACACGACAACACACCACGACGTCCCGCGGCGGGCCGCCCCCCTCGCCAAAACGGGGGGGACCGCCGCCGCGGCCGCCAACCTCCCACCAGCAACTCGCTGCACCACCATACCCCTTCCCCGGACACACACCGTTCCCCCACCCGGGAACGGCAACCCCTCCACCTCCCCCACGGCCGCACCTCCCTGCGCTGCCACCAACCCCCGTCCCCGAACACACACCGTTCCCCCACCCAGGAACGGCAGCCCCTCCACCTCCCCCACGTCCGCGCCTCCCTGCGCCGCCCCCAAACAATGCTACCCCTCATACGACGCCGCCACGGCCGCCAACCCCCCAACCGCGCCTAGCTGCGCCTCCAAGCCCCTCACCCCACCACCAACCGTTCCCCCACCTCGGAACGGCCCCTCCCCGCCCCGCCACCAGGGCAACCAACCTTCCGGCCGCCACTCACGCCGCCGCTACCGTTCTCCCACCCCGGAACGGCCCCTCCACGCCCGCCACCAGGGCAGACAACCTTCCGGCCGCCACTCACGCCGCCGCTACCGTTCCCCCACCTCGGAACGGCCCCTCCACGCCCGCCACCAGGGCAACCAACCTTCCGGCCGCCACTCACGCCGCCGCTACCGTTCCCCCACCCCGGAACGGCCCCTCCACGCCCGCCACCAGGGCAGACAACCTGCCGGCCGCACCTCACGGCGCCGCCAAAACCCTCTCCCCGCCAACTACTGTTCCCCCACCCCGGAACAAACCCCCCACAACCGCCACCAGGTCCTCCAACCTCCCGGCCGCACCTCGCGACGCCACTACCCCACCTCCAGACAAACCCCCCACCGTTCCCTCACCCCAGAACGGCAACATGACCACCCGCGTCTCCTTCCCAGGGGACAAACCCCCACCGCCACCTCCACCCCTCAGCTCCGGCACCCCTCCTCCGGGCCTTCCGCCCCCATTTAATGTTTGCATCGGCCCTCAGCCCCTGTCACTTTGCGCCTTCAGCTTCACCTCTTGTTTGCCATAGCCCTCAGCTCCTGTCACCTTGCGCCTTCAGCACCACCTTTTGTTTGCCGTAGCCCTCAGCTCCTGTCACCATGCGCCTTCAGCTCCACCAATATTGGTTCAAACTGGGGGGACCTCTGTCGTGAGTCCCTCCCGGGAACACTCCTATAATATTAAGTTCTCACCAATATCCAAACGCCAAACTAAAGCTCCGTAAATAAAGATATGAGTGGGGACAGGCGACAGAACCCAGGGTTACTCAACCTGGGGCCCCACTACCAGCTCCTTGCAAGGAGTTGGAGGGAGAGGCCCCCAAGTCCTATAAAACCCTGGATCCTGGAGCTCAAGCTTCATTCGACACTTCCTCTAACCAGCTCTCTCTTCTCTCTCTTACCTTCCCTCTCAGATGATCGGTTGACTACAGCCGCCTGAGAATTTCACCTCCTCTCCTCCTCCTTGTCTAGATGATCGGTTGAATACAGCCGCCTAGACAAGGGACCTCTCCTTTCCTCTCCTTTACCTAGATGAACGGTTGACTACAGCCGCCTAGGTAAAATTCACTCATCCACCTCTCTCTCCTCCCAAGTCGTAGATGTTCGGTTGACTACAGCCGCCTGCGACTTTTCCTCCTTTCCTCTCCTTTACCTAGATGTACGGTTGACTACAGCCGCCTAGGTAAAATTTCACTCACTCACCTTCCTTCCACGCCACCGTGATGAGAATTTTAAATTCATCACAATCAGTTTAAACTATTTGTCAACAGAGAAGATGATTGCCGACTTCCTGACGAAACCACTACCGAAGAACAAATTGGATTTGTGTTTGAGTGGAGCTGGAGTTATACCAGACGGAGTTTGAACTTGAGGGGGCGTATTGGGATTGGCATCGTTGGCAAGTCCAAACCCATTAACAATGTGACCACCAAGTCATATGTTGGCATTACTATGTTGTAAAATAAAAACTACAGTCTGTGTTTGAGATTCAAACTTATCTTTCACTCATATTATTATATTAATGTCAAGTTTATTAAAGATGATATTTGAATTTTGCTTGGAAAAGCCATGCAACGTACTTATTTGAATAAATATGGAGCATTACAAGATCTCTTTCAACACATAGCAGAACGCGAAATCCAGGATCAATAGATCTCGGATGTAAGCTACATCTCGAATGACTGAGGAGCTCTTGAGTTTTCCTATTAAGTACCTTCCGAGGTGATGCCTGCACAAACATCTCTCGAGGCGCTCAACAAATACTCATTGGTTGCCATGGCAATTATTTATGGCCATTCACGAGGTCGAGTCAGACCCGCTGAGAGAGTAATAGCTGAGTAATTTGTTTCGAGAGCTCTCCGCCTCTCGGTGTTCTGGGAGGTGAGCTAGAACGAAGGACAAAGCGCTATGGAAGGAGTGAAGAGAGTGAAAGAACAGACAGAAACACTTGAAGAGAAGGGGGAGCGATGAGAAATAAGGAATTTGAGACGCAGCCATCAACTGAACTGATGAATGGTGATGCTTGATGATCATAAGCAATGTTGTTCAATCTTCAGCCACGGTTTGCTTGTGTAGGGTTTTCTTAGGCGTTGCCACGTCATTCTGATGTTTGCTAAAGATGATTCAAACGATGGTAACAGGTAAACGGGTATGTAACTGAACATAATTTTTGTTACCTCTTAACGTTGTTTCAAAAGTAACCCCTCTCGCCTCCAACCTACTGTTTGGAAGTTTTTGTTTTGTTTCAAGCACAAAGAGGATTACACCCCACCTAATTTTTGGTGCAGAATTTGAATCTAGAATCAAATGGTTATAGAATATCCCAGATGTTGAAAAATTCTGCTCCTTAGAAGCTGCCAAAGCCGTAGATACCCCTGTTGTAAAAGTTTATTCGCCATAAATCTTAGTATTCATTTTGCCCGCCAAAATAGCATGCTCGGTCCCAACCAGCACAAACAGGTCGGTGCGACGTCAGGAAATGGGACCCGACTTCGAGTGATGACGTCCTGGCGACCTCTCCTCCACCAAATCACGACTAATTTGGGGAATGATTTTCTGGTTGTACCGACTTCACCGCCCGACTTCAGGTCAGAATAGAGTCACAAGCTACCAATGTACCTTGCTGTTGGATGTGCATATGGAAACCTGTTCCTTCCCCCTCTGTTGGATTAGTTATTATTTTTAGAATTTTCGGGCACTAGTGACGTCACCCACCTGGCCTAATGTCTAACTGGGATCACGGTTCGTTTACATTACATATATTATTCCTTCTAGACCTTGCCTTTCAGTACTTGCTGAACTGTCTTAACATTAAGTTATTAAATTTTTAAATTTACTTTGTCATCATTCACGTACAATTTCGAACTTATCTTACACTACTAGCCAATATTACTGTTTCTCTTGGTGGTTGGGTGGAAACGGCGCAACGTATGGGTTGAGGTCCAACGGTCAGGAAGTTCCGATAGGGCGCTGCTAACATTTTCATGGGAAAATACATTTATCGATCCCCCCCCCCCCACCCCATCGCATAGGGAGTTGATAACTTGTATTTTACGAGACGATATTCGCTTCATTGAACCAACCTTTATGTAACGTTCGGCCAACGTATCTGAATCGCTCGACCGTTGGTTTCAGTTTCTTCATGGTATAGGAGTGGGATGTTGCGTAGTGGATAGGTATTATGTAGGCTAGGGTTACAATGGGATACTTTGAAAATGATATGCAAAATACAGTAGTTCCATGTACAAGAAATACCTACCACCGGACCTTGAGATACTTCCGAGCTCAAAATGTCGGTTGTTGGCTTCTAACGCTTACCTGAATTGCCACGCACACCAACTGTGTCACCTGTGTAAAGGTGACATAGTCATCAAGTCTTTACTTGATTATTGCGTTGTAAGTATTTTTTCATCTCATCAATATTATTATTATCATTATCAATTCGTCGAAGTATTTAGTATACGAGTACACTAGTGGGTATTCTAACCAGAAGCATCATGAATGCCCAGAAAAAACGATGCTAAATAAGTCGTTATACTTGCGTCAGTGGCACCGGTGATGCCATTATGCTTTTTATCAAATTACTCAAAATAATTAGAGTTCCAAGATCCAGAAAATGCATGGTTTTATTCCATTCGCCCATTCTTTCTGATGGCGCCATCACTGGCGTCATTCGCTCAAGTGGGTGTGTCAAACATTTTCAGGTGTATTCTAAAGGTAAGTATACAGTGTTAATCTCCGAATTTCAAGTTGTAAGCCCCCAGTATCAGAAGTCCTGCATTTTGCTGCTCCATTGCCGATACATTGGCTCCCTTCGTTGGCGTGACGACTGGAATGGAGCCTCTTTGGGACTTCTTGGGTTAGAATAAGGGCGTGTAGAGAGAGAATGAAACTATCGTGAGTAGGGAGTGTGGCGTTCATCACTGAACGGATCATTCGGTAATTGCGCGTATCCGAACTGAACGGATGACCAAAGAGTTGACGTTATCATTGAACGGGTGATCCTAACCTCACTCCATTTTCATAACTCAATCCCGTTCATCAACCCCTCTCTTCGCCCCTCTACGTTCGTACCGTTATTCTCTTCCACCCATACCGATCCCATCTTTCTTCCCTTCTCCCCCTATCATTCAAATCTTTCTTCCCTTTCCCGCTGGTTTCTAACCTTATATTATAGGTATTTCAAAAATTTTCGTTCGTCTCCAGAGCACAATATGCGAAATCTATACATATAATAAAACAGTGTCTGTTTGTTTGTCTGTTTGTTTGTTTGTTTGTCTCGGCATCAATTGAGAACGGCTGAACGTAGAAAGTTGCGGCTGGTACCATTTGACGCAGAATTTATCTGGGAAGGTTTATGAAAAATCCGCATTTGAATCTGTCCATCCGTTGAAACGCTATGAATGAAATACTACTAAAAAACGTGTTATAATCACTTCTATGAGGACGTTTATGCTTATAATAACTTTGAACGGTTGGTCGTAAATCCGATTGTAATTAGATTCTGGATTCAGCTCGACGAGTACATTCAAGTGGTACTTCAATCAGGATGTTAGTGGGAGGGGGGTACAGGTTATGAGAGGGGGGGGGGGGGGGTCTACAGAAATGTCAAAACTACTTGACCAATTGGAGTGCAACTTTGGGAATTTGTTGTGTGAACATTGAGGAATGTTTCTAACCAGGTAGGGAGGGTTCATAGGATACGGGGGGGGGGGGGGGGGGGGGTTAAAGGCAGTTAGGGTTGGCATTGGGGAAGGTTTCTGATCAGTTGAGGAGGTGGTATCTGTTATGAGTGGGGCCTGTCCTAAAGGGGGTGTCTGTTCTACCGTTGCGAAGCGCGGGTACACAGCTAGTATGACATGTTTGTGATATAGGTACTTACCTAGGAAATAGTTACAAAATTAAAAAAAAAGTATATTGAGCTAAATATGCGTCGTTATAATTATTCGGTTTATTATTATTGAATTATATTATAACCTATAAACCCCGTTTATAGGATGAACTGCTGAACGGGTAACATGTCCCAAAGAACGCTTCTCAGAAGTGAGTGAACTGGTGTGAATTAACTCTTGTAATCTAATCAAGAGCCACCCTGATCAGCCGAGTCGAAAATATTTAGCCCTCTGATCAGCTGAGTCGAAAATATTTAGCCCTCTGATCAGCTGAGTCCAAAATCCAAAATTAAGCTCTTCGATCAGCTGAGTCAAAAATTAAGCTCAAGGTTCAGGAATCCAAACAGCTTCCATCGTGCACAACTTTGTTCCAAGTTTGTTTTGGAAACCCCTTGGTTTTTGGTTATTATTTGCAACTAGCTGTGTACCCGCGCTTCGCAACGGTAGAACAGACACCCCCTTTAGGACAGGCCCCACTCATAACAGATACCACCTCCTCAACTGATCAGAAACCTTCCCCAATGCCAACCCTAACTGCCTTTAACCCCCCCCCCCCCCCCCCCCGTATCCTATGAACCCTCCCTACCTGGTTAGAAACATTCCTCAATGTTCACACAACAAATTCCCAAAGTTGCACTCCAATTGGTCAAGTAGTTTTGACATTTCTGTAGACCCCCCCCCCCCCTCTCATAACCTGTACCCCCCTCCCACTAACATCCTGATTGAAGTACCACTTGAATGTACTCGTCGAGCTGAATCCAGAATCTAATTACAATCGGATTTACGTCCAACCGTTCAAAGTTATTATAAGCATAAACGTCCTCATAGAAGTGATTATAACACGTTTTTTAGTAGTATTTCATTCATAGCGTTTCAACGGATGGACAGATTCAAATGCGGATTTTTCATAAACCTTCCCAGATAAATTCTGCGTCAAATGGTACCAGCCGCAACTTTCTACGTTCAGCCGTTCTCAATTGATGCCGAGACAAACAAACAGACACTGTTTTATTATATGTATAGGATAATGAAACTTTGGAATCGAGAAGAATCGAGAAATTTACCTCTAACCCCCCCCCCCCCCCTCCCCAAATTAGATGGTTTGAGTAGTTAGATCTGGTGGGCCCTGGAACACAATGGCTGACATTACGGAAATTATTCGTAATGGTTTTCGGCCTCAGCGAGAGATGATTGCATGTTATTAGCGACTTGAGCTCGAGTGAGAAATTGCATATTCGATTATTAAATGGAAATGAACTAGCCTCATCGGAAGGAGGATTGCATGCAATTACAAAATACAGCTCGTAAGGATGAAGAGAAGTAAATACCTGTTTCTAATCCGCGTGATGAGTCGGGTGGCTGAGGGACTCGAGCGCCAGAACCGTCCTTTCTGCCCGCGGATAGGTATATGAGTATTTGTGAGTACGATTTATTCATAACTTCTAAGCATAATATATGGAAGGTGTAGCCAAAAAAAAAAAAAAAAAATTATAGCACAACGTCATGAACATTAGAGAAACCATTGCACGAGAACTTCACGCACCTGCGCGAAGAAAATCCCAACGAGACATGTTGAGGTAAAAGGAATTCATAACTTGTATCAAGCAGGTCTTGTTGAAGGGTTTCCATACACCTCCAGATGATTATAACTAGTTAATGATTATTTTCTAATGATAAATAATTGCATATGAGAAAATAATAATTTGCATTACCTATCTGAGAGAGATAATTTGCATTACCTACCTATCTGAGAGAGATACATGGTTAAAGTACCAAGATGATTATTTTTAAGAGTAATTGGGTCCAGGAATACACCGTCTCGATGATTAGGGTCCTGCAGTTATTTTTCAAATACACCTCCAGATGATTATAACTAATTAATGATTATTTTCTAATGATAAATAATTGCATAGGTATATGAGAAAATAATCGTTTGCATTACCTGTCTGAGAGAGATACATGGTTAACGTACCAAGATGATTATTTTTAAGAGTAATTGGGTCCAGGAATACAGCTCCAGATTAGGCTCCTGCAATAATTATTTTTCAAATATCCGATGGGGCCACTGCATTTTCATCGAATATTCAGTTCATTTTACAACGTTACCCCACGTGGTAATAGCATCCAAGCCCCCTTCGTGAAGACCCTTCTTTCTTTTTTCGCAGAATTCATGTACCCCCCCCCCCCCCCACTCTATTGTAGAAAGCACAATTAAAACTAAATTCGATGGGTATGTAATTTATTGGTACAGGTATGTGGATGACGTTATTGTCCTCGTCAAGGGCACGGATAGACAATTATCTCAATTTTTTAATTATCGTCAGTAGTAACATTAAATTCACTAAAGAACTTGGGGGTTCTGAATTAAATTTTCTTGATATAACTATCAAATTGGAGGGGGGTGCGTATAAATTCTCTGTATTCAGAAAACCCACATATACTGATGTTGTTATTCATAATAGTTCAAATCATCCGCCATCTCACAAATTTGCTTCTTTTTATAGTATGATTCATAGAGCATTGTCTGTCCCTATGAACGATGGTGACTTTCAAAAAGAGAAGGATATATTATTATATATGCAATAGCAGAGTCTAATGGTTATAAAAAACAGTCAATTGACAGAATATGGCGTAAAGTTAGTAATAGGAAATTTCGAGGGGCTGTTTCAAATTTAGTAGGAGGTAATGAGGGAATCAAAAGAAAATGGGTTAGTTTACCATATTTTGGAGGGATATCACAGAAAATAGGAAATATAATTGAGAAGAGGGGGTTTAGGGTGGGGTTTTATTCTCAAAATTCTCTGAAGAACATTCTGGGTAATGTAAAAGATAAAATTCGTTAGAGGATAGGAGTGGGGTTTTTATCTTTTGAAATGTGATTGTGGAGTTAAATATTGTGGTCAAACGGGAGGTAAATTCAGGGAAAGATTAAGGGAACACCAACGATGTTTTAGGGATGGCTCTGGTAATTCGGCTTTAGCTAATCCCATAAGGGAGGAGGGTCATGGATGTAACTTCAGTATTGATAGGAACAATTCATCAGTTGAGAAAGTTCATCTTTGTAATAAAGGTTCGAAACGGGATGTATTGGAACAATTGGAAATACTGAAAATTTACCATTGAGTAATAATTTGCCATTGTGTAATAATTTACCCATCAATAAAACTTCAACAGTTGTTCAAGTTGCAAAAGTACCTATCAACAAAATCCAGCCCCTTCTGGGTAGATGAGCCGTTGTGTAATCATTTACCGTTGTGTAATAATTTGCCATTGTGTAATACTTTACCCATTAATAATACTTCAACAGTTGTTCAAGTTGCAAAAGTACCTATCAACAAAATCCAGCCCCTTCTGGGTAGATGAGCCGTTGTGTAATAGTTTACCGTTGTGTAATAATTTACCGTTGTGTAATAATTTGCCGGTGTGTAATAATTTTCCATTGTGTAATTTACCCATCAATAATACTTCAACGTTTGTTCAAGTTTCAGAAGTACCTACCAACAAAATCCAAAAGTCCATCACTTGTCAAATGAAATAATATCGCAGAACAACGAACTCGACTTCATACAGCCATCCTTGATTATAATCAGATGCTCCGTAGTTATGACATCCGGGCCGGATTTATACCGCTTGATTCACGATCGTGTTGACGAAGCTTTTTGTTGCTCACGAACGGCTGGACGTACGATGGCTGTTTTGGAGTTTGTTGGTAGGTAGTGAAACTTGAACAAACGTTGAAGTTTATTGATGGGTAAATTATTACACAATTGTAAATTATTATACAACGGTAAATTATTACACAGCGGTAAATTATTACTCAACGGATCATTATGTTGGTACTTAGTTACCACGAACAATAATTAATTAAGTTTGGGTTGTAGGTCTCATTTTTTAGGGTCTAGTTGATCTGTGTAGCTCGGCGTTACTGTCAGTCATCTCTGAAGGTTGACAAATAGGAGGTGAAATTTTCAAAACGCCCTTGTTGATCTGCGGTGTTTTTAAGTTTTTTGGTACCCACCCAGGTGCCTACCCAAAATGGCGATAGCGTTCAGTAACTACACTGCTGGTACCTTACCAACAAGTTACAAAGGGCCTACCTTCAAAAATGAAACAGATAGCATAAAGGTTTTCGCTTCCTCACGCGTATCAATACGAACCTATCCAACTATTCTATACAGTCATTCGATTCAAGTGAGGAAGCTATACTGCCTACTCGAATTGGCAGACTTTTTTTTTCTATCGCTCTTCCTTCGCGCTTCCCAATTTCTATCATTATTATGACTCAAGTGAATACCTACATCCAGATACTATTTTTATTTTGAAATAAAATATACCTATTCAGTGGTTCATGAAAAAGGCATTGAATACAGGGATACCGCTATTATTTTTGCCAATGGATAGTTGTACCATTAGAAATATCATTCAGAACCTAACCCCTCTATTTCCGTAATAGTATGGTTTCGTTAACCGCGGTTTCATCTCTCGCAGATTACGAAAGGCAGCATTACCTTTTTTAACCTCACGTTTCGTATAGGTAATGGGAAATAGGTATGCACTGGAGAAACGGGTCATGCCCTACCCTGTTTCGAACACTGACAATTTCACGTATCGGACTCAATCCGACCGTCTAGAATTACCGACTGTTCCACCTTCTCTTCAACTAGTTTCCGACCACCGACCACTTTAAATCGATAGTTTCATCAATGAAACGTCAAATGATGTCATTGCACCACTGAAAATTAATTTATTAGTAGTAGAGGCGATCTTATGGTCTGGTGACAAGGAATAGAATTTGAGAATGCATCTCTTAGGCCTCTCACGCCTGAACCTCTCAACTCTAGTCTGCCTCTCGCAAGTTTTCATTGCGTCGAACCACCTTAGAGCTCTTTCTGAGTCTGAATTCCCGTGGAACACTTGGCTAAGCCAATTCACGATACAAGGATTCCCTTTTCGCCTCCCTTTCGACGGAGAGATTTGTGAAACGAAGGCACCTTTCTCTCGCATTTCTCACTTCTCGTGTTAAGCAGATGACTCCGCTTGGGTGATCTTCAAACGCTGTAAGCTCCTTTTCAGCAAACCACTTCTTTCCTTCACCTCACAATTTACTTGGAATAGTCGTGAATACCCAAAGCCCCTCCTCATCTTTTCTGCATGAAAACATCAAGTATTGTGTAATCCCTGTACTACTTGGCTCACTCAGGAATCCCAATTCCAATATTCCGGACTATTAATATTCCGATGTTGTGTCAGTTTGTCTTAGACTAGTCCCGAACTAAATACTAGAGGAAGATAAGGTTATAGACAGAGTTTGATGAATACCACTACTATACGACTATATGAACACCAATCCACGCATTCTCGCCGAATTTCAGCTGTTCGATTATTTTTTAAGTTAGTTATCTGCTTTTCATGAAAACACGTTTGCGCTTGTATTGTTAATAAGGTAGAGTCGGCATTTGGTGACATTAGTACCTGGTAATTGAGCTGCCATTCCGCACATCTCCGAAGTCCACTTAATTTCGATTTATCGATTCTGGAATCAATACCTAACAAAAAACACTGCATATTATTACACAACCGTTTAAAATTATTTAATTTCCCTGTGGCCAATAGTGCTCCCCCCAGGAAAGCCCTAAATCGGCTGGGACTGACTAAATCGTACTGGAGCCGGCCGGGAATTTACAGTTTCATAAATATGCGGAGGATTCAAGAATTCTGTCATTAATAATTATTTGTTGTTATGCATGAAGCATAACGTTTTGGTTTGTTATTTTCAATAATGAACCTTTAGAATCGAGCATTGAAAAAAACAAAAAATTTAATCCCCCCTCAAATATTGATGGTTTGCGTTTCAAGGTACGTAGAATCCGAAAATGCAATAAAAAACGCTGAAAATTATTACGCAACGGTTTATTATTTACCTGCATAGATACACCTTCTGCGTAGATCACTGTGTTGTGGGTCAATGCCTACCCCCCTAGAGCCGGCCCGGTAATTACAGTTTTATAAATATGCGCGGGATTCAGTAATTCAATTATTCATAAACCTTCGATAATTTGCTCTTCTCCGCTTCCAATTTCCTAATTTCATCATCGCATTGAATGGCATGCAATCCACTGGAAACCACTGAATTCCAACTGAATCACAATAAATTGATTGATGGATCAAAATCCAATTCCAATTGAAATCCAATTCCAATTAAAATCAAATTCAAACTGAAATCAAATTCCAATTGAAATATCTATTGAAAACCATTGGAAACTATGATCAACCCCCCAATAATAAACTCAATTAAATTAAATTTTCAAATTAAACTCCTATTCCCAATATTTGGTACAAGATTGTTGCGGTGTCCCTAGCAATGATATCTGGGCTGATATGTAGGTATGTATGTATTCACCCTCCTGTTGACGAAGCCTGTCGGTGCAAACTTCGGGGCCTTGTGAACGAACGGCTGGCCGCACAATGCTCCGGGCGGTCTCAAAAACTCCCTAGTTCAAGAACTATTTAAAAACGTAAAACGTAAAAAAATTCGAGGTAACGGCGTCCTGGAGGTTTCAATCCCATTTTTCACCCGTTAGAGATGACTGACATTAACGCCGAGCTTCGCGGCCCAACTAGACCCCAAAAGGGATCTGCAAACAAAATTTCATCAATTTTGGTTCATGGTAACTAAGGACGTCGCGAATTACGGCGTACGGCGGACAGACCGAAATTTTGGTTTATCATTTTCAATAATGAACCTTTGGAATTTTGCATTAAAACAATTTTTTACCTCCCCTCCCCCCCCCCCCCCCACTCAAAATTTGATGGTTTACGTTCAAAGTTATGTATAATCCGAAAATGTAATAAAAACTCTGAAAATTATTTCAATAGGGTTTATTATTTACCTGTATAGGTGCCCCTTCTGCGTAGATCACTGGTTTCTGTGGTCCATACCCTCGAGTTCCCCCCAGGAAAGCCCTGAAACGAGTACTGGAGCCGTTTCCAGAATAGCAGTTTCATACAAATACGTGGTATTCAATCATTAATTATTTGTAGTTATTCATGAAGCATGAGGCAAATAATAAACCATTGTGTAATAAATAGCCTGTATAGGTGTCCCTTCTACGTAGGTAGTATAATAAACTGTTGTTTAATAATTTACCGTTGTGTAACAATTTACTCAATCATACTTCAACGTTTGTTCAAGTTGCAAAAGTACCCATGAACAAAATCCAAATGATCCATCATTTTTCAAATGAAATAATACTACAGAACAACCAACTCGACTTCATACAGCCATCCGTGATTATCATCAGGCGCTCCCTAGCAATGATATCTGGGCCGGATTTATACCGTTTGATTCACGATCATGTTGACGAAACTTTTCGGAGCAAACGAACGGCTGGTCATTCAATTCTGCAGGTGGTCTCAAAAAATGCTCTAGTTCAAGATCAATTTACAAACGTTAAAAAAAACCCATACACTTCTATTGGGTTTTCGAGCTACGGCGTCCTGGATATTTCAACCCATATTTTTCACCCCTTAGAGATGACTGACATTAACGCCGAGTTTCGCGGTCCAATAGACCCCAAATGGGACCTACAAACCAAATTTCATTAATTGTGGTTCATGGTAGCTAAGAAGGGGCGAAGTACGGCCTACGGAGGAAAGACAAAATTTTTTTTCATTGCATTTTCGGTTTATCTACACTCCTTGTAACGGAAACCATCAAATTTTTCAGGGTGGGGTTAAATTTTTGTTTTTCATGCTCGGTTCCAAAGGTTCATTATTCAAAATAATAAACCAAAACGCAAAAAAAAAAGTCCTTCTACCTACCTAATGTTTTTGAGCTACGGTGTTTTGAAAATTTCTACCCCTAACTTTCACCCCTTAGTCGTGGCTGACAGTAACGCCGGGTTTCGCGGGCCAACTAGACCCCAAAAGGGACTTACGAACCAAACTTCATTAATTTTTCTTCTTGGTGCGGCGTGCGGCGGACGGACAGAAATTTCTTTAATCCATTTTCGGATTCTACATACGAAACGGAAACCATAAAATTTTGATTTTTTTTCTCCCCATGCTCGATTCTAAAGGTTCATTATTGAAAGAATAAATCAAAATTTACTGGATCCGCCGCTGGTTATGAACTATTCAACATCAGGAATATTGAAACCACACATAAATTCGTAAATCACTGTCGACCAATCTATTGAATAGCCATACTAAACGTTACAATGAGAAAACCTAATTGGTTTTCCCTTCCATCCATCGTTGTGGTCAGTTTTGTACTTCACTCTCCTGGCTGCGAAACTAGTAATATCTGCCCTTTTCAAGTGTTTGTGAATACTTAATGAGTGCCTTTAGTTAGGCCTGGTAACATCATTAGACCAGCTTCGAAGTAATGTAAATATCTTATAATTAACTAAACTAATAAAGTGCGGCGGGTGGTTTAAGCCAGGTAACGCTAGGCGAGTCATTAGAATTCAGAAATTCGGTTGTAAGAGCGAGAGTGGTTGGATGTAGCGGAAATATGAGCGCCACCAAAGCGGAAGTCACTGATAACTTTTGACCAGGTTTTCTTAGCTCAGGATTAACGTGGAAGGGCTGAATTTTAATGTTTCATCATTATCGTTTGATAGTGGGCTCAAAACCGCTCTGTTTGCTAATAAGTCACGGTGCCATATATATTTCATGGCGATGTTGGATTAGCGGTGCCATGATTCGAAGAAATAGTTTCACAGTGATGGAGAAGTTTGTGACATAGTGGTAGGAGAGTGACGGTGGGCCCTCGAGAGTCCCCCTCCTAGACACGCGAGATTATCACCGGTTAAGAAGGGATATCGATTAGGCTTCCACCAAGCGACCCCGCCTCCAGCGGAAGAAAAAGCGACTCGAGAACAGCGACACAGTCAGCAGTTCCGAAACAACACCGATGAAGACGTGCCATTCTTGCAACATGAGCGAATTATCGAAGTATCGTTCTCTTCGAAATATTGATGTATTGTCGGTCAACAATCTTGAAGGTCATGAACAATAATTATTGTTAAAAACCACCAAAACTGGTTGTGATTCACCAACCCCGTTATTGGATGGTGACTTGAGACTTGAATGAAATACTATTTCAAGTCTACAATTATTTTCTTCTCAAAGGAGTTTTTGTTAATTTTTCAATATTGGAATTTAATTTAGTTCTACAGAGCTGGGGATGGTGGTAAGACCACTCTGAATAAAAAAAAAATGTTTGGGGCAGAAATTGTTGAAATTTGTGGACGACAGCATGTGTATACCTAGTGTTCTCCAGATTAAGTATGCGTTACTTCGGAAACACTTATTGTAATACTGCATGACGGAATTGTTTAAAGATCATACGCTATCAGGCGTGAAAAATATGCATTAGTCCCTCCACAAATCCCCCTAAATAGTCCTATCTCCACATTTGGGACATTCCTCGGAAGCTAGCCTCGAGCTTGCTCATGAAGAGAGCCCAATTGTTGGTTTAGTATTTTCAATAATGAACCATTGGAATCGAGCATGAAAAAAAAAAATACTAACGCCCTTCAAAATTTGATGGTTTACGTTTCAAGGTTTGTAGAATCCGAAAATGCAATAAAAATATTTCTGTCTGTCCGCCGTACGCCGTACTGACCACTTTCCATAGTTACCATGAAACAAAATTGATGAAATTCGGGTTGTAGGTTCCGTTCGGGGTCTAGTTGGTCCTCGAAGCTCGGCGTTACTGTCAGTCATCTCTAAGGGGTTCAAAATAGGGGTTGAAATGTTCAGAACGCCGTATCTCGAGAACTTTCGATAGAAGGGTATGGTTTTTTTTTACGTTATTAAATTTGTCTTCAGCTAAACAATTTTTTGAGACCACCCGGAGCATTGTACGTCCAGCCGTTCGTGTGCACCAAAAAGCTTCGTCAACATGATCGTGAATCAAACGGTATAAATCCGCCCCGGATTCCATCGCTAGGGAGCACTAGATTATACCTAATCAAGGATGGCTGTATGAAGTCGGTTTGGTTGTTCTGCGATATTATTTCATTTGATAAGTGATGGACTATTGGATTTTGTTGGTAGGTACTTGTGAAACTTGAACAAACGTTGAAGTATTATTGATGGGTATAAATTATTACACAATGGTAAATTATTACACAACGGTAAATTATTACACACCGGTAAATTATTACACGGTTCATCTACCATGAAGGGGCTTGATTTTGTTGATCGGTACTTTTGCAACTTGAACAACCGTTGAAGTATTATTGATGGGCATGTTATTATATTACACAACGTTCATTAGAGGTATTGACCACAGAAAACAGTGATCTACGCAGAAGGGGCATCTATTTCACTCCACATCAACAATTTTCCTTTAGAACTTCATTATTTGCGTTTCTTTTTGCCGTTTTAGTTATTGGCTGTATTATTTTAGCAACATTTAACTCGTGATTTAGGTAGGTACCTATTAACGAGTACGGGGTTAGGTACTAACCTACGGAGGGTCTACGATTCACATAATATGTATAGAGTATTACATATTATATTATATAGACGGGTTATCTATTCAGAGAGCTGTGGTCTGTAACAGAAGGGTTTCTGTACAAAATGATGAACCGTTGTGCAGGGATTTGCAGCGTTTTTTCAGTTTGTATGGTTCTGGGGCATCCTGATACCAAGAGTGGAAAAACGTCTGCCAAGTATGGTAGGCAATATAGCTTCCTAACCTATGTAACACGACGTATATAATTAGTTGGTGGATCCATTCGGTGGATAGAATGAGAATTGACGCGTATGGATTTGAAATTGAGAGGTTCAAAACTGAAAAATGATAGAATGGTAGAGTTGTAGTAAAAGGGATTAATGATAAGGTTAATATTATTGTTATGGGCATTCATACAAGCGTTTTGAATATTAGTGGTATCAAATCACTTGAATAATAAGTATTTCAAACGTGTCGAAGCAATTTAAAATACTGTGGTGGCTAGGTTGAGAGGCGTGGTGAGGTGAGGTGAGTATGATAGAGGAGAAGGTTGCTGGATCTAGCGTCTAAAAGGTTAACACCTATAACCAAGGTCAGGGAGGTTACCACCACTAATGAAGCTAGAGGGAATATGCCCAGTGGTTACCATTCAAGGCTGGTTATCACCAATGCCGGTTCCACCAATCTGGGATCTTTTGTGAGAAGAGGTGAGGAGGCATGAGAGGTAAGGAGAGCGTGGAGTGAGGTGACAGGCGCAGCCGGCGAGTTTTTATACTGCCTATTCCACTCTCCTTCAGTCCAGAAGGACGTCACGTACGCTACCTCACCAGTTGCGTTTATTACTTGAACAATCACAATATACAAGATGTAATGTTCTGGGAGGATCACAACAAACACATTCAAGATTTTATACTTTTTATACAAATCAGTAAAATTAATTAAAATTGAGAGAGAAATCCAAATACATGTCGTTTTGCGTTTAAATCCAAATACATGTCATTTTCAAGGGTAGTTACGCGCTCTACTAGGATTTCGCGTTTACGCATGCGCAGACAAAAGTTACTGTACTTGATCAGTGGCTTAAGTATAGGGCTATCAGTTCCCCAACCCCCACTACCTCCAAACCACATCGCTTCATGACTATTTCTAGGATAGTTGTGGGTTCTAGAAGAATTTCACGTTGGCGCATCCGCAGACGAAAGTTGCAGTACTTTTTCACTGAATTTCACTACGACTTCACTTCTCACTACGACTATTTTTTTGAGTAGTTATGGGCGTTACAAGAAATTGGCCAACATTCCGCGTTTTCGCATGCGCATCCAAATGTTACAGTTCGAATTATATGAAATCAATATAAAACCTTCAAGATACCATTACGCATCTACCCTCCAACTTTCAGCTCTTTTCGACGATTTCTTGGGTAATTATGAGCTTTACAAGGATTTAAAGTTTGCGCAAGCGCAGATGAAAGTTACAGTACATTTTTGATGAATTTGGTATGGGATCATCTGTGGCTGAACTCGCACCTACCCTCCTAATTTCAACTCAATACTACCATTATTTCGTATAGTTTTGCCCGGGACAAGGAATTGACCACAGTCATACACGGAACCAACTATAAGTAGTATGTTCATTGATTTATGTCTTGATGTCTGAAGCGTAAAATGCGCGTAGAAAATTTTATTTCGGAGGACAAAAATGTTTTCGACTCTTGCACGAATCCAAAGCTTCCTTATACCTTCGGTAGTGATGAAAGAAAATAACGACATAGAAACAGTTTCAGGAACCAAATCCATTCTGGAACCAAATCCATGAAATACTTAGTGTTTCAATTTTTTCCTCTCATAGATTACCATAAAACTTTATTACACAAACCTCAAGGCATGTGCAAAGTTCTGCGAATGGATTATACAAATCTTACAAAAGCCGTGTTTGCCAAATACGAAGGCTTTTGTTCCACCTCATATTTTTACCGACCCAGTTTTTAATTGTCGAACTTCATCAGCTAATTTCTTCTTTCTTACTTTCTTATTTTTTTAAATATAGTTGGCCAAGTTTCGAATTGACTTCCAAGTTACAACGTTGTTATCCTTATCACAATCTTCTTGAATGTTTTCATTCGCCTGGGCTAATTGAGTTTACTCTCGCGAAATATATTATTATTCCTGCCAACCTAATAATATCTTGTTTTCGTTTCTCAGGTAAGCTGGATATTCTTGAGGGCATGTCACTCATTGTAAGTACTGGACGTTTGTTCCTGTGGTTCGAACTCATCATAGTTGTACTATAATATAGAGTCAGTGGAAACATATTGATATTCAACAAGAAACTTACCTACTTTCAAATCCTTCCTCGTGATTCCTGCGGATAGCTCTCTGAGGTGATCCGGGAAAATTTAGGTCTGAACTCTGTACGATAATATTGTTATGGCGTTTAGGAAGTTAGAATAATTCTCTCTCAGATTCCGCACATTTAAATTGATACTTCTCCAACAGTAGGATTGAAGAGTAAAGTAAAATTTGATCTATATTCATGAATATCTGTAGTTATCGTAATAAAAGCAGTGATAGTAGACTCTTTGTTTGTGCCAATTTTTCGAACAAGCTGAACATCAAAAGTTGATGCCACTGTTCCGTTGTTGAATCTTTACCATTCTAATTATTTGATGCCGCTAACTCTGAAATCATTGCGATTTCTGTCTATATTCAATTATACTATATTAATCAAAACCTTTACAGGACATTGACTCTTGACCGAAATAGACTGTTTCAATAGTCAGAAATAGTTTGTCTCAAAATATATACCTACCTAGTAGTGAATGCCGACGACTGAAACTTCAATTCCAGTCACCATTCAGTACCACTTTCGGTGATTTAATATGAATTTTCTGCGGTTTTGGCGAATTTTTGAAGGGAAAATACGGTGTTGCAGTGGGCTCCCGATTTCCAACATGCATGTAATAATGCATGTTGGAAAAAATTCGTTTCTTTTCAGTTTCAGAGCACTCAGAATCTATCCCAGATTTTGTTAATATTTATGTATGTAAGATGTGTATTTATGTACCTATGTATCTGTCTGTATGTGTCTGTCTATGTGGCTTCAGAGCCGGCCGTGATCTGTCCCACCAGACAATTCTGACCTTGGCTGCGAGATTTTTTGACTGACAATAAACTGGTCGGAGGGTGGTGGACTACACCAAACTACATGTGCCACGTGAATTAGGGGTTTTATAATCCTGTTATATTCTGTTTGCGCAAAACTTTAATGTTTCTGCTAACAATAAAGTTTTCTTTGTAAAAATCCCTATCAGTTTTCACTATGCAGCCATAAGCAAGATACAGTTTTTATATCGACGCGGCGTTAAAATGTTTGTAGTGGCATACGAAAGGATAGTTCCGAGATAAGCAATTTTCCAAGACAGAAAGCGGGTCGAAAATAGCTCGACATTCGAATAACACACTCAGAAGCGGTTATAGAATTTGATGCTTCGAGATTGCAAAAAAATCTCATGTTATTGCTATTATTCACAAAAGTACCTAGTGATAGGATGCTACTTCGAAAAGCGCTCATATAGTCAGGCTGATTGACTAGAATAGCTAGTCATTCTGTACCGATTTTGGATTTGCATCAAAAACATTTTGTACAAGTTTTCATCTACTTACTGAAACTTGGACCCATCTTCTATAATTCGATAAAAACGGAGTAGTTAACTTTTTGTGAGCTTCGGGCCAGAAATATCGATACTATAATAGAAATCACTCGAATAGCTGTGACTGGGGGACACCTTATAATTTTTTTTCAAATTATTTGTTACTTTAATGACTTGTGATTATGAAGCTATCACCCACATCGATGAAATATGGACAGAAAGGATGACATCCATTCACACGTTTCATTCATTTTCGGTCTAATATCTCTGTGATTGATGGATCAATATAGCAGTTTCCAACGGATGATTAAGCTAGTGTTATTAGATAATGCTGGGTACATGTTATGGTCTCATATGCGCAAGCAAGCAAGAGGTAGGATCAATAAGCCCGTTACCCCTTGATGGTCGCGTAGGCATTGTTGTCGAGTTCTATAACCGGCAAATTGATGATGTGTTCGAATTACAGCAATATTAATTCGATAGCTGTCTCTCCCCTGTCCTGTGCCCCTCCCGCTGTCTCCTCGCCGCTTACTCTATAGCTCGGCGTCGGTCGATCACTAGCGAGTTGGGTCGAATCGCTGTCGGTGAACACCTGGAGGCCTCTTCCAATTAGCGAAATGGCGTTTCGCGTAACGAGGGGCGTTACGGGATTGTCTGTTAGCTGTGACTCCCTACGAATTGTCACTGAATATTGTGTTATACTAGATGCTTCATTACTGGTATAGTATTTTCCAATCAAACAAGTAGGACACACCCTAATAATTATTATCACTCCAACAAATATTATGACCGTTTCATCCAAATTAAATAATAATCGTACCGACCAAATTAATAAATTGATACAAAAAAATTAATAGCTGCCCCAGCTTAATTGGTTGAGATATAATATATATTAGTTAATAATGTGGTTGGAACGACTGTCAACTTGCACAATTCCGAGGGGGTGGTCTTCGACGGTCAGGCAGTCTTCCGGGTTACGATTTAATCAAATTACGTAAAGTGCCATAGCCCCCCTAGTGGTACGTGTCGACTTCCTGGGCTCATCAGCAAGGCTGGGTATTTGGCTCTCAGCATCGGATCGCGATTGAGTTTTGGAAGCAAAGTTATCTCCAGAGAGGTTCGCTTGGTCTTCGGTGGCATCGCCGGGTGAAAAAAGATGTAAGTGAAACCGTCGTTTCCCTACCTTCCTGAAGTTTTACCGTGGTACACGACTCCGGTTTAACATCGATCAGTTCTTGTTTTTCGACCAGACCCTGACTCTTCATGGGTTATAGCAACGTGGAGTTAGTTAGACTGTCAGTAACGTGATCAGAAACCGCTATTGGAGAGGAACTTTTGTCAGTTGGACTTGTACGCTCTCCAATGTGCCGTTGCTTTCGCCGTGCATAACGATCACTGCGCTCCAGCGGCGCCTTGCGGCAGAGATCTGTCTTAGCTAGGCTAGCATCACTTTCTTAAACTCAAGTACTGACCAGATGGCGTCACGCGCTTTTTTCTTTAGCTTGTTCCCACCGAACTACTCGGATTCCGGCCGCTGAAAATAGTGATATCGGGGTTTTCGAGGTTACTGAATCTGATTCTGAAGTCAACGGCAGCAAATTCTGACCTCACTGTGATTTTGAGACTAAATAAGACCATCTCAATAATCAAAAATATTTTTCACAAATAAATTAGCCAATATCTTCATGCTGCAGCAAGGAACGAAAAATATGTAGTTTAGTGTGAAACGTCACGTGCTACTCCATGGACGTCCAGTTGTGCTACTTAGGTGGTTTGTACTTTCAGACTCACTTGTCAGAATGTCGGGTGGAGGTTCGAAAATCGGTGGGCATAGGTCCCTGTGGAAACATTTGCTGAATACGAATATCTCAGGGTCAGGTTCTACTCTTATTCTCGAGCGTTAATGCCCGGTTTGTCGGCAACGGGAGATGCATAAAAAATCACGGAGTTGACCATGCCGTGAATGAACCAGTTTACAAGAGTTCCGTTAGATGGCTCTCACCCGTTAGAGTTATTCTAACCTAACGGTTGTGGTTGGTTAAAGTTGCAAACCCGACTCTACCTGTGCCAAATGAAAGCTGTTACGTTGGAGGCAGATAGGCCCAAATGAGGATCAGAGGTCGAAGATGCGGCATATGAAAACCGGGGCGGACGGATCAGCGGCGGACCCTTCCTTTCTTGCTGCTTCCCTCGACATGGTCCCTTCATCCGTAGGTGCCCAACTAACCATTATACCGCGCCGCCTACCGACATTGTACCCTTCCCATCGTTTTGTACATCTTTTTGCAGCAGGGCGAACCCTTGAAACAACACGCGTGGCTCTTAATTGATTAAGCTTCCGGTGTCGGGTTTTCCAAACGCCATCTGCTTCGAGGTAGTTTTTGTCCGCAGATTAATCTTCTTCTAACCCCCTCCCACACAAACATTATAGTTTATTTCTAAGCAGAAAACATTCCACGTTGGACCACACGAAACCTTTCTTGGGCACAAACATCCCCATGAACTTCAAAGTGATTCATCGTTATCCAATCCAGTGTACCGAAATGTTTGGTTCATGCGTTCATAGGCATAGGTACTGAGTCACCATAAGTACATTTTAGGAGTTTTGTTTTACAACTTCTTAAACCCCTACATTTTTTCACGTAAAATTTCCCCCCATGCTCCATTTGATGGTTTGCGTTTCATGGTACGTAGAATCCGAAGATGGAAAGACAACCCTGTCCTTACGCCGTTTTAGTTTATTATTTTCAACAGCGAACTTTTTGAATCATACAGCCTCACCCCCAATTTTATGGTTTCCGTTTCAAGATAGGTACATAGAATCCGGAAATGGAATGAAAATACCTGAATAGATGCCCCTCTAAGTAGATAACTGTTTTCTGTGGTTGATAACTACTCTCGAGCTCCCCCCAGGAAAGCCCTAAATCTAATACTGGAGTCGGCCCGGGAATTGGGAAGAGAAATCTCGAAGGTGGGGAACGTTGTAGGGGAGTTGGGTTGGTGGTAGTCTCCACAAGGCCCAATTTATCCATCGGTCTTTTGCACTATATGAAGAGGGGAGGCCCATGGAGAGCTGGAAGGGAAGATAATTTTGTCAGAGATGAGTTTGTCGAAGTGGGCCTTCGCTTGAGAGAGCTGGAGCGGGTGAAGGCGTCGGGCTTTGGTGGATATTGGCGGGCCGGTCGTTTAGATAAAATGCTGAACCTTGGAGAGGTACCTTGGGTAGGTCGTGGATCAGGTTGGTAAGCTTCTAGCAGAGCGGCGAACTTGGGTTCGGTCGATGGGGGCGTCACAGAGTTGATGAAACAAGCAATTGGATTCTTAGAAGCCGGGTCGATGAGGCGTGCATGCTTCATATAGACTTGGAGGCCGAAATATGGAAGGAAATCGGCCCCCAAGATGGGCTTCTCTACATCGGCAACGGTAAAATGCCTCTCATAGTTGTGGCTGATGAGATGGACGTTGGAGAGGTAGGTACTTTAGGATGGGATATGGGTACCATTCGCCGCATAGAGAAGTTTGTCGTTTGAGGGGGATCGGTAGTGGAGGACGTTATTTGGTATGGTCGAGACAGCTGCCCCGGTGTCGATGAGGAAGGGCAGGTTGGAGCGGATGAATAGCGGTGTGAGACAGGGGCAGTGTGGGGTGCGGGGATTTACTGGCGGGCGTTGTTGTTTCCCTGGGCGGGGAAGGGGAAATCACATGGGGACCAGCATTTTCGTGCCAGGGCCCCAAAGGTGACATGGTACCAGCAGCAGGAGAGGTGTTCTTCCGGCTGTTGGGTTTAAGGAGGGGGTCGGTCAGAGTGGCAGTGGAGAGGCGTTGTTGGTCGGCTCTTGCGCTCGAAGGAAGGACTGCAGAGCCAGCTGGAAGAAACAGAGTGGGAGCGGGGTTAACGACTGGATGATGGCCCTACCTTGTGGACGGGAGAGGAAGCGCTGATGTCGTGTATCATGTCAGTGAGACGGAGGAGGGCTTCATCATTGGCGTCTAGGTGGGCGGCGAGGGACGCCTATATTTGGGGTGGGAGCGCTCGTAGCCAGAAGCTCCGGGTGATGTCAGAGGTGAGGACGTCCTGTAGCTGGTTTAGAGCCAGCGAAAGAGGTGGCTGGTTTGAGGTCCCCCAGCTGTTGGGGTTGGGAGTGGGCGGTGATTGTAGCGATGTTGGAGGGCTGATACAGGTCGATGAGGCAAGCGTGGAGGTCATCGTAGGGGAGTGAGGCGATCATCTTGGAGTAGCTTGTCTTCTGTGCTCGGATGTTGGAGGCGGAGAACGCAGTGCCGAGTTGAAAGAACCAGAGGGTGGGTTCATGGGTGTAGGAGGGCGGCAGCATGAGCGGTAGGGTTGTGGAGGTGGTCATGATGTCGGTGGTGGGGGGTTGCGGTTCGTCTTGTATTTTCGGCTTGCATTTTCAACTGCAACATTGGGATTACTGGCTGGATTGAGGAAGGTGAGGTTTTGGAAGGCGAGGTTGAGAAGGAGCTGTCGGGTATGAGGAAGCTAGTATCCATGAAGGTTAATCACCACATTGGCTAGCCGGGAATGTTTTATCACCACATTGGATACTAGGGGATGTGTCCAGAAAGGTTCATCGCCACGTTGGGATCTTTTGTGAGAGAGAGGTTAAGGAGAAGGTAAGGTGAGCGAGAGAGAAGGCACCGAGTGCGAGTGAGATCGGTAGAATGGCGAGCAGGGAAGGCGCTACCCTCCCACGGTCTTCCGACGGCCGTTGAAAGCCGTTGAGGGATCGTTGGAGGGTGTGACAGAGTGACACAGTGGACCCTTGAGAGTCCCTTTCCTAGGCGAGATTGTCACCGGTTAAGAAGGGATATCGATTAGGCTTCCCTAAGCAGCCCCGACTCCATTAGAAGAAAAAATAGCTCGAGAACAGCCACACTGTCACACTCCTCCTCACATGACATACTTCTGGGTAGCAGAAGTGTGAGAGGGAAAGAGGGGAATGAAAATTAGTATGAAGTTCTGGTTCAGGAAAGGACCGAACAACTTCAAGGTGACTAACCTCCATCGTAATGGCATTTCCCAATAACTTACTGGTGGAGAACAAAGATCCTACATGCGAGTATTGGCGGAGAAAAAATGTTGTCAGAGGTTGTTGTCCAGTGGATTTTGCGCATCTGGGTAACCTCTAGGTCTAGGTGATCAACCTCCACCGTTAGGATGGCACAACTATTGGGACATGGCATTAATAGCCTTAAAATGAGCTCAATATATTTTAATTATACTGACACTGTAAAGTGGGAAAGGGGGTGGGGATGCCAATAGATGTATGTATTATCAAAGGGACAGGATGTTTGTAAAGGAATCCTTCTGGAAACCTTTGGGCTTATCCTTCTGGTAAGCCCACAAAAACGTGGATGGAGTATGTTGAATTGCTCTGCGCATACTAACAAACCAAGCTCTGCTACCTTGTGGCACAGTGTGACAGAGGAGCCTCGAGAGTCCTCCTAGACCAGCGAGATTATAACCGGTTATAAGGGATGTCGATTAGGCTTCCCCATGCGAACCCGTCTCCACCAGAAGAAAAACTAGCTCGCGAACAGCCAAACTGTCACAGGGGAGAGCTACCTGGCTGTGCCCCCTGCATCACGAAGCTCGCCTTCTCCTTGCCTTTATTGGTAGCAATATTATATGTGCAATTTGAGTGGTATATTTTAAGGGTACCACGACACGAGATATAATTTCAGAGGACCTAGAGGACGTTACTTGCGATCAACCCGGACCTTCAAAGCGAGCCAAACTTTCATCGGTGCGCCGTATTTAAGATTTCATATATTGCATTTTTTAAGATATAAGATTCGTCATAGGTCTGCGTTTATAAATAAGATAAATTTTCAGTGCTTCTGGTTTTTGGTTTATTATTTTCAATAATGACCGTTTGGAATCGAACATGACGGAAAACTTGTTAACCCCCCTCAAAATTTGATGGTTTCCGTTTCAAGGTATGTAGAATACGAAATGCAATGAAAAAATTTCTGTCCGTACTTCGCACTTTTCTTAGTTACCATGAACCAAAATTGACGAAATTCGGATTATGGGTCATTTGAGGTCTACTTGGTCCTCGAAGCTCGGCGTTAATGTCAGTCATCCCTAAGGGGTGAAAAATGAGGGTTGAAATCTCCAGGACACCGTTATCTCGATTTTTTGAATTTTTAAATAGTTCTCGAATTTGAGAGTTTTTTGAGACCACCCGGAGTATTGTACGTCCAGACATTCGTTCACAGTGAGGCCCAGAAGTTTGCACCGGGCTTCTTCAACAGGAGGGTGATTGAAATTGAATACATTCAGCCCAGATATCATTGCTATGGACGCGGCAACAATCGGGAATTGGCCCCGAGATAATCATAGCTAGGACGCACCTGATTATATTCACGGAGTATGAAGTCGAGTTGGTTGCTCTGTGATGTTATTTCATTTGAAAAACGCTGCAAATCCCTGCACAACAGTTTATTATTTTGTACAGAATACCCTCCTGTTACAGATCACAGGTCTCCGTATAGATAACCCTTCTATATAACATATGTACTATTCTACACATATTAAGTAGATCGCGGACCCTCCGTAGATTCGTACCTAACCCCGTACCTACTCGTTACTAGGTACCTACCAAAACCGTTGTGTAATAATTTGCCCATCAATAATACTTCAACAGTTGTTCAAGTTTCAAAAGTACCTATCAACAAAATCCAGCCCCTTCTTGGTAGATGTGCCGTAGTGTAATAATTTACCGTTGTGTAATAATTTGTCGTTGTGTAATAATTTGCCGTTGTGTAATAATTTGCCATTGTGTAATAGTTTACCCATCAATAATACTTCAACAGTTGTTCAAGTTGCAAAAGTACCTATCAACAAAATCCAGCCCCTTCTGGGTAGATGAGCCGTTGTGTAATAATTTACCGTTGTGTAGTAATTTACCGTGGTGTAATAATTTACCGTGGTGTAATAATTTGCCGGTGTGTAATAATTTGCCATTGTGTAATAATTTACCCATCAATAATACTTCAACGTTTTTTAAGTTTCACAAGTAGTACCTACCAACAAAATCCAATAGTCCATCACTTGTCAAATGAAATAATATCGCAGAACAAACAACTCGACTTCATACAGCCATCCTTGATTATAATCAGATGCTCCGTAGTGGTGATATCCGGGCCGGATTTATACCGTTTGATTCACGATCGTGTTGACGAACGGCTGCAGGTACGATGCTCCGGGTGGTCTCAAAAAATTGTTTAGCTCAAGAGAAATTTAATAACGTAAAAAACACCATACCCTTCTATCGGAAGTTTTCGAGCTACGGCGTTCTGAAAATTTCAACCCCTATTTTGAACCCCTTAGAGATGACTGACAGTAACGTCGAGCTTCGAGGACCAACTAGACCCCAAACGGAACCTATAACCCGAATTTCATCAATTTTGTTTCATGGTAACTAAGAAAAGTGGCCCGTACGGCGTACGGTGGACAGGCAGAAATATTTTTATTGCAGTTTTGGATTCTACATACCTTGAAACGTAAACCATCAAATTTTGAGGGGGGGGGTAAGAATTTTTTTTTATGCTCGATTCCAATGGTTCATTATTGAAAATAATAAACCAAAATGATGGCTCTTTTGGATTTGGTTCATAAGAACTGAGACTTGAACAAACGTTGAAGTATTATTGATAGGTAAATTATTACAGAATCGTAAATTATTGTACAATGGTTAATTATTACACAATGGTAAATTATTACACAACTGTTCATTATACCGTCTACGTAGAAGGGGCTGGAGTTTGTTGATAGGTACATTTGCAACTTGAACAACCGTTGAAGTATTATTGTTGGGCAAATATTACGCAACGGTAAATTATTGCTGGAAGGTAAATTATTACACAACGGTTCATTATGCTATCTACGTAGAAGGGGCACCTATACAGGTAAATTGTCACACAACGGTTTATTATTATGTGCCTTAATATGCTTCATGAATAACTTCAAAATAATTGAAGATTGAATTATTTAATCTCGCTCATTTGTAGAAAACCGTAATTCCGGAGCCGGCTCCAGTGCTCGATTTAGGGCTTTCCCGGTGGGAGCACGAGGGTAGGAGGTATTGACCACAAAACAATGATCTACGGAGAAGGGGCATCTATGCAGGTAAAGAACAAACCTTTGTGTAATAATTTGCAGCGTTTTTGGTTTATTTTTTTACAAATGAACCTTTGGAATCGAGCATGAAAAAAAAAGGCGAGGTACTCCCCCTCAAAATTTGATGGTTTACGTTTCAATGTATGTAGAATCCGAAAATGCAAGAAATAAATTTCTGACTGTCCGCCGTACGCCGGACTGAGCACTTTTCTTAGTTATCATTAAAAAAAATTGATCAAATTCGTGTTATAGGTTTCATTTTTTTACGTTAATAAATTTATCATGAGCTAAACAATTTTTTGAGACCACCCGGAGCATTGTACGTCCAGCTGTTCGTGTGCACCAAAAAGCTTCTTAACACGATCGTGAATCAAACGGTATAAATCCGGCCCGGATATCATCACTACGGAGCACCTGATTATAATCAAGGATGGCTGTATGAAGTCGAGTTGGTTGTTCTGCGATATTATTTCATTTGATAAGTGGTAGACTATTGGATTTTGTTGGTAGGTACTTCTGAAACTTGACAAACGTTGGAGTATTATTGATGGGTAAATTATTACACAATGGTAAACTATTAGACAACTGCAAATTAATACACAGCGGTGAATTATTACACTACGGTAAATTATTACAGAACGGTAGATTATTTCACAACGGTTCATCTACCAAGAAGGGGCTGGAGTTTGTTGATGGTATTTCTGCAAATTGAACAGCCGTTGAAGTATTATTGATGGGAAAGTTATTACACAACGGTTCATTATAGGTATTGACCACAGAAAACAGTGATCTACGCACAAGGGGCATCTATTTCACTCCACATCAACAATAATTTTCCTTCATTATTTGCGTTTCTTTTTGCCATTTTAGTTACTTTTTGTCATCGGCAGAGTTATTTTATCAACATTTAACTCCTGATTTAGGTAGGTACCTAGGAACGAGTACGGGGTTAGGTACTAACCTACGGAGGGTCTGCGATCGACATAGTGTGTATAGAATAGTACATATTATATTATATAGAAGGGTTATCTATACAGAGAGTTGTGATCTGTAACAGAAGAGTATTCTGTAGAAAATAAGAAACCGTTGTGCAGGGATTTGCAGCGTTTTTTATATATCTTTTTAAAAACATCCCCACATTTGTAGATGGATCAATACCTGTGGGCGATATAATAACTAGGTACCTATCTCTTTTTTAGTTGCCCAAAATGGTTGTTTGTGTGTGTGTGTGTGTTTGCGTTTGGTTTTTGTGCTGTTGGGGGGGGGGGGGGGGGGGGGGGTTGATGTCACTTGTGGGTCCCCTCAGACCTTTTTTGAGTTCATTGACAGGGTTGGGAGGGGTTTTTGTACGATAAAATAAGCCTTCGGAACGATTAATAACACTAAAAATGATGGAATTTCGCTAAAAATGATGAACATCGAAAAAGGATCGGAACTTTGAAAGACTGTATCTCTAAAACTATCGGGCCTACAGCTTGAAAGGCTGTATATCCGAAAGTATAGGGCCTACAGTAACCTTTCTGCCTCAAATTGTTGGAAATTTATTCTACTTCAAAAGAGAATTTCATCATCACCAGCAATCATTGCCGAGAAAGTAGTCCTTATGGTTCAGAATCTACAAAAACCGAAAAAAGGTCGAAAATTTCGTGGTTTTCTGGATTTTTGACAACGACGCGTTCGTCTGCCAGGTCGAAAACTTAGTTTATCATTCCTTTGCATCGTAAACAACATATAAAAATGTAAAAACTACCTGCTGTGATGCAGCGTTCGATATCTAGTTTGACTAGACTCCATCGAACAAAAAGTTGCTGTAGCAGAGATCTTAAAATACGAACCCGCTCCAGATATTTGGACGAAGAACACAAAGAAGTGTTACATCCTCACATAATTTCTCAGTCCATCTCATACATTATTTATCTTCAATTCAGAGAAATTGACCCATTTTTCAAATTGATTTTATTGTTTGTATTCTAGACGGTGATGCTGAACATATTTGTTACCAAGGGCGTGCACGATATTTCATCCCGCGCGGTAAAGCGATGCGCCTCCCAGTGTCGGTTTGAGCTCTTCCGAGAGGTTTTCTCAGACCACACAATATGTCCAAATATTATTTGGATTCAGTACTAGAAAACCTATAGAATGAGACCAGTTCCGCGACTATGTTCCCCCAGTTGAATTCACGTCCCCAGTTTAACGAATTCGATTACCTGCTAAGTCGATATGCCTCCGGGGGAGCGTGGGACGCCCGCTTATGTGTTATGCGGGTCGTATGCTATGGTTTCAAATATAAATCAAAGCTATGTTCTTCCGGGTTCTCGAACTGCTAGGGGAAGCACGATGGTAGAAATTTGCCATTGACCACAGGCGGGGAAAAATTGGCAACGGAGAAGGGGCATCCATACAGGAAAATGATAAACCGTCGTGTAATAATTTGCAGCGTTTTGTAGTAGGACTCCATAGATGCAAATTTTATGAAAACACGCATTTGCAACGGGTTCAAAAATTTTAGTAGGTACATACATTTGTGGATATTTTTTCGTTTCTTTTTGTCTGGAGAGCACCATCCCTAGATTCATTATTCAACAATTTTTTCGTATGTGTCTACCCCATGATTCCTGAATGGATGTCAACACTTTATAGGTCTTATAGGCAATTTCACGCTAATCACGAATATACCACGTATTACCTTCAGGTCCCGTTGTAGGCATTTTTCAGGCGAGCAACCTTTCTTCTTAATGTTTTGAAGTGTTTTTGGGCAAAAATCAATTTGAAAAAAGTTCAAATCGAAAAAATACCTCGAAATAAAAATTGTAGGAAACATAATTCTGTATCGAATGAGATCAGGCTCGATTTTAGTCTCCCCCACTATCTCGTAGCGACGGGTCAGTAGTAGGTGGTAGTCACGAAGGCACCGACTACAGATTCAGTTGAAGTTGATAATGATCCATTGTGAAGTGCTGAGCTATGAGGAGTAAAACTGGTGAATTGGAACTCTTGCTAGTCATAATCAGTCTATGAGAACTAGTCTTCAAGAAATTCACAGAGCTGTGGAACTTGGAAAATTCGCGAAAACTACCAATATTGTCAAGAACCGAAGTATTGGATGAGCATCATTATCATTATGCAGTCAACGACATATATACCACTCACCATTGACATTTCAACAGTGGCTCCGTGCTACTCGGGGTTCGAAAAACCACTAATAATGACTCGTGGTTTATTTAGTTGCGTTTAGGGACAACGTTAGCTTTGAAGTTTCCCAACAAACAATACTCTTCTCTGGTGATACAGAGTGGTTCGGGGAGTTTAAATGAAAATTCAACTCCCAAGTGATTCGCATCGCCCAGTGGCTGCTTCCATTCCGGGTGATTGTGGTGGGGGGTATGTTGTTGAAAAAACATTGTTTTGACTCCCCGGCAAACCTCCGGTGTTTCCGGTCTGCTCTTTCATGTTACGCTAAATTGTAAAGTTTTGGTGGGGGGGTCTCGTGAATGTGTTGGGAGCTGGGAGCTTCCACTAAAGCTAAAGCGAATCCGATTCATCACAAACATAGCGGGCTCCAAACTCTTTCATTTCGCTTCCATAACCGCCGCCGACAGAGAAACCTGATGATCGATGATCTCTTGTATGCTGCTTCCTTTCTCCATACGTCCACCCTCTTTTCTGCCATTCACTGTATTTTTGCTCCTGTTCCACGTCCAATTGTTCTTATTTTACCATTTCACGCTCAAACTTTTCTCGATTCGGAAAGGTTTCGGATTTCAGTGCAGCCTTTCATGCGCTTTCCCCTGTTGGATTGCGCCATTCCGTTCATTCATCAACAAAAGTTGTTGAGGATTGGTCATTGGCTAAATGCGCTGAGTTCAGTTAGGTCTATTTCGGAATGGCTCACCTTGAACAAAATGGTTTTGAATGAAGCCAAGACGCAGTGTGTTTTTCGGACTTGGGGATCTCTCGCTTGTCGATAATCCAGGTCGGGTAAATATACTAGGAATTAACCTAGATCCCAAATTACGTTGGAATGTCCATTGTGAACAACTGATGACATCATTAAATAGTGCTGTTTTTATGATAAGAAGACTCCATGACCGTTGTGGTGGTTTGCTAAGAGAGAGAGAGAGGGGTGAAGGTGAGGTGAGGTATGGTGAATGAGATGGAGAATGAAGGACCTAACGCCTCTGGTTAACACCTTTGACGGAAGTCAGGGAGGTTTCCACCACTTGAGACGCTAGGAGGTTATGCCCAGTGGTTGCCACTCGCGGATAGTTTTTCCTATCCGGTTCCACCATTCTGGGATCTTTTTGGTATAAGGCAAGGTGGCGTGAGAGGAGAGAGAGAGAGAAGTCATCGCGGCGAGAACAGGCGAGTTTTTATAGGTCCTTGTCCACTCTCCTCCCCTCCCTGGGAGAGCCCTTCAGGACTACCTGAGTCGAGTCACGTAAGCCACCTCATTCTTTGGTTTATTTGCGAGATCTACAATATTATACATGAAGTGATGTTCTGGGAGGATATCACGACAACCATTATGCCAAGGGAAGCAATTTTGTTTATGCATATCATGCCGTATTTCGTAGTCACAATACATGAGGTATTGCTTGTTGAGTTGGGGCCATTCACCATCTGCTTCTGATGCATTTGCTTGTCAGCGCAGGGCCACACGAGCAGTCGTTAAAATTTAGCGTAGAGCAGATTGTAGAAGGCATTTTAATGAACTGGGGGTTTTGACGTTGCCGAGTCAACATATTTTTCTGTGTCTGAGTTATGTGGGGAAGCACCCTCAGTATTTAGAAAAAAAACCAGACCATGCGCATAATACTCATAGTGCACGACTCCTTGCCCAACCACCCTGCAGGTTGAATACGGCCCGAAATTCAGTTGGCTGGTAGTGCCAGAAATTGATTAATGCCCTCCATGAAGAGGTTGAAGGTATCAGCAATACGAATTTTAAATAATATATTGTAATACGTGTAAGAGAATCCTTGTAAAATCGGCAACCTGTGGTTTTGATGAATATTTTAATTTTATGATTGGCATTGTGACTCAGTTATTGTTTTGAATTTTATCCATTAGTTTTAGGTTTAATATGGCAGCAGAGGAATATATGCTAGTACTCCAGCTTGCATCTAGTTTATGTACTAAATGGCGACTGTGGTATGAGATACGGGGTATGAATGGTTTTCGAGAGTGCAAGTAATTTATTAGAATGTATGTTGTATCTGATGAACATGCTTAGTCTTAGGCTGTGGGGGCGGCCCCCTCGGTATGTTCTTTGGAATATCACGTAGACTACGTCATTCATTTGGGCTGCCAGCCCAGAAATGGGCAGGTGGCCCGGAAGCAACCTTGGGGATGCTGCACCTTGCAGTGCTGCTGCGGCTCCCATCATGTTCACTCTCCCCAGTACCCCAATCTGGTTGGCGCCTTGAATGGTGTTGTCTATTCTAAGAGTAACCAATGTGTGACGCCTACCTTTAATGTGGTAAAATTCGTGACCATTGCCATGCGAATTTTTTTGTGACGACAAATTTAAAAAAATCTCTCTAGCATTCCTATCATGCCTTGCGAATTTTTCAAGTAGCGTACAAGGTCCCACAATTTTTTTTTATTCAATAGTGTTTTTTTGGTCAGATCACCTCCTTCCCTAATTTTTGTTCGTTTTACGGAATTGATCCCAATGTTGTATATTGTCAGATTGAAAGAAGAATAAGAAAAAGAAAAATCAGTCATGCAGCATGACTTAATGAGCGAATTTTCAAAGAAATATTCGAATTAATGGCTATGGTTTTGAATAAAGGAAAACTTCGGTCTAAAATTTGGTTTTCTATGTATATTCTCTTCGTATTTATTTTAATTTGTACGTTTTGTCCATCCTGATTCTACCGTTTGTTTATTACGTAATTGTACTAAGTGCTTATTTATTTGATCGCTGTGGGTAAATTCAAGGAGTTGTACTAATCGTTTGCCTCCCCCTTTTTTGCTTCGAACTCTCGTCTTCAATTAATACTTCTCACATTTTTCAATCTGACCACTCTAAGGGGGTGGGGGTAAGAGTTTAAAGATTATCCTAGTTTTGGGTAATTTTTGCGCACTTTAAATGCTCTAATTTAAGAACGGATTTAGATATCTAAAATCCGATTTCACTATCGTGTTCAGCGTGCAAAAACCTTTAAAATGAGGGGTCACTTGTTAGAAAATAACATTTTGGGGATTTTTGGGTAATTTTTGCGCACTTTAAATGCTCTAATTTGAGAACGGATCAAGATATCTAAAATCCGATTCCACCATCGTGTTCAGCGTGCAAAAACCTTTAAAATGAGGGGTCACTTGTTGGAAAATAACATTTTGGGGATTTTTGGGTAATTTTTGCGCACTTTAAATGCTCTAATTTGAGAACGGATCAAGATATCTAAAATCCGATTCCACCATCGTGTTCAGCGTGCAAAAACCTTTAAAATGAGGGGTCACTTGTTAGAAAATAACATTTTGGGGATTTTTAGGTAATTTTTGCGCACTTTAAATGCTCTAATTTGAGAACGGATCAAGATATCTAAAATCCGATTCCACCATCGTGTTCAGCGTGCAAAAACCTTTAAAATGAGGGGTCACTTGTTGGAAAATAACATTTTGGGGATTTTTGGGTAATTTTTGCGCACTTTAAATGCGCCAAAACCCTCCTTAGAGTAGGCCAATTTCGCCCATCTTCGAACTTAGCCTTTCGATTGCCAAGATAGATTTTTTGTGCAAATTTGAGCTGTTTATCTCAATTCTATCGAGAGTTATCGTCTGGAGTGACACATATATAAATAAATATATATATATATATATATATATATATATATATATACATATAAAAAAGTGTTAAATTTCAGGAATCGTTTTAGAATGGTCTGAAACGGATTTCTATGAAGAAAATTTCCAAAAATTTATATTATTTAAATTTCGAAGCCATTGCAATAGCTTCATTTTCTTTGAAAATTCGCTAAAAGAAGAAAAACTCAATTTTTTACCTTTCAGAGAACACAATTGTATTATTTTTTGTGACCGTTGCGCATCTGTTTCTCTTTCTTGTATCCATAAACTACAATTTCGGCCACGTTGTTTGGAACAGTAAAAATTTTCACTCTACAAAAACGCAAATATGACCATTTATTTTTCTCGCAAATACCTCGTCTTCGAACTCGATAGGCCCAGTAACACCTCCTGCATCAGCACAGGTTGTGTTCCTTTTTTTCGGCACTATCACCTGTTCGCCCAATGCGCCACTAACAACTATCATTTCGATTCGGTGGCAGTCGATTACTATCGGGTAGGTATTAATTCCAGAGCCTACTGCCGAATAAATTGGTGTACATTGTACATATATACATAGGTACTAACCTACCAACCTGAACAAAGTAAGGGACAAGCATCCATGATGGGTAGTCGGGGGCTGGGCCTACTCCTCCTTCAAGACCGCCAGGTCGTGCATTACTATATATATATATCAAACAAGTAGCGCCGCGATCATGAATCGCAGCAAAAGTGAGTCTTTCTACGTTAACACTCTCGCTTCACTGCGTTAACACTCTTTCTTCGAGGAAAACTTCCACCCAGTTAGCTGATTAGGAAAATAGGCTTGGTGTTGGGTGTATGCTTGGTATGGGGCAATGGATTCACATTGGTTAGTGCATGCATTTTTTGAATAATTTTCTGTCCTACATATAGGTACCTATCTGTTTAGACCATTCTGAGTCCATCCATGAATACCAACAATTTTTATATGTTTAATGTATTACGATATGTATGTCACTTCAAACGATATCTTACGATAGCTCCGCGATGGGAAATTCCTAATTTAGCCAAAATGTTTGCAATGGCAAGCGCAAGAAAAACGCGGTGATCAAAGGTATGCAGTTCTGGAATGAGACTTTGATGAGTTCAAATTTGAGTTCATTTTGAGTCAAAAATCGCAGTGTGTCAGTATAAATTGCTATCAGTGATTAAAAATATTGGTAAAAATCATCAAAAATCGTAGTGATGATTTATTTGTCAGGGCACAGTGACTAGAGATAAAAGTAGGGTACTTATTTCAATTATAGACAAGTATATATTTTTCGAATGTAGGTCGAAAGTTGAGTTTCATAAACTTGAAAGTTGCTCAATCAAATTAATCAAGCAAGGTAGTCGAAAATCGGTAACGAGAGTTGTTTTGATACGATTATCACTTTCTTATTTGAGTAACATGAACGTTTGCATGACAAAAGAGTTCAAATTTAAACTTCTGGAGTTAACGAAGTCTGGGATAATAATAATGCAGTTGGTCGAATAGTACGTTACTTCGAAAATTCGGTGTTATGGTCTTGCTGCGTGACTGGAACGTTAATGTTTTCGTACCTCGATGAAATCCATCTAAGGTCCATCCAAGTATCTAAATATTCATGAAATCCGTTAATTGATGCATTATGCTCCTTGAGCCATGATGGGAATAATATTTCGTTTGATAGGTTTGCTCGCTGGTGATGTTTTAGATGTAGGTAGTGTGAATCATTCTCCTTCCTTGACATGTCGCGATATCCGAGAAAATCGTTCGGAAAAGCGAGATAGAAGAATGAAATAGAATGATTGCACGCGGAGAGGGACCATTTTTCCTCCGTATGCCTCAGGCTGTAGAAGGTGTCATGTTAAATGAAACAGGCATCCGTACTTGTGACAACATCCACGCAAGAAGGATTTGTAAGAAGGTGGTGCCGATCCGGGGAAATAAGAGCGTGGAGGCGAATGGGATCTCTAAATCTCACCTTTCGCGAGGTTTCGTAACGATACGCTCAGTATCTGAATCATTATTCATAAGCGTACCAGGACAGGGTACACCTGTCCCCTTTGATAAATCATCGCGCTTTTCCCCCCACCGCTTCACTGCTTTCTGCCAAAGTCATCCAAATCTCTTTGGCGTCAGAAGGTGTGACTTTAAATTGAAACTGCGCCATTTATCAATGCCTGACGCCCCACTCAGATAGTCTGCGTTCATCAACTCCTTCCTGACGTACTTTCCTGTTACTGTCAGTATGCTCGGCTTGATAACCATTTGAATATTGCATAGCTCTTTCCAGAAACATTTGAACCGTATGAGTCCCATTGTAGTCGGACTGTGATTTTAATCTCAGCATACCCTATCGAGAAGCTGGTTTCACCTTTATAATCGCTATTTTGATTTTATGGATGAATTCGAATATTTAGTAACAGTCACGTAATAAATTTGTATGGAATCAGTCTTTGCGATTTTGTAATTGGTCAAGGGGAAGTTGTGCACCTCACCTTGGCAGACGTTTCTCCTTACGAATTTAGGATCGTGCTAACACCAGCCTGTGGAGCATACGCTATCGTGGAAGAAATTAGTAAGCTACATGAGTATCTACTGAGGTGTTGAGGACTATATATTATAGAATATAGACTATATTATTGGAGAGAATATAAAATCAAGGGACATCGAAATCGTATATCCACAACAATTCGACGGAACGAACGTACGTCCTGATGACAAAACACTCGGGTGTCGGAACGGCTTGGGGAGGTCATCAGATAAACCACTGCAGCTGCCTCTGGAGAGTGCTAAGTACTCCATTTCCAATCATAGCACGAAGAGGAACAGGGAGGAGCCTCATGAATTTAAATCGAGGTCTCAAGCTGAGAGGGTGGAGCGACTATTCACCCTTGGGTACCTTGAAAGGGATTTATTCCCTTGACATGATTACCTTCCAAATATAATTTTATTGTGCTCGAAAAACAGGACTTTTATGGAAGGAGAATATGAATGAGGTCCTGATGGACAACTGCATTGTGCTTATTAGTGAGGGCATACTTGGCGCTCACGATGAGTCGGTACGTGACTCGGGATTGGAGCTTGAAGTGGGCCAATCGACCGGTTTACGACTCTTTTCCACTTTAAATTGAAAAAATCCAGTGGTAAGTTTGAAATAATGCCCTTGCCGTACCGTCCTTTCACGTTTTCATCCTTTAACAATCCACGATTGCGTAGGTTGTAATTATGAATTCATGATCAGCTCAAGTATTATTCGAGACATTCATTCCACTGTATGTATTGAAAATAAATGTGTCATTTATCAAATTATTGTATTTTTTGAGCGCACAGAGACCAGCCATTTGTTCACAATAAGTTTGAAAGCGAAAGGGGGGGGGGGGGGACGCTGCAAATTTTTACACAACGGTTTATCATTTTTCTGAATTGTTTTGGTTTATTATTCTGTGAATAATACACCTATGTATTCGCTCAGCAAAACATTTTTATAACCCTCAGATTTTTTTTTACGCTTCAAGGTGCCTAGATTCAGAAAATGCAATGTCCATACGCCGTATCATGCATACTTGCTTCATTTTCGGTCTAAAAGATTCGTTCTTTCGCACACAAGCTCCACTTGGGCCCTAGTTATGTCCCGAAACTTTACAGCCCGATCGGAATATACTCGGGTGTGTTATGAGTGAAATATGGGTATAAAAATAGGTTTTTTTGTGTGTTTTATAGAAATGAGCTTTTGAGGTATCGTTTTCCATGTTTTTAGGACGAGAAGACCGAATATGAAGTCAGTCATGACCAAAGAGTGGAAAACTGAGGTTCTAACGAAGTTTCAACCTTAAATTTACGTTAGATTTTGGTCTAAAATCGTCGTTCTTCCGCACACAGTTTGGGCTTCCTTTGGGAACAAATTTGGGTCCTTGTGCCACGAAGCTCGGCAGCCCGATCGGAAAACACCAATGGGTCTTATGGGAGAAAAATGGGTGTAAAAATGGGGTTTTCGAGGGATTTTTGAGGTTTTAATGAACATGAGCTTCTGATGTATCGTTTTCCATGTTTTTTAGGGCGATAAGACGGAATTTGAAGTTCATTTTGATCAAATAGTGAAGAATTGAGGTTGTAACGAAGGTTAAGCTCCCAAAATTAATTTTGTATGAGTCTAAAACCTGGGAAATTGTCCGCAATCACCATAAATTTGTATAATAACACCAGATGTAGTATTACCAGGTGGATCAAGACAATAATTAAATGGCACTATCAGTAGTGATCACTGATGATCTGATTTAAAAAAAAAACTGTTTCAATCATTTCGCATGAAAGGAACAATAAATAACAATAAATGAACAGCAACATTTCTGTAGGTACCTATGTCCAATAGAATAATAAACCCAAGTGACAAGGACTTTGCAGCCTTTTTCTGTTTACTATTTTTCCTTTATGCGTTGATCACTGTTTTCTGTGGTCAGTCTGTATTTACCCTCGTGCTTCTCCCAGGAAATCGAGCTCCTGGTGGTCTACAAAAATCCTCAAGTTCGGAATCAATTTAAAAACGCTACAAACACTCGAAACCTTGGAAATTTTCGAATATGGCGTTTTCAAAAGTTCTACCCCCTATTTTTCACTCCTTAGAGATGACTGACAGTAACGGAGACCTTCGCGATCAACTGGACCCCAAACGAGACCTATACAAGTCAACTTTTATGAGTTTTGATTCATGGTAACTAAGAAGTGACGCGTACTGCGTTCGTTCGGCGGATGGATAGAAATATTTTATTCCATTTTCGGATTCTACATAGTTAGGCACCTTGAAACCATCAAACCATCAAATTTTGGTGGGTAGTTAACTTTTTTCCCGTGCTCGATTCCAAGGTTCATATTGAAATAAAATACATCAGTAGAATACCATCAAGATAAACGTGAATTGAACTGTATAGCTGTACCCTGGTCATCAATATCAGTTATCGGGAACTTGTTGTTCAAATCGCTCACGATTTCCTAAACTTGCGGTGGTTGTTCTGAGATACCTACTTTTCAAGTCCCAGGGATAATTGAACCACCATTTAAAAACGCTGGAAAGTCTTTGGCACTTCGGTTTATTATTCTATTGGACATACCTTCAGAAATTTTGCTGTTCATTTATTGTTTCTTTCGTGCGCAATCATTGAAATAGTTATTTTTGATGGTTTCCACCAATCGTGGGCCCCAAAAATACGAATTAGGCTCTTTTTTTAAACATATTATCTGTGGTCGTTATTAGTGCCATTTAATTTTCTTGATCCGCCTGCTAATAATACATTGTGTTATCATACATATTTATGGTGGTTTCAGAAAATTTCCCACGTTTTTGACTAATAAAAAATGAATTTGGGGAGTCGAACCTTGTTACGTAGTCTCAGTTCTTCACACATGGTCAAAATCAACTTCATATTCGGTCTTCTCGCCCTGAAAATCATGAAAAACGATACATCAGAAGCTCTTGTTCACTAAAACCTCAAAAATCCCTCGAAAACCATTATTTTTACACCCATTTTTCCCTCTAATAACACCCCTTCCGCTAATAACATCCCACAAGGATCCGCATTTATTCCCAAATGGGGGCCCAAACTGTGTGCGGAAAAACGACGATTTTAGGGCAAATTTTGACGTAAATTTAAGGCTGACACTACGTTAGAACCTCGATTTTCCACTCTTTGGTCAAATTCGACTTCATATTCGGTTTCCTCGTCCTAAAAAAAACATGGAAAACGATACCTCAAAAGCTCATGTAAATAAAACACAAAAAGTACCTATTCTTATAACACCCCTTCTTATAACACCTATTCTTAAAAGTACCCATTTTTCATTTATAACACCCCTGGGTATATTCCAATCGGGCTGCAAAGTTTCGGGACACAGCTAGGGCCCAAAAGGTGCCTGTTTGCGAATGAACGAATTTTTTAGACCGAAAATGAAGCCGATATGCGTGATATGGCATACGGCGTACGGAAATTGCATTTTCTGAATCTACGCACCATGAATCGTAAAAGAAGAAATTTTGTGGGGGTGTTATACATTTTTTTTTGCTGTGCGAATACTATCATCAATATTATTATTCACACAGTAATAACCCAAAAGATCGTCATGCTTCCGGGTTATACATCAGAATAACGGGCTTCACCGTATGATATGCAATGAAACTATTCGAAGCATTAGAAAGCTTACCTACTATGAATATTTTAAGATGTCCTTATTTGAGCCTTCTGTATTTTGGTCATACAACTTTCGATACTGCTGAGGTAAGAATAATTTAGTAGTCAGCAATGAACCGAAACGTAGATATATATTCACCAACTAGGCATATCTTGTTGGTTTCACTATAAATAGGGAGATGTGCTTCTCATAGTTCTCTGGAGGGGTTTTAACATGTTATAGATGTGTTATTTACCTGAATCAAGTAATTCAGTCCTCTGCAACGCACATGTAAGAGATCGAGATGTTGGTACTTGGTAAAATGTATGCTGGTCCATTGCCTGGAATTGTTTTGAACTTACCAATCTAGTTCCCAACTCCCTCAGTGACTGGTTGCAACACATGCGTTTTTCAAAAGGGTCTTTGGTCGTGCACGTGTCGCACTCATATAAATTTCATATAGGAACCACTGGGGACCAATCGGCATCTACCCTGTTAGTCCCCCGCCTTGAGAACGTTCTGTCGTGTTGATACGCATTTTGAAGCCACTGGTATTGTTAACAGGGCAGTAAGCTTGAGACCCACACAGAGAATATTGTACACCAAACATAGGGTCGAATCGTGTTGTTTTCTCATTTTTAAAGGTTCATTATTGAAATGTATAAACCACCGCCAATTATAGAATATTTCTCTGCGTTATCCCAGTTGTATGACCGTGTAATTACCCGTGGAATTCATAAAGCAACAATCTTCGCAGGACGATTCATTTCCCTCGCTGATTCTCATTTCGTTATTCGATTCTGATACTGTATTCCACCGTTCAGATAATTCAAATTCAAGGCTTTTATCGATTTCTAATCGATCAGCAAGTCGTTAGGAACGCTGCTCTTCGTCGTTTATTTAATATTATTCCCGAGGAATCGGTCCTCTAGCAGTATCGTGGTTTGAGGAAAAGAATCTGTTTCCAACATTTTTCGTTGAAGGCAAAGATTGATTCTGGCCCTGCCGCCAGAACCGGGTCATTTACAATTCCAATAGTTCCAACTCTTAAATTACCTCCAGTCTTCTGTCCTGAAGCCAAACGAGAGAAGGGTAAAAATTCCTTTTTTCTCCAACCCGCAAATCTACTGGTCTCTCTGGTGGTTCTTCTTTTCAACCCACTTCCACTGTGCCTGTCACACTTTGAGTCGTTTTTCCCCAGCAATTTTTTTTGTCCATTTCTCTTCTCACTCGTCGTTGAAGGTCTTAATTACTGAATTTTAAAAGAGATCATTGAAGTCGTGGAGTTGATTGGTAAATAGTCGGAGTTTCATCTACAAGGCCGTTGGATTGTTGGAAACTTCAGAGGTCGCCTTATCTCTAGTTATTATATTAAAAGTTTGCCCAACCGAAAGTGTCGTACTAATGAATGTTGCGTAAGTAACTTTTAGTCTCTTTCGGACTCAGTTTGAGGGGTACCCAGAGGCCAAATTATGGCTCATGTAATTTATTTTCCGCTTACGAAGAGTGAGGTAGGTATAAGCGCAACGCACCTCGCTCTTGAATGTGCATTTAGAAACCTGTTCCTTCTCCCTTTGTTGGATGTTTGTATAGAAACCTCTTCCTTCCCCCCAAACCTTGCAATTTCTTTCAATTTCAACGCTGTCTGGCCGGATGTTTTTGTTTGGGAAGCAAAAACCTGCCCGCCAAACACCGTAGAAAGAAATTTCAAGGTTTGAGGGGTTGAACTGGAATTTCAAGGTTTGGATCAACACACACAACCAGGGTTGTTGTGACTCCGATTGGGTAGGTAGGTTGGAGTTGAAGTTGAGGAGAGAAAAGGAGTGGAGTGATTGGTTGGGCGAAGGTGAGAAGGAAGGATTGCTCCGTAGGAGTCGTTTTACTAACTACACGCAGGGGTTAGTTTGGATAGGAGGTTAGCTCGCCGCGGTTTTCACCACAGCAGGCGCTATAGGTAGTGGCTCCCCGCGGTTTTTACCACAGCAGGCGCCTAGGATGTGGGTTTTTAGTACCCCCCGGTTTTCACCACAGCAAGTACTGAATGAGAAGGAAGTGTCCCGCGGTTTTTGCCACAGCAGATATTGGGAAGGTGGAGGCTAGCACCCCGCGGTTTTCACCACAGCAGGCACTAGAGGAGGAGAAGGTGTCCCGCGGTTTTCACCAAAGCTACCGGGAAGAAGGTAGGTAGTACCCCACGGCTTTCACCACACCAGGTACTAGAAGGTAAGTAGGTATCCCGCGTTTTCACCACAGTAGATACCAGGGTGGAATACCCCACGGTTTTCACCACAGCAGACGAGGAGATGGAGAAAGTAAGTCGGGCGAGAAAGAGAAGTCGTGAGTAAGAGCGAGATCGGTCGAATGACGAGCCGGGCTAGAAGGGCTGATTATATAGGGACTTTTCCACCCGTCCCCCGTCAACGATCGGCCGTTACGACCGTTGGAGGCGGTTACTGGAAGGGCTCTCACTGGCTTCACCCGACCCTTAGTTCCATCCGTTTATTTGGTAAAATCTTATACCATATAGGAGTGGTATAACACGAAGAGGTTTTGAGGGGAACCAGGACAAGGGGGAAGGAACATGTTTCTATATGCACATCCAAGAGCGAGGTGCGAAGGTCGTGAGTAAAATGGATATCAGTCCTTTTTGCGGCTGAGGAGGTTTTCTTGGCGGATAAATTTTTACAATAGGGTTGTGGAGGGGCGGGGGGGATACCACGTCTTTTTTCATTGATGAAGTAAGCAAAATTGTCTCAGTAAAAAATGTTTATCAGTATGAAGTTTTGTTAGTAAAACTTCTTTCCAGTACAATTTGTCATTCTGTTTTCCTTGAAAATCTTCTGTAGTTTTTGTTAAAATTCTTCATGAATTTTCTTCAAAAAATTGGTTTAAAATATTCAAAAACTTAGTTTAACAGTTTTTTTCACTCTTCTGCAGAAAAGCGCAACACGCGAAAATTACAGCGCTCCAAACGTGATGTCGTCTATTTATTAGGTTATTTTACCATAATTTGCAGAACACTTCCTCAGAGGACCCCAGTGAACAACTACCTATACCAAATTTCTGCTCTTATAAAACCCTCGATAACTTACCCCCACAATTGTGGGGGGGGGGGCAAATGCACTCTTCCTTGGAGCATAACGAATGTATATGCAAAATCTCAGCTCGAGTCTGTGAGGCCCTGTCAAGGTCTAAAGAAGAAAAAGAAGTAGAAAAACTTGAGAACTTGCGATTTTCAAGCTTCTATAACTCCGGCATCTGATCCCGAGGATTGAAATTTGTTCACATGTCCTCAGAGGCCCCTCGAGAATGGGTGTACGAAAAATCAACACCGGATTCCTCCAGGTGGCCAAGTGCAGGGGGGGGGGGGGGGGCTACTTTTTCCGTCGCGTAAACTTGTTCTTGATCGCTTTCGAGTTTTTCGGTTTTCTTGACGTGCGGGACGCTCCCGCGTCCCTAGATCCTTCTTCAGAGATAACCTTGTCGTTCGTTTCATGAAGGTAGTAAAGGGGAAACCTTGTTTATGAAATCCGAACATTTCATTTGTGATTTGATGAACCTTAATCTATATAATTTCTCGCATGTATGAATATAGTAGGTATGAGGTAGGTCTGTAGAGTCTTTCTAGGTACCTAAGTATTCCAGTTGCGAATGGATAGGAGCTTGGGCTGGCCGGAGGAAAATGCGGTCTTGTGCCTTCTCCATGGGACTCTATCTTATCAAAATTATGACGTTACTGATCTCGATAGTGTGGTAAATTAAAGGGTTAAGTAGGCACTTTGGTTCTTATATATGTTCTTATGCCTCATGGTAGGAACCTGTACCGGTCTGTAACACTAGCCGAACGAAAAGCTGCTCTCCTTCTAAAGATAACTCCAGTTGCGACCATCTTTGGGGAGAATGATGTTTACTGAAACAACATTATTTGGGCCTGGATTCCCGGTGGGATCGGGCTCTGTTTACCATATTTCAAGGGTCAGGTTGGAGTGTTTGCCCAAGAGCTAACCCGCCTTTCTCCTCTACAAATTGCAGGGCTCCAACTTGCCCAGGTAACTTAGTTTTCGCCCAATTAATCTTGCGTCCAGGAGAGGGATCTTTGCCAAACGCTCGCAACACATCCAACTTGTCTCAGTTAGTAAAACCGGCGTCCCTACATTGGTTGGGGTACTACAATATGATCAGGTGGTTTCTTGGTTCACGACTCATTCAGGGTCATTCAGCATCAAATCGGACGTTGCCCAGGGCCGCTCAGTGGGGCCAGTATATTTGTTTCCCCACATTTATTTAATGATCGAGATGAATTTAGGATACTTAACAGAGGAATCAAATGCAGACTTCAAACGTTTTCAACATTTCCGAAAATATTTTTCGACTACCCAAATTTTTTCGAGTTTTTAATTTTCACTTTAGACTTTTTTCCTCTCTTTTCAAATCTTTTTGGTTTATTATTTTCAATAATGAAACTTTAAAAATTTAACCCCACCCCCTTAATATTTGATGGTTTACGTTTCAAGGTATCGAGAATCCGAAAATGCAAAACAAATTTCTATCTGTCCGCCGTACGCCATGCATAGCACTTTTCTTAGTTACCATGAATCAAAATTAATGAAGTTTTGTTTGTAGATCCCGTCTGAGCTCTAGTTCTTCCTCGAAGCTCGGCGTTACTGTGAGTCATCTCTAGAAGTGAAAATGAGGGTTTTTCTCAGTAGAAGAGTATGGTTTTTTTTAAACGTTTTTAAATTGACCTTGAACTACAGAATTTTTTTGAGACTACACGGAGCATTGTACTAGTAGCCGTTCGTTTGCACCCAAAGCTTCGTCAACACGTTCGTGAATCAAACGGTATAAACCCGGCCCAGATATATATTGCCTTATGTAATCACGATGGCTGTATGAAGTCGAGTTGGTTGTACTGTGATTTATTTAGGGTCTTTTGGATTTTTTGATAGGTACTTCTGCAGCTTGAACAAAAGTTGAATTATTCCTGGGAAAATTATTTCACAACGGTAAATTATTAAAAAGCGGTTATGTTATTACACAGCGGTAAGTTATTAAACGACGGTGAATTATTGAACAACGGTAAATTATTACACAACGGTAAATTGTTACGCAACAGTTTATTATACTATCTACGTAGAAGGGGCATCTATACAGGTAAATTATTACGCAACGGTTTATTATTTACCTTATGCTTCATAAATAACTACAATATAATTATTAATGATTGAACAATTGAATCCCGCGCATTTGTATGAAACTTCAATTCCGGGGCCGGCTCCACTACTCAATTTATGGCTTTCCTGGAAGGAGCTCGAGGGTATTGACCACAGAAAACCGTGATCTACGCAGAAGGGGCATCTATACAGGTAAATAATAAACCGCTGTGTAATAATTTGCACCGTTTTTAACGTTGAACTGGGCACTGTAACCAGATTTAAAGTATATATTTAAATTAAATTAAATATATATTTACGTGCCTATAGATTTCTAGTAGGTGTCCCTTTTTTTTAAACACTGCTTATTTTATTCAAGTTATTGCCTAGATGCATAAATATACATATCTCGACATTTTAAACAGATTTATCAACGTTTTAGTGAGTAAACGGAAAGTTAATTCACGAATGAGAAATTGAAAAATTAAAAAGCAAAATTAATAAGACTTGAAAACGCTTTATTAATAGTAACATGTGATTTTGAAAGAACTTTTGGTTTATCGTTTTCAATAATGAACCTTTGGAATCGAGCATGAGCCCCCCCCCCCCCCTTCCCCGCTTCCCTCAAAATTTCATGGTTTCCGTTTCAATTATGTAGAATCCGAAAATGGAATAAAAAAAAAATTTCTGTCCGTTCGCCGTAATTCGCTCTTTTCTTAGTTACCATGGACCAACATTAATGAAATTCGGTATGTACGTTCCATTTGGGGTCTATAGTTGGTCCGAAGCTCGGCGTTATTTGTCAGTCATCTCTGTTTAGTGTGCAGCTGAAATTTGCATAACGCCGTAGCTAGAAAACTTTCAGTAGAAGGCTATGGTATTTGTTACGTTTTTAAATTGGTCTCAAATTAAAGAATTTTTTGAGACCACCCGGACCGTTGTACGACCAGCCGTTCGTTTGCACCGGAAGGCTTCGTCAGCATGATCGTGAATCAAACGGTATTTAGGTCCGGCCCTGGTACCATTGCCAGGGAATATCTGATTACCTATATTCATCGATGGCTGTATCTGCTGTTATCTCATTTGGAGAATGATAGCTGTTTTAGATTTTGTTGATATAGATACTTTTGTAACTTGAGCAAAGGTACTTTCGTATTTTGAACAATTGTTATGCTTCATGAAAAACAGCAAATAATTAATTATTGAATTGTTGAATCCTGCGCATTTTTATGAAACTGTAACTCCCGGGCCAGCTCTCAATTTAGGGCTTTCCTGTGGGGAGCTTGGGGGTAGGTATGAATGAATGAATGAATGAATTAATTAAAATATGCTTTTATTGTTAGATTCATATTAGTCTTGTACGCGAGGAGACATGCAATATCGTGATCTCATTGAACCGTCCTGTAAGTTTGCCTTTCCTCTATTAACTAAAACTAAATCAAATTGCATGAAGCTATAAATTGTACAAATTATTCTTTACGTATAACAACTTTTCTTAAACAATTTCACCAGGTTATGCAATATAATCAGGTACTTCTTACACTTAACCACTTTTTTTTAATTTACACAAAACAGCAAACTAATTCCTAGATCATCTAAAACCATATTCTTCTATAGCCGAAAGTCTTGGTTTCCAAGCCATTGAACAGAGTATTTAACCAAACTAAGATTCCCGGGCTTGATCATCGTCAAATACCTTTCCCAGCTTACTTCAGCCCCACCCAGAAACTGCTTCCTTAATTCACCGAGGCCCACCATTTTCGTATGAAATGGAAGGCATTTCCAACTTCCCCGCCACTGCACAGCACGCATGTCTGATGGTAGTTTTGCGCGTTTAAATTGCCTTTTGCTCGAATTCGATGTTGAATGATTGATCTATAATTTAATTTCCAGGGTCCTCGCAATCAATCCTTTCCATTGCCTCAGTTCCTCTTGTTGGTCAACAGGATGTCGTACTCAACTTTCAGAACCTCCCACTCTTTCGCCCAGTAGGTATACGCCAAGCTCGCTACTTTTCTTCGCCAAATAGTTTGGCAGGCGCTCTTCCCGGTTTTTCCATACTTTTAATATATAACATAAACGCATCCGAAGCGTGTGTACATAAAGCGATTTCAACTGGGTTTCCAAAAACAGCATGTAATTAGGGGTGCACCTTGGTAACAGTTTTATGAAAAACCGCAAAACGGCTTCAGCATAATCGCTATAAATAAAACCCCAGACCCGTGATAAATAGCATAAAATCGAACGTGCTGCGACTTAAAACACTTTCTGCGCAAACGAAATTTTGGGGTGTTACATGAAGTGCGTCCACATACTCGTGATCGCGACCTTCGCCGCTGCATTTTTTCCCTGCAAATGTAGGGCAAACGTACGAGTTGGTGTCAGCAGGACGCCTAAATATTTATACCTGTTAACAACTTCGATGTCCTGCCCTCTGTACCACCGCCTCTGTTTCGTACTCTGTTCACCACCATTTCTGATTACCATTATTGGTTTATTATTTTCAATAATGAACCATTGGAATCGAGCATGAAAAAAAAAATTCTTACCCCCCCTCAAAATTTGATGGTTTACGTTTCAAGGTATGTAGAATCCAAAACTGCAATAAAAATATTTCTGTCTGTCCGCCGTACGCCGTACGCCGTACGGGCCACTTTTCTTAGTTACCATGAAAAAAAATTGATGAAATTCGGGTTATAGGTTCCGTTCGGCGTCTAGTTGGTCCTCGAAGATCGACGTTACTGTGAGTCATCTCTAAGGGGTTCAAAATAGGGGTTGAAATTTTCAAAACGCCTATACCATTTTTTTACGTAAATATTTTTACGGTTTTAAATAGTTCTTGAACTTGCGAGTTTTTTAAGACCATCCGGAGCATCGTACGTCCAGCCGTTCGTTCACAGTAAGGCCCCGAAGTTTGCACCGACAGGCATTTTCGACTCCAGTGTGAATGAAATTGTATACAATTCAAACCAAATCTCGTAACCAGAGACGCGCCCACAATAGGAATTTGTGAATACGGCCAATCATTGGTAGGGATCACCTGATTATATTGGCGGAGTATGAAGTCGAGTTGGTTGTTCTGTGATATTATTTCGCTTGAAAAATGATGGCTCTTTTGGAGTTTGTTGGTAGGTAGTGAAACTTGAACAAACGTTGAAGTATTATTGATGGGTAAATTATTACTACGGTAAATCATTACTCAACGGTAAATTATTACACAACGGTTCATTATACCATATACATACGTAGAAGGGGCTGGAGTTTGTTGGTAGGTACTTTTGCAACTTTTTTCACTCCTCATCAACAATTTCTTTTCAGAACTTCATTATATGTGTTTCTTTTTGTTAGGTACTGTTTGTCATCGGCAGAATTATTTTAGCAACATTTAACTCGTGATTTAGGTAGGTACCTAGTAACGAGTACGGGGTTAGGTACTAACCTACGGAGGGTCTGCGATCTACATAATTATGCATAGAATAGTACATATTATATTATATAGACGGGTTATCTATACATAGAGCTGTGATCTGTAACAGAAGGGTATTCTATACAAAATAATAAACCGTTGTGCAGGGATTTGCAGCGTTTTTTGATTTGGCTTGGTTGAGCTCCAGACCCCACATTGAACAATATTCCCCCAGCCTGTTAATCATCCTCTTCAGTCCAGTCACGTTGTATGACAGCAGGACAACGTCATCAGCATAAGCCAAGTGTCGGATATATCGGTCCCCCACCCAGACACCAACCCCCCAAAAAGTCGTGGAGATCATTCAGATAAATATCAAATTAACTTGGCGAGAGAAGGCACTGCTTTGCCCCTAAGTGGTCTGCAAGTACTGTGTAGTCGAGGAGTTTGCTAGTTTTACGTCGGCGGTTGTATACGTGTAAAGACTGCACCAATAAATTTCGTGAATACACCTTCCATGGACACCTTGAACCACAAATATTCTCTGTTGATTCGGTCAGACAGAGGCAAAATCAATAAAAAACGCATACACTTTGGATCGTATGACTCAATTTGATATTTACTATTTATACAAGTCAAGTTGAATATGTTATCGACGGTGGTATAATTACTTCCTGACTGAAACATGACTGGAACTCATTCAAAACATTTTCATTTTCCATCCAAGTCGTAGCCCTTTCTAATAAAAGTCCTGCATATATTTAGCCAGTACGTTCATAAACGAGATTCCCGTATAATTATTAACTTTACTTCGGGCTCCTTCTTCATGAAGTGGAAATATATAATAGCCTTACCAAAACTCTCTGGAACTTCACCTACTGCAAATATCTCATTGAAGAAGTCTAACATAATTATTCAAACATCATCCATACCTTTCAAAAATGCATAGGTAAGTACGGAATTTGATCAGGCCCCGGCGCCTTTTTGCCCTTAGCCTTATTCAATACACTCCTTATTTCTTTCATTTCACCGGGCCGATCCACACTTTCTGTATCCACGAATGGGCGGGCATGCGCGTACCGATGTCGGTAGTGCGAGGGTAGGTATTGACCACAGAAAACAGTGATGGGATGGAATGGGCAAACCTAGGCAAGATCGGACAACGGAATTTCATAGTTTGTGTAAAATAATGATATTAGTGTTTTGTTGGGCTATCTTTGGCCATTTACGAAATAAACCGATAAACCGCAATTTTTCAAGATTTGTGTCAGTGTAGAACAAATAGTCAATCCAACATTTTTAATTTTGAAAGTCATTTGGTGCTAAAAATTGCCCCAATCACTTTCACTCATGGTGGTGATGATATGATGAACAACGAATAGTTGCCAAACTGTAAAAATAAAATGCTACCTTATTATTCATATTTGATACGACCTCGAACTGTATGGTCATATTCATTATTCGATTCTGGCCTTACGAATTGTACGACCTCGTCGTATTCAACTTCCAACTCCCCCCCTCGACACAGGTCCCAGACCTATGAGGGGGGTTAGTTTCCACCAAGTGTATGAGATTGTTTATTGGAACGTGTCTATTCTTTATGGAAATAAATTCTTTCATTCATTCATTCACCTAATTATGCAAAGTCAAAATACCTATTGGGGGACGACCTGTAGAATGCATGTAGGTCACAACTGTAGGATATTTAAACAATTTCTCCTCCCCCCATCCATGATCTAACTCTCCGTTACACTTGCACCACTGTGGACCGTTGGCAGGGAAGGTGATTCCCCCATCCTGAAATGGCACCATTTTGCTCGACAAAAAAATGTTGCACGGGACCACCTATAACCGAGCCCACTTGCACTAACGTATTCATTATGAAATTGCAATATTGCTATTGAAGTACCTATGAATTGCAGTTGAACATTTTGTAAAGTCTAAACCAAGCGAGTGTAAAATATCAATTTTTAACATCCTTACCTTACATCCGCTCAATGTTTGAATAATAACGCAATGAGTTCCATTGCCATGAGTATGGCCAACTCTCGATAAGTCGAACTCGTAGTTGAGTCGAACATTTTCTGTGGTCCCGATTCACTCGTATCTAAACCTTTGCGTTTTCCACCTCAGTAACTCGAACAGGCTTGAGGATACCATAAGTAAATTACTCGAACTTTCGGAAGGCGCGCGGTGGGAATCTCCACCTCGAACTACCTAGCATCTATGACTCGAACAAATATGTTTACAATTCCTGTTGGTTCAGGTGGATTTATCCATTTCGATCACTGCCAATCATCACAAAATGACAAATAGTGCAATGAATTTGCACTATTCGTCAGTAAATAATTATTCTCTTGAACTTGAGACTGAACGGTTGGTTGTGATGGCTCCGCGAAAACTACGCAGGTACATTATCTTTAGCGGACAAAGTGAATCGGGATTTAGAAAAGGGCGAAAAAATTAAATCAGTTATTGTCAGCAGAGGTGCATTGGGAACTGTGAGGGCGTTTTTAGAGGGACGTGCGACGTGGACCATAGTATCTTACCAACCTTAACGAAATGTGTCAAACAGTTAATAACAGTGGGGAAAACAAATTATGAGTAGGTACTGACTTCAAAGTCATGGAAGAATGAATAAAACATAAATAAACATGAGTATTTGTATGAGTTTTTTTCTCTTAGCCGATTACATAGATAACTCGAACATAAGCTATAGATTAACTCGATATCTCGAACTGTAGGTAATTTGAACTATAGATAACTCGAACAAATTTGGCCGGTCCCCAGTGTTTCGACTAATCGAGAGTTAAGTGTATTATAAATAGGTCTGAAACGACCTCAGTAATTCATATTAGGGCATTTTTGTGGGACAAAAATTCTAGAATTATACCAACGGATCATTAATAAGAACAGTGTGGTTTGAAGGTTACCTAGAGGTTTGAAATCCAAATAACAGCAGGATGTCGAACCTGTAACTGGAGCCAATGCTTATTAGAAGCAAACCTCGAAGCATTCTAGTTTTTCAGTAGGTATTTGTACAATAAAAGAGGTTCATGTTATTTCAAATATAGTACCGCTACTGCATACCTTCGTTGTATGAACATTGAGTTTTTTTTCTCGAGATTTTAAGTAATAAATGGGATAAACTTTCGTATATAGGGTGGTTGTACGATACTGGAAATATGTTTTCAGTGTTGCTAATAAATTCTCGTATAACGCTACTTACGAGGAGTCTAAACGAAAGGGAAATTTGGGATGTTTTCTATCCGTAGGGCGAAGGGCCCTCGTACCCCACTGGCAGTCAAGAAGAGTTTAAATTCCACCCCCAGCTGAAAGCTGTAAACCAAGACCTTCAGCAATTTGTTCGCTACTCAGTGCTACACAAACTTGGGTTTGACTTTTCCCATAAACCAAAACCTTTGAGGAAATGAATAATTCCGTCTAATTAGTTGCTCCGCGAACAGCTTAGCCTCTCTTTTGTTCTCGCTTTTTCCCCTTTTCTCAAATTACCTAATATATAAATAATTATACTGTTGAGGAGAAACTTCACTATTATTTCTCTGTGCAAAGTGGAAAGCTATGGATAACTTTTCCTCATTAATAGCGCTGAAGAGGGTTCAGCTGAAATGAGGGAGACGGCTCAATGGGGCTTCAGTCAACTTTGTTGGTGCTCCGAAGTGATTCAGGAGAAGGCTGTACCTGACATAGTGAACACCTTCCACGCGTCCTTGAATACAGGTGGTTTATAGGACACACCGGCAGTACCTATCAACTGTCACATTTATACTCACCATCTCATCTTCTTTTAGACGACCGGTACCTGCATAAAATGATACGGTGTCTTATCGTCGAAAGAATAGCTTGAATATAGAGTGAGGTGCCCGTGCCTAGTTAGTTTGGGTGCTAATGTGTCAAATTAATAATATTAGACGATTTTATTTAGTTTAATTCAGTGGGTACTGGGATATTGTATGGGCTCGAGTAAAAGGAGACTGGGATTTCTTCGATTAAAGGGTTGGTTGAAATACCCTTTTATCTATTATATTATATTTGTATTATATTATATTATATTTTGTTTGTACTTCCCATTTGGGGTCTAGTCAGCTAAGCTCGGTGTTACTGTCAGTCATCTCTAAGAGGTGAAAAATAAGGGTTGAAGTTTTCAAAACGCCGCCGTAGCTCAAAATCTTTCAGTAGAAGGGTATGGTTTTTATGAAGTTTTGAAATTGATTCCGATCTTCTTAAACTAATTTGAATTCAATGATCTACGAAGAAGGGGTTGCCATAGGAATAAACCGTTGGGTCTTTACAGCGTTTTTATTCTGTGTTCGGATTCGACGTACCTTGAAACGCTAACCATCAAATTTTGAGTCCAGACGTTCGTTCGCTGTAATGCCTGAAGTTTGAACCGAAAAGCTTCGTCACATGAGTGTGCATCGTACGTAAACCAGCCCTGATTTCACTGATAGAGAACAGCCGATTATAATCAATCACGTACGGCTTTATGAAATCGAGTTTGTTGTTCCTTGATATTATTGATTTCATTTCAAAAAAGATTGTTACGTTGGATTTTGTCGATAGAAACTTTTTTTTACATATTCACTGAATTATTGTTCACGACCAAGCGACTCTAAATTCTGTAAAAATTTGGGAATATATAATTGAGGGCCCTGCTTAGGTTCCATGACCATCACAATTTCAAAAAATGCTGCAAATGGTTATACAACGGTCTATCATTTACCTGTATAAATGCCCTACTGGAGCCGGCCTAACGATTACTGTTTCATAATAATAGGCGGTGGATTCAAGAATTCTACCATTAATGATTATTTGTTGTTAGTCCTGAAGCCAACCTCGTTTGTTCAAGTTACAGAACATCAACAAAATCCAAAATAACCATTATTCTTCAAATGATATGTTGTTATCACGGAACAACGAACTAGATTTCGTACAGCCACGCGTGTTTATAATCACCTGTTTCCTAGCAGTGATATCAGTGCTGGATGTCTGGTACCTTTCTATACACAATCATGTTGACGAAGCTTTTCTGTGCAAACTTCAGGACCTTACTGTCAACGAACGGCTGGAGGAGGTACAATGCTCCGGGTGGTCTCAGAAAATCCTCAAGTTCGGAATCAGTTTAAAAACGTCATGAAAACTTGGAAGCTTGTGAGTTTCCAAGCTACGGTTTTGAAAATGCGAACCCCTACTTTTTGCGCCTTAGAGATGAATGACAGTAACGACGAGCTTCGCGGACCAGCTATACAAGAAATGGAAACCATCAAACTGGTGAGAGGGTGGGGGGGGGGGGGGTAAACTCTTTTTTTTTTAATGGTCGATTCCAATGGTTCAATACTGAAAATAATAAAACAAAGCCCTGGTGGGGGGTTGATGGGGCCGAAACTGTGCGTTAGAGAAGACGGTGGAAAATTGATTCATATTTATGTAGCTCCAATTATTCGGCTCCGCTACCTACTCGATTTGGGGCTTTCCTGGGAGAAGCACTAGGGTAGGTTTGACCACAGAATACAGTGAGCGTCTCAGAATAGTTACCTATCTATACAGGAAAATATTAAACCGTTTTGTAATAGTTTGCAACGTTTTTCCAACAGACAATAAATTCTTGACTGGAAAAAAGTGTATTTCATCCAACCCCTCATTATTTGAGGGCAATTTAGGATAAATAAAATGAAAAATCATATTTTCGATTCATGGGTTGTTATAACTCAGTTTGTATATATGGAAAATATGAGCTAAGTTTGAAAGATATAAATAAAGGTATACCCGTATAAGTTCTAGAACGTCTCTCATGATTAAGGAGCTTTCCAAATGTCAAACTGAAACTCAGTTTTACTTCGTTTTCGCGGTCTTCGGATGTGAAGTTACTTCTTATTCAATCCGAATGGCCAACGGATCCAGGAAAAATAGGGTTTCGTCAACAGCTTCCTGAAGAGAGGAAAAGTTGTCGTATCCATTTTTGGTTCTGACGCTTTGAGACCCTCGGGCTTTTTTTCCCCGAAGAGTTTCAAACGGTAGAATTTATTGATGATCGGAGGACTGTTTGTCGTATGGGATCGAGGAGGGCCGTCTTCTATCCTAAAACTTAGGAGTAATATCGATGGAAAGTTGAAGGAACAGCCTGTCAAACCTTATTGGCCCACATATATCAGCAGATCCGCAGCTGTTGGAAAAACTTCGTAATAATAGCTTTCCGTAGAGAGCCGTCGTTGTGAAGTCGCGAAGACCGTTGTTTTCTCGTGTTGAGGGAGAGACCCGCAGTGGGCGAACATCATTAACCTCTACTTAATTGTAGAAACTTCCTTGATTTGCGTTTCGTCCTCAACGTTGTTAGTGCGTCCTCGAAATCGGATTCCTCTTAATAATTGTATTTTACTCACTGTAAATGTAAATCAATGGTCCGCAACCTTATACGAGTCAAATCCCAGAAATGTCCCCCTCACTTAGTTTCCTTCGGAAAGGGACTGTTTAAAATGTTTAAAGAGGAAGCCCCACCATTTTGTGTATAAACCAACTCTAAGTCAAAATTAGTCCCAAACAGATATCTGAAACTTTTTTTTTTAAGCCCAAACTTCCTCTTCAGCCGACTTAGGTACCTACCCTATTATTTTGTTTCCCCAGAAACCGGAAAATATCACGAAAAACTTTTTCCCCCATATGAATAGGTAACCTATGCAACTTATTACGTAGGTAACGTAAGTTAATGGGTAAGAATTTTAAATTCATTACCAACCTACGTAATTAAATATTATTAAGTGGGCTAAAATCAAGTAGATAGGTACATAGCTAACTCTCACCTCCAAAATCCAAAATTAATTTCAGAGATACTTTCCTTATACCAGATAAAGGGATATAGGTAATATTCGTTTGGTCACTGAACCCATCTTTGTTAGTTCCATAACCTACGGCTCCCCATCACCATTAATAGCAGGTAACACAACATGAAATTATATAAGAATTATTTCTTCTGTCGAAACGAGGCATAGTAGTAGATTATCGAATGTTTCCCGTTGGGAGGGGGGGGGGGGATAGGAAATGCACTAAAACTATGATTCTTAGCCTCGAAATCGGATTATTTTTTACATTGTTATTTCCTGGTTTTCCGTTCAATACTGCTGACGAGTGTTTTAAACTACAACTGTATAATTAAATTAGAAATCAACAGGTGTTAGGCTCTAACAATTACCTATAATTTAAAAAAATATTCCGAAGTTCGATATAGATACCGCATGTTTTAATTCCGATGCCCAATGTACGGCTTTATTCATTTCGTTCTATCTATATGTATTCTTGTGAAAGATATGTTGAAATCTACCCTATCCTTACTAGGTAATTATAAGAGTCGAACCAAACTTTAATGGTAAAACGCTGCAAATTATTACACAACGGTTTATTATTTACCTGTATAGATGCCCCTTCTGCGTAGGTAACTGTTTTCTGTGGTCAATACCTACCCTAGAGCTCCTCCAGGAAAGCCCTAAATCTAGTACAGGAGCCGGCCCGGGAATTAGAGTTCCATAAAAATGCGCGGGATTCAATAATTCAATCATTAATTAATTGTTATTATTGATGAAGCATAAGGAAAATAATAAACCGTTGTGTAGTAAAACGTTGTGTAAGAAACCGTTGTGTAATAATTTGCCTGTATAGATGCTCCTCCTGCGTAGATCACTGTTTTCTGAGGTCAATACCTACCCTCGAGCTATCCTCAGGAGAGTCCTAAATCAAGTAACTGGAGCCGACCCGCGAATTTTCCATAAAATACGCGGGATTCAATAATTTGATCATTAGTTATTTGTTGTTATTCGTGAAGCATAACGTTTGTTCAAGTTCCAAAATGCACCTATAAACAAAATCCGTAAGAGCCATCATTTTTCAAATGAAATAATATCACAGAAAGACCAACTCGACTTCATACAGCCATCCTTGATTATAATCAGGTGGTCCCCAGCAATGATATCTGGGCCGGATTCATACCGTTTCGTCGTTATACGATCATGTCGATGAAACTTTTCGGTACAAACGAACGGCTGGTCGTACAATGCTCCGGGTGGTCTAAAAAAAATGCTTTAGTTAGAAACATAAAAAAAACCATACCCTTCTATTTAAAGTTTTCGAGCTACGTCGTTCTAAAAATTTCAGCCCCTATTTCTCACTCCTTAGACTGACAGTAACGCCGTGCTTCGCGGACCAGCTAGACACCGAACGGGACCTACAAACCAAATTTCATTCATTTTGGTTCATGGTAACTAAGAAAAGTGAGAAGTACGGCCTAAGGCTGACGGAGAGACATTTTTGTATTGCATATTCGGATTCTACATACCTTGAAACGGATACCATCAAATGTTGATGGTTGTGGTGGGGGGGGGGGGGGGGGGGGGGTTTCTTTTCATGCTCGATTCCAAAGGTTCATTATTGAAAAAAAAAAATAAACCAAAATTCCTTGTGCCGACAAGTTTCACAAACAACCTGCATGCACGGGTCGGGGAAAAGCTCCCCAAAATGTTTGCTGGCGATCGGTTCTTTGAGAGATTTCGAGGTAGTTCCTATCCTATTTCACGGTAGGGATAATAAACTCATGTTGGGATAGACTGGGAGTGAAGAAAGCTATCCTCAAGAGGTCCGCTCCGTGGGATCCCCATCGTATTTTATTCCTAGGGCTTAGAGCACCGTCGAGCACAAAGTCTAACTGGATGGGCTGAACAGAGGGCGGGTCCGGCAATTGGGTTGCCCTGCAGGGCTTAACCCTTTCTCTGCTGAAACCTCAAGACAGTTCTCTAAGCATTGTAAATACCTATCTACGCTTCTCCAGAGACTGGGGGAAGAGATACTAAATACCGCTTGAAATGTCTTGGACCCCTTCTCAGGAGCAACCCTTCCTCGGAAACGGGATTGGTGGACAACTGATGTTCTTGACATTGGAAATTTCAAGAATTGTTCGTTGATTGTAATTCATAGAGTTCGGTGACGTAGGTCCTCTTATATGCTACTTGTTAAGAAAACGTTTCCACAGTCATTCACTGAGGAAGCTTAGCGACACCTGTTGGTCAGATTTTGGATGTTATCATGTTCGTGTTTCCGTCATTCCGGGAACAATCCTCAATTACTCTCAATATTTCTCGTCATTTTGCCGAATTTTCGGTAACCTTGGCAAATGATCAAGATCGGCGACGTGGGTGTTGATTCCAAGGACCTATCAAGTGTAAATTCAAGTTATTTTCATGTGTGCAGTTCTGGTTTATAATGAAAGGTTCAGTAATGAACCTTTGGAATCGAGCATTTTGAAAAAAAAAAAGTTTCCCTTCCAAGGTACATAATACGACAATGGAATAAAAAACGCTAAAAATTATTACACAGCATGGGGGGCCCATCTAGAAGCTGCACCTCAACTCCCCACCAAATTCCAGGTTAATCGGGCCATTGGTTCATAAGAATGTTCCGAGCGTTTTGAAATTGACTGGGAACCATCTTGAAGCTATGTACGCCAAACTTCCCACTTTTCTGAGTTATCATGAACCAAAATTAATGAAAGTTGGTGAATAGGTCTGTTTGGCTTCTAGTTTTACCGTGAAACTGGCGTTACAGTCATCTGTGAGGGGTGGGAAAAATAAGGGCTGGAATTTTCAGAACACCGAAGCTTGAAAATTGTCAATAGAAGGGTATGGGTTTTATGAAGCTTTAACATTTATTGATTTCGAACTTGAGGCTTTTTTGAGATCACCCGGAGTATCGCAGTTCCAACCGATCGTTCAAGTAAGGCCCTGAAGTTTGCCCCGAAAAGCTCCGTCAACATGATCGTGAACAGAATGGTATACATCCAGCCCAGATGTAATAATATTGAGAAGGTAAAGAGAACAGGTAATTGTAATCACGCATAGCTTTATGAAATCGAGTTGTTTGTTCCGTGATTTATTTCATTTGAAGAAAGATGGTTGTTTTGGATTTTGTTGATAGGTACTTTTGCAACTTCAGCAAGTTTGGTTCGTTGTCTGTCTGAGCGTATGTTTCCGCAAATCCTTGTCGGACGCATAACTTCCTCACTGCGGATCTGATTTTGCTGAAATCCGTAACAAATTTCTTAAGAACCAATGACCCGATTTTGCTCAAATTTTATGGGCAGTTCGGTTGTAGCTTCTAGATGGTCCCTTATGAACTACAGAACGACTGGACCCCAGGTGCCTTCTCAGTTTCTCACGAATACATTTTCCGATTAAGCTCATACAGAAAACAGAGATATACGCAAAAGGGTTATGTATATATGTACAGGAAAAAAAAATTCATTCTATAATAATTTGTAGCGTTTTTTACCTGCGTTGGATTTTGATATACCTTGCATGTTGGCATTTGAGGAACAGCCCGCGCTTACCTTCGATATTTTACGTCGTTCAGACCATGTATTTGGTAAGTAAGTATGGTTGTTTGGTGATTTTCGGCGTTTCTTGAAAATAGCCATAGAACAGTGTTCCTGACCCCTGATAACCGTGCAGAAATCTGTATTTCTCACTTAAACGTGGAGAGATGGCGTCGGTGGTACGTTGTTGAATCAGTTGATGCATAATTCGGCATTATAGTTTCATTACTAAGATCTGTGACATATTAATCCATTATCTCCTCAGTACCTAACTCAATCCTTTGTTGTTCAGTATGCGTGAGCGTCCGATTTCAGGTGCCTTAAGAGGGAACACTCACGTTTCGTTTATTTATCAAGATGTTGGATTCGATGGATTTCATTGCCCTTTTTCAATATAAGGCTAAATTTGTTGCTTTCTTAACAATATTATGTTGCTGTTAGTGGAAGTCGCTAAATCTCCAAGCCTTCTTCCTGTATATCATCGTATTTTCATCATAAGGGACATTTTCTTCTTCCTAAATCTCATACCAAGTGGGATGGAATCGATTGGAGCACAGGATTTCACACCGGGTGAATGGAAAGTGATTAAGGCGCGAGGAAGGGCAGAGTTTTGAACCCTCGAATATTGTACGAATCGGGAGAAGTTTTGGGTAGGTTGGATGATGGGATGTACGATGGATGAGCTTGTGGCGGTTGGTTCGGTGAACTCGTCCTCATCCACCTTCCTTGTATTGTCACAGACAGTTAACCTAACCACCACCCCATCTCTTCGCCTGCAAGCTGCAATCCTTCCCATCTCCACCACTCCTACGCACCCATCTCTTGAGATCCCATTTCGGCCATTCGGTTATACGTCCTGTTCCCTTCGGCAGAAGCGATTCCACAGTATAAATTACGAGGGAAAATTTTAACGGCAGGATGTGTGGCTTAACTTTATTTGCTTCTTCACAACCGAAAGCTGTACCGAACTTTTTGTGTCACGCAATGGAAGGGTTGACAAAATAAGGTAACGTTTGGACAATAATAAGATTTCTTGAAGGCAAGAAGTTGCAGACATTCGTCATTCGAGCTAATGAGCGAGGTTTTGAAGTAGGTAACATCCCTACCTTCAACCCACTTAAATGTTAAACGTTACCTACAGATTTTCCGCAGTTGGCCACTAGATCCTACATTGACCCCCGAAACGAGGGCGCTTTATGAAACGACTTTATCTAATCGTACGTAAATTTGCAATTCGCAGTCCACATTTCAGCGGTCTTATCATGAATGAATTATGCTTTTCAACAAACCAAAAATGTATTGATGCTTCCAGATTATCATTTTCAACAATGAACTTTTGGAATGGAGCATGGCAAAAAATGGAAACCTCTTCCCTCAAAATTTGATGGTTCGCGTTTCAAGGTACGTAGAATCCGAAAACAGAATAAAAAAATTTCTGATCGTAGGCCGTATACTGCACGCCATACCGTGAACAAACGTTAATTAAATTTTGTTTGTAGCGTTTGTTTCGCGTTTGGGTCTAGCTGGTCCGCGAAGCTCGGCGTTAATGTCAGTCATCTCTAGGGGTGAAAGATAGGGGTTGAAATTTTCAGAACGCTGTAGCTTGAAAACTTTCAATAAAAGGGATAGTTTTTGACGTTTTTAAATTGATCTTTAACTAAAGCGTTTTTTGAGACCACCTGGAGCATTGTACGTCGAGCCGTTAGTTTGCACCGAAAAGAATCGTCAACATGATCGTGAATGAAACTGTATAAATCCGGCCCATATATAACTGGTAGGGGACACCTGGTTATAATCACTGACGGCTATGTGAAGCCGAATTGGTTGCTCTGTGGTATTATTTCATTCGAAAAATTGTGGCTCTTTTGGATTTTGTTTGATAGATATTTTGTTGCAGCTTGAACAAACGTTATAATAACAGCAAATAATTAGTTATTGATTAATTGAATCTCGCGCATTTTCATGAAACAGTAATTCCCGGGCTGGCTCCTGTACTCGATTATGGCTTTCCGGCGGGGGGGGGGGGGGGGGGGGGGTAGATATTATTGACCACGGGGCATCTATACAGGTGAATTATTGAGCAACGATTTATTACACAACGGTATTATTTACCTTATGCTTCATGATTTACAACACATAATGAAGCAATTATAGTATGGGATCCCGAGCATTTTTATGAAACTGTAAGTACGCGATTTAAGGCTTTCCCTGGGGGAACACGAGGGTTAGTATTGGCCACAGAAAACAGCGATCTACGCCGAAGGGGCATCTATACAGATAAATAATAAACCGTTGTGCAATAATTTGCAGCGTTTTTAATAGTACGAGCTGGACTGCTAGGGACGAAACTCCTCTCTTCATACTTCAGAACCTTACTATAAACGAACGGATGGTTGAACAATGCTCCAGCGGTATAAAAAAACCGTAAAGTTCGGAATCAATTCAAGAACGTCATAAAACCCCGTTTTTGAGCTACGGCATTTTGGAAATTTCATTCCCCATTTTTCACCCCTTAGAGGTGAATTCGAGGACCAACTAGACCCCAAATGGGACCTACAAAAACAATTAATTAATTTGCTTCATAGTAACGAAGGAAAGTGCCAAGTATCTTTTCGTCATAGCCCAACGGCCTTGTCAGGTTGAATTAACCGGTTCCCGTGGGGCCACCGAAGTTATGATACCTCGAGTGTGGTTAGAACTTGGATGGACGATAGCCGTGACACGTGGTGACACGTACAGGTATGACCCATGTAGCCGTTGGGCGAACCCCTCTCTACTCAAGGGGGTGAGGCAAAGAGTAGCCATGTAAAGAGCGAAATGATCAGATAGAATTCTTATCCTCTCATTGGTGGACAGCTGATCATATCCGTGACGCTCTCAGGGCAGTCGGACGGAAAGCCACATACTGAAATAGCTGTTTACTTTACTTTTTCTACTGCCTTTATTTTCTTCATACTCGATTCCAAAGGTTCATTATTGAAAGTAGGTAATTAAATTATTGAAAATATTGAAACAGGAGGGAGAGATTCTGAGTGTTCGTGGGTCGGAAATTGCAAATATTCAATAGTTTAAGCATTTAGAGATCGCACACAATGAAGTGGCCTCAATTGCAACATATGAGCTGGAGACCGACTGAATACTAGATCCATCACTCCTCGCTCTGCCCCTAACCCCTCATTGATCGTAGTGGAGGTGGGTTGGGAGAACCCAGTACTTATGCCCCCTTATATTAGCTCTTCGATTCATTCAGGCTGGGGCCGAACTGTACGTTACTTTGAATGTTCGCTCATAAATGGTCACGCACCATGATTAGAACTTATGCATACATCGAACTCTCCTAGGATACCTCGTCGAATTTCCGTTTAAATCCTGTAGCCAGATTCAAGCGATGACCTGGGGAATCATTTCTTCAAACAGTCTCTAGGATCCGTTTTTAATCAACTACCTCTAAATGATGGCTTTAAGAAAAATTTCCCGAGCTCCAGGGGAAAATAAGTTCGGTTTTTCTGAATGCAAATCTTCTCGGAGAAAAAATCTAATGTTCAAAGAAACTTTGACAGCTTTAGTAATTATGGATACAATTTATCCTTCTTATTCGCTTCGAAAAATGAGTCCTCAACTTTCTTCGAGAAAGTGGTGGGGGTAAAATAGAACAGGCCCAGTGATGGAGAAGCCCGGAGCAAGAGCGTGGGATGGAGAGAATTAATTAGAAGAGCCACTTTCCCGCACCCGACTATACCAGTTCTTTATCAGTTTTACCGAAGTTTCCGTCTTTATTATTGTTGTTGCTTGCCATATTCCTGGCTGTTCCAATATAGACTCGTTAACTTACCCACCCACATTAACATGCCCCAATGTTTGCAGCCAGATGACCATTTTGTGTACTCTGTAATGGATGAGGGGGTGTAACTTCGCCGCCCATACAGCGTAGTTTCCCCCTCTCCACTCAAGAAAGGTAGGAAGGCAGTGTGACAGCTGCCCCCGGAGACACTGGTTTGATAATTAAGCAATGCCTCCAGGAGTTGACGATTCGTTTTCGCGAATCGACCGCCCCATCACCCGCGTGTCAAAAAGATCGGGAAGAGCCCGGATCCAATATGGACGGGGGGGATTCCCTATATACTGTCACAACTCTCGTTGCTATCTATCGGTTATTCACCGATCGGTGATTGGTTAAATCAGATTATGAACACCTTCGAACTGCCCATCATTATTCGCCGTGACAGTTCCGTTCCTTTAAAATTAATGTAACAGGTAGTTCGGCTCACTCGAAATTTATGAAGAAATACTGTTTGGAGTTCTCATGAAGACAGTTTACTACCAGGTAGAAAGGTTTTTCATTACCTACCTATTGGATTTATTCTGGACGCCAAACTGTAGGCAAGCCAATTGGAAAACCCATGATCCAAACTGTAGGCAAGCCAATTGGAAAACCCATGATCCAAACTGTAGGCAAGCCAGTTGGAAAACCCATGATCCTGTCGGTCCCATCTGCGAACTTTTACCTGCCTACCTACCCCCCCCCCCCCCCCACCACCAGGCCTGAAATAATAAAACTACATTTTTGGTTTATTATTTTCAATAATGAACCATTGGAATCGAGCATGAAAAAAAAAATTCTTACCCCCCCTCAAAAGTTGATGGTTTACGTTTCAAGGTATGTAGAATCCAAATCTGCAATAAAAATATTTCTGTCTGTCCGCCGTACGCCGTACGCCGTACGCCGTACGGGCCACTTTTCTTAGTTACCATGAAAAAAAATTGATGAAATTCGGGTTACAGGTTCTGTTCGGCGTCTAGTTGGTCCTCGAAGCTCGACGTTACTGTGAGTCATCTCTAAGGGGTTCAAAATAGGGGTTGAAATTTTCAAAACGCCTATACCATTTTTTTACGTAAATATTTTTACGGTTTTAAATAATTCTTGAACTTGCGAGTTTTTTAAGACCACCCGGAGCATCGTACGTCCAGCCGTTCGTTCACAGTAAGGCCCCGAAGTTTGCACCGACAGGCATTTTCGACTCCAGTGTGAATGAAATTGTATACAATTCAAACCAAATCTCGTAACCAGAGACGCGCCCACAATAGGAATTTGTGAATACGGCCAATCATTGGTAGGGATCACCTGATTATATTGGCGGAGTATGAAGTCGAGTTGGTTGTTCTGTGATATTATTTAATTTGAAAAATGATGGCTCTTTTGGAGTTTGTTGGTAGGTAGTGAAACTTGAACAAACGTTGAAGTATTATTGATGGGTAAATTATTACTACGGTAAATCATTACTCAACGGTAAATTATTACACAACGGTTCATTATACCATCTACGTAGAAGGGGCTGGAGTTTGTTGGTAGGTACTTTTGCAACTTTTTTCACTCCTCATCAACAATTTCTTTTCAGAACTTCATTATGTGTGTTTCTTTTTGTTAGGTACTGTTTGTCATCGGCAGAATTATTTTAGCAACATTTAACTCGTGATTTAGGTAGGTACCTAGTTACGTGTACGGGGTTAGGTACTAACCTACGGAGGGTCTGCGATCTACATAATATGTATAGAATAGTACATATTATATTATATAGACGGGTTATCTATACATAGAGCTGTGATCTGTAACGGAAGGGTATTCTATACAAAATAATAAACCGTTGTGCAGGGATTTGCAGCGTTTTTTATTAGTGGAAATATACAACCTTTCTTCAATAGTTTAGTAACTCCGGGGTTTTAACATGGAACATGTTTTTACGGGAGTGAACCAGGCTCGAAAACGTCCGTGTCCAGTCCAGGGGAACTCCGCTCCCCTCCCCGTCACCCGCACAGTTCTCCCTCTACCCCACTCCTGCTATCCAACTCCGAGAAGAGCATGGCCCACTCCACCGAAAACTGCCGAGGGGGTTCTACCTACCCGAAAAACGCCAAAAGCCGCTGAGGACGTGTATTGCATGACATTGCGTTAGGTCGCTGGTCCGAGGCTTGGAAATCCCACGACGTTTTTTTTGCTTCCTCACTACCGATGGCAGGGAAGCCTTGGATTCATGATTGAGTTAAAAAAAGTTCATGTCATCCAAAATGAAAATTTCGAAATACCATTTTCCGTTTCAGACATCGAGGAATATATTTGGTTCCGTGTCTGTCGTAATTCCTTGCAACACCCATAACTACCCGAAATAATGGTCGAAGTGGGCTGAAATTTGGAGGGTAGGTGCGGGTTGGGTCACAGATGGTCCCATACCAAAATCATTGAAAAAAGTACCGTAACTTTCATCTGCGCATGCGCAAACGTGAAATAATTGGAACACCCATAACTACCCTAAATATCGTTGAAATCAATTCAAACTTGTAGAGTCGGTCAGGAATAATACTTTGGTAGTTCCAAATCAATTTCATTGGAATGGTAATGTAACTTTCATCTTCGCATACGCGAACATGAAATGTTGACCATTTCCTTGTAAAGTTTCTAACTACACGATAAATAGTCGTAGAGAGCTGAAATGCTGAGGGTATACGCGGGTTGGATCACAGATGGTCCCGTTTCAAAATCATGAAAATCGTTTAGTCTGCGCATGCGCAAAAGTGCCCATAACTACCTTAATTATCGTTGAAATGAGTTCACATTTGGAGGGTCGATCACTATAATACTTTGATGGTTCCGTATGAACTTTATTGGAATCTTACTGTAATTTCTCTCTCCGCATGCGCTAACATGAAATGTTGACCGTTTCCTTATAACGCTTCTAACTACGCGAAAAATAATCGTAGAGAGATGAAATTTCGAGGGTACACGCGGGTTGGATCGTAGATGGTCCCGTATCATAACGAACCTACCCAACTAGTTTATACGTTCATGTGATTCAAGCGAGGAGGTTATAGTGCCTATCCGAATTTGCAGACGTTTTTCTACATATCTCCATATTCTCTGTTATCATGTGCTCGATTCAAAAGGTTCATTATGGAAAATAATAAACCCATATTTCTGCCCGTCCACTCACCGCACGCGGCACTTCCCTCAGGTACCGTAAACCAAATTAAATTAAATTAGGTTTGTTGGTTTTATTTGGGGTTGGTCTTCGAAGATCCGCGTTACTGTCAGTCATCCCAAAATGGTGCAAAATATAAGGTTGGCATTTTCAAAACGCCGTAGCTCGAAAACTTGAAAAAAAGTTATGGTTTTAATAATCACGTCATTAAATTGTATTGTAAAGTTTAGGTTTTTTTTTACAGACCACTCGGAGGATTTTACGTCGTGCCATTTTTGTTCATTGTAACACGGTTCCTCTCGTCACCCACGTCCCTCCCCCGTCTAGGTTCACGGACACCTCTCCCTACCCCACTCCTACCACCCAACACACCTCCGCTCCTACCCCGCGTTTCCCTTCCTTTCCCTTCCCCGTCCTATTCCTTTTTCGCATCCACACGGAAAAACCCCACTGTTGCAATCCCTCGTCTCGCGCCACTGGAAATGGGTGGGATTCCCCCTTCTCCGTCATTCTCAAGAGTGCGCCACCTCTCCCCTCGATCATCTCGCAGCGAAGGGGATGCGTCCTTCTGCCATAACGGTGTACAGTGTGTGTTGTGCGCAATGAATGACTGTTTAGAAGAAACGAAACGGAATAGGGCGCGATACCGGAGTACTTATCGGGCAAAGAAGAAGGATGGAAGCCGTAAATGAAAACATTTACGGCGACCATGCCAAAGAGAATCTTCAACAATCTCATCCATTGGTGACGTTGTCGTTAGACAGAAACAAACGATTTCATCCTTCGTTATTATGTACCTGCTCGAAAAACATGTTCCATGTTTCCTTGCTTTGATCCTCGATCTAAACTGGTCTGGGGGTCTGAGGATGTCCCCCAGATTTCATTCAACAATAAACGTACCATCATGAACACAAACCACTGGTTGCTAGACACCCCCTATGGCAACGCTTTTTTTTTCTTATTGGTTTATTATTTTCATTAATGGACGAGGTCTACTGTGAGACATTATTTTGGTGGGTGAGTCTTCCATAACAAAAATTACCGAGCGATGGAAAACCTTGGTAGGTTGTGGAATGGCTTGGGAAGTAGGTACCCCTATCGTCAAAAATTACCGAGCGATGAAAAACTTTGGTAGGTTGTGGAATGGCTTGGGAAGTAGGTAGCCCTATCGTCAAACATTTGAGCTTTTGGCAACTTCAAAGGATCTGTCAAAACATCAAGATTGAATTTCACGATACCTTCCCATAATTTACCCGTTCCGTCTGCGCTAAAAGAATGGCATACAGTTGGAGGGCAACGAGTCTAGTTAAAGAAATTTATTTATTTATTTGAAATTACGGACAAGTACACTTATGTTATTCCATATGTACACTTATGGAAAAGAATAAAAGAGAAATAAATACCCCAAAAATAGGTAAATAATCACAGAAACATTTTCAAGAGCGAAAAGAAAATCATGATGAGGCAATTATTGATTTGAGTTTAGTTAGCGAGTCGGAAAAAATATGGAGGGGTCGATTATGAGGATAATACTAGCTGGCGAGAACGGTACGCTGAAGAGGTTAGCGTTTCGTGTGTTCAAAGCCAAAAGACCAACACTGGACAGTAAGGGGGAGGGGGGGGGGGGGACAAATGGTTGACAGAAATTATGGAGAAAAACAGGTAAGATCAGCCATGCAACGCCGTCTCTCGAGAGGCAACAAAAGGCACGCATCCAGCAGGTAACCATAACCCACATCAAGAGGGAATTCCGAGCTTGTACGCGATGTAACGAAGAAATGTATTCTTCACCCTCTCCAAACTGTGCTTGTGGACTGCGTACCTCGGCGACCATACAGGGGATGCGTACTCCAGCAAGCGAAGTACGAGGGCTTTGTACAGAACAACCAAAGACCGAATTCTTGTAAAATCGCGAGCACTCCTTTCAAGGATATGAAAAACTTTTATTGTATCAAACCAAAACACTGGCTTATTACAAGAGAAAACCTGCGATTGGATCTTTGTAATTACTGATTAGTGCAATTCCATAGCGATTTAATAATATTGCTTATTATATGTACCTAGAATCGAGTATGGCTACCTGTATACCATTGCGGTACCTATAGTAAAGGTATAAATAGGGGGGGGGGGGGTAGGTATTATATCAATAATTATTTGTAAATGTTCTTCTATAGTCAATTTATACTAGGAATGAAGTTATTTCATGAGGAGATCCATTCGCCGGAGGTTATGAGACTCCCTTTATACTTGTCCACAGACTGCTTCATCTAGCCCAATTCATTGTGAAAGTTGTTTCTCAAACTCAGAAGCTGCGGTAAAAAAACTACCTGCAAAACCACAGATGATTATTCGATAAGTAAAACAGGATTCAACTTTCCCCAAGACACCTAACACGTGGACCTCTCCCACCTGGCTGACTCAAAACCTCATAGGGGCGTCATGACAAAAGCCGAATAAGTGATGGAGACACATTTAGCGCTCAGGACAGTAAAGAAGGGTTTCCATCCTGCCTTAATTAAGTTTTATGAACCGCCAGAAAACCCCGTTGTAAATTGGTACGCCTTATTAAAGGAGCTTGAGACAGAGAGCGAGCGATTAATGCGTAAAGCCGTAAAACGAAGAGGGGGAATGAATATTGAACAATTCGAACTCCCACGGGCCATTCAGCTGAGGGGCAATTCCGGTACTTGAAAGCTTTGCTCCACAACTATACCGAAACTTTGTACGCTCAAGAAACAATTAAGCCCACATTTTGAGGGTCATTAATCACCTATTTTATCTTGGTTCCCTGACAGCGCCACCAACTAAGTCAAGCATTAGTCTGTTATCTATAAAACATCTCGATTTTGCTGGTTCCTCGAGGGAAGCATTAAACATTAATGGAAAATACCTGCGGCACATAACTGGCGGTCTCACTTCGATGTTATTCATCTCTTGGGATGGTGAAGTTTTGTCTGATTTCAACTTTTTTCAACTTCTGCTTTTACCGGCGTTATCAAGTATTAATACGGCAACAGAGATACAAATCAGCTTAAAATTGTAAAAATAATAGATGAACTTCGAGTTGGAAATATTTACACCAAAAATCAATGCTTTCTCAATCCTTAGGTATCATGAACAAAATTAACGAAATCTGGTTTGTAAGTCTCACATGAGGTCTAGTTGGTCCGCGAAGCTTGGCGTTACTGTCAGCAATCTCCAAGAGGTGAAAAATAGGGGTTGAAATATTCAGAGCGCCGTACCTCGAAAACATTTAATAGAAGGTGTGGTGATAAACTCCTATAGTTATTGACGCTCATTGTATTACCACATATAATGTTCGTCATGATCATCGGTTCACAACTCCTTGTCGTAATATTGTACTATGCTCTGTGTCACGTGTGCTAGTTTCTCGCTTAATAAAGCCTTTTAGAAGGTTTATCATCCCGCTTTATCAAAATTGATTAAGCGAGAATGGACTAAAGTTTCTGAAGCCGGACCGCCTGGATGTCGACCCGTCCTCACCAAACGCCAACAAGCACTGGAATCATTGGTATGCGACCTTTACTTATTTTCTCGCCGCTTATGGTACACTTACAGATGTTAGGAAGCGTCGACTACTGATCAATTTCGTTTCCCCAGCTTTGAATCCGTATTTCAGTGAGTGCCCTACTTTTGATACGGCTGTAGATACATTAAGAAATATTTATGTTAAGCCAAAAAATGTTATATACGCCAGGCATTCTCTAGCAACACGCAGACAACATTCGGACGAGACCGGGGACACTTAACCTACTGAGCTCTCAACCTTCTGAGCAGGGACTGCCGATTTAGTGCAGTTACGCTGAACAGAATTGTAAAGACTGGGTACGTGATTCTTTCACTAGCGGACTGGCTTCTTCTACCGTGCGCCAAAGACTTTTAGAAAATAATTCGCTTTCCTTAGATGAAGCATAGCAACAGGCCCTGTCGCTTGAAATGGCGCGAACTTATGACTATCTGCCTCTAGACTTGAACGCCGCGTCTACATCTAATCTTGGTCCCCAAGCACCTCCGGAGCCTCCTACAACAGCATCGCATTCCAAACCATTCAACAGAAGTGCTTTTTTTGTGGTGGCGGTCCCCTCAACTCTAGGGCATTCTTCCCTGCCAGACAAGCCACCTGCAAGGGTTATGGCAAAACCGGACACTATGAGAAGATTTTTAAGTCTAAATTCAGATCCCCAAAAGTAGCATCTACGTCCGCCTCTTGTGATCTCATAGCAAGGTTCGATCAGCGGCTTCGCCTTCCTGCGTTAGGAAAGCTGTGAAAACCGTAATGGTTAATGGGAAAGCCTGTCATGCGTTGATTGATATTGGCAGCTCCCTCAACTTCATCAGCTACAATCTAACTACAAAACATAAGCTCAATCTTATTCCCCAGAAGGGAAGGGTCTCCATGGCCTCTAGATCCCCTCATCGCCACAATTATTGGTAGTTGCTCCTAAGACCTTCAGGTCGACATCACTATTATCGCAACTTGACATTACCTGACATGAATGATTTATACTGCGACTTAATTTTAGGTCATGACATCCTCAAACATCATTCCTCTGTAGAATTGCAATTCGGTGATCCCAGAGAACCACTGAGGATCTGCAGTTTGGCAGTTGCTACTATCGATCCAGTTTCATTGTTCTCATCACTGACAGAGGGTTGGAAGCCTATTGCCACTAAACCTAGGCAACATTCTTATTGCTCTGCGGATCTTGAATTTATTAACACTGAAACCGACCGTATCCTACAAGACGGCATAATTGAGCCAAGTCAATCACCTTCAAGAGCACAAGCCCTCCTTACATGTAGCGCTAATCACAAAAGGAGAATGGTTATCGATTACTCGGAGACAGTAAACAATTTCACGCTCCTGGATGGATATCCACTTACCCGAATAGAAACGATAGTACATGAGGTGTCGCAATACTCTGTCTTCAGCAGTATTGATGTACGTAGTGCCTACAATCAGATCCCTATCATATCGGATGAAAAACCCAAGCCAACAGTCAGCTGTACCATTCACAAGAATTCCTTTTGGAGTCACCAATGAAGTAGCTGCATTCCAAAGGGTAATGGACAACATTATCCGTACTGAATATCTAGTAGCTACTTTCGCCTATCTTGATGACGTGACAATATGTGGTACAAATATTGTAGAACACAGTAAGAACTTAACTTTCTTAAATCAGCTAGCAAATATAATTTAACGCTAAAAAAAGACCAATGTCACTTCCCGCTATCGTCCATTAAAATTCTTGGCTATGAAATTTCTAGCAAATCAATCAAACCTGATCCTGACCGAATTAAAGCTCTTGCCGACCTTCCAATCCCAAAGGATGATGCATCTCTGCAGCGGGTGCTTGGCTTTTTCTCACACTACTCTAAATGGGTCCAAATCAGTGGTCCGATCCAAATCATTTCCAATGAGTCCAGATGCTGTCTCCGCTTTTCAACTACTAACACAAAACGCTGCTCAGCCCGCAGCATCGGCAGTTGGTGAAACAATCCCCTTTGAAGTTGAAACCAATGCCTCGGAATTCGCTATCTCAGCAACTCTTTCACACCTTGGTCGTCCAGTTGCCTTTTTCCCCTGCACGCTGTCACCATCTGAGCAAAAGTATCCCATTATAGAGAAGAAGCTTATGCTGTTGTGGAAAACACTGATAAAGTGGAGGCAGTTCCTTATTTCCAGGCATTTTTTGTTTGAATAACAGATCAGAGAAGTGTCTCATTCATGTTTGACACAATCACCGAAACACTAAAATAAAAAATGGAAAATTATGAGATGGAGACCAAGAAATTTTATAGACCAGGGAAGGAAAACTTTGTGGCAGACACCCTTTCAAGGATATGTGCCTCCACCAATGCTGCAACATTAATTGACTGGCACGTAAAAATGTGCCATCCAGGCATAACTCGAATGTACCACTGGGTAAAATCCACGAATCTGCCATATTCACTAGACAACATTCGAACCATGTCCTCTTCATGCAAGACCTGTGCCGAAGTTAAACCCCGGTTTCATAACAAACAGTGATCTCACTTAATAAAATCTACCTCTCCCTGGGAACGTTTAAACTTGGGTTTTAAAGGACCAATCCCATCAACTAGCAATAATCACTATATTTTGACAATAATCAATGAATTTAGCCACTTCCCATTTGCGTTCCCTTGTTCCGATACATCGTCGGCCACCATAATTGAACATTTGACAAACCTGTTTTCACTATTTGGCCTCCCAGCGTATATTCATTCTGACCAGGGATCTTCATTTCTGTCGAACGGACTAAAGCGGTTCCTACATACTCGCCACTAGTCAGACGACTCCATACAACCCCAGAGGGAATGGCCAGTGAAAACGGTACAACGGAGTGGTTTGGAATACGATCACTTTGGCCCTGAAGTTGCATGGCTTGGAAACTAAGCAATGGGAGCTCGTAGTCAATGAAGCTCTTCACAGCATGAGATCATTGCTATGCACTGCAACCAACGCCACTCCCCACAAGCGCATTTTCCTCCATCCCAGAAGGTCCACAAGCAGAACGTCACTCCCAGGATGGCATCTGAACTCCGTTCCAGTACTCCTCAGAAAATTCCAAGGGCAAAGCAAGTACGACCCGCTGGTTGAAGAAGTGGACCTAATAGAAGCAAATGCGGACTACGCTCAAATCAGACTACCAGATGGAAGAGAGTCAACCGCTTTCACTAGACATTAGCCTCCGGTTGGCGAGCAAGTTACAGACCATCACCTTCAGGAAGACAATCCTGCAATCGAGCCTGAACTTCATCTTCAACTGGAACATGAGCCTCAACGTCAACCAGGTCCGCTCGAGGTTCCACACCAAGAAGCTGCGACTGATACATCAGAAGCTGCCCCTCAAACACAACTAAGAAGAAGTGACCTGGTCAGGAGACCTCCTCACTATTTCCGCGACTATGTTCCTAAATGAAGAGGAGAAGAATGTGGTGATAAACTCCTATAGTTATTGAGGCTCACTGTATTATCACATGTTCATCACGATCATCGGTTCATAACTCCTTGTCATAATACTGTACTATGATCTGTGTCATTTTAAAATGCGCTAGTTTCTCGCTAAATAAAGCCTTAGTTTAGGTTTATCATCCCGCTTTATTACAGAAGGGTACCTCCTATGGTTTCTATGACGTTTTTAAATTGATTTCGAACTTTAGGAATTCTTGAGACAACCCGGAGCACTGTACGCCCAACATCGTTCGTTCACAGTAAGGCGCTGAAGTTTGAAGCTAATATGGAACAGCTATAACCACGCATGGCTTAATGGAATCCAGTTTGTTTTTCCGTGATATTATTTCATTTTAAGAAAGATGAATGCAAGACAGGTACCTATTTGATAATATTATGTCGAGGGTTTTACTCAGGTTCAGTGACCATCAGAATTTCTAAAATTACTGGGTGAGGAGCTCGGGGGGCCGGAATCTGCACTGGCTAAATAATTGGGGCATCCACGGCTCATACTCGATTTTGGGGTTTCCTGGGAGAAGCGAGGGTAGTCACTGACCACAGAAAACAGGGGTATCTATACAGAAAAAGAATGAAACGTTGTGTAATAATTTGTAGCTTTTTAAATATACCATCAGATCTTGAGCCCCCACACCTACGCCTTCTGGTTGTGCTCGTTACTCTAGATCTGACGGTTCGCCCTACTCTCACTGCGCTATTAGTCCCCCCCCCCCCCCCCGGGGGGGTGTCCAGGATGGGTCACCTGGAGCTGGGCAGGCGGGAACTGGGAGCGGGCGATGCTGGGCTCCTTTTGATACTTGGCGGCGAATTTCGCCAATGCCCGTTCACTTAGATGGTGTGATGGCGTTGTTGCGACATTGATGCTGGGTGGTTCTTGCTCGGCCTCCTTACTCGCCCCTCTTCTATAGCTTGCGGCTTTCCTTCACTGGCAGGCTTTTGTTTGCTTACAGTGAACAGCCCTGTTATCACAGTTGTTACTAACATAAACGTTCGCTCTATAAATTACATACACGCTAAAAATTACATTCACACACACACACACACACACACACACACACACACACACACACACACACACACACACACACACACACACACACACACACACACACACACACACACACACACACACACACACACACACACACACACACACACACACACACACACACACACACACACACACACACACACACACACACACACACACACACACACACACACACACACACACACACACACACACACACACACACACACACACACACACACACACACACACATACACTCAAACACAGACATAACCTAGCCTAATATCATAGGGCTGGGAATAGATTTTCCTCCCGGTGCCTAAATGCTATGACTAATAAGGGGCAACCAAGGTTGGGTCAAGGGGTTAGCGCGCTGCTCATGGGCCACTTTTTGATTTTGATCATCTTATGGACCATTTTCTTGTAGCATGGAAATTGTTGCGGTCTTCAACCATTTGCTGCCAGAGGTGTTCCTGCCCATTGCCGGCTATTACTGTGAGCCATCGCGTTCATTGGTTGTTGCACCAGGGGCATTCCATCATTACGAGGTCCACTGTCTCTGGCTGTCCACAGGCCCATAGGGGGGAAGGCTTCAAGTTGAAGGGGGCTAGTTTGGCTGCGAAGTCCCCATGCCCAGTGAGGGCTTGTGCCAGGTCTACTTCTACGAAGCTACTTGCCACTCGGCTTGTCACTTCTAGGCATATCCTAAAGGTATGAGAGCCCCTGCTCGAGGTTGCCCACCTCACCTGCCAATCGGGAAAAGCCCACGCTTCTATTTCTTCTGTGGTGGTGCACTGGGGGATTTGGCATGACTGCTCGTGTCTGCTCTCCCAAGCAGCTGCCACGTCTTTTATGCGAAGATCTATGGGCATCTGGGTCGCCAGCAACTGTAGGGCTTCTGTTGAGGTACTACGGTATGCTTGAGTGGTCATGAGCAACGCGCTTGGTTGTGTTTTTATAATAAGGTTTTCCCTAGTGCTTGCTCTTTACGCTGAAGGTCCGTGCTGGGCCGGCGTACAACAACACTGTCTCAAACAGGGCACGATACATTAGGGCTCGGCTCTTATATTCGATTCCCCATGTTACGTGGGCAAGCGCTTTTGTCTTCTCAAATTTTGCTAGGGCGTTGCCTGCTGACTTCTCAATATATGTGTGATGAATTTGAATTTATCATCACGGTGGCGTGAAGGAGTGAATAGATGAGAGCGAGGGAATTTCACCTAGGCGGCGGTAATCCACCGATGTAGGTGAGAGGAAGGGAGTTCACCTAGGCGGCGGTAATCCACCGATGTAGGTGAGAGGAAGGAATCTCGTCTAGGCGGCGGTAATCCACCGATGTAGGCGAGAGGAAGGAAATTCACCTAGGCGGCGGTAATCCACCGATGTAGGTGAAGGAAGGTGCTTGTCTAGGCGGCGGATATCCACCGATGTAGACAAGGGAAGAAGGTAGGAGGTGAATTCCCAGAGCGGCGGATACCACCAGGCATCTGGGAGGAGGAAGGTAGGAGAGAGAGAAGAGAGAGCTGGTTAGAGGAAGTGTCGAATGAAGCTAAAGCTCCAGGATCCGGGGTTATATAGGACTTGGAGTCCTCTCCCTCCAGCTCCCTGTTGGGAGCTGGTAGTGGGGCACCAGGTTGTGTCCCCCGGATTCTGTCGCCTGTCTCCCCACTCAGATGTTTATTAGCGGAAGGTAATTTTTACATAGGAATATTGGTGAGAGCTTTAAGGTTGTTAGTGGAGTGTTCCCGGGAGGGACTCACGACAGAGGTCCCCCCAGTTCGAACCAATGTTTGAGGTAGCTGAAGGCTCAAGTTGACAGTGGCTGAGGGCTGCGGAAACAAAAAGGGGAGCTGAAGGCGCAAGGATACAGGAGCTGAAGGCTGAAACAAACAATTGCAGTGCTGAAGGCAGAAGAGTGACCGGAGGTGTCTTAAATCTAGGGTGATATACAAGTAGTAGGATAAGTAGACATAAGTAGACATAAGTAGACATAAGTAGGGCTAAGTAGACAAAAGTAGACATAAGGAGACATAAGTAGACATAAGTAGATATAAGTAGACGTAAGTAGATGTAAGTAGATGTAAGTAGACGAAATTTGATGATGGGAAACATATGTACAAGGAGGGTGTGATGAAAAATTTGATGAAGTGACAATATTTACAAAGGTGATGAGGTTGATGATGATGATAAGAGGAGTGATAGTTAGATAGTATTTTGATAGTTAGATAGTAGTTAGATAGTTAGATATTTGCAAGGTATTTACAGGTAGTATTTACAGGTATGTACAGGTATTTACAGGTATGTACAATTTTTAGGTACGGGTTCAGGGGAGACAGAATTGAGCGGGGTTGCGAGATCCGCCGTTCCCTGGGTGTGGGTTGTGTGTGGTGAAGTGTATTGAGTGTGTGGGTGTAGTGAAAAGGTGGGTGTAGTGTGTGGTTGGGTGTGGATGATGCCCGCTGCGACGAAGTGGCCACGGCGGGGCTGTGAGGTTCGGTACAGTGTCTGTGGGATAATGGAACACAAACACTGTCCCGAAATCTCAAGGCCCCGCCGTGATTTCTCAGAGCGGGGCGGGGGACTTGGCCGCCGGGACGCGGGGCGAGGGACGCTCCCGTCGTCTGTTGCGCCGCCCGGACCGTTTTGTCCCGGCGGAGGCTATTGCGGATATCCCCGGCGGTGGTGGGGGAAGAGGGGGTGTTGTGGGTTTGGTGGGTTGGGGTGTTGGTGGGGCCGAATCTAACATTGGGGGGTCGAAAATTGAAAAAGGTGGAGGAGCAAGAGGGGGTTGAAATTTGGGGGGCGGGGGTTCGTTGAGGACGGGGGTTTTGATGTTTGGAAGGGGCGGTGGGGGTGGCATAAGTAGGGTGAGTTGAAGTTGGTGGAGGAGCGGGTCCATAAGGGGGTCGAACGGGACGTAGGGGGGGTGTACCCCGGTGGCTTGCGCTGCGCGAAATTCGCGCAGTATGCGCCACTGGGGGTACTTCCACCGCCGGGGCCGGGGAGGAAGTCCGGAAATCCTTCGCGGGAAAAACTGAAGCGATGATGTTGGTCCGGGCGAAGGGGGTAGGGGGGAGAGCGGGTCCGGGACGTACACGTCCCGGAGTATCGCCGCCATTTCCGGATCCGAATCGAAATCCGGAAACGGCGACGGGGGAGACAGTTGTGGTGGAGAGAGGTGTTGCATGGCAAACAGACGGCGGGAGACTGATAGTGGATGTTGGTTGAGGGAGAACAGGGGCGGGCTTGCAGCGGGCGAAAGGGACGGTGTGGGGTTTCCCGTCCATTAGCAGGGTCGCGGTGGTTGGTGTTGTGCGGATGACTTGAAAGGGCCCGGCATAAAGGGGCTGAAAGGTTTTATGCATGCCGGGCTCTTTCAAGTACATATGCGTGGAAGTGTAAAAGCGTTTTGGGTAAGTGGTGTCGTTTGTCGGTGTTGAGGTGTGTAACGGTTCCCTGTTAATGGACGGGGTGTTGTGTGGAGGGAAAATGTCGGCCGGTAATCGAATGGGGTCTCTGAAAGCGTGTTGTGCGGGACTGGTGTTGTCTGAAGGACGGGCGGAAGTGCGGAGGCTGAGGAGAACGTAGGGGAGGGTTTTGGTCCATGAAGGGGAAGTGGCTGATGTGGAGATGGCTTGCTTGAGGACCGAGTGCCACCGCTCTATTTTCCCGTTGGATTGAGGGTGATAAGGAGTGGTGCGGATTTTCTGAATCCCGAGGGAACGGAGCAGGTCGGCAAAGTGGGCTGATTCAAATTGCCTCCCCTGATCGACCGTGAGTGTCCGCGGACAGCCGTAGCGGCTGATCCATTGATTGAGGAAGGCCGCGGCGACGGCGTCCGCGGTAATGTGGGCGAGTGGGATACACTCTACCCAATTTGTCGCACGGTCGATCATGGTGAGGCAATACCTCTTCCCCTCGGAGGGGGGAAGAGGGCCGACCAGATCCAAGTGGACGTGTTCCCACGGGAGAGAATCGGGGATAGGTTGAGGAGGTACATGGGGGTGAGCCGAGACCTTGAATTGCTGGCACTTCTGGCACCCCAGAACCCAGGTACGTATATCCGTGTTCATATGGGGCCAGAAGTACCGCGTCTTGATGAGGTCCCGGCTCGCCCGAATGCCGGGATGATGGAGGGAGTGGTAATGTAGGAACAACTGCCTCCTCAGCTCCGGTGGGACGTACGGGCGCGGTGTATCGGCCGATACGTCGCACCAGAGATCGAGGGGAGGCAGCTGTTCCAATTTTGAGGCGGAGATGAGATTTGAAAGTGCGGGATCGGAAGTAGGGGTTTGGTGGTTTTTGAGGGTTTGCGGGGAAGGGAAGGGCAGTAACTCCGCCACCGGCGCAGGGGTGGGGCGGGAGAGCGCGTCGGCGACGCAGTTGTCGGCCCCCGGCAAATAACGAATATCGGACGTGAACTGTCCGATAAATTCGAGTTGCCGGAGGCGACGGGGGGAGGCTGATTTTCGGTTTTGGAGGAGGGCGTGGGTGAGGGGTTTGTGGTCGGTGATGACAGAGAACTGCCTGCCCTCCACGAAGTCACGGAAGTGTTTGATGGCTTCGTGGATGGCGAGGAGTTCTCTGTCAAAGGTGGAGTAATTTTTTTGTGTGGGGGACAGAGTTTTAGAGAAAAAGCCGAGAGGTTGGGGGGTGGCGCCGGTGTGTTGGTGGAGTACTGCCCCGATGGCCCAGTCGGACGCATCCGTGGTGATGGAGAGGGGGGCATGGGGATCGGGATGGGCCAATAGAGCGGCGTCTACTAGGTCCTGTTTGCATTGTTGAAAGGCGGTTGTGAGGGTGGGGGTCCAGGAAATGGGGCGTTTATCGTTTTTCTTTGCCGGTTGTGGGATAGCGTGTATGAGTGGTTGTTGATGTTGTGCTGCGTGTTTGATGTGTCTACGATAAAAGTTCAACATACCCAGGAAACGGCGGAGTTCTGAGACAGTGTTGGGTTGGGGGAAATCGGTGAGGGTGTGCACTTTGTCCGGTAGGGGTTTTATTCCTTCGGACGAAACCTGGTGGCCGAGGCAGCGGACGGAGGGTTGGGCGAGGACACATTTCGGAGCGTTTATGGTGAGGCCCTCGGCGGCGAAGATGTCAAGAACCTGTTTCAGGTGTGCGAGGTGTTCCTTTGGGTCCCGGGAAGCGATCAGTACGTCGTCCAAAAAACAGAATACGAAGGGTAGGCCTCGTAGAATGTTGTCCATGTAACGCTGCCATGTTTGGGCAGCGTTACGGAGGCCGAAACCCATTTTGATATACTCGAACAGGCCGAAAGGGGTGATGATAGCTGTTTTAGGAACGTCAGGGGGGTAGATGTGAATGTGATGGAAGGCACGAGAGATGTCGAGTGTAGAAAAGATGGTTGTGTTGTGGAGGTGGGAAGAGAAGTCCCGGAGATGCGGGACGTTGTAGAGATCTGGGGTTGTTCGGGCATTGAGGCGGCGGTAGTCACCGCAGGGGCGGATATCCCCGTTAGGCTTCTGCACAATATGTAGTGGAGAAGCCCACGGGGATTTGGAGGGACGGATAATGCCTTCCGTGATGAGATTATCAAAGTGTTTGCGGGCCTGTGAGAGTTGGAGGGGGTGGAGGCGTCGTGCTTTTGCGGATATTGGGGGGCCAGAGGTTTCAATGTAGTGCTGGGTCTGTGAGATGTGAGCTGAGGGGCGGCGCTGGGGTTTGTAGTGTAGGAGGAGTTGTTCAAAATGGGAAGGGGGACGATCCACCGCATGAATGAACCCGGGGATGGGTTTCTGGGTGGAGGGGTCGAGCAGGCGCGCGTTACGGACGTCTACCTGGAGGCCGAAATATGCGAGGAAGTCGGCCCCCAGGATAGCTTTCTCTACGTCCGCCACGGTAAATTCCCACTCGTACGCGAGCCCGCTCATATGGATTGATGAGCGGTACGTCCCGTACGAGGGGATGGTGGTACCGTTGGCGGCGTAGAGGAGTTGTCGGTAACAACGCGCCTGTCGCCGGAGAATATTATTCGGGAAGATGGAGAGCGCCGCCCCTGTGTCGACGAGGAACGGGACGTGCGTTTTCGAGCATTTTAGGAACAGGCGTTGGTGAGCTGGGGCGGAGTGCGGTAAAATTGCTGAGGTGTTGGGGTCTGTCGGCGGGGGGGGGGGGGCTTGGTTCGTCCGAGGTGATGGGTGGGTGCGATGGCGGTGGTTGGTCCTCCGCGAAGGAGACGCGGGGCGTTTTTTTGCCGTTCCGGGGAGGGGGAACGGTAGCGGCGGCGCGAGTGGCGGCCGGAGGGGTGGTTGTCTTGGGGGCGGGGTTGGAATGGGCCGTTCCGTGGTGGGGGAACGGTAGCGGCGGCGCTAGTGGCGGCCGGAAGGGTGGCTGCCCTGGAGGCGGGCTTGGAGGGGCCGTTCCGGGGTGGGGGAACGGTAGCGGCGGCGCTAGTGGCGGCCGGAGGGTTGGTTGCCCTGGAGGCGGGCTTGGAGGGGCCGTTCCGGGGTGGGGGAACGGTAGCGGCGGCGCTAGTGGTGGCCGGAGGGTTGGCTGCCCTGGAGGCGGGCTTGGAGGGGCTGACTCGGGGTGGTTTGTCAGTTGATGGAGAGGTGGTGTGTTTTGCGGCGTCGTCAGATGCGGCCGGGAGGTTGGCAGCCGTGGCGGCGGCGTAGGAGGGGTAGCGAGGCTCGGTAGAGGTGGTGTGAATGCGGGCGGGGAGGGGTTGGTGGTGGTCCCCCCCGTGTTGGCGAGGAGGGGGGCCCGCCGGATTTACCGGCGGGCGTCCGCGTTTCCCTGCTTGGAGGAGTAGGAGCAGGGGGGCTGGCATTTGCGGGCCTCCCCACCGAAGTTCACATGGTAGAAACATCGGTGGGGGGGGTCCGCTGGGAGGTAGGTCCTGGTGGGGCGCGCGGAGTTGGAGGGGGCTGTCGTGTTGGGGGACCTCCCTCTTCGTTGCTGGGTGGGGGAGACGGTGCGGCGGTCGGCCGAGCGCTGGTGTCGGTGGTCGGAGGAGGGGGTTGGCCGGCGATCGACGGAGAGGGAGCGGCGCCGGTGGAGGGAGGGGGGCCGGCGGCGCTCTTGAGACGGCGATCGGTCCCTGCGCGGGGTGGGGGTGCGGGGTGCGGCGACTTCCGTGACGCTGGCGGCCGCGGCGAGGTCGTAAACCGTGTCGGCTAGACGGAGTAGCGGCTCATCCGGTCCGTCGAGGTGGCTGGCGAGTGCCATCTGGATGGGGTGGGGGAGGGCTCGCAGCCAGAACGTCCGAGCGATGTCGGCCGTCACGACGTCGTGTAGCTGATGACGTAGGCGACGGTACAGGTGGGAGGGCTTCAAATCGCCGAGATGTTGAGGCTGGGATAGCGCTGCGACACGTGCGATCTTGGAGGGTTGGTATAAGCTGATGAGGCGGGCGCGGAGGTCGTCGTAGGCGGCCGTGGCGTCGGGGGAGATGTCCGACGTCTGCAGGAGGATCTCATATGGTAGTAGAGAGATGATGCGGGAGTAGCGGGTACGCTGGCTGCGGATGTTGGCGGCAGAAAACGCAGCGTCGACCTGGAAGAACCAGAGTGCGGGGTCGTGCGTGTAGAAGGGGGGTAGCGACAGCGGGAATGACGCAGAGGCCGTCGTGACGTCGGCGGCGGCGGTGTGTGCGGCAGCTGCAGCGGCGGCGGCAGCGGCGGCGGCGGATGCGGCGGAGCCGGGTGGTGAGAGGCTGGTGAAGGGGTTGTCGGTTGCGTCAGAAGCCGCAGTGGTCGGCGGCTGCAGCAGGGACGGCCGGAGGAGCGGCGGTGATGGCGAGTTCGGGTCCATGGTGGAGGTGGCTGTGAACAAAATTCAATTTGAGCGGTTGAATTTGAAAATTCGCAATGAGCGGCGGCGTTTTTGAATGCGGCGGAGAGTTGAGAAGTGTGTGTGCGGTTGCGGGTGGCCAAAAATTGCGAATTTATACTGACTATTTTAAATGTGAATTTAAAATGCGGGACACCGAACTAGACTGGGGCGACACATGAGTTGGTAAGAGGATAGAAGGTTGGATGAACGTCGGGTTCACCACTGTGATGAATTTGAATTTATCATCACGGTGGCGTGAAGGAGTGAATAGATGAGAGCGAGGGAATTTCACCTAGGCGGCGGTAATCCACCGATGTAGGTGAGAGGAAGGGAGTTCACCTAGGCGGCGGTAATCCACCGATGTAGGTGAGAGGAAGGAATCTCGTCTAGGCGGCGGTAATCCACCGATGTAGGCGAGAGGAAGGGAGTTCACCTAGGCGGCGGTAATCCACCGATGTAGGTGAGAGGAAGGAATCTCGTCTAGGCGGCGGTAATCCACCGATGTAGGCGAGAGGAAGGAAATTCACCTAGGCGGCGGTAATCCACCGATGTAGGTGAAGGAAGGTGCTTGTCTAGGCGGCGGATATCCACCGATGTAGACAAGGGAAGAAGGTAGGAGGTGAATTCCCAGAGCGGCGGATACCACCAGGCATCTGGGAGGAGGAAGGTAGGAGAGAGAGAAGAGAGAGCTGGTTAGAGGAAGTGTCGAATGAAGCTAAAGCTCCAGGATCCGGGGTTATATAGGACTTGGAGTCCTCTCCCTCCAGCTCCCTGTTGGGAGCTGGTAGTGGGGCACCAGGTTGTGTCCCCCGGATTCTGTCGCCTGTCTCCCCACTCAGATGTTTATTAGCGGAAGGTAATTTTTACATAGGAATATTGGTGAGAGCTTTAAGGTTGTTAGTGGAGTGTTCCCGGGAGGGACTCACGACAATATGCTCTGTTGGGTTACAACTATTGCCTAGTATCACTCACAGGTACTTTGGGTGGATATTGTGCTTTATTGTTGTTACCCGGCTTCTCATATTTTTTAATTTTCCTTTGTAATCGCTACTTGTTGGACTATCCTGCCTGAAAACCTACTGATATGTCAAGGATGGATGGCGAGCTAAGGCTGAAATTTGGCAGGGAAAAGTCTACAAGTAAATTACCTGAAGTTCGTAGGTTGGCAGCGGCCCCGTAGTCAGCGTTGCACAGGTTCTGACTTCGGGTACAGGTTATGGTACGGCTGTAAATCCTTAATGGTAAAACTAGTAATTTGGAAGGGCTGAAGGCAGTTCAAAAGATGACTCTACTGTTCGCAAAAGGAGGTGAAAGAATCTCAATACGTATAGGTAACTGAATTTATTGTACGAAGCATAACACATGAAGTGGGGTCGCGAAGGCGCAAAAGAAATGACAGAGTTTACGGAATGTAATTGAATGAACGCGAATTACGGAAATTACATAAACGGGGAGAGAAGCTACCAAGGTAAGTATGTCAGATATTTGTAATACGGAATGTTGTGAAATGTGGCATCAGAGTCAGAGGGTTCAATGCTGGGTTCAGACGTTCGATCGTACGAGGGATAAGGGACGTTCTTGGGGTCAAGATGTAGAGAGTTCTGGAACAAACGGGTCTAAACCCTTCATGACTCTCGTATAGGATGTGTGATGCACAAAGCCTGAGGGGCGCTATTACGCGAATGGTATCGCTTAGATAAAGACAAGTAAGAAAGGTGATGTATCCTACCTCCGCTGGAACGGTGGTCCAAATGGTCCAGGGATGGTCCTTCCGGGCTTCTGGTCCAGGGATGATTTTCTGGAGCTCCGGGGCTGTGGTACTTGGCAGCAGGGTTCCTGTAACACAGACTTTCCAAGGCAGTACTCTGGTACACGTCTGGGTTCAGACGTGCCTTCTGGATGGGTTCGTACGCCTTCTCTCTCTTGCTCGACTGTTATATTCAGTATCCCAATCGAAGCCGTTTCCTCGCCTGATCCGCTAGTCTTCTTCCAAAGGGGGTCAATCGTAAGGGGGATGAAACTAAACTCTTCTATAACCACTTCAACTACTTCACTCAACACAACTAATTAACTCTTCTCTAGCTCAAGCTTGGGAGGATCGCAGGTCTGTTCTCAAGTAAGATCTCGGTGAACTGTGTCGCTGGGGTGGGGAGCGGGGGTATTTATAGCCTCCCCCCTTCGTTGCGCGTAGGAGAGGCGCAGAAGGACCTAGCTCCTTATGTTCCAACCGCCCGAGGCGAGGGGGAGAGACTGCCCGAGTCAAATTCGCGGGAAGCCTTTTCGAGGGTGATAATTTTGATTACACCTTTTAGCTGGCACATTACTGTTTTACACCTGACCACTTCCAGTTTAACTTCGGAGCACCATGTGATGATGCTGGAGGTGGCCATAGCTCCTCTCGAGTCGATTTCCGCCTTTGTAATCCCTGTGAGCAGCATACCCAAATCGTCCACATATGCAAAGGGCTTAAGTCCTTCCGCTTCCAGCTACCGGAGGACGCCATCGAAGAGAAGTGTCCACAGGTAGGGCCCAAACACTGACCCCTGGGGGCAGCTTTTTAAATAGACGTCTCAGCTAATGTTCTCTCCCGTTAAACCCATTAACATGGTACCATAGTACTTATGTGGATTCGAACAACATCAGTTCCTCCCCCATCATTCCATTGGAGAAAAAAAACCATGTTTGCATGGCTTAACGTGAGTAACCTACACCAACTTTGGTTTTTGGTTTATTATTTTCAATAATGAACCATTGGAAACGAGCAAGAAAAAAAAAAAATTCTTACCCCCCCCTCCAAATTTGATGGTTTACGTTTCAAGGTATGTAGAATCCAAAACTGCAATAAAAAACGCTGCAAATCCCTGCACAACGGTTTATTATTTTGTATAGAATACCCTTCTGTTACAGATCACAGCTCTCTGTATAGATAACCCGTCTGTATAATATAATTTGTACTAGTCTATACATGTTATGTGAATCGCAGACAGCGTTGGCCAATAGAATTGCAGAACCATTTTGGACCATGCCAATGCGCACCATGCCAATTAGACAATTCGAAATGAATTCCAATTCAAATTAATTTGAATTCCAAATTAATTTGAATTCAAATTAATGAATTCCAATTCAATTAATGAATTCCAATTCAATTAATGAATTCCAATTCAAATTAATGAATTCCAATTCGAAATCGATTGAACAAATTGATTGATTGATGGAATCGAGCGCTTCCCTGGTGACGAGCGCACAATGCCAATTAGGCAATTCGAAAAAAATTCCAATTCAAATTAAAGTCCAATTCAGTATACCAATTTTTACAATTCTAAGTGAATTCCAATTGCAATTGAAAAATTTATTGATTGATTGCTCGATTGATTGAAAATAAATTGATTGATTGATTGAATCGAGCGCGTCCCTGGTGACGAGAGTGTATACAATTTCATTCACCCTGGTGTCGAAAATTCCTGTCGGTGAAAACTTCGGGGCCTTACTGTGAACGAACGGCTGGACGTAAGATGCTGCGGGTGGTCTTAAACAACTCCCAAGTTCGAGAACTATTAAAAACCGTAATTCGAGGACCAACTAGACCCCGAACGGAACCTATGACCCGAATTTCATCAATATTGTTTCATGGTAACTAAGAAAAGTGGCCCGTACGGCGTACGGCGTACGGCGGACAGACAGAAATATTTTTATTGCAGTTTTGGATTCTACATACCTTGAAACGTAAACCATCAAATTTTGAGGGGGGGGGGTAAGAATTTTTTTTTTCATGCTCGATTCCAATGGTTCATTATTGAAAATAATAAACCAAAAATTTCTGTCTGTCCGCCGTACGCCGTACGGGCCACTTTTCTTAGATACCATGAAAGAAAATAATTGATGAAATTTGGGTTATAGTTTCCGTTCCGGGTCTAGTTGGTCCTCGAAGCTCGACGTTACTGTCAGTCATCTCTAAGGGGTTCAAAATACGGGTTGACATTTTCAGAACGCCTTATCTCGAAAACATTCGATTGGAGGGTATTGTTTTTTTTACGTTATTAAATTTGTCTTGAGCTAAACAATTTTTTTAGACCACCCGGAGCACTGTACGTCCAGCCGTTCGTGTGCACCAAAAAGCTTCGTCAACCCGATCGTGAATCAAACGGTATAGCTTCGGCCCGGATATCATAACTACGGAGCATCTGATTATAATCAAGGATGGCTGTATGAAGTCGAGTTGTTTGTTCTGCGATATTATTTCATTTGATAAGTGATGGACTACTGGATTTTGTTGGTAGGTACTTCTGAAACTTGAACAAACGTTGAAGTATTATTTATGGGTAAATTATTAAACAGTGGCAAATTATTACACAACGGCAAATTATTACACAACGGTAAATCATTACACAACGGTAAAGTATTTCACCACGGTAAATTATTACACAACGGTAAATTATTACACAACGACTCATCTACCCAGAAGGGGCTGGATTTTGTTGATAGGTACTGTTGCAACTTGAACAACCGTTGAAGTATTATTGATGGGTAAATTATTACACAATGGCAAATTATTACACAACGGCAAATTATTACACAACGGTAAATCATTACACAACGGTAAAGTAATTCACCACGGTAAATTATTACACAACGGTAAATTATTACACAACGACTCATCTACCCAGAAGGGGCTGGATTTTGTTGATAGGTACTGTTGCAACTTGAACAACCGTTGAAGTATTATTGATGGGTAAATTATTACACAATGGCAAATTATTACACAACGGCAAATTATTACACAACTGTAAATCATTACCCAACGGTAAATTATTTCACCACGGTAAATTATTACACAACGGTAAATTATCACACAAAATTATTACACAACGACTCATCTACCAAGAAGGGGCTGGATTTTGTTGATAGGTACTTTTGCAACTTGAACAACCGTTGGAGTATTATTGATGGGCAAATTATTACACAACGGTTCATTATTCTATCTCCGTAGTTGTTCTATCTCCTATACAGTTAAATTATTACACAACGGTTTAGGTAGGTACCTAGTAACAGGTACGGGGTTAGGTACTAAACGGAGGGTGTACAATAGTACATATGTTATATAGAAGGGTTATCTAATACAGAGAGCTTTGATCTGTAACAGGAGGGTATTCTATACAAAATAATAAACCGTTGTGCAGGGATTTCATGCTCGATTCCAATGGTTCATTATTGAAAATAATAAACCAAAAATTTCTCTCTGTACGCCGTACTGGCCACTTTTCTTAGTTACCATGAAACAATATTGATGAAATTCGGGTCATAGGTTCCGTTCGGGGTCTAGTTGGTCCTCGAAGCTCGGCGTTACTGTCAGTCATCTCTAAGGGGTTCAAAATACGGGTTGACATTTTCAGAACGCCGTAGCTCGAAAACTTTCGATAGAAGGGTATGGTTTTTTTACGTTAATAAATTAGTCTTGAGCTAAACAATTTTTTGAGACCACCTGGAGCATTGTACGTACAGCCGTTCATGTGCGCCAAAAAGCTTCGTCAACACGATCGTGAATCAAACGGTGTAGCTTCGGCCCAGATATCATAACTACGGAGCATCTGATTATAATCAAGGATGGCTGTATGAAGTCGAGTTCGTTGTTCTGCGATATTATTTCATTTGATAAGTGATGGACTATTGGATTTTGTTGGTAGGTACTTGTGAAACTCGAACAAACGTTGAAGTATTACTGATGGGTAAATTATTACACAACGGCAAATTATTACACAACGGTAAATTATTACATAACGGTTAATTATTACACAGCGGTAAATTATTACACAACGGTTCATCTACCAAGAAGGAGCTGGATTTTGTTGATTGGTACTTTTGCAACTTGAACAACCTTTGAAGTATTATTGATGGGCATGTTATTACACAACGGTTCATTATACTTGACCAGCGGGTAGGTACTGACCACACAAAACAGTGATCTACGCAGAAGGGGCATCTATTTCACTCCACATCAACAATTTTCCTTCAGAACTTAATTATTTGCGTTCCTTTTTGCCGTTTTTTGTTACTTTTTGTCATCGGCAGAATTATTTTAGCAACATTTAACTCGTGATTTAGGTAGGTACTTAGTAACGAGTACGGGGTTAGGTACTAACCTACGGAGGGTCTGCGATCCACATATTATGTATAGAGTAGTACATATTATATTATACAGACGGGTTATCTATACAGAGAGCTGTGATCTGTAACAGAAGGGTATTCTGTACAAAATAATATACCGTTTTGCAGGGATTTGCAGGGTTTTTTTTTTTTTTTTCAAATGAGGACCCTTTTATTTTCAAATGAGGAATCTGTTATTTATAACAGATTCGGATGTGGAATAGCTTGAAGTATAACCCATGAGGTGCGTGTCAAATGCACAATTTCGGTGTTTGTACAAATTTCATTCCTCATAACCGTTTATATCGCACATGATTTTGTGTGACTTTTCAACGCTCAATCACGATTTGTAGTTGAGTTCTCACTATCGAACTTGGATATAAATGTTTTTCTTTGCTTAAACAAGTTTTGAAATGAGAAGAGAACATCACCACTCCATTCAAACGATGAAAAACTCAGCTAAATCGTGTGCGATATCACGGAAGGAGACATCTTACGGACAAGTACAAATTGCGTCCATAATACGCATACTAGGCGCACTCGGAAAAATCTAGTTATAGGCCTCATCTCGATGAGATTTCAGCGTAAAATTCAAATCTGCAATAAACATCGGGGATCCCGCAACTCAGGAAAAAAGTTGTAGTGCGGGAAAAAAGTGTGCATATTTTGCGCACAAGAACATGTGCACGAGCTTATGATTTTCGATTCCCACACAAAAAAGAGGTGCATTTGAGAGGTTTTTAGTAGCCGCATCTAAGCAAGGTTGGGGAGGTGGTACCGGAGAAGATTTGAAACAAAACCAAACATTTCAAAAATAACTAATATTTATAACCAATATTTTTATGAATGTCAACGTTGAAACATAAGTTGTGATTAAAGAAATGTGAACCGCAGAACGATCCGTAGGCACCAAAAGGTGATCGCAGAATTAACTGCATGATTGTAAAGAATAATTATTAGTACCTCCCCACTGAAGTACTAAAATTATAATTTCCCTGAATAAAACTGAGTGTAAACAGAGCTTTCTGTAACTTATGTACTTACTTTTTTTTCTTCTTTTTTTTGCCTAGGTAGGTACTTCTTTGGGGCCTCCTGCAGGTATACAACTAATATTCTTCAAGAAGTAAACCTTGATAGAATCAAAAGCGGAAAAACTAAAGTAATAAGGTCCGACCAAGATAAATGGGAAAAGGTTTTATTGGTTTCAGTGGAACTATTATACCTACTGAACCGCATTCGCAATCCATTAGTCAACGGATCATCCGCAGAGCTACTTTTGATCCACTTCGCAATAACGATCTAACAACGATGATAGAATTCAAGCTGACAACCAATGAGATAGTGTAGCATTTCAATTCGTTTCCTTGCGGGGAGATGTGTATGGAGGGTTTATATCTGCTTGTTGAAGGGGACCCTATTTGTCCGCGAACATAACATCCTTGAAATGGGATGTTGTCGACCCCTTTTTTTCCTCCCCTGCTGTCATTATTAGGGGTCTCTCCCTCGTCCACTTCTACTCCGGATCTCGTTATCCCTATTCTCTACTTTTCTCGTAGTAGCCACCACATGACTTCTATATTAGGGGGAGTCTCATAACTGTCTCCTCAGACAGTTTTTTTAAAATTTTTTTTATTGCTGCCAATAGCCACGAGTATATACATACTCTCCTTAGTGTAGGCACTTATCAAGTTCAAATCTCAATCCATCAGGATGCCCTCACAATCTTCCACGTGCACCTAATTCTTCATAGGACCAATTATTGCAAGAAGAAAATGACTTTATATGTATGTGAGGATCTACCGCATATAAAGTTACTAAAACCCCGTACCGAGGCAGGTAAATGTTGTATAATACCTTATCATCTCAATCAATGAATGCCCACTGTAACTACCTGGAGAGAACGAAATAACGTGCTCTACGTTGGTTTGCCCTCATCGAAATCAGAGTCGAAGGAATCAAGATGAGTTCCAATCTTACGCTAAATGAAATTAAATAGAAATTAAATAGTCCGTTATTTCGTAAAAATACAAAGTAACAGGTACCAGATAGCATCTGAAATTACCTCCCAAAAGGCAAAAGCCAAGGATGGGTGTGGGTGCAGTGTGACCAGCGTTTTACAATATTTTATGCGAAGGACAAAGAAATACCTAATAATTAAATAGTGGCAATGTGCTAATCTACCTGAACTCTGCTACAAATCTTTTTCGGTAAATTTAACAGAATGTGAATTTTGTCCGGGTATTTGAAAGTTTTTTCCAAATTAATGAATTACCACATTTAGAAAAATGGCCAAAACACAAAAGTTTGCCAGCAGTATGTTATTATTACACAGCTGAAGAGCTCAAATAGGTCCCGCTTGACGCGGAGTTCGATTCTCCCTTACTTGACTATTATACGGAAACCAGTTTGATCATATCCAATCGTCACACTACGGGAGCATTTGAGGTTTGTGAGATTATTTCAGCTGCTAATGAGCTATTTTACATGGGTACTGGACTGTGTGGTATATTCGTAAACAGCAGCAATTTATTTATTTATTTGAACACACGGGAATTCCCACACAGTAATTCCCCGGCCGGTTCCGGTACGCGATTTAGGGCTTTCCTGGGGGGAGCACGAGGATAGGTACTGACCACAGAAAATAGTGATCTACGCAGAAGGGGCGTCTATTAATACAGGTAATTAATAAACCGTTGTGTAATAATCTGCATCATTTTTTCATCAATTTTACAAAAAGCAGGCAGGTATACATTGTATACAGGTAACGTATATTGCATGAGTTATGGGTAAATCAAAATACAAAAATACATAATATCTCCGCGATAAGCAATGCTTTTAAATGTGGGTGGGAGGTCTCACCATTGAGCCTAGGTCCTGTTTGTGTCTATTAATTGGTGATCAGATTCACCAGTACGCCAGTAAGTAGATTCCGCTGCAATCTATTTCCCTTTTTTAAATGATTCATACAAAAAAATTGCCCAAGCATATACCTATAAGTAAACGATTTGAGTGCTTATACTTTACATATTCAAACTGAAGTATCCTTACCACATTGCGTTCATAATAAATTAACCAGTCCATCGTTCAGACCTTTTTAATGCGGGGAATGTAGCTTCTTCATTTACCCAATGACCCGGATTGTTACCTGAAAAACTCCTCTCTTTTGAACTACTTATCTCAGAAAATACATATTTACGCTAGAAAATATTATGTACCTAATGAATACGGACAACTAATTCTACCCATAGTACCCTTGGATTGAATGGTCGAGCCATGCAATCCATAGATTAGAACTTATAGAAATATTTTATTTTGCTTATCACTTTCACGCCTTAGAACAAAAAATAATTCAATACATTTTCTAAAATAATTATGGATACAATTTTTTGGTCCCATGACTTCATTATTGTTTCTTTTAACCCACTAACTTTCATTAAAAAAAAAAAAAAAAAAAGATGAAACTTGCCCATTATTTTACAATAACTAACCGCAATATAGTGTGATGGTTGTAAACTGCTATTATAATAACTGCGATCGTTTCAAACAACGCTTTGTACAGTCGCTGCCTAGCCGGGTTTAATGGGCACATCAAAAGCAAGCGTACACTTTCAATTGTACAGCGATGATTTCCGCATCGATGGTTTCCGACTGTCGAGATGCGCTTCGGCGAATGGGCCAGAAGCTCATGAGTTCAGAGGGGGTGGACATACGGGCGAAACTTTGGAAACTATTCCGCTCCAACTCGAACCAACCACGTACCCAGTTACACCAGAGTTCTATTCAGTATCTACACCAACGTCCTCGCGCCATTATCTCCAACCCTCTCTTCCGAATATTAGTCACTAAATCTCTTTGGAGAGAAATCGATTACTCTCACCCTCCCTCTACACGGTCGCGCCATTTACAACTAATTACAACAACTTTCTTGATCAGGCTCCAAAATTCGATCGTCTAATAGTATTCTCACTTGAGCCTTGCGGATCTCTCAGGTCAATAATGAAATTAATTGGAAGCCCACAGATAAAGGGTCAGAAGACTCGGGTTCTTGTGCGGTTAAGCCCCTTTCGACTCGTTGGCCAACTTGAACAAAAAGTTAAACTACACCGAATTAATATTATGCGAAGCTTGAAGCTTTAAAGCCCTTTAGCGAAGGGACTATCAACCCGACTCATTGGGGTTCATTAATTGTTGCATATTGAGTTTCCGGGCTTTATTGCTGATCAACCTGATTGTAGCCCGAAGTTAATACCTCAATAATAGCCCATTACTACTGAAATCACTTTGATAATACCCCGTTTTTCGAATGGCTTAAAATCAATGCCTATTAAACATTTAAATTGTTAGTAAGGAAATATTTGCTGCCAACTGATAATGAGTCAGTTAAAAAGGTCTTAACGTTAAATTAACATTGGAACATGAAAACTTTTCACAAGAACGATTTAAGCTAAGCTGTTGAGGGTAGATGCGGGTTAGTGCGATGTGATATTCACTAAAATCGACAGATAAGATTCATCTACTTCTTGAATAGTTTTATTACGAACTGAATCATTCGCGATGAAATCGTGGAAACCCGTTTTAACAACGAAAAAACCGATTTAACCATTGAAAGGTTATAAATTTCCACTAATATACAAAAATTCGGTTTTATTTCAGACTCGGGGGTAGAGCGTAGTTAGGCAGGTACCTCGCAGATCCAAGAGACAGGACAACAATCTGTGGTCTACACTAAATCAAATAGGTACTGAAAAAACTTTCTACCCGCTAGTGCATCGTTATCTACGAGTATAAAGAATTGCGTAAGTACCGCCTAACATATAAAAACTGATCTTTTATGAGAAATCAAAGCGTATGTTTTTCATAAATTTAATACGACAATATCCCATTACTACCAAAATCACTATAATTATTTTCAGTAGTAATTTTTTTCGAATGGATTAAAATCAAAGTCTATTAAACAATTAAGTTGTTATGGAAGGCCTAACGCTAAACTAACACTGGCACATTAAAAACTTTTCACAAGAACGATTCAAGCTATGTTGTTGAGGGTACAAGCGGGTTTGTGCAACGTGAGATTCACTAAAGTCACTTCACTTTTCTGGAATAGTTTTATTACGAACTAGGTAAATCAGTCGTAGGAGCCCATTAAAAATAATTAGAGAAATAAAATTGAAAAAACTGCAAATTATTACATAACAGTTTATTACTTACTGTATACATGCCCCCTTCTGCGTAGATCACTGTTTTCTGTGGTCAATACCGACTACGTGCTCTCACAGGAAAACCCTAAATCCAGCACAGGAGCCGGCCCGGGAATTACAATTTCATAAAAATGAGGGGAATTCAATAATTTAATAATTAATTATTTGTTGTTATTTATACACACACTTTATACCTATCAACAAAATCCAAAAAAGCCACCATTTTGCGAGTGAAATAATATCACAGAACAATCAACTCGACTTCATACAGCCATCCGTGATAATAATCAGGTGTCCCCTAGCAATGATACCTGGACCGGGTTAATACCGTTTCATTCACGGTCATGTTTACGAAGCGTTTCGGTGCAAACGAACGGCTGGACGTACAATGCTCCGGGTGGTCTCAAAAAATTCCTTGATTGGAGATAAATTAAAAACGTAAAAAAACCATACCCTCCTACAGAAAGTTTTTGAGCAACGGCGTTCTGAAAATTTCAACCCCTACTTTTCACCCCATACAGATGATTGACAGTAACGCTGAGCTTCTCGGACCGACCCCAAAGGGAACCTATAAACCAAATTTCATTTCAAGATAAATTAGAAACGTGATCCTCCTGAGAGGTCAGCCGGTTATACCTCCGCGACGCCCGCAAGGCAGTTGGCCGTATTGCCCAGCGAATGGCTGTTACTGTGTGCTCTGGGGAGGGTTTTGGTTCCAGGAGTAAGAAGTAAGTGAGCCTACATAGCATTCCGGAGTTCCTAGACGTTTTTCTGATGAACCAAGTTACAGAATTGTCGTGATATCCTCCCAGAACATCACCCCGTTTATAATATTATAGATCTCACAAATAAACCAACGAATGAGGTGGCTTACGTGACCTGGCTCAGGTAGTCCTGGGCTTTCCCACCATCCCTCAACTGTCGTTGACACCCGGGGGGGGGGGGGGGTGGTGTTGACAGGGTAATATAGAAACCCGCCGTTCTCGCCTGTTACCTACCTCATTCTACGCTCAAACCAAGTAGATGACTTATCTCTCTCTCCTCTCACGTCTCCTTACCTTACACCTGAAAGAACCCAGAATGGTTGAACCGGATAGGCCACCTTTCCATGTGTGGCAACCACTGGGCAAAACCTCTTGACGTCTCAAGTGGTAGAAACCTTCCTGGCTTTTGCTAAAGGTCCCGTACCTTCACCTCCATTTCATTCACACACACCATACCTCACCTCAACATCACCTTTAACCACCACAAGCATTTTTTTTTTTCGCTGGAAAAGTGAGTTTCCATTATGATTATAATATTAGTGAAGCCTCCATGGGCTTTCTGAAAAACCAAGTTGTTTGAATTGTCCATGTCGATTGGCCGGAGTGAGTGTCGTGAGGGACTGCGCATGCGCTAGCTGGCTGATGCCGAAAGAAAAGTTTGCGTAGTAACATCAGCTGTTTACAGGTGACGTGGGTGCCGTCGAGGGGGCGGCATGTCACCGCATGACTCTAAGCAAATGGGTGCCATGAGCCCGGACATGGCCCTGTTCGGCATGGTCTGGCTCTTGGGGCTCAAAGCAGAACTGAGAAGGCTCGAAGCGGCTGAAGAAGCAGCCTCACGGGCCCCTGGCATCTTCACCGTCGAACCCACTCCGAGCCCCTTCTGCAAGGTCCACGGCTACAGGATGCGGCACCCTCCTAACAAAGGTAACACGAAGATATATAATATCCTCAACACTCACATATTCATGGCCAAACGAATAACAGTGGATTTTTTAAATACTGTAGTAGCATTTTTTTTTTTTTTATCCATGATAGGGAGGTAAGTTTTTTTAAATGTGCTTGGAATTTTTGTCGGGATACGCTATATAACTTTAAAGATGACACGATTTAAAACTGAAAACGGGCGAATCATTATAATATAATGAAGCGTCTATCTGGTAACAAAGCTCCCAGAGACTGATAATTTTTTGTTTTTGTTTTTGGTGATTGGTTCACAGTTGTTGTTGTGGTTTGGATCACAGTTCGTTGTTTTTCCTGTTTTTCTCAATGATTTGCAAGAGGAGGATGCAATTTTTTTATTTTCATCTTATTGTCTCTTTTCTACTCGATATAAATGACAGTAATTCTCAGTGAAAAATATCCGTTTTTGTGGAATTTCGTTGAATAATTCAACCTCGGAAAAATGAGGACTGGGTTTCCGGTCGTCCTGTAGTGTAACTCGCGTTGGTGTGAGGTGGACGCTCAGGACAGTTCAAAACTACAAACGCTGCAGATTATTACACAACGGTTTATTATTTACCTGTATAGTTGCAACTTCTACGTAGATCACTGTTTTCTGTGGTCAGTAACCTACCCTCGGAGCTCTCCCGAGGAAAGCCCTAAATCGAGTGCTGGATCCGGCCCGGGAATTACGCGTCTTTAAAGTGCGCGGGATTCAGTAATTCGATGCAAACTAACGGCTGCTCATACAATGCTCCGGGGGTGGTCTCAAAAAATGCTTTAGTTTGATTCAGTTCAAAAACGTAGAAAAAACCATACCCTTCTATTGGAAGTTTTCGAGCTTCGAAAGCTTTCGGTCATTACTGACTGACAGTAATGCCAAGCTTTGCGGACCAAGTAGACCCCAAGCGGGATCTACAAACCAAAGTTTGTTAATTTTGATTCATGGTAGCTAAGAAAAGTGCGAAGTACGTTGGACGGACAGAAATTTTTGTATTCCATTTTTGAATCTACATACCTTGAAACAAAAACCATCAAATTTTGAGGGGGTTTCAAATTTTTTTTAATGCTCGATTCTAAAGTTTCATTATTGAAAATAATAGACCAAAATTTGCCCTTCTTTATTTGAGTAATTCTGCTTTGGATTCGTAGATTTCATTGTGATCAGGATTATTCGACTGTATGGTAATGGATTGCTATTTGATTATATTATATTCCACATGCAAATAATTCTATCAGAAAAAATACTCGCCGAGCGAACGGGTAAGTCATTATACACCCCTCTCATCGCTACGAGGTCTCCAGTGATGCAATGAGTTTTTTTTTACTCACAGTGTAAAAGAAGGGTCTGTAGCTATGAATATCACGTATCATCAAAGCCCCTTTTCATGCAGATTTCTTCCCAAAAAATATGAACCGTCTTTAGTTTCGTAATAACCATTTCTCCAAGGTATACAGAGGAATTTTAGCACTTTGTAATCATAGCGTGCTAACGAACAGAATTGTCTAGTTCAACCAGTTCAAACAGATCAACTGTCAGAAATTTAAATTACGATTAGAAATTGATTAGCGCACGGTGCTCCACCCCATATTCCAGGAAGCGAGACTTTGTAACCACCGTGCAAATTATTACGTCTCCTGTATTCGCAATGAATGAACTCCTGTTCTGAAAGATAGTGAAGAAGTTACCAATGAAGATAAGGTTGAAATTGCTGGTTAGTCTGTTCTATTTTCATATTGAATAGCAGACATAACTCTTTCATTGATTTTAATCCCACCGAGCACTAAGGAAACAGCAGAGTAGGTACCGTTATTAATTATAGGATACCCAATTACTTTCTCTTAGTAATCTGAGGGAAATGGAATTTCAGTTATTCCCAGCATATTATCTCGGCCTTGAACTCTGATATTTCTCTCTAATATCATTCAGTTGTTAAATCACTACTAAAGTCAGTTTGAGTATCCTTTTCAAACCTGGTTGGTACCTAAGTTGGTACCAATATTCCAGCGTTTAAAGTACTACCATCATCTAACCTTTTAGTATTTTCTGAACGAATGTTGTTCCATGCATGTTAACCGTTTAGAGAAGCTAGTGCCCGAATAGAGAAGCTATCGAACAGAATGGCGGATATCCCCTCGAGTTTTGAGGTATGAATTGGAGGGGGAGGGGGGAGTATTCGAAGGTACTTACTTTTAGTGAATTCGATGGATTGCAATGTGGAATTCGATCGAACCGCTATATCGTTTTCATTCATGGAAATGGAATTGAGGTACATGCCCCGTTTTTAATAACTGAGCATTTGCCTCAATTATAGACATTCTCAAAGTCCCTGCTATAATAAACTTTTCGCATGATAGGAAGTGATGAGCTTATAATATACGCAGTCTGAGTGAATGGAGGCTGGTTTTGGTTGGACGCTGAAGTAATGGGAATTGATGAGAACGGATTGATTGGGTAGGAAGCTAAGAAAAAACGCTGCAAATCCCTGCACAACGGTTTATTATTTTTTACAGAATACCCTCCTGTTACAGATCACAGGTCTCCGTATAGATAACCCTTCTATATAACATAATGTACTATTCTACACATGTCATGTAGATCACGGACCCTCCGTAGGTTAGTACCTAACCCCGTACTCGTTACTAGGTACCTACCTAAACCGTCGTGTAATAATTTACCTATATAGGTTTCCCCTTATACGGAGATAGGATAATGAACCGTTGTGTAATAATTTGCCCATCAATAATACTTCAACGGTTGTTCAAGTTGCAAAAGTACCTATCAACAAAATCAGCCCCTTCTTGGTAGATGAGCCGTTGTGTAATAATTTACCGTGGTGTAATAAATAATTTACCGTTGTGTAACAATTTACCGTTGTATAATAATTTGCCATTGTGTAATAATTTACCCATCAATAATACTTCAACGGTTGTTCAAGTTGCAAAAGTACCTATCAATAAAATCCAGCTCCTTCTGGGTAGATGAGCCGTTGTGTAATAATTTACCGTTCTGTAATAATTTGCCATTGTGTAATAATTTACCCATCAATAATACTTCAACGGTTGTTCAAGTTGCAAAAGTACCTATCAACAAAATCCAGTCCCTTCTGGGTAGATGAGCCGTTGTGTAATAATTTACCGTTGTGTAATAATTTGCCATTGTGTAATAATTTACCCATCATTAATACTTCAACGTTTGATCAAGATTCAGAAGTACCTACCAACAAAATCCAATAGTCCATCACTTGTCAAATGAAATAATATCGCAGAACAAACAACTCGACTTCATACAGCCATCCTTGATTATAATCAGATGCTCCTTAGTTATGATAATATCCGGGCCGGATTTATACCGTTTGATTCGCGATCGTGTTGACGAAGCTTTTTGGTGCTCACGAACGGCTGGACGTACGATGCTCCTGGTGGTCTCAAAAAATTGTTTAGCTCAAGACAAATTTAATAACATTAAAAAAAACCATACCCTTCTATCGGAAGTTTTCGAGCTATGGCGTTCTGAAAATTTTAACCCCTATTTTGAACCCCTTAGAGATGACTATGAGTCGAGCTTCGAGGACCAACTAAACCCCGAACGGAACCTATAACCCGAATTTAATCAATTTTTTTTTCATGGTAACTAAGAAAAGTGGCTCGTACGGCGAACGGCGGACAGACAGAAACATTTTTATTGCAGTTTTGGATTCTGCATACCCTGAAACGTAAACCATAAAATTTTGTGGGGGGTAAGAATTTTTTTTTCATGCTCGATTACAACGGTTCATTATTGAAAATAATAAACCAAAAAATGTCTGTCTGTCCCCCATAGGACTGTCAGCCACTCGCTGGTGATCAAAAAAAAAAAAAAATTAGCGGTATCATCTTATCCAAAACGCTAAGAAATCCAATAACATTCTAGATATCCCGAAGTTGAGACATTGTACAACTTTTCTCTCGAAGCGATTTGTTCAGAATAGATACAAACAAACTGCACCCTAAATAAGATGGAGTATCGGTTATTCTTCTTTGGTAAGTACTTTGAAAAACCGCGTTCCCATGGAAAATGAAGAGGGATGAGACACTCCTGGGACACCCTGTAGGTTCCATTGAATTGATGGGGGTAAGGGTTCAAATATCACATAGCTGAAGTATTCTTACGCAGATCATTAAGATCGTAATTTTAATGAAGCAGTCAATTGTTTCCACCCAGCACTAATTACACAACGCCTATTGGTTGACCTCGCTTACCGACCACGCCGAACCATTTATTAACGCAAACGATTGCTCCCCGCTTTAGGCTTAAAGACCAAATCTTGAGCCGCAGATTCGTCCTCGTTACCTCCCATTTTTTTAGTTTTCCATTCATTTTTTCCCCAAAGCCACTCGACGTCGCGAATTTCACGCCCCCAATTTATCTGAATCCTGAGTCCCAGTCGCTCAGTGGGCGTTCGCTCTTGGCAGACCGATCGATGATTCCTCAACTGTAGTTATAAATTCAAACAAGACCCCTTGATAATTAATATTCATCAGGTCTCAAGTGTTCTTGAGTGAGCTGTTAACGAACTTCTTCAAGTGTGTGTGTTTCCAGTAAAATCTGTAAGAGCCCTCGTCGTAACGCTTCTTGCCACCTGTATATGGATGGAAATTTATTCTTATTGAATACTTCCGAGAACGTGCAGTCGATTGATTCTAGCGAATTACCGAAGAGAACACAGTGGATGGGTTGATTCTTTTCCCTTGATTGAGGGAAGTTTTGGTAAGCACTCCTAGCTGTTATTTATTGCAATGGGACCGAAAATTCAGTAGGTACCTGGGTACGTGACTTTTTTAATTGTTTGATTTTTTCTGTTTCAGAATCCACCGTTGGATTTTTTTTTTTAATTGTGTAGGTATATTTATGTATGTTTATTTATTTATGTAAGTACGAGACACTCCGGTCGATATCTGACCTTGGCTTCGAGCTAAGCAATTCCAAATTTTGCCACAATGTTCGTAATGGCAGACAAAAGGATGAGTTCGGTGACAGTATTTTTCAAAGACAACAAAATAATAATTTAGGTATCATAATTCGATTGCGATTTCGCTGAAATCTATAAACTTACCTTAATCAACACGACAACAACAACATCAAAAGTAGGGTTAACCACCAAAAGTGGTGTGAAAATAATTCAATTGTAAAAAATATATATTTTTTTAAAGGGATTTTTTTTAAGGGGATTATAAACGGATTAATTTTAGTTTTTGGGTGTGAAAAATCGGTAAAAATTGATCTTCACCAAATATTTATATAAATTCACCAAAAGGCATAATAAAATGGTGATTCGAGAATTAAAAAGAATTTCTATTTTCAAAAACACTTTCCCAAAATTAAGTGGTTAAATTTCCGTTAAAGTAGCAATAAATCACCAAAAATTGATATGATTTCACTAAAAGTTGTATACCTATCTCCTAAAAAAAACACTCCCTGTAAAAAAAGATGCCAAGCTACAAAAGGTGTGATATCCAGGTTGTGCCAAGCACTGTGCCTAATAATCTTCCGTCCACATCCGACAGTTCATTTTCGACGTTAATTTTGAGGTATAGACTAGACTTAGCTAACAGGGTGAGGAGTGAGTTAATCTTTAGGAAGTATGCTGCTTGGCCGGTCTAGTTACTGATCTATTCAGTTCCTACACGAAGGATTCGAAGCCATCAAAATTAATGGTTCAAATTGTACGTGCCTACTAATCTTCCGTCCACATCCGACAGTTCATTTTCGACGTTAATTTTGAGGTGAGGAGTGAGTTAATCTTTAGGAAGTGTGCTGCTTGTCTGTCTACGACATATCAGGCACATAGCATGTGAATCATTAATTTTGATGGCTTCAAATCCTTCGTGTAGGAACTGAATAGATCAGTAACTAGACCGGCCAAGCTGCACACTTCCTAAAGATTAACTCACTCCTCACCCTGTTAGCTAAGTCTAGTCTCTACCTCAAAATTAACGTCGAAAATGAACTGTCGGATGTGGACGGAAGATTATTAGGCACAGTGCTTGGCACAACCTGGATATCACACCTTTTGTAGCTTGGCATCTTTTTTTACAGGGAGTGTTTTTTTTAGGAGATATCACAAATTTTGAAAGGTCGCAAGTAAGTTTGGAGGGGGGGGGGGGGGGGGGGTGAGGTATTGTTTTTCAAGACGAGGAGACTGATTTCCGATACCTAAGTTTGTTGTTGAACCTTGTGAAAACTTGTAATTTTTTGTGCTTCCAGTTGGATGTTGTTCATATAGTTGTGTGGGTACCTACTTACACAAAATAGTAAATTAAGTGAAAAGGAAGAGAGGGGGGGGGGGGAGACGACATTTTCGAACAAATGAGCACTAAACAGTTGCTATTTAGTGAGCCATGACAAGGTGTTAGTTGAGGTTGACAGCTGACCAGTTGTTCACTGCTGCGCAGACCACTTATAAATGGATAGACATCCGAGAACCGGGAATGAGAAACGGAAATGGTCCACCCGAAGCTGAAATCAATGTGGCGCAACAATATCCGAAGCCTGAATGAATGTGGTGCAACAATATCTGATCCGAAGCCTGAATCGATGAGGTGCAACGACGATATTCTCACACAAGCAATGCTAAAAATGCTTGACACTTCACATTGGAAAGGGTAGACCTCCCGTTATTCGCCATGTCACTTCGGCGTTACAGTTTTTAATTTTCGTTTTGATGGAAACACCCAAAATCACTTCACGTATTAACATGATTTGGATCGGTACTAAATTTCATAAAGATCTGTCTAGGGAAGAGGGTATATAAGTGGCGTGACAAAGAATGGGTGGAACAAACAAGCCCCCATCCCCCGGAACCCCCCCTTTGCTTGTGCGAAAACGGTTACAACTCCCAAAAGGTACTTCACCACGCCAAACCTGATCTACATACCAAATTTCATAAACATCGGTCGAGGGGAAACGGTAGAAGTGGCGTGACAAAGAATGGGTGGAAAAAAAGCAAGCCCCCTCCCCCGGAACCCCCCCTTTGCTTCCGCGAAAACGGTTAAAACTCCCAAAAGGCACTTCACCACGCCAAACCTGATCTACATACCAAATTTCATAAACATCGGTCGAGGTAAAAGGGTTGAAGTGGCGTGACAAAGAATGGGTGGAAAAAAAATGGGAAGAAAGTCACCAAACACGTATTTTGAGCCCTATTTTTCGCAGGTTTTCGAAACACCTACCGCTTCGAATTTGGTGTCAGGCGACTCAGGGTGTTTGCCCCACAAAATATGTACGCGCGAATAAAATATAGAAATAACGGGGAAGGCCCGGGAGGGGGCCAAAGTTGGCCCGATTCTTCGCTCAGTTATATTAGGCTCTAGGGCAGCCGGGCGCGGGTTCATGCTTGGCATCGCTCGGCTACCGCCTCGCTTGATAATGATGATTCATGACATGGAAACTCTGTTTCAGTAGGTAGTTCGTTTCTCAAGAGAAGTCTTGCCGGTCGAAAAGACTGAAAATCATCACAAATAACTAACCGCCTAGGTACTTTGAAAATTTCATGACTGGTACGTAGATACATGTTGAACTACTCCTAAATGATACCTATGTAATTCTTAGCGGAAGGAGAACATTCTTTTATTGAGTCTGAGGAGAGATCGCTCGGTAAAAAGTAGTGCCAAGTGACACACAGGGGCAGCACCGGCACTTCAATTATTTCTCCACTTGCGTTCCTAAGGCCTTTTTCTCTCTCTCTAGTGAGTGGAACAACAAAGTTGAACCTCGTTTTTTTTTTGCCCGTTGTCTCTCGCTTTTTTGTAGTTAGGAATTCCTTCAATTTCGGAGCGACTTCAACGTTTTCTCCCTTTTTCTGGCGCTCCCGTTGCGTGGAAATTAACTTTGTTCATAGTCATTCGGGGATATGTCTTCGTTTGTTTTTAGATTTACTGGAGTCTGAAAAAGAATATTTGCTTTCCCTCGCACAGAGGTGTACCCAGGATTGTTGTATTTTGAGGGGGGGGGGGGGGGGGTTATCGGAAATATAAAATGTAAGATTTGACTTTAAAAACAAGGGTGCATCTAAATTTAACAAAGCACTACATGAGTTAAGATAACGTAAGATAAGATAAGCTGATAAAATAAAGCACATTTATTTGGCAACAATGTTAACGAATTTTCAACAAAAAAATGAAGCTATTGCGCTGGGTCCAAAATTTTCGGAACATAAATTTTTGAAATTTTTTATAGGCAAATGTTTTCAGAGCATCCTGATTTCATCTCTAGATTTTAACAAAAATATATATTTATATATTTTTTGTGTCACTCAAGACGATATCTGACCTTGTGTGTATGATAAAAACTCCAAATTCCGCCAAAATGTTCTTACCGCCAAGCAAAAGGATTAGTTTGAAGATGAGCAGTTTTCAAAACTTCTAAGGTGGTCTAATTTAAGTTTTTAGGGGGTCAACAATCTGTAAAAACGGCTAAAATCGCGAACAGTTTACATAAATCTCTGAAAATGGTATGGAAGGGTGAGTAAAGACAGAAAAATACCATTTCAGATGTTTTTCCTAGAGAATGGGGATCAAATTTAGATTTTTGGGGGTCAAAGTTTGGTATTAATGGCTAAAATCAATATTAATCCACCTGGCATAGTGTGGGATGGTGATTTACGACAGAAAGAGCAGGGACTATTTCGATGATAAATTTTTTTTTCACAAAAAAGAGTGGGTCAAATTTGACTTTATAAGGACCACAAATTGGTAAATTGGGTCAGCGTTCAGGCGCCACAGTTCGCTCCCCATCACCGGTCATCTCGAAGTTACTTGGCGACAAATATCCTGCTGGTTCATTCTGAGTTTTAAGATTGTTGTTACTCCCCAACTTGGGTAACGAAAAACTGATTGAGGAAGTACGGACGTATCCCCCGCTCCAACCCAAATACATGACCGCTGATTTCAAAAAACAAGTGGAATAAAATATAAATTGGAGTGTCAAACAACTGATGATAAGAAGAAGATGTATATTGGTTTATTATTTTCAATAATCCCTGGAACCCCTGGAAACCTGTGGAACCGAGCATGAAAATGAAAAAAAAAAAATTACACCCACCCTCAAAATTTGATGGTTTACGTTTCAAGGTATGTAGAATGCGAAAATGCAATAAAAAACCCCAAAAACTATTACAAAAAGGTGTATTATTTACCTGTATATATGCCCCTTCGCGTAGATCACTCTTTTCTGTGGCCAGTACCAGTTCGCCCCAGGAAAGCCCTGAATAGAGTACTGGAGCCGGCCCCGGAATTAAAGTTTCATAGAAATGCGCGGGATTCAATATTTCAATAATAAATTAATTAATTATTTGTAGTTATTCTTGACGCATAAGGTAAATAATAAACCGTTGTGTAATAATTTACCTGTATTGATGCCTCTTCTACGTAGGTAGTATAATAAATCGTTGCCCAACAATTTGCCGTTCTGTAATAATTTACCGTTGTGTGATAATGTACCCAATAATACTTCAGCGTTTGTTCAAGTTGCAAAAGTAGGAACAAAATCCAAAATATCCATCATTTTTCAAATGAAATGTTATCACAGAATAACAACCCGACTTCATACAGCCATCTGTGATTATAACCTCGTGCTCCCTAGCAATGACGTCTGGGCAGAATTTATACCGTTTGATTCACGATCATGTTGACGAAGCTTTTCGGTGCACACGAACGGCTGGTCGTACAATGCTCCGGGTGGTCTAAAAAAAAAAACATTCTTTAGTTCAAGATCAATTTTAAAACGTAAAAAAACCATACCCTTCAATTGAAAGTTTTCGAGCTACGGCGTCCTGAAAATTTCAACGCCTATTTTTCCAATTGGACCCCAAACGGGATCTACAAACCAAATTTCATTAATTTCGGTTCATGGTAACTAAGAAAAGTGTGACTAATTAAGGTAACTAATGAATTATTATGAATTATTTTGTTCGACAAAAAAGTCATCCAGGGTTATATAGGAAAAACGCTGCAAATCCCTGCACAACGGTTTATTATTTTGTATAGAATACCCTTCTGTTACAGATCACATCTCTATGTATAGATAACCCGTCTATATAATATGATATATTTATGTACTATTCTATACATATTATGTAGATCGCAGACCCTCCGTAGGTTAGTACCTAACCCCGTACTCGTTACTAGGTACCTACCTAAATCACGAGTTAAATGTTGCTAAAATAATTCTGCCGATGACAAACAGTACCTAACAAAAGAAACACACATAATGAAGTTCTGAAAAGAAATTGTTGATGAGGAGTGAAAAACGCTGCAAATCCCTGCACAACGGTTTATTATTTTGTATAGAATACCCTCCTGTTACAAATCACAGCTCTATGTATAGATAACCCTTCTATATAATATGATATGTACTATTCTATTATATACATATTATGTAGATCGCAGACCCTCCGTAGGTTAGTACCTAACCCCGTACTCGTTACTAGGTACCTACCTAAATCACGAGTTAAATGTTGCTAAAATAATTCTGCCGATGACAAACAGTACCTAACAAAAAGAAACACACATAATGAAGTTCTGAAAAGAAATTGTTGATGAGGAGTGAAAAAAGTTGCAAAAGTACCTACCAACAAACTCCAGCCCCTTCTACGTAGATGGTATAATGAACCGTTGTGTAATAATTTACCGTTGAGTAATGATTTACCGTAGTAATAATTTACCCATCAATAATACTTCAACGTTTGTTCAAGTTTCACTACCTACCAACAAACTCCAAAAGAGCCATCATTTTTCAAATGAAATAATATCACAGAACAACCAACTCGACTTCATACTCCGCCAATATAATCAGGTGATCCCTACCAATGATTGGCCGTATTCACAAATTCCCATTGTGGGCGCGTCTCTGGTTACGAGATTTGGTTTGAATTGTATACAATTTCATTCACACTGGAGTCGAAAATGCCTGTCGGTGCAAACATTGGGGCCTTACTGTGAACGAACGGCTGGACGTACGATGCTCCGGATGGTCTTAAAAAACTCGCAAGTTCAAGAACTATTTAAAACCGTAAAAATATTCACGTAAAAAAATGGTATAGGCGTTTTGAAAATTTCAACCCCTATTTTGAACCCCTTAGAGATGACTCACAGTAACGTCGAGCTTCGAGGACCAACTAGACGCCGAACGGAACCTATAACCCGAATTTCATCAATTTTTTTTCATGGTAACTAAGAAAAGTGGCCCGTACGGCGTACGGCGTACGGCGGACAGACAGAAATATTTTTATTGCAGTTGTGGATTCTACATACCTTGAAACGTAAACCATCAAATTTTGAGGGGGGGTAAGAATTTTTTTTTTCATGCTCGATTCCAATGGTTCATTATTGAAAATAATAAACCAAAAGTTGCAAACATACCGTCAAATGCGCCAACTTTGTGCCAGTAACCCAACTTTGTGCCATCAGTGTTTTCCAGCACTAATCGCTATCTAGAGGCTCTCGTAGGAAAACTGGAGCTTTGGAAAAAATCCGTAGGGCAGTGCAGGTGAGTAGGTGATGATCTATGAAGTTGTGACTCTTGTCACTGCGTATCTCTGATTAGGAAAAATAGTGCTGTGGCGGTTTTTTGCAGTTCCCAACTCCATCTCGGAGTCTCCTCTGGCTTGATTATTTTGAAGCATTTGTGATTCCTGGTAAGTTTATAATTTCATTCCTATGCAATGAAAGGTAAATCAACCCAATCGGCTAGTCACAATGTCGTTACCTGTAGGTTCTACATCCACATTATCAAAAATTGAGACATACGTGTGACAACTTTGTGCCACCTGTTTTTTCTGCTTAATTCGTCCATTTTCCCCTTTTTTGCTCTCTTCCACTAAAGTGTTAGTTTTTTAAACGTTTTTCAGCCATGGGGCGTCGAATTAGAAGAAAAATGGGTGGTCGGCCATACCAAAACTATTCAGATGAGCTACTGGAGGGAGTGCTGGCAGCTGTCACTTTACCGAAGTTTTTTCGAAATTACACCCCAAGAAAATGTTTTTTTTTTCAACTCCTTGGGCTGTAAAGAGTATCACGAACAACATGGGCGTGACAACTTTGTGCCAGGACGAGTTCAGAGTGTGTTCGGATGGAAAAAATGATGTGGCACAAAGTTGACGCACTCACGTATACAACTTTGTGCCACTAAAAAAAAATTCTCCCTCCTTTCTCAAGCGGCGTGGATTTTTTTTCAACATATGATTGAATTCCTGAGATGCGCAGGTATGCTGGGTAAAATGGGCAACCTTCTAGCTCAATTATTGAGGACACCGCAGATCAAAAACCACAAAAAGTGGCACAAAGTTGGCGCATTTGACGGTACCTACCAACAAACTCCAGCCCCTTCTACGTAGATGGTATAATGAACCGTTGTGTAATAATTTACCGTTGAGTAATGATTTACCGTAGTAATAATTTACCCATCAAAAATACTTCAACGTTTGTTCAAGTTTCACTACCTACCAACAAACTCAAAAAGAGCCGTCATTTTTCAAATGAAATAATATCACAGAACAACCAACTCGACTTCATACTCCACCAATATAATCAGGTGGCCCCTAGCAATGATTTTATCTCCGCCAATTTTCCTATTGTGGGCGCGTCTCTGGTTACGAGATTTGGTTTGAATTGTATACAATTTCATTCACACTGGAGTCGAAAATGCCTGTCGGTGCAAACTTCGGGGCCTTACTGTGAACGAACGGCTGGACGTACGATGCTCCGGATGGTCTTAAAAAACTCGCAAGTTCAAGAACTATTTAAAACCGTAAAAATATTCACGTTAAAAAATGGTATAGGCGTTTTGAAAATTTCAACCCCTATTTTGAACCCCTTAGAGATGACTGACACTAACGTCGAGCTTCGAGGACCAACTAGACGCCGAACGGAACCTATAACCCGAATTTCATCAATTTTTTTTCATGGTAACTAAGAAAAGTGGCCCGTACGGCGTACAGCGGACATACAGAAATATTTTTATTGCAGTTTTGGATTCTACATACCTTGAAACGTAAACCATCAAATTTTGAGGGGGGGTAAGAATTTTTTTTTTCATGCTCGATTCCAATGGTTCATTATTGAAAATAATAAACCAAAAAACGAAAAAAAAAACTAAGAAAAGTGCGAAATACTGCGGACAGACAGAAATTTTTCTATACGATTTTCTGATTCTGCGTACCTTGAAACGTAATCCATCAAATTTTGATGGGGGGGTTAACCATTTTTTAATGCTCGATTCCAAAGGTTCATTATTGAAAATAATAATCCAAAAATTGCTGTCCGCCATACGCGCTTAGTTACCATGAACCAAAATTAATGAAATTTGCCACTCTGCATTGAATTAGCTTACTCTCCATCTCGTTCATGGGTTAGGTAGGTATTCCGGTGGTTTTTGCAGCCAGGGAGATTTCATGGAAGATTGGCCGGGGGCAGCCGTTAGCACCTGGAGCTGGGGTGGCAAAAAACGAAAGGTAGACAGGGCAAATTGATTATCCACTTGCGGTGGAACTAACTACCGTGATTAGTAGTTTTTGGACAATGTAACGAGGTTGAATAAAAAGCGTTGAAGATTCAGGGTCCCCTTGTCTGAGCCCAGTGGCCCCGGGAAATTCCCTGGATGGAACACCTTGGAGTCGCACCTGTACAGGTTGAGTCCGCCATGGTCATCCTAACGATCCTGATGAGTTTCAGGAAATGGTCTATCTGTGGTATTGATAATTTGTTGGCGGGAATGTTGGGTTTGTAAGGCGGGGGAGGGGGGGGATTAGCTGATAATAGCGCCGGATTCCGAGTTATGACCTGCGGGATTGATTACCTGTTCACTTAGGGGAAGCGGGCAGTCCAGATGGTCATACACCAGTCTGCTCGAAATCGCTCATGGATCGTCTGGTTTGGAGTGACACCACGTGCAACGTCTCAGCAGGGAAGGGTAGTCGATTTGATCGGAGGGGATACTCATTTTGAAACCCACGTATCCTAATGATGAGCGCTGAACGCGCTCCAGGTGGTCAGAATGTACCCCATAATGAGGGCAGTCGACTACCGCCGCGTATACCATAGTGGGTAAAACCATGACCTTGTAGAGGAAGACAGTCGCGGGGACACCGGAAAAGTCTGTGGTGTTTCTCTCGCCTCATTGGTGACGCTGTCAGTAAGGTCGTTGAAGGTTTGGTGGGTGCCGAACCAACTCCCAAGTCGACGGTCTCATGCACCCGCCACAGAGGAACACCGTTCATCCGATAGTCGTGAGTTGTGGAGGTAGCAACTATGTGGAATATGATCACCGAGCACTTGCTCTCATTTATAAACAAATATTGTTCTCCTTGTTTCTCCTAAATAACCATTGTCAGCTAGATATCTGTACCTACCTGCTGAAGTAGAGTTCGTTGTATTTTTATATATTCGAAAAGCTGAGATAGGTAAAGTAAAAAATATCCGTCCGACTGCTCTGCCAGCGTCGCGGACGTGTTCAGCTGTCCTCCAATGAAGGACCTGATCATTTCGCTCTTGGCTACTCATTGCCCCCTTGAGTGGAGAGGAGTTCGCCCAACAGCTACATGGGTCATACTTGGACGTGTCACCACGAGTCACGGCGGTCACCCATCCAAATACTAAGCACGCTCGAGCTATCTTCGCCACGCTTCGTATCTTAACTTAAACCGGGGTCTCACGGGAACCGGTTTATTAAAACACGTCAGGAATGACAAAGAAATAAATGGTTCAGTAATTGATACAAGTGAATCATGTATGAATAATAGAGAAAACTGAGATAGGTACTTACTTAGTAAGTATTTTATAATCAAGGTCCTTCGGAATTAGGTACCCTGTTCAAAAATAATACCTTTTAGGGTCCCTTCGAGGGTATCAAAGGACCAAAAGACCATGATGCAGAAAGTACTGCCGTGCTTCCGAAAGAAAGGCCTCAGGTCACCGTATGGGTATAGCGGAATTTGACATCGCGATTTGCTTGGACAATGAGAAACGTACAACTTAAGAGCGGTTGCAGAGAGTTTCAGATCTAGAAAACAGAGTGATTGCCCCTAATAACGGTCCTCCGCTTCTGCGAGCCGCCCATCCATCTTATATTTAGCAGTAGGATTAGAGGAGAGCGATAAGCCAAATGGAAGCACATTCATTTCTGGGGTTCCGTTCTCAGAGGCTCAACTAGAAATCTACTTCACAGTAAACGGTTCAGATTACAAATTCCGAAGTTGGAAGGCTAACGCAATTTTGCTGTTGACTATTGAAGAAACTGGTGTTCAGCTTTGCATTGAGGGGTAACCTTATTTTTCATTCGAAAGGTTAGTTTGAGATGAGACGGTGCTTATTGGTTTATTATTTTCAATAATGAACCATTGGAATCGAGCATGAAAAAAAAATTCTTACCCCCCCTCAAAATTTGATGGTTTACGTTTCAAGGTATGTAGAATCCAAAACTGCAATAAAAAACGCTGCAAATCCCTGCACAACGGTTTATTATTTTGTATAGAATACCCTTCTGTTACAGATCGCAGCTCTATGTATAGATAACCCGTCTATATAATATAATATGTACTATTCTATGCATATTATGTAGATCGCAGACCCTCCGTAGGTTAGTACCTAACCCCGTACTCGTTACTAGGTACCTACCTAAATCACGAGTTAAATGTTGCTAAAATAATACAGCCGATGACAAACAGTACCTAACAAAAAGAAACACACATAATGAAGTTCTGAAAAGAAATTGTTGATGAGGAGTGAAAAAAGTTGCAAAAGTACCTACCAACAAACTCCAGCCCCTTCTACGTAGATGGTATAATGAACCGTTGTGTAAAAATTTACCGTTGAGTAATGATTTACCCATCAATAATACTTCAACGTTTGTTCAAGTTTCACTACCTACCAACAAACTCCAAAAGAGCCATCATTTTTCAAATGAAATAATATCACGGAACAACCAACTCGACTTCATACTCCGCCAATATAATCAGGTGATCCCTACCAATGATTGGCCGTATTCACAAATTCCTATTGTGGGCGCGTCTCTGGTTACGAGATTTGGTTTGAATTGTATAGAATTTCATTCACACTGGAGTCGAAAATGCCTGAAGGTGCAAACTTCGGGGCCTTACTGTGAACGAACGGCTGGACGTACGATGCTCCGGATGGTCTTAAAAAACTCGCAAGTTCAAGAACTATTTAAAACCGTAAAAATATTTACGTAAAAAAATGGTATAGGCGTTTTGAAAATTTCAACCCCTATTTTGAACCCCTTAGAGATGACTCACAGTAACGTCGAGCTTCGAGGACCAACTAGACGCTGAACGGAACCTATAACCCGAATTTCATCAATTTTTCTTCATGGTAACTAAGAAAAGTGGCCCGTACGGCGTACGGCGTACGGCGTACGGCGTACGGCGGACAGACAGAAATATTTTTATTGCAGTTTTGGATTCTACATACCTTGAAACGTAAACCATCAAATTTTGAGGGGGGGTAAGAATTTTTTTTTTTCATGCTCGATTCCAATGGTTCATTATTGAAAATAATAAACCAATATTTCTGTCTGTCCGCCGTACGCCGTACGCCGTACGGGCCACTTTTCTTAGTTACCATGAAAAAAAATTGATGAAATTCGTGTTATAGGTTCCATTCGGCGTCTAGTTGGTCCTCGAAGCTCGACGTTACTGTGAGTCATCTCTAAGGGGTTCAAAATAGGGGTTGAAATTTTCAAAACGCTTATACCATTTTTTTTACGTGAATATTTTTACGGTTTTAAATAGTTCTTGAACCTGCGAGTTTTTTAAGACCATCCGGAGCATCGTACGTCCAGCCGTTCGTTCACAGTAAGGCCCCGAAGTTTGCACCGACAGGCATTTTCGACTCCAGTGTGAATGAAATTGTATACAATTCAAACCAAATCTCGTAACCAGAGACGCGCCCACAATAGGAAATTTGGCGGAGATAAAATCATTGCTAGGGATCACCTGATTATATTGGCGGAGTATGAAGTCGAGTTGGTTGTTCTGTGATATTATTTAATTTGAAAAATGATGGCTCTTTTGGAGTTTGTTGGTAGGTAGTGAAACTTGAACAAACGTTGAAGTATTATTGATGGGTAAATTATTACTACGGTAAATCATTACTCAACGGTAAATTATTACACAACGGTTCATTATACCATCTACGTAGAAGGGGCTGGAGTTTGTTGGTAGGTACTTTTGCAACTTTTTTCACTCCTCATCAACAATTTCTTTTCAGAACTTCATTATGTGTGTTTCTTTTTGTTAGGTACTGTTTGTCATCGGCAGAATTATTTTAGCAACATTTAACTCGAGATTTAGGTAGGTACCTAGTAACGAGTACGGGGTTAGGTACCAACCTACGGAGGGTCTGCGATCTACATAATATGTATAGAATAGTACATATCATATTATATAGACGGGTTATCTATACATAGAGCTGTGATCTGTAACAGAAGGGTATTCTATACAAAATAATAAACCGTTGTGCAGGGATTTGCAGCGTTTTTTTTTCCACTTGAGACATCCTTCGTTATTCATTTACCTACACATTTCCTCGAAAAGTCGCTAAGGCATGGCTCATTACACTAGGCGTTGAATGTCGAGACCGCGCTACTCCTCCGACCGCTGTTTTGGGGTTGTGGTGTGGGGGGGGGGGGGGGGGGGGGGGCAGCGCTGGTCCTGTGGACTGGATTGCCCACGTTGCACTTCGTTCCCGAAAAACAGAGAGAGAAATGAAAATGAGGAATGTAAATTGGGCTCGCTCGTTATTAAATAAATAAAGAAATCAATCACGATTCACAACTAGAGGATGCATAGGAAAAAATAAAACTAAATAAAACTAGAGAAAAATATTGCAACAGTACTATTTAAATTGTTTTTTGTTGTTGTTGACAAGCAGTATAAGCACCGAGTAGACTCCTGATGAAACACTAGCGCTCCCCATGGTGGTTATAAGAGTAGCGCGATCTCGTCATTGTTTTTGATGAGGAGGTATAACTCGCCGTCCATACAGCGTAGTTTCCCCCTCTCCACTCAAGAAAGGTAGGGAGGCAGCGTGAAAGGTGCCACTGGAGTTTATTACGCCATGCTTCCAGGAGTTTACGATTCGTTTTCCCGAATCGACCGTCCCATCAGCCGCGTGTCAAAAAGATGGGGAAAGAGCCCGGATCCGATATAAAATTGGACGGGATTTCCATATACCGTCACAACAATAATTTAACGTCTAGTGTAGTTTCATTACCTATACTTACTGACTCTTCATTATTCAAAACCACTGATCAAAGCTCTGACGATGATTACAGCTTTTACCCCGAGAGAAAATGAGTTAGGAGTGAACTCGTAGAAACTCGTTATATCTTTTTACCTACAGGGGAAACATACCACGAACGAGTGGAAACTCACGAGAGAGGTAAAACTGAGGGACGACCTCATTATATATTGACTCAGCGTCCCATTCTCATAGACTTCGCCCGTCACGGAGATAATATTCTCCGAGTAAGTAAACAGATGCTCACTCTCGACACTAAGTTCTCAGTTTCCCCTCCCTCGCGTTCCAAGTCGCCTTTATTGCCCCCATCGCCAGAACGGTCGCTGACAGTCCTCTTTTTTACCCCGGGCGAACTGAGTGGAGATTCGCACGGAGTACAAAAAACGCTGCAAAGTACTTGCCACGTGGGTTTATTATTCTATTGGACATACCTACAGAAATGTTGGATGTTCATTTATTGTTTCTTTCATGCGTAATAATCGAAATAGCTATTTTGGCCCCTAAAACACAAATCAGGTACGCCCCTTTTTTTTAAACTATCTTTGATCACTGGTAGTGCCATTTAATCGTCTTGATCCGCATATTGACACTTTTCCAGTGTTATAATACAAATTTATGGTGATTTCAGACGATTCACCAGGTTTTTCACTCATAAAAAATCAATTTTGGGAGTTGAACAATTGGTAGAACTCAACTTTCCACTCTTTGGTCAAAATCGACTTCATAGCGGTCTTCTCATCCCCAAAAACATGGAAAATGATATATCTCAAAAGCTCATGTTACTGAAATGTTACTAAAACACAAAAAGTACCTATTTTTATACACATTTTCACTTCAAACACCCCTGGGTATATTCCGATCGGCCTGCAAAGTTTCGGGACACAACTAGGGCCCAGATGGAGCATGTGTGCGATAGAACGACTTTTTTAGACCGAAAATGAAGCCAGTACACGTGATACCCTGTAACACCTCGAAACGGAAAAGAAAAAATTTTGAGGGTGTGTTATAAAAATTTTTTGCTGAGCGAATACATAGGTGTATTATTCACTGAATAATAAACCAAAAATAGGTTTTAGAAGTAAAGAATTGGAAAAAACGTTGCTAGCAGTTCGTTCGGTAGTTTTATAGGAGAACTTATTTCTCACATTATTCTGAAGCATTTGTTTAGGACGTCGTTGGTTAGGTATATACTTCTTGTAATTAGTTTACCGAACCTCATTCCAGTATTCAAGAAATCACGTCTTGTTCTAAGTGGACTGAGCGAGTCGCTTATCGTACCGCTCGGATCGTTTTATCGGGGTCGCTCATTTCGCGACCAAATTCGCTTCGTCGCCCTGCTTGGGTGACCATAGTGGGAGTCGAGAATCTTCGAGAGCGGTTACATAATTTTGGTTAAAACTGTTGCCTATCGAATGAATCATCAATTTATATGTAAATTCAGCCAGTCAAGTGACAGCCCATGAAATACTATTTCATAGCGACCGAGCGAGGGCCTGGCAGAAAACAAGAACCGAACGTAGGTACTGCACTATCAAGTAATCAAGCAATTGTTTGAAACCAGTTTGATTTTGGTCGCTCACTCTTCTTGTGACTCCGCTGTAGTTTCTTGTGATCTCCCGTTCTCGGGTTCGCTTTATGATTTCCAGTAAGCAAATTTACGTAAATCCATTAAATTGAAGTGATGCAAATATGGTCGAAAAATAGTTATGTCCATATTTACGAAATTCCAGGCGAAATCTGTGATAGAGGAATTCCAAATTCTACAAAACGTTTACCATTTGTTACAAGAGGAATGATGAATTAAGAGACTTCTTGGGTCAAAAATCGGTATATAGGTATATGTACTATATATATATATAATATAGCTTGTGTGTGTGTGTGCGCGCGTGTGTGTGGGTGTGTGCGTGAGTGTTGCAGCGATTTGCGACCGTTGAATGGATAGTTATTTGGGTTTTGTTGAGGATCGGTCAATAAAGAAGTCAAGTTCCCTACGATTCGGCCGTTTATTCAGCAATTCCCATATGGCTTGGTGTTGTATCTCGTTTGGCTGATATTATCAAAGAATGCCATAGTTGCTATGAGTGGGTGTGAGTTTCTTACTATCCCACTAATGGATATGGTGTAGCGATTTTCGACCGTTGATTGAAAAGTTATTCGAGTTTTGTTGAGGATCAGTCAATAGTATGATAGGCCAACAGGTCGGTAGTAGGATATGAAAATAGTTTACAGTTATGTTACTGTACAACTAATAAATAAATAAAGGCATTCAAGAACTATTTAAAACCGTAAAAATATTTACGTATTTAGAACAAGGAGAGCAAATATGAAGTCGATTTAGACCAAAGAGTGGGAAAAAAAGATTGTAACGAAGTTCTAGTCTTTAATTTACGTTAAATTTTTGTCTAAAACCGTCGTTAATCCGCGCACAGTTTGGGTCCCCATTCGGGTACACAGTTGGGTCCTAGGTGTGCTCCGAAGCTCGGCAGCCCGATCGGAATAACCCAGGGGTGTTATGGGAGAACATTGGGTGTAACAATAGGAGGTTTTGAGGTTCTCTTTAAGGTTTTAGTGAACATGAGCTTGTGAGGTTTCGCTTTCCATGTTTTTTAGGGCGAGAAGACCGAATATGAAGTCAATTGTGACCAAAGAGTGAAGAATTTGGGTTGGAACGGAAGTTCCGCTCCCAAAATTCATTTTTCATGAGTCAGAAACCTGGGAAGTTGTCTGAAATCACCGTAAATTTGTATAACACTACAAGTAGTATCAACAGGTGAATCAACACGATTAAATGATCAAAGTTTTTGTCAAAAGTAGGAGCCTAATGCGTGCTTTGGAGGGCCGAAACTGGGTGGAAACCATCAGGAATAGCTATTTCAACTATTGCACATGAATGAAACAGTAAATGAACCATTTCTGTAGAATATTAAACCCATGTGACAAGGACGTTGCAGCCTTGTTTACTCAGTTATCTGCACATATACACTGCGCAGTTAAACTGCGCGTGTGTGGACCGCTTTAGGAAGCAAAATTCAAGAGATAAATAGAAACTGTAAATCGAGATCGGGTTGGTTTTAACAGCATCGACAATGATAGATAACTATGTCACTGTTGAGGTCGTTACACTTTAAGTATATCAATAATAAATTAGTCCTGAAATGAATGACTGTATGTAATAGCACCTATTATTTATAAAATGAAGTACCTACCTGTTGGAATTCCTTTTTCAGAAAGTCCAAGGTAGGTATTCAAGAAACTGGGCATTAACAACATGAATGTAATATAATCATGCAAATCCATGGAAGGGGCAAAATTAATTATAATAATGGAAATTAACTCGACAAACCAACTCCTTAAGATCAGTTTATTAGATAAATGCAAGGCATAAAGCGTGTTCTTGTTCGCTGATAAGCCCTATAAGGGAGGTTAAGAGCTGAGGGAACGACCTGATGTTCTGAAATTGCTAATGTCATCTTTAAATGTTGCTGGGAGCCGCAGAACCCTGGGAAGGTAGATAAGTTATGAACTCGAGAACCTGGAAGAGAAGGAGAAGAGAATAAATGAGGCTGAAAGAAAGATGATAAAGGAAGATTAAGAGAGCGAATGTTGGTGCAGGTGGGGGTGATGGAGGGTGAAAGACGATCCACCAGTTCTGAAGGTGTACTGTGTTTCACAGCAAATTCGACCCTTCGTGCTCCCTTCTCCACTTCTCACATTGTTATTGAAAGCGGTCTCAAACTCTTCGCAACCTATGAGATAAGGAAGGAACCTCGGTAAGGTGAAGCGGGTACAGGAAACGTGAAGCGAACCAAGGATATATTAAGTTGGGAATTATATTGAGTTCAAAAATTGCTTTCTTCACTAAGGCAGCGTCATTTTGACGTCAGTAGAGAAATATTCGAACAGCAAATTCTGATGGCATGAAGAGCCTACAACAAAATTTCGGAACGTAAAGAACCGAAATTAACTGATATCAATTTTGGTGGGGCCATTACCGGTGTCCGGCTCCGCTCCCAGTCCTTCCAACGGTTTTACCCTCAAAATTACCTGTTTTTGGATCGCCGGCAATGGGCCGCTCCCTGGCTCCGTCATGACACTAAAAACTATGACTTCAAAATTCAAGTAGTTATAGACCCATTCGAATGGTCGTTTTTCGCGGAACAGTGGCAGCACCGCGACATACCGTCTGAGTCCAACTGTAGGCCTCTCTGACAATCGGCGAATATAATTCTGTTGAATGATTACTGAGAGTCAATATGAATCCTCCCACCAGAGCGGAAGACAACTCGGGTAGAGATCGGCCCTCTGAAAATGAATAAGATCTCTAGACCCTCCGATTAGTTGTTGATATAACAGCAACTTAAATCCACCGTACCGTGAATAATAATTCACAATCAATATGAGGGAAATGAATCAAACATACTGTTGTCGTTTTAGGTGAGAGGTGAGATGAGGAGAGATGATGCGAGAGAAGGATGATGATACATCGAACCTAGTACTCTTGGTTACCACCAATAGAGTGCTAGGAGGATATGCCCAGTGGATATACCAGTCTGGGATCTTTTCGGACGTGCCCAGTGGGTATCACCAGTCTGGGATCTTTTCGGACATGCCCAGTGGATATACCAGTCTGGGATCTTTTAGGTTGTCGGGATATTTGCCCAGTGGTTACCACCAGTCTGGGATCTTTTAGAGTAAGGAGAGAGAGGAGGCCTGAGCTAGGAGGAGAGATAAGTCATCGACTTGAGGAGAGCGCAGAATGAAGTAGAAGGCTAAGGAGACGAGTTTTTATAGTCTAGGGACTATTCTCCCTCCATCCTCCATACTAGTTGGAGGATGGTGGGGATCCCTTCCAGCTCGACCCTTCCAGCTCTCTGGAGCTACCTGCGCCTGACTACGTCTGCCACTTCATTTACTCGTTTATTCGCAAGATCTTAATAAGTTATATTGAGTGATTCTGGGAGGATATCAGGACAATAATCAAGCCACTGATCCCAATCATACCGACTTGGCGGGTGGAAGGCACGGGTCTTCTCGTCAACTATGTAACTCAAGTCCACAGTTTGGGGGGGTGAGGTCTATTAAAAATACTGCCACTGATCCCATCGAGAGCTCCCACGTGGAATCAAATCGATAATGTTAACAGCAATGCTTAACAATTTCCTTCACTTTTTATTGGCAGGGATCGAGCTTCAAGCAAAAACCCGTCATTTGGCCTCTTGCAGAATCGATCTAAAATCAGTTTCATCCAGCAATTTTTCTAGGGATTTAACAATAATTGACGATACCATAAGTAAAAATTACCGATATCATTATTATATTTCAGAAACCAGATACGAAACCAGGAAATAATACCTAATATACCTATCAATATTCCACGTTTTTAGCGGTAATACACCCCACCCCGTACAGTGTCTATGTCACAACCTAAACCAGGCTCAGTCTTCTTAAACTCCACACCGACGGTCAAGTTGGATGTAAGGTTCTCGGATTCCTTGAACGGGTGCTTCGTAGAATATGTATTGAATCCTGGTTCTTCACATTCATATTGTAATTCATTCGGTTTTTATACCAGTTTGTAAGTTCAGTCATTTGAGCATGGAGCATTAATTTATTGGACAGTTCGTTGAATTCGTGGAATTGGAATGGAAGTGGGAGTCGGTTAAGGAGCTTTCTTTTCATGATCAATGGAACCTTCTCTGAGTTCATCAGTGTGAAATTTTTCTTTGTGCTAATACTCGGCGCGCCGCGCGATTATGACCGGCAAACAAATTCACGTAGAACTTGGAAAAACAGGAATTAGATAAATAAAAAAAGTAAAATAATATTGAATCCACGTCACTTGATGGCGCTGGTTTGCATAGTGGTTACTAAATAAATCTTATAGTTCGTAAAACTTGATAAAATGCAGAGTAATATGCCTCTGGGTGTGTTGGCTCAGTTTCACGCTTTCTTCAAGGTTCTCAGTTGCTGATAAGAGGAAGGGGTTCGTTCAGAATCTGAGGACTTGGGTTGAATTCCTACCTGAGGGTAGTTCATTATGCATTTTTTCTGATTCCTATTCTACTTTCCACATAAATTTGCAATAGAAATTTATTGAAAGATTTTACCGTGTTCAGTGCAGTTTACATGTTGAAGGTGAGTGTCGGGCTGTTTCTTAGTAATTTCTGTAGTCTGACGTTAAGATTAAGATTAAACTTTTTCACTTTTTCAGGTGGTACACTTCCTTACCTAACAAATTTTCCTATGGATTGGTGTCAAAAACTACCAGTTGACTGGCTATATGGTTCATTATTCTCCGAATAATACACATATATATTATATTCCGTTGGGAAAATGTTTTTGGAACACCCTCTCAAAATTTTTTCTTTTACGTTTCAAGGTGTGTAGATTCCGAAAATGCAATGTCCGTCCGCCATGTCATCGATATCTACCTTAATTTCGGTTTAAAAAATCGTTCTTTCGCATACAGGTTCCACCTCCTTGCGCCTTAGTTGTGTCTTATCTCGGCAGCCCGATCGGAAAACACCTAGGAGTGTTATGGGTGAAAATTGGTGCAAAGTTAGGTATTTTTGAGGTTTTAATGAACTTGGGCTTGTGAGGAATTGTTTTCCATGTTTTTTATTTTTATTTTTTATTTTTAGGGTGAGGAGACCAAATAAAGTTGATTTTTACCACTGAATGAAGGATTCTAACGAGTTCTAACACTCAAAATTCAATATTTATGTGTCAAAAACCTGTGAAAATGGCTTTAATCACCAGAAATTTGTATAATAACACAGAAGGTCGTATTGACTGGTGAATCAAGACAATTCAATGACAGTTTCACGGATCGAAAATGATTTGTCAGAAATAGCAACTTAATTTTCGAGTTTAAAACCGTCAATTATAGGTTTGTGGCTCTCTTCACTGAGGTCCCAATCATGCCATATTCAGCCGAGAATAAGAAACCAGAAAGAAAATAAGAAAGAAGTAAGGATTAGAATGAACTGGTGTTTTCCCGTGTTTCGTTTATTGGACATCGATCATCAATTGAGGCAGAACTTCAACTTGTCAACTTTTGCTTCCAAGCCTACTAAGGTAGGGAAGCTCTTTATTCACTTCTGACTTTGACATTAGTTAGTGATATGTAGCGGCGTGTGGAAATCGCCACCGAAAAGTTCAAATTAACAGAACCTGGAAGAAGATAAATGATCTAGTCTACAGCTCTTAGGCCCAGCTGGCTTGGATTATTCAATCGCTGCACTTCATGATCCGGTAAGTACCTACTTCGAAATTTACCAAAAATACCGTTTCCCCTTTTTATTGAATGAGCCTTTTTATTGTCAAACGCATTCCTTGAAGACAAAATCCTTAGATATCACTTGTTGACGTTTACCAGTGGTATCTACTTCGGTTTTCGGGCGATTAATTTTTTGTTTTAAACATTATAAGTACCCATTTAAACTTTCAGATTGATTTTGAAATGTTTCACGTAGGTAGGTCTCATGAGATAATAGGTAGGTATCTATTATGTTTGAATCCCGAAATCACTCGAAAGTCAAATTTCTAGATGTGCCCAATAACTGGCAAAACCAGTACGTGGTGCTGTTTGTTTTCGGTACGAATATTGAGGTTAAAAATAGTAATCGCCTTAATTTGAAATTCAGGGTTTTGGAGTAAGAATTTAACTTTAATAGTCCAATAACTGCTGGTAGATTCACCCAAGTTCGTCATTGCTATATTCAAGTTTGCCACTACGACATCAAAGTAGCGATGCACTATAGAGGTTAATTTGGACGTCGGTTGGGTAGGTCTTGGGAGGCTGTGGCCGTTGCACTACGAAACGGACATGAGGCTGAAAGGGGGTGTGGTCTTTGATGCCACTTGTCGAACCAATAGCGCGAATCTACCTCGTTAGTGATATTGGAAACCTATCCACTGGTATTCAAACCTTTTACGGTAAGGGCTCGTCAGCTCTAATCTGCCGCCACACGGCGTTTCCTCTCCTGCTGAGTACCGAGTACGACCAGCAATCCTTTTCTCAGGGGGAAGGGAGAGTTATACAAAGGTTGTCTATTTCCACTAATACACGAAAAATATACTGTAATACCATTTCCGGTGATCGCACCATCGTCAGTAACTAACAACAACTTATAGGTACAACACTAAATTATAAAGTTACCTACTGTTTGTTACTGACAGTGGTTTGATCACCGAAACCGGTATAACCGCATATTTTTCGTGTAATAGTGGAAACAGACAACCTTTCATTATCTCGGTTTTTGGTTTATTATTCTGTAAACAATACACCTATCTATTTGCGCAGCAAAAAACTTTTTTTAACACCCCCTCAAAATTTTTCTTTTACGTTTCAAGGTGCGTAGATTCCAAAAATGCAATGTCCGTCCGCGGTACGTCGTATCATCCATATAATATCTCCCTTTATTTTCGGTATAAAAAATTCGTTCTTTCGCAAACACGCTCCATTTGGGCCCTTGTTGGTTGCGAAACTTTGCAGCCCGATCGGAAAATACCCAAGGTTGAATGACACTATTAGTGATCAAAGATAATTTGTCAAAATTAGGAGCCTAATGCGAGTTTTGAGGACCAAAATTACAGGAAACCATCAATAATACCTACCTATTTCAGTTACTGCACATGAAAGAAAAAATAAATGAACAGCCAACATTTCTGCGTAGGTATGGTCAATAGAATAATAAGCCCGTGCGACAAGGACATGGCGGCGTTTTTGATATTGAAACGGTCCACGATTTCATCGCGAGTGATTTGCCTCAGAGATATCCCTACAATGATTGAATCACATAAATATCAGTCCGTATATCTAGATCATTAGCATCTGGCACTGGTGCTAATTTTGGTTTATTTTGTTTTCAATGTTTGATAAACCTTTGGTTCATGAAAAAAAGATCAACCCCCCCCCCCCCCCCCCCACCCACCGACGCCTTCACAAAAAACTACAGTTTCTGTTTGAAGTTACTTAGAATCCGAAAATGGAATAAAAAAAGTAGCGTATCAACAGTTTCCTGTACAGATACCTTTTTTGCGTACAACAGTTTATTGTCCTGTATAGATACCTCATCTGCGTAGAACACCGTTTCCTGTTGTCCGTATTTTTCACCACCATATCTCCTGTAACGCGACATCCCCTCACCAAACAAGCCGTTTTTGAAATATTGTGACGGCCGCTGAACCGTATAAGACCCTCGACGTAATCCAAATTGTTCATGTAATTTGGATTATTCGTTTGGCCATAAACAACAAACTTGTACCTACCAACAAAATCCAAAATGTCCATTATTATTCAAATTAATAAAGAACGAAAAAAACCGCTGCAAATTACTGCACAACGGTTTATTATTTACCTGTATAGATGCCCCTTCTGCGTAGATAGTATAATAAACCGTTGCATAATAATTTACCGTTGTGTAATAATTTATCGATGTGTAATAATTTACCCAATAATTCTTCAACGTTTGTTCCAGTTGCAAAAGTACCTATCAACAAAATCCAAAAGAGCCATCATTTTTCAAATGGAATAATATCACAGAGCAACCAACTCGACTTCATACAGCCATCCATGATTATAATCAGGTACTCCTAGCGATGATAATATTATCTGGGCCTGATTTATACAGCTTGATTCACGATCATGTTGACGAAGCTTTTCGGTGCAAACGAACGGTTGGTCGTACGATGCTCCGGGTGTCTCAAAAAATGCTTTAGTTCAAGATCAATTTAAAAATGTTTAAACAAAACCATACCCTTCTATTGAAAGTTTTCGAGCTACGGCGTTCTGAAAATTGCAACCCATATTGTTCACCCCTTAGAGATGGCTCACAGTGACGCCGACCTTCGCGGACCAACTAGAGCCCAAACGGGACCTACGAACCAAATTTCATTAATTCTGGTTCATGGTAACTAAGCAAAGTACGAAGTACGGCGTACGGCGGACAGATAGACAATTTTCTTATTGCATTTTCGGATTCCTACATACCTTGAAACGTAAACCATCAAATTTCGTAAACTTTTTTTCCCATGCTCGATTCCAAAAGTTCATGACTGAATGTAAAAAACCAATATAACCGGACAACCAACTCGATTTCATACAGCATGCGAGATTATTATCAGTTGTTCCTTAGCAACAACATCTGGGATGGCGTATAATTTTTAGACACCATACTATTATACTACCATCATAATTACGAGTGTGAATTATTCACACGCATTATGACGAAGAGGCCTCACTGTGATCGAAGGGTAGGACGTACAAAAGTACCTCCTGATGACCTCAAAAAATCCCCAAGTTCGGAATAAGTTAAGGATTTCATGAAAATCACACGCTTCTGTTGAGTTTTCTAACTACGACGATTTGTAATGTCAACCCCCATTTTTCACCCCTTAGAAATTAATACAGCAACGCCGTGCTTCGCGGACCAGCATGGCCCCAAATGGGATCTACAAACCAAATTTCATTATTTTCGATTTTGGTTTATTATTTTCAATAATGAACCATTGGAATCGAGCATGAAAAAAAAAATTCTTACCCCCCCCTCAAAATTTGATGGTTTACGTTTCAAGGTATGTAGAATCCAAAACTGCAATAAAAATATTTCTGTCTGTCCGCCGTACGCCGTACGCCGTACGGGCCACTTTTCTTAGTTACCATGAAAGAAAATTGATGAAATTCGGGTTATAGTTTCCGTTCGGGGTCTAGTTGGTCCTCGAAGCTCGACGTTAGTGTCAGTCATCTCTAAGGGGTTAAAAATAGGGGTTGAAATTTTCAAAACGCCTATACCATTTTTTAACGTGAATATTTTTACGGTTTTAAATAGTTCTTGAACTTGCGAGTTTTTTAAGACCATCCGGAGCATCGTACGTCCAGCCGTTCGTTCACAGTGAGGCCCCGAAGTTTGCACCGACAGGCATTTTCGACTCCAGTGTGAATGAAATTGTATACAATTCAAACCAAATCTCGTAACCAGAGACGCGCCCACAATAGGAAAATTGGCGGAGATAAAATCATTGCTAGGGGCCACCTGATTATATTGGCGGAGTATGAAGTCGAGTTGGTTGTTCTGTGATATTATTTCATTTGAAAAATGACGGCTCTTTTGGAGTTTGTGATAGGTAGCGCAACTTGAACAAACGTTGAAGTATTTTTTATGGGTAAATTATTACTTCGGTAAATAATTACTCAACGGTAAATTATTACACAACGGTTCATTATACCATCTACGTAGAAGGGGCTGGAGTTTGTTGGTAGGTACTTTTGCAACTTTTTGGTTTATTATTTTCAATAATGAACCATTGGAATCGAGCATGAAAAAAAAATTCTTACCCCCCCTCAAAATTTGATGGTTTACGTTTCAAGGTATGTAGAATCCAAAACTGCAATAAAAATATTTCTGTCTGTCCGCCGTACGCCGTACGCCGTACGGGCCACTTTTCTTAGTTACCATGAAAAAAAATTAATGAAATTCGGGTTATAGGTTCCGTTCGGCGTCTAGTTGGTCCTCGAAGCTCGACGTTACTGTGAGTCATCTCTAAGGGGTTCAAAATAGGGGTTGCAATTTTCAAAACGCCTATACCATTTTTTTACGTAAATATTTTTACGGTTTTAAATAGTTCTTGAACTTGCGAGTTTTTTAAGACCATCCGGAGCATCGTACGTCCAGCCGTTCGTTCACAGTAAGGCCCCGAAGTTTGCACCGACAGGCATTTTCGACTCCAGTGTGAATGAAATTGTATACAATTCAAACCAAATCTCGTAACCAGAGACGCGCCCACAATAGGAATTTGTGAATACGGCCAATCATTGGTAGGGATCACCTGATTATATTGGCGGAGTATGAAGTTGAGTTGGTTGTTCTGTGATATTATTTAATTTGAAAAATGATGGCTCTTTTGGAGTTTGTTGGTAGGTAGTGAAACTTGAACAAACGTTGAAGTATTATTGATGGGTAAATTATTACTACGGTAAATCATTACTCAACGGTAAATTATTACACAACGGTTCATTATACCATCTACGTAGAAGGGGCTGGAGTTTGTTGGTAGGTACTTTTGCAACTTTTTTCACTCCTCATCAACAATTTCTTTTCAGAACTTCATTATGTGTGTTTCTTTTTGTTAGGTACTGTTTGTCATCGGCAGAATTATTTTAGCAACATTTAACTCGTGATTTAGGTAGGTACCTAGTAACAAGTACGGGGTTAGGTACTAACCTACGGAGGGTCTGCGATCTACATAATATGCATAGTATTATTATATTATGCATAGTACATATTATATTATATAGACGGGTTATCTATACATATAGAGCTGTGATCTGTAACAGAAGGGTATTCTATACAAAATAATAAACCGTTGTGCAGGGATTTGCAGCGTTTTTTCTTCATCAATTCATTAATTTTTGGTAACTAAGGCGGAACGTTCCTAATGGAGAATGAACAGCAATTTTTTATACTGAATTGTAGGGTTTTTTATACCACCCGGTTACGGTGCACATCCAGCCCTTTGTTCACAGTAAGGCGCTGAAGTTTGAACCGAAAATCTTCGGCTGGATAAGTGTGAATCATACGATATATATTTATCTGATAGAGAACAGTTGATTATAATCACGCATGCCTGTATGAAATCGAATTGTTTTTTCCTTGATATTTTCACATTTGAAGAAGACTTTTATTTGAGATTTTGTTGATAGGTACTTTTTTACCTAACACAAGGCCTATAAAGGTAAATAACAACCCGTAGTATAATAATTTGCAGCGTTTTCGATGAAGTTATGACACTGCAATGGGCATCAAACATTGATGGTACCCATGAATGTTTGGACACGAAGCCGTGTCAGGACATTTTGAATCCCTAGATCGCCATCCTGATCACGTACATTAATTGATTTGAATATATAGTAGGTATGTAACCGCAGCGATGTCGATCAATCAACAACACGTTAACACTTGCTTATTATCAGAGGTGAACAGCCAATCGCTGGTCAAGTAGGCACATGCAAGCTTTTCAAAGCTTGCGTAGGTCGTATCGACTCAGGTGGGCGACGTTTAGCGCGGCCTAACAACTTCGCGGGGTAACTAAGTATAGCAACTCATGTTTTTCCAGGTGCCCAACTTAATTCTAGCCTGCAGTTACAGTGAAATCAATATTATATAGGTATTTCATCTGGTAGTCCTAGATTAATATTATTTATAACGTTTCTGTTGGGGGCGCTTCAAGTGACTTAAACCAGAACTGATGAGTTTGTTCATCTTGTGATCCTGGCAGCACTGATGACTGTGTTGGTGTGTTTTCACCAGGGCATTTTTGGGGGCTGTGTGCTTGCCAGGATTAATTTCAACGTGCCGGCCTGTATTACCCGCCACACACCACTGTTCATGTCCCCTTTGCTGCCTACAACTACATGCTCCAGCGCCCTCTACCGGATGCCACGCGTAGCCTTCCTCCAGAATTCGTCATTCGACTTCTTTGCCGATCCATCGTCTTCCCTCAGGCACCGTTTTTCGGCTCACCAATGCCAGTGAAGTTTGGTAGATTTTATCTTAACATTTAATTATTCATTTATATTTTCCTGAGTTTACAACTCCTTTATTCAGCTATTGTAAATTGGCTTAGCCGTACCTACTATAAAATAAAATTTAAAAAAAACTTTCGTTCCTCTCTTTGGATTGCAATTATGTTGCGGTAGTCGCTTTATTTATTGTGACCACAGGATAAAACAGATTCCTAATTATATTAAAACGATGTCGGATATCGACCTGCCGCGCTATGAAGCGAAAATTCGTATTTATTTTAACAATACTTTTATAGTATCGTATGTATGAATGTGTATAGTATATTTTTATAGCACGCACGCACGCGCGCGTACGCAGGCACACACAGACAGACAGACACGGAGATATGAATAATAAACCTTTGTGCACTAATATTTTGCCGCATTTTTATTCCATTTTCGGATACTAGGTACCGTGAAACAGAAACCATCAAATTTTGATGGGATGCTACTTTTTTTTCTTTATTCCAAAGGTTCATTATTGATAATAATAAACCAAAATTAGGTTACTATAAATCAGAACAGCCGTGCTAAAGCATGTTCCACATTTCTCTGTCGCAGTGTACTAGGTAGGAATGCATCTATTTGAATGTCAGTAAACTAGCTACTTACACTTTTGGGGAAGGGGGGATTCCACTGTTACTAATAGGTTTTCCAGTATCAATGCAACACTTCGTTAATTCTAAAGAATCCAAGCTCCTCTTTCTCACTGTTCTTTCTCCACTTTGTTCGCATTTAACGGTTGAACTCAACCTTTCTTTCTCTAAATTGAAAACCTTCAAGCTATTTCATTTTTATTGCATTTAGAAGAGATTCAATCATCAGCTCTTCGCCTAATCGTTTCAAGGGTATTAGCCAAGTAGTTGAAAATTCCACTTCTTGCGAAACTCCCTTGTACAGATCCTCAATAATTATTGAACTCGAACGCCTCACACTGCATTCCGTCTCATAGAAAGGACTCCAATCTGTATTGCATAATAAAAGTTCTTTCTGCCTGTAAGTACATTGGTTGATTTTTTCACAATTATGTCATGTTTCTTCTTCATTCAACGCCATTTGAAGACGATCGACATGAGTATCTCGAATTATCTCAACTTTTCTCAACACCAACCGCATTTTCTATTGTTGTGGTTTGATTAGATGAGAGGGGATGGTGAGGTACGGGACATGCCCAGTGGACAGTGGCGTAGCCAGGGGGGGCGGGGGTTAGTGGGGGTCATAACCCCCCCCCCCCCCCCCCATTGGCTCGAAAACTTTACCACAAATTAAAATTAAATCTTAAGAATAATTTCAAAATACTTATCAAAATAGTCCCTCACTGTCATCATCCCACACTCCAGGTGAATTAATATTGATTTTAGCCCTTAATACCAATTGTTGACCCCCAAAAATCCTAATTAGACCCCTATTCTGTGTGAAAAACATCTGAAATGGTATTTTCCTGTCTTCACTCATCCTTCTATACCACTTTCAGTGATTTTATATATAAATTTTAGCCGTTTTTACCAATTTTTGACCCCTAAAAACTCAAATTTGACCCCCCTTTGATTTTGAAAATTGCTCATCCTTTTTTTTTGGCAATAATAAACATTTGGCGAAATTTAGAATGTTTATCACATACCCAATGTCAGATATCTTCTGGAGTGACACATAAATAAACATAGATAATATGCGTATGAATTTTTGTTAAAATCTAGGGATGAACGGATTTGCCTATTAAAAAAAAATCAAAAACTTATATTCTGAAAATTGTGAACCCATTGCAAAAGCTTCATTTTCTTTGAAAACTCGCGAACATTGTAGCCAAATAAATTTTTTTATTTCGTCAGTTTATCTTACCTAACGTTACCCGTAGCATTTAGTGCTTTGTTAAATTTAATTTAAATTCAGCTTTGTATTGTCAAACCTTATTAGGGATTTTTTAAAGAAAATAAAGCTATTGCAATGGGTAACATTTTCAGAACATGCATTTTGAAATATTTTTGTAGGCAAATCCGTTTCAGAGCATCCTCAGGGTTTATCCCTAGATTTTAACAAAAATTTATATATTATGTATATATATTTATGCGCCACTCCAGATGATATCTGTCCTTGGGTTCGTTATAAAAATTCCAAATTTCTCCAAAACGTTTTTATTGCCAAAAAAAAAGGAGGAGTTCGAAGATGAGCAATTTTTAAAAATTTCAAGGGGGTCAAATTGGAGTTTTTAAGGGTAAGAAGTCGGTAAAAACGACTAAAATGGCAAACAATTGATATAAAATCACTGGAAGTGGTGTGGAAAGGTGAGTATAAAGATAGAAAAATACCATTTCAGTTGTTTTTCACACAGAATAGGGGTAAAATTTTGATTTTTGGGGGGGTAAAAAATTGGTAGTAGTGGCTAAAATCCATATTAATTCAGCTGACGTAGTGTGGGATGGTTAATAACGAAGGAGGGGCTATCTCGATGATAATTTTTCTCAGAAACAGGTGGGTCAAATTTGACTTTATTAGGGTCAAGCATTGGTAAAAATGGGTAAAATCACGAAAAAATTACATAATTTTAAGAAACGTGGTATGGTTTCTCGCTGTATCATCTTTTTACACAATAGCAGGAATATTTCTCTGAAAATTCGCTCTTATAACCATGCTGCATGACGGGAAATTTTTCTATTTCCGATAACCCCCCCCCATTCAACAATCCTGGCTACGCCACTGCCAGTGGATATACCAGTCTGGGTTCTTTTCGGGATGTGCCCAGTGGATATACCAGTTTGGGTTCCTTTAGGACGTGCCTAATGGATATACCAGTCTAGGATCTTTTCGGACATGCCTAGTGGATATACCAGTCTAGGTTCTTTTCGGAGGTGCCCCAGTGGATATACCAGTCTGGAGATCTTTTAGTGCCCCAGTGGATATACCAGTCTGGGGATCTTTTAGGTGAGGAGGAGTGGGGCAAGGAGAGAGAGAGAGAGAGAGAGATAAGTCGGTGACTTGAGGAGAGCGTAGAATGACCTGGAAGCCGGAGGAGGCGAGTTTTTATAGTCTCAGGACGATGCTCCACTATCGTGGAGGCCGGTGGGGATCCCTTCCAGCTCTTTCGAGCTGCCTGCCCACGTCTACCAACTCATTCGTAAGTTTATTTGCAAAATCTTTACATTACAAGGAGTGATATCACGACACCTATTTTATTTCCACGGAAGTTCCAGCTTTTGTCGACTTTTTGGGGAAATTATTTCTATGTAGGGTATCACAAGTGAGTGAGTGAGTGAGTAACAGAACCCTGTGTACGCTGCCCAGGCCGCAATTCTCAACCGATTTGCGTAGTTCTTTTTTAGTTGGATGCATAAATCTGTCTATATGTGCCCTATGTCACCGGAATTCCTAAATTCACTTCTAGAAGGAGAATACTTCTAGGGGCTCAATGCCGAGAAAACGTGGGTTTCGACAAAATCTTGTGTGGGCTGCCCAGGGCTTAATTCTCAACCGATTTATCTGTTTATTTTTTTGTTCGACGCAGAATTCTATCTAGTTGTGCACTACGTTGCCGGAATTTCGAAATTTATTTCTGTAGGGTTGGGAGAGGGAGACAACGCGGGATTTTCTGCAAACCTTGTGTCCGTTGCCCGTCTTCTCAACTTTTGACGCTGCCATACGACATAGGTATATAGGAAACAATAGGTAGGTATCAACCTAGTATCAGATCAATCAATTTATTCACAAAATTCTTGGGGCACTGTTATTATGATAACATCACCTACCTTAATATAGGTATTCAAACATGTAAGTAAGCTGTTCATGTCACTTGTCACGAAATTAAGTAATTAAATTGCACAATGAATTCATCATCATCATAGATCCTCTGCTCATATATCCTTCCAGACGATCTGCAATGAGTGAGAGTGACCACCATAAGGAACGCCCACTGTAATGCATGCATTACTCTACGGGACTTTTTTTTAACCCTGGATTTGACCTCTTTGAGTACATCCCGGGGGAACTTACTGCTCGAACGGTAAAGACTACTCCTTTATCAGTCCTACTACTCCTTCAGTCCCAGTACGCTTCACATGATTCTATCAGGGGTGAAGAGCTAAACGGTGGTCGTCTAAGCACGATTGCACAAGCAAGCTTTTCTAAGCTTGAAAGGGTGCCCGCCTGAGACGGGAACTTGAGACGCTGCGAACTTTTATCCAAAACGGGGATACAAAGACCGGACGCTCTAGCCACTGTGGGGTATCTGTATCAATCTTCCGTGATTTTAACCATTTCCACCGATTCTGACCCACAAACGCCAGAATTTGAGAACAGGCAATTTAAATCTGCTCCATTTTTTCAAAAAACTACTATTGATGTTTTACTTGTACTAGTTATCGGGAACAGCCAAGAAATCATCCTAACTATTTGAAGCTATGGCACTCGTTAGCCTCGCTGGCGGGTCCCCCACACCTTTCAATATGGCAGGCCGCACCCTGACCATTATTAATTCCACATAGACCAAGTACAGTACCAACCAGTCACTGCCAAAACTGCTATTGCAAGGAGGATCATGATTGGCGGATGATTTTCTTAGTAAATGCCCATCCACCAATGGAATACACCGTCCTGGAATGTTTTTACCTTTCCTTTTGAGAAGCTCGGGGGCTTTGGGACCAAAAGGACACACTGTGTCTCTCTCTCGTACTGTAACGTGCTCAACAATAAAATCATAATTTTCTTCTCGTTTGAGCAATCAACCGACTTGCTTATTTTAACTCCTATCCTTTCTGAGGTATTATCTACTTCAGAAGTGGGATCTGTGAACGTGAGTGCCCGCAAAGTGCTTTATTTTGTGATTTGAGATAGTGGCTCTTATTTTCTTTTCGTTTTGAGATAGTGATTAGTTTCCTCTCTGAGACAGTGACTCTTTTGTAAATATTTTAAATAGTATTTAGTGTTTTAGTTTACATATATTTATCACCACGGGTTCCTATACGTCAAAGGGAAACGAAATGGAGCACGACCACGGACCAAACGACGCCGCGGACGTGTTAGAGGATGAGTTGGTTTACGAAGGCGATGAGGAGGGCGAAGTTCGTGAAAACCAACCTCCGCCTGAAACTACGCAAAATGACGTGACAACGTTACTCCAACGATTTGCATCTATAATTGAAAGGATCCAGACACCTCAACAAATTATTATACCACCACGCGAAAAATTCGTCATCCCAGACTTCAACCCAACTACCCAAGATGCGAAGGGGTGGCTCTTAGCCGCGGATATGGCTTTTCAAGCAAGAAATCCATCCATTCCCGAACTTTCCCTACAGCTTACAAGTAGTTTGAAGGGGAATGCATCGAGCTGGTTTACCGGAATCATGGGCCCTGATCTGACGTGGGAAAAATTCAAACTGATGTTTACAATGCGATTTTGTGAAATCAATACTCCTCCTGCGCTCATGCATCAAATTTTAACTTCGCACGTCAAGGATGGGGATGTACACGCCATGGTGACAGAGCAGTTACCGAAAATTCGCAGCGCTCTAAGTGGATTGGATGCTGAACAGATCTCCATTCTAATAGCTGCAGCCCTGGCTGCTAGGTATGATCCCAATGTTCGTGAGTGGGCCTACAAGAAAACGACAATCACGGAGGTAGAGCTGCTTCAAGAACTACAAGCTGTGAAGGCCAGTAAAAATAGGCCTCTCCCACCTCGCGGACGACAAGCTTCGGGACAACAAAATGTTCCGGCAACGGGTCACAAACGTCCCTCCACAGGGTCAGGGGAACCTGAACACAAAAAGTTAAAGTTCGGTAACCCATCTTCAGCTCAATCAAGTCCTGGGCCATCCCGCCAACAGCAACAAGCATCCAACCAACAACAACGACAACAACAGACTGGCTCAAGATATTGTCAGCGGTGCCACAAGACGAACCACTCATGGTCGAGATGTTGGGCAAATCCCAAAAGCGCTACATATCGTCCTGGATACAACCCCAGTCAGCAACAGAGACCTGAAAAAAGGGTGGCCGAATGTGCTGCTAACCCAAAAGGAACTTTCATGCATCAGGGTGAGTCATATTCCTATATGTTTGATTCTGGAAGCGAAGTTTCTTTGTTGTCTCAAAATTTATTGCCAAATTTCTCAGGTCAAAAATTTAGAAGCCCCATTTGTCTTTCAGGAATCGGAAATAATAAGATACCTATAGACGATCAAATTTCCGTAGTAATCACCATTGATAATATAGAAATCCCAGTCGTTTTTCATATAGTCCCTGAGGGCATAATTAAAAATCAGATCCTTTTAGGACGTGATATATTGACCACTGGTATTGCAGTGAACGTTTTGGCGGACAAATATGAAATTATAAAACTAGACAAACCTAAGGAAAGAAATAGGGATTTAAAACTCAAATATTTACAACGAAAGTTCAAGACAAATAACTCGAAGTCTCAAAATGTTATGTTGGACAAAATTTCCGTAGAATCTACAAGTAATTTCGTAAATAAATCCGTAGAAAAGTCCGTAGACGCAGCGGTTGAAAAGTGCGTAGAAACAAACACTGAAAAGTCCGTAGATACAGGCAACAAGAAGTCCGTAGATGCATCTGTCAAAAAGTCCGTAGATGCATCTGACAAAAAGTCTGCAGATACCGGCAATCAAAAGTCCGTAGATTCATCAGGTGGAAAATCTGTAAGAGCAATATCAAAACCTACCTCATTAGCTCCACAAAAATCTTTTAACTTCGAAGAGGGAGTAGTAGATCGACCCTGGCCTGTACCTTGTAGATTCCCATTTGTAGACCTTAGAGTTGAATCAGTTACAGCTACAGAATCGAATCCAACTCGTGTGATTCAGGGTTCAATGTCAGGTGGTATCGAAAGCGAAATATTTAGACCAGATATTGAAACATTGGACACAGACTTGGATAATCCAGAGGATATAAATAAACTTCGCAATATTTTAATAAAATACTCCGATATTTTCACCAGAGGTTTGCCTAGACGCAATGTGAACTGCGCAGAATTTAAAATAAAATTGCATGACCCTAATAAAATTATTTACAGGCGTCCTTATAGACTTCACCCGCGTGATAGAGAAATTGTCAGAAATTATTGTAAAGAATTATTGGACGCGGGAATAATTGAAGAATCAACTAGCCCTTATTCCTCTCCTATCTTATTAGTTCCAAAGAAAAATGGAAAACTGCGTATGTGTACAGATTTTCGCGCGCTTAATGACAACACTATTCCTGAGAGGTATCCTATTCCTCTAATTCAAGATCAAATAGCTCGGTTAGCTGGACAAAAGTATTTTATTAGTCTTGATTGTGCCTCAGGTTTTTATGGTATTCCATGTGACGAAGACACAAGTAAAATTTTAGCTTTCCAAACACCAGATGCTCATTTCCAATACAAACGTATGCCATTTGGCGTCAAAAATGCTCCCGTTTGTTATCAACGCGCGATTATGACGGCATTAGGTGAACTCTCCACTACCTGGTGTCTTGCGTATATGGATGATCTGATGATAGTTGCCACAACTAAAGAAGAAGCATTTTCTCGAATAGAAACTGTCCTTGAGGCGCTGTCTAATGCTGGGTTTTCATTAAATCCGGATAAATGTCAATTTCTTAAAAACTCCGTTGTATATTTGGGGTACAAAGTAGATAATGGGGAAATCCGACCCCACAATGATAGGATCACAGCCTTATCCACATTACCACCTCCTAAGGACAGAACCGCCCTTAGATCGTTCCTAGGTCTATGTTCATATTTTAGAAATTTTGTTAAAGACTTTTCCATAATATGTGCCCCTTTGTATGACCTTACATCAATCAAAATTCCATTTTGCTGGCGTCCTGAACATGAAGAAATCCGTCAAAAGCTAATTAATGTTTTTACTTCAGAACCATGTCTAACCATATTTAATCCCAATTATCCCGTAGAGGTCTGGACGGACGCATCAACAGTTGGTTATGGATCAGTCATGTTTAACATCATAGAAGGAGAGAGAAAAGTTGTTGGATACTATAGTCACAAAACTACTGCTGCTGAAATTAAATATCACAGTTATGAACTTGAAACACTAGCAGCAGTTAGAGCGTTCAAGCATTGGGAGTGCTTTTTACTTTATAAGAATTTTACCCTCGTGACTGACTGTAAGTCTTTCCAAGCCTCATATGTGAAACAGTACCTCAACCCTAGAGTCCATCGTTGGTGGGCGTACCTCCAGATGTTTGACTTCATCATTCAGTACCGTCCTGGTGCTAAGATGCAAGTAGTCGACTTTTTTAGTCGATACCCAATTGGAGAGCCGGAAGAGGTAAGCGTGTTCGAAGCTCAGGCTGACGACTACCCACCGACTCACAATTCCAAGACGTACAAACTTATACAGTCAAGTTTACCTATTGACTCAGTGCCCTCTAAGCAAATTGAGAAAATCGTAAATCTAGTCGAGCTTACCGGGGATTGGCTACAGGTAGCACAACAGCAAGATCCAGAAATTAGGCTTATCACTGAACGATTAGAAAATGACACATTACCCCACGATCTAGCAAATACTTACGAATTAAAAGATGGAATATTATTTAGAAAATTTCAGTATAACAAGAAAAATCGAAAAGCCCCGATAGTTCCGAAAAATTACCGTTGGATAGTTTGTAATTCAGTACACGAAGCAATTCTACATCAAAGCCTTCCCAAAACTATGGACAAAATTTTAGAAAAATTTTGGTTTGCTAATATGCATAAATTTGTCAAAAGGTTCATCGAAAATTGTGTCACTTGCAAAATAGCAAAATCACCATCTGGGAAACGTCAAATACAGTTATACCCTATACCAAAGACTGACATACCGTTTGATACAGTTCATATCGACATTACAGGTAAACTGAGTGGGCAAGATGGCCCTGCTGACTATTATGTCGTATCCATTTGCTCATTTACCAAATATGTACATTTGCACCACACTCGTAATCTATCTGCCAAAGCTGCAATAAATGCATTATCAGAACTAATCCAATTTTTTGGGGCCCCTGCACGACTTATTTTTGATCAGGGAACTTCATTCACTGCAAAATCCTTTATGGACTTTTGTGATAAAAATAATATAAAAACTCACATGATTGCTACGGGTGCTCCTAGAGGCAATTCTCAGGTTGAGCGTTATATGAAAAATATTACCAATTTGATCACTGTAGCAAAGTACCTAAAAAAACAAAGTATTCGCCAATTAACTCCTCACATCCAATTAGTCATGAACTCTACAGCTAATAGGATAACTGGAGTATCCCCAATCGAATTACTTACTGGCCATAAACCTCGTTTACCTAAAATGATAACCGTAGAGGAAACAATCTGTGCCCCTGAACGCTCAGATTTAATCCAAATTCGAGCTGAAGCTAAAACAAACATTGACCGTAGCGCCCGATATGAAGAACAACGTTTTATGGGTAAAGGAGCCCCAGTACAACCACTGTTAGTTGGGGATTTTTGTGTAAAACAGGTGGATCCCAGGTCCTCACAAAAGACTGCACCTAAATTCAAAGGTCTCTATAAAGTCGTCGAAGTTTTGCCTCATGATAGGATATTTTAGAAAATTTAAATTCTGGTACTCGAGTGAAGTACCCTCATGAGCGAATCAGAAAAATCACTGAAGACGTTACCTTGTTGCCACAACTATTTGAAGATACAGAATCTGAATCCGATGAGGATCCATCAACTTAAACAAATAAATAAATTAAACAAAAATTTCGAACCAGCGAGCTTAGTACCTTGACGAACATACTAATAATTTCAAATTTACCAAAAACACAACAACAACAAAAATACTTGTACGCATTCTTAACCTAAGCTATCGGACGAAATTGGGGTAGTGCCTGATCAGTCCCTGTTGCGTATCAGCCATCGTATATAGGAAGCGTGTTTCTAGAACTCTGTTTACACTGAACGGTGTTTCTGAAAGCCCGGGCCTTGTACTTTGGCTAAGCAGCAACTGAGCATTCCTTTCCTTATTTCAACGGACGTCTCGTACTTCCGGGGTGCGAGATGACGTTATGAAGTCCGTTTTCAGGGGCGAATGGAGCTTTTTTTTCGGCTACCATTTCGTCCCTGGGCGGCGGGTAATCACGTGGGGCTATGCGTTTTTAAGACTTAGGCTCTTGGGCGTCGGGAACCACGTGAGAAACCCTTGGGGGAGACCCTGCCGAACTTAATACGGCCAGATATCTATAACGTTGTTGGCATCCTACAGCAGATCCAACACAAACCATTGGGGGAGACCCTGCCGAACTTAATACGGCCAGATATCTATAACGTTGTTGGCATCCTACAGCAGATCCAACACAAACCATTGGGGGAGACCCTGCCGAACTTAATACGGCCAGATATCTATAACGTTGTTGGTATCCTACAGCAGATCCAACACAAACCACTGGGGGAGACCCTGCCGAACATAATACGGCCAGATATCTATAACCTTGTTGGAATCCTACAGCAGATCCAACACTGCCTCTACTGCACACAACTACAAGCAAAAAAGAACATTCAGAATACTATCGGGAACAGCCAAGAAATCATCCTAAATTGTACATCTTTGATCCGTTTCATGTAGGGAACCGAGCTTCATAGGTAGTGCCTAGTGTAGGGCCATTGTTAAGTCCCTCTACATGTTATGTGCCCCCTGGGAAAATTTCAAATTTCACGTGGGGCCGTGAAACGTCAGCATGGCCGTATCGGGAACAGCCAAGAAATCATCCTAACTATTTGAAGCTATGGCACTCGTTAGCCTCGCTGGCGGGTCCCCCACACCTTTCAATATGGCAGGCCGCACCCTGACCATTATTAATTCCACATAGACCAAGTACAGTACCAACCAGTCACTGCCAAAACTGCTATTGCAAGGAGGATCATGATTGGCGGATGATTTCTTGGCTGTTCCCGATATAGTGGTCTTTTCCGTCTCAAGCCGCCCATCTATAACAATATTTGGTGATTTTATATTGATGATCTTCAGCCGTTTACACAGAATTTTAGGTTTGCTGAATTTGCTCAAAAACCTCAAATTCGCCCCACTTTCCCCATTAATAAACGTGCACATCTTCGACGAACTTTTCATTTTTTCGGCGGTTACTTGGGCACGGTCAGATATCGCCTGGAATGATAATAAACTTTTGAAAACCAGGGATGGATTCATAATGCCTTGACACGGAGTTTCAACAAAAAAGTGTGTAAAACTCGCGTAAAAATATCTGAGGCCCATAACGGCTAGTACGGGTATTCGCTAAACTTGAAACCCACCGTGTTCCGTTCGGTGTCACGCGCACTTCTACAGGAGGGGGGGGGGGGGGGGGGGACGGAGTAACGCGAGTGATTGTCACGTATATAGCTCGTGCTGGTGTTGGGGCGCTCGGAAGTTTGAACAATGCGATAAGTCGCCTACCGACGTTGTTTACCACCCGTATGTTCTCCGAATAAAGAAAAAGAATTGTGGAGGGGGGAAATACTAATATTTTTGATTTCCTCAGAGGCCTACGAGAGAGAAGGCGAGTAAAAATTCTTCCCGCTGCTCACGGTTTTCTTGGGTCACGTTTTCTCCCCTTTGTTGTCATATCCACGTTTTTAGATAACTAGGATAAAATTTTTTTATTTTTAGTGAATTTTCGAAGAAAACTGTAAAACTGCTACTCTGTTTAGGCTCAGTGCAAAGACTAGGAGAGCTTACCTTGTCTAAACTGACCCTCGTCGTAACTCGAAACTGAACTCGTCCAACGTTTGAAAAGGGGCATATATATTAATTCGTGTTTTTGAGAAACAATAAATGAAAAGCTAACATGTCTGTAGGTATTTCCAGTAGAACAATAAACCCATGTGACAAGGACTTTGCAGCGTTTTTGGAATCCATGCACCTTGAAACGTAAAAGAAAAAATTTTGAGAGGGTGTTATAAAGATTTTTTGCTGAGCGAATCAGCACACATCACAGAATAATAATCCAAAACTCAAGTCATCTGAACTGAAGGTGTTGGGGCTACTTCAGTTTTCCTCTCTGTATTTCTCTCAGTTCTCACAGTTTTTTTCGTGTTGTGGGCACGCGCTGGAGAACGGAGATGCAAACCTGAACGTATGTGTCCCGTCCCGGCTACGGACTAGAAAGAACTAATTGAGGTAACTGCAGTTTGTCGGTCTGTCTGTTCAATACACATGTTTACGTGTGCTTATTACATTTATGTACGTATGTGCATACATTTAAACCGTGTACTTGATTCCGGGTAAGAACTTTGAAAAAGATTTCCGAACGTGAACCGTGAAGATTACCGTGAACGAACTGCTGGACACTACAGTGCTCCGAGTGGTCTCAGAAATTGCTCATGTTCGGAATCAATTTAAAAGCGTCATAAAAACCATATCCTCTGTCAACAGAATTGATGAAGGAATGGGTCATCCCGCATCAATTTATTGCTGGGCATTCAGTAATGAGGTACTCTGGATTAATTTCTCGCTCGCCGGAGCTCTTTTTTGCATTCTTCAAGCGAATCAGAATTCCGGTTTGAAATCAAACCAAATATCAAACCTTACGTAGGTTCCTATTTTGTGAATCTTCAGCCCGTGATTTAGTCAACGTTCGTGTTAACGTTCCTCGTGAACGTTATGGTGAACCAATCAACCGACACCATAACATTAAAATTATACGGTACACTTGCTTAGAAGGTTTTGTTCAGTTGAAGTTTTATCAGTTTTGAAATTTTACAGCATTTACTGAATTTAAATTTTTTGTTCACAGGTAGGTGAATGTTCATTCGTTCGACACCCATCTATGTGAAATTATGGGTAAGTGTAAAGCTCCAAATTCTAGCAAAATGTGCAGGTTGATGCAATCAACCTACCATTATCTAACACTTACCTAACCAGTATTTAACACATACCTAACCCTTATCTAACACCTAGCTACTATTATCTAATCTTCTACCTACCATTATCGTAACATGTATCTCTTCATGGAATAATTCATCGCAGTAAGATAAGAATTAGGTAAGTCATGTTAAAATTCATATATTTATATCCCTGAAATGGTTGTGAATCAGTCATACAATAGATTAGGTGGTCCCAAGCCTGCTACCCCTCATTGCAGCCCCCTTGCCCCCAGATCCAAATTTGCGGTTCATATATATATGTATATATGAATCCACCATTAAATATCTTACCTGAACCTTCAGTTCGGAGGGCTTTTGCCTTTTTGGATGAGTTATACATTATCAAATTCCTATTCCATGAACGTCCATCCCACTAGTTAGTCAACCAGTTAGGGATCGTGACGCACTGAAACTATGACGTCTAGACCTGAATAGTGGATAAATAAGGAATGAGAGGAAATATTGAAGAAATATAGAATTACAGTTACCGCTCTTTAAAAAAAAATCATAATGATGAACTGGCAATGTCAGACACTAAATGGTTGGTAAGTATGGAGCAGACAGTGATTTTATTTAGTACCCAATTTCGGTGTGTTGTATAAGATGGAAGGATGGGATCCGCGGTCCAGGTGTTCAGTCTGGACAAACTAAGAAGAAATTATTAGTGTAAATAATGAAGGGCATACCTTACAACCTAGGGAAAACGTCCAGCCGTACATACCGTAGGCTTTTGGTTAGTAGATCCCAATTCGCTCCACTCAAGTAGTACCCACTCTGCTTCCGAATCGTTGTGATACGGTTTCTCAAGATAGGACTACCTGAAATTTCTCAGAATGGGACACCATCCAGTAAAATATTCTACGGTTTCATTATCCCCTTCGATTACGTAAGAAATATACATTACCATTTCCCCTCAATCCAGGGTTTATATTTCAGGTTGAAAATCTCACGCTTAGCTCGAAATATAATTTTCCCCTGGGAAAAATGTCTACCTTCAGCAATTAGGTACCTATATATGGGGCAACGAGTCCACTATCGCGGAGGCAGAGACTCGTGTAAATCGGCGTTCTGGTTGCCTAATGACGTTTATTAAATAATCGGCTCACAATTTCAAAGTGTTAGAGAACATACTCTCAAACCCGGTCTCCAAAATAGCATGTACGTGGGTGTGTTTTTCGGCATATAGAAAAGCTTTTTGATGAAAAATCGATGACTTTTTCCGACCCTAAAACAACCCCAAATTTGCGCTTCGTACCCAGTTGTCGATTGGAACACCTTTAACGTTGCAGGCGAAGGGACCTTTTCTGTGCCTCTAGTATAGTTTCAACTGTTTGTTAAGGCATCAGTATATAGATGGAAATAATTCCATTGTATGAATCATTATGATCGTTCGTTCTGGTCAAAAACCTGAAAAATTGTACGTTCTTGTCTGATATGCAGTAATCCATGCTACTGACTGCCATCCATACGATCATGAAGATTGATTCAGTGGAAGATTCCTGGAAAAAATGTTGATATTGTGGTAAACCCACACAATCATGTGGTTGGTTAACGTTTTGTTGAATGATGAAAACTTGTGTTTTTTGAGTTTTGGTTTTTGAATAGAGAATATTATATCGGGTTGTTCCGTGATTTGTTGCTGTTTTTACAATATTATCATTAATGCAAATGAACAGTATACTTGCAAATATGTACCTATGTGTTCGTCTTCAATATTTTTGCTATTATTGTTCTACTACCATACTCATACAGGTGAGTTCTTGCAAAGTTAATTTCTTCGTTCTCTTCGTCTGTTTAAACTTTAAAACTTGGAACTCCTTGAACAAAGATATCATTGCACCACCTTAATTGAGATTCTTCGGGAGAGTCGAGAAAAGTTTGAAGAGTGGTAGTCAATAAGAAACGACTTGGTCTGAGAGTGAGTTCGAAGGCTTCACCTACCCTTGAGTGAGCCACTGGCAAACTCAGCAATGCCGATCTTGGAGTGGAGAGCAACTGCATTGTACGTCTAATAGTAAGTTGTTCACCGCCAGCAACCACGTCTTGACCTAGTGGGTTCATTTTAGGACCAGCGTTGCTGATGAGGAGCGTTGAAGGCATTCAAGTGCCTCCACTTTCGACTCAGCTGTCGAAAGAAAGCAGGAGAACGGCTATATTGATTATTACCTAAGTCAATTGGCCCTAATCTATTCGTTGTAGACGAATTATGATCACACACTTCAGGACCATAAGCTCTATTGATCTACCTTGACTCCTACTTACATTTATATAGTTACTTAATCGTATTTCTATCCATGGTTTGGTTCAGCTGCACCCAAGCTCTCAAAGCGGTAGACGCTTCAAAAGGCTTACTTGCGGGAATAATTTTTAGATGGGCGACCTGTAGGTATCAATTTGGGATGTACGTTTAAATGACGTCTAAAGGGCCGATCTCTGGCTTTTCTACTAAGAAAGGCCAGAGATTCAGAATGCATCAGATGTCAAATATCTAGGAGTAGGCATTGACGAGAGACTTACCTGGGAGCGACATATAGGGATGTTGCGCAAAAAGCTCGCGTAGTTCACGTACGGAATGCGAGTGATGAGGGGTTGCCCATCACGGAAGTGACATAGGATATGCATTAATTTGTGTAGCGATATTTGAAGTCAAGTTGCAGTATGACGACACCCATTTTGGCGCAACGCTCCCTTCGATACTTGGAAAGTTGAATATTATCGTGGGGCATGGCCCACTACTTGTTGGATGTCCAGCCATCCCAGGTATGCCCAGGGTGTGCTGGGACTCCTTGACTTAATAAAGCTACGCTGCTTTCGGTGTACGGCGAAAAACATGAATTTCATCGAGTGGAACAAGGCTCGAGCGGTCCGCACTACCCGAAGGTTCTCCCAGCTCCGAGTACCCTTTGTGAGACACCAGCACGCAAAACCTTCCATCCACCTTCAATGAAATATTCCTAAATATTGATACAAATAATTAAAGATTCAGAGATCAATAGGCTACCACCTCCTAATGTGCTGTTAGCAAGAACCAAAAACTATCCGCAATGTATATGATAAACCTTCCTTCAACAGATACATATACCAAAGACTGTAATAAACCATAAGCAATTAAAATATAATGCTGCTATCCATGGTAATAAATATACATCTGTACCTACCATTAAGCATGAAACATAATGTTCCACCCACCCAACTTTGATTTAAATTTACAAAGAAAGTGCAGTAGGACAAAAAATAGTAAATTATGAAGAAAATGAATGTGATTCCTACCGAGAACCGATCTGGAAAAAACAGGTACCTACCAACTGATGATTATTTATTGTTATTTCTAATTATTGTTATGCCCACTAACATACTAAAAAAAGAAGAAAAACAACGCAGTAAAATTATTAAAGTACATTTATTATAAACACCCACCCATCCAATTGTCATTAAAATAGTAACTTGAAAGTAAAATGAAAATGATTCTGTTTGGTCTGAACTATTGGAACCGTTTGATCTCACAGCAGGGCGCATGCGTGGCATTGGATGTAAGGAGGATGATTAACAAACACACCTAGCGGTAATATGAACTATGGGAAAGGAGAACGAGTAATCAACTTCAGTAAGCAAATACCCAATGTATCTACTCAAAAGTAGCTATTGTGAGTAATAAGCAAGCAATGATTCAATGCAAAGGTTACCTAAAGTAAACAAACACTGTGTGCGTCGCTTGTCCAGTACGTGGATTTGTATGTAGGTACTTGAGCAATCTTGAGTGATGACGGGGGGGGGGGGGGGGGGACTAGTTTCTACTAGTTGAGAAATTGCCATCCGTAATGCTATTATCCTACATTATCAGTCCTCAACCGAACCCCCATCGATCATTGCTGCGGCGAGAGTGCCCTTATCAGGTGCCCAGCCACTAAAGGTTATTGCCAAGACCGAACGGGTTATATCAAGTGTGGTAATATATAAATGACGCAGAGGTAAAAGGGCTCTTTGGGAGGACAGTGTGAACGGCAGACGGCAGTTCCCTCACGCCCTCCGTACATCATTTATTAAGGTTAATGGAGTGACAATGTTAAGGGCTTGCAATTTACCCCAAGTGGGCGCGCCATTAGTCCTTGGCGCTGTACGTCTTGGCCATGACTTACGGCACCTGTTTCGTGCAACAGCTGCTGATGGTGAGAAAGTCAGTCTACGTCTCGATCTATCTCGAACCGGTAAGTGAGTTTTCGGCAGGTTTCGAATTCGACGTGTATCGCAGTCCATCTACTTCGGTGGTTCTCAACATTTTTAAACCCCCCCACAATCACTATTATCAAACTGACGATGACATTACCACACACCCCTCACTTTTTATCGTGGTTTTAATTATTATATATTTAATGCTTATTATTGATTGATTCCTACTGAACCATTAAAACCACCTTGTCCACTTCTTGCGTAGGACACAAGGAAAGGATAGAAGAGTTAGCACTGTTTCAACAAAAACAAACATCAGTGAAACGTAAATGAACATGAATGAAAACAAAGTTATTAATAAACTAGCTTTCTTGATACAAATAATAGTACAAACATTTTACAATATATGGCGCGGAGTATTTCAAACAAATTAGCGTACCTCCTATATATAGTTGAGCGGCATCGGCAATTTGTGTTTGACACAAAAGTGGTGTTGATTGTGAAAATCCATTTGCCATTTTTGAAATCTTGAAAAATAGTCATCAAAAATATACCTAGCTGATCGGTACTGGTTAAGTACTTACCTAATCGCTTATATAGGTCAATTCTTCTAGGGACATCCAGCAGGTATTGTATGGGTTGCTTTCATCAGTATAATGATACCTTCTTCGTGGATGGCTGGCATTTGGCTTTGGTAGAGGTTTTCATAGTAGGTTCTCCAATTATTCACTTGATTAGCCAGATATACCACCGCACGTTTTAGCATTGAAAATTGCCGTGCCGATCATTCTTTTTCGAAACATCTGTCCACCGCGACTTTGCAAAGGTACCGCGGGCTTTCAGTTTAAAAAAAAAGATAAACAACATCATTGAAGCTGCGATTTTAAATTAAAAATATATAGAAGATGTACTGTTGCCACGTATTCCAATGATTCCAACAGACTGTCACTCGAATTCATAAGTTTGCAGTTTCCGGTGCTACTCGCGTTTCCAAACACACTTCAGTAAACATAATTACAACTCAAGTCACATTCTTTCTTTGGGTGGCATTGCAACGCATGCCGGGTACAGCTAGCTATAAATATGCAATTGCATTATCCTGTACATCATGGTTAAATAATTGGTGTTAATGCAAATTCCCCCACCGCGTCTAATATCTATTGATGAATTCAGCAATGAGTAAATTTTAGCTAAGACGTAATATCTTCCTACTGGACTTAAAAATTTAGCAATGCCTTATTCAGTTTGTTGCGGCCTTTCCTGCTGCTGATGATTATGTTGTGTCAGTATAACTACCTAGATGTACGTGTTTTGAAAGAAAACTTGCATTCAAATTGACATGTCCTTGTCAATTTGACGCATTCGAAACACGATTCAATTGACGAATTTCAAACGCGTTCAATTGACGTATTCAATTCAAATGCGTCAGTTTGACTCGTTTGAAACACACATTCAAACTGACATACCTATCTTTGTCAATTTGAGACGCATTGTCAAATTGACAATTGACATGTCCTTGTCAAATTGACACACATTGTCAAACTGACATTTCAAATTGACATATCCTTGGGTTAACCCCTCAGTCACATACTCCTCTAGTCAACCTATCTGGTGAAATATCCCTTATATCCTTCTGGTTTAGGTGCATACATCCATTATCAACATTTTCCTGTATTTGGGCTATCATCAGTTAAATTGTGTCTAGGGGAACCCTGAAGATGAACCATTTTTTTCATGGAAATCTTTTGAAATTTACTGTATAACTGGGATTTTGGACTCTCGACCCCCACCCCCCCCCCCCCTCGGCCTCAGCTCATAAATCTGCTTGATTTTTCAAGACTTTTCAGATAAAGTTTCATTTAGTTCTGCATTGAGAGGTCTTCTCATATCATATTAAACCCCGCCAAGCTATTGATAAGTTTGAAGAAAAAACAATTATTAGAATCCATTTTGTGGTTGTAAATTTGGAAACCTACCATTCAAATTATAATGTGTATGTGTATTTTTCGGATTTTTTCATGTTTCATGGACAACCGTGGGTATAACTAAAGTACTTGCTTGTAATATGATAATGCCCTATCCTGACTTACCTGGTTGCTGCGTAATTTACAGACACCTGGGACGTGATCTGAGATCTGAAAGGATTGTACTACTAAGGTAGTTGGGGAAGCTGAAATCGTGAGGTGCTGCTGCGAACGTTTTTCCTAAGTCCTATTTCCTCTCGCTAACCATAAAACACTCTGACGGCCCACAACTTTATAATTAAGACCGCACGCGGGACCTTTACCTTAGTTTTAGTTGGAGCAAGGAAACTTTGTTCAACCTCTCGCAAGCCATTACAAAAATAAATAAATAAATAAATAAATAAACTTCTCGCGAGCCCCCTCCCCCACCCCCACCGCGATCCCCAGAAGGTGTGTTTTGCATTAAAATCGACTCCAACGATGAAATTGGCTCCTAACTGGGTGAAAAGATTTATGTAATCAGCTTTCTTCAGAATATGTTTTGGTGGACTGTAAATGGATGAAATGTTACATTCTTTTCCTTTAAATTTCCTTCCCGGGTTCTACTTAGGCTAGGCACCTTGAAACGCAAACCATCAAAATGGGGGGGTTAAACTGGGTTTTCCCCCCATACTGAATACCAAAGGTTCATTATTGTAAATAATAAACCGGATAGGCATAATACTTTAAACAAGGACGTCGGGGGGGACAACTCGTTATGGAAAAATAAAACTTTCTCCAACCATAACACATTAGGTAGGCCAAATTTAAAGTTGGAACGTGCTCACTTCGAGTGATTGCGAAGCTTTTGGGGATAAACAGTCGAGAGAGGGCGTTGTCGACCATTTAGTGCGGAAGGTGCGCCGTTTTGTGGTCCCACGGTGTGAAGACGTAGGATTTATTTGGGCAGTGGATACAAGTCCCCCCCACCCCACCATTGCTATTCCTCTTACAACCCTCGTTCTGGGTTTACCGCTAACCCGAGGAAAATATCTTTCCTGTTCCCTTGCCCTACAGTCAGCGCGCCCCATCCAACTGTTGTGGAGGCCTTTAGAAAGCCTTTTCATTTCCGTCCTTTCTAACAAAGGCAGAACATAATTCCTTCCCCCTCCTCACCACCGTACAGCAAATATTGAACAAGACTAGCGGAACAACAAGCCAAACTAGTCCTCGAGGATCGCACTTCTATCTATAGCAATAGTGGAATAGAATATAGAAGATAGTGTAATAGAAATTGATTTCTTCAATTTAGATACTCGTACTTGCTACATATATTCGGTTGCGTATTCGTGAAGTTGAAAGAGCAAAGTTCGTGAGGTTGTTTGATATTGTCGCCACGTGTTCTTACAAATTAGCGTAATGAATAAGTTCGTCTTTGTAATGGTTCAAGCCAAGCAACCTATTATACCAACAAACCTTAAGCTCTTCGTCATTGTTATCAACAAACGTTGGTTATTACAGCTAGTTGTAATTTCAATTTTGTTGAAATCCGTACGGTATTTTAGGCATAGTTTTTATTTCAGAATCCAAATAAATTTCCCTTTTTGTAATAAATGTGTATGCTTGGCTGATCAGGATGGCTCTTTACATTGTCATAGTCACCCAGTAGTCACCAAAAGAATTTCAATTTGAGCCCCCCCCCCCCCCGCTCTCCCCATTCTCAATCGCTGTTACGGCCCCTCGTTCTGGTTTTACCGCTAATATCTTTCCGGTTCCCTTTCCCGACATTGTGGAGGCCATTGGGAAGTATTTTCGTTCCTTCCATTCTAACAAAGACAGAACCCCCCCTCCCGCCACGATTATATGGTGGAGTAGCAGCGAATATTGCCCAGGTTAAGGGAACAACAAATACAACAAGACCGACCTGAGACTCTGACGACCTCCATAAAAGTGTCAGAGGCGCGTGATGATGAAACGGCCTCATCTTTTCAGATAAACCAGATTCGGTTCATGGTGAAATTAAACTCGTGATAATCTTCGCATCCCGTTGAATGTGTGTATTATTGGCTGATAAGGGCGTCCGTTTTAAATGAAAAAACGCTGCAAATCCCTGCACAACGGTTTATTATTTTGTACAGAATACCCTCCTGTTACAGATCACAGGTCTCCGTATAGATAACCCTTCTATATAATATGATATGTACTATTCTACACATATTATGTAGATCGCGGACCTCTTTAGGTTAGTACCTAACCCCGTACTCGTTACTAGGTACCTCCCTAAACCGTTGTGTAATAATTTACCTGTATAGGTTCCACTTCTACGGAGATAGAATAATGAACCGTTGTGTAATAATTTGCCCATCAATAATACTTCAACGGTTGTTCAAGTTGCAAAAGTACCTATCAACAAAATCCAGCCCCTTCTTGGTAGATTAGCCGTTGTGTAATAATTTACCGTTGTGTAATAATTTGTCGTTGTGTAATAATTTGCCATTATGTGATAATTTACCCATCAATAATACTTCAATACTTCAATACTTCAACTGCCGCAATAATGCTTCATAAACCAATAAAATCGGTTTCACTACCTATCAACAAACTCCAATAGAGCCATCATTTTTCAAATGAAATAATATCACAGAACAACCAACTCGACCTCTTAGGTACCCCACCAATAAAATCGGCGCGTCCCTGGTGACGAGATTTCTTCTGTTGTATACAATTATTTCATTCGCACTGTAGTCGAAAATGCCTGTCGGTGCAAACTTCGGGGCCTTACTGTGAACGAACGGCTGGACGTACGGTGCTCCGGGTGGTCTTAAAAAACTCGTAAGTTCAAGAAATATTTAAAACAGCAAAAAGATTCACGTAAAAAAAAGGTATAGGCGTTTTGAAAATTGCAACCCCTATTTTGAACCCCTTAGAGATGACTGACAGTAACGTCGAGCTTCGAGGACCTACTAGACCCCGAACGGAACCTATAACCCGAATTTCATCAATTTTTTTTCATGGTAACTAAGAAAAGTGGCCCGTACGGCGTACGGCGTACGGCGGACAGACAGAAATATTTTTATTGCAGTTTTGGATTCTACATACCTACCTTGAAACGTAAACCATCAAATTTTGAGGGGGGGTAAGAATTTTTTTTTCATGCTCGATTCCAATGGTTCATTATTGAAAATAATAAACCAAAATTCGTTTCTTTTCCATTTCATCGCCAAAATACTGATACTTCAATGGCACTAGAAGATTATTGATTCCACCTGCCTTGATACCCATTTGATAGGTGTTGGTATTGAAACTTGGATGGTCAAATATCGCAACATCCCTACTAGACGTAGAAATTTCCATTGGTTTTATTCTCTTTGAAACAAAGATTGCACCTTGATAAAACTCAGAACTGATACTGCCATCATTTGCTTCCTCACGCTATGTGATTAGAAGTTCATCGGACAATGGCTCTTTAAATTGTCTTTGTTGCCTAGCGGCCATAAGCAGACCCCACGGCAAATTTCAAACCGAATTGGGAAGAACTTATCCTCATTGCTCACTGTGCTGATTGGGGTAATAACACCTGACCGGAGAATCCGAGTCAAATATATGTCGGACAACAGAGTATTAATTTGAAGAACAATCATCTCTCACCATCAGGCCAATAATATTATATGAGTTGAATAATGAAAACCCTTTTAATTTCATTGCGGAATACGGAAAGCTTTCCCATTTTATGGAAAAAGGGCGACAAACTTCAGTTAATTTAATTTTCAACAGCAACCTAATAAACTGTTGATGAATCTTTTGTCCGCGAGTCATACAGCCTGATCCAGTACAGTTTCGTCATCCACCAGCGCGTTTTCCTTTCCTTTTGGTTTATTATTTTCAATAATGAACCATTGGAATCGAGCATGAAAAAAAAAATTCTTACCCCCCTCAAAATTTGATGGTTTACGTTTCAAGGTATGTAGAATCCAAAACTGCAATAAAAATATTTCTGTCTGTCCGCCGTACGCCGTACGGGCCACTTTTCTTAGTTACCATGAAGAAAAATTGATGAAATTCGGGTTATAGGTTCCGTTCGGCGTCTAGTTGGTCCTCGAAGCTCGACGTTACTGTGAGTCATCTCTAAGGGGTTCAAAATAGGGGTTGAAATTTTCAAAACGTCTATACCATTTTTTTACGTAAATATTTTTACGGTTTTAAATAGTTCTTGAACTTGCGAGTTTTTTAAGACCATCCGGAGCATCGTACGTCCAGCCGTTCGTTCACAGTAAGGCCCCGAAGTTTGCACCGACAGGCATTTTCGACTCCAGTGTGAATGAAATTGTATACAATCCAAACCAAATCTCGTAACCAGAGACGCGCCCACAATAGGAATTTGTGAATACGGCCAATCATTGGTAGGGATCACCTGATTATATTGGCGGAGTATGAAGTCGAGTTGGTTGTTCTGTGATATTATTTAATTTGAAAAATGATGGCTCTATTGGAGTTTGTTGGTAGGTAGTGAAACTTGAACAAACGTTGAAGTATTATTGATGGGTAAATTATTACTACGGTAAATCATTACTCAACGGTAAATTATTACACAACGGTTCATTATACCATCTACGTAGAAGAGGCTGGAGTTTGTTGGTAGGTACTTTTGCAACTTTTTTCACTCCTCATCAACAATTTCTTTTCAGAACTTCATTATGTGTGTTTCTTTTTGTTAGGTACTGTTTGTCATCGGCAGAATTATTTTAGCAACATTTAACTCGTGATTTAGGTAGGTACCTAGTAACGAGTACGGGGTTAGGTACTAACCTACGGAGGGTCTGCGATCTACATAATATGTGTAGAATAGTACATATCATATTATATAGACGGGTTATCTATACATAGAGCTGTGATCTGTAACAGAAGGGTATTCTATACAAAATAATAAACCGTTGTGCAGGGATTTGCAGCGTTTTTTTTTTTACTATACTGGCAATTAAAATAAATGCAGCACTTGCCACTAAAAGATCGTCTTTGCATCCATACTACAGAAACGAACAGACAGAACTGAGCGGCGAAGACGCGAATTCTACCTCTTTTGGTTCTCAAAAGTGTCCCGCACGATGCATGCGTTCAGCCTAGCCTCGCTCCTCATGCCTCGTTCGGCTGTGTCGTACTGGTTCCGACGCGACTTTACGAGAAGCTTTTAATCGGCGGACGCACTAGTATCTATTTGATGTGTCATTGCTGAGGCTCCAGAGTAGCTGTTGATCCTCGTACTAATATTTAAACAATGACTTTTGGTTTATTATTTTCAATAATGAACCATTGGAATCGAGCATGAAAAAAAAAATTCTTACCCCCCCTCAAAATTTGATGGTTTACGTTTCGAGGTATGTAGAATCCAAAACTGCAATAAAAAGATTTCTGTCTGTCCGCCGTACGCCTTACGCCGTACGGGCCACTTTTCTTAGTTACCATGAAAAAAAATTGATGAAATTCGGGTTATAGGTTCCGTTCGGCGTCTAGTTGGTCCTCGAAGCTCGACGTTACTGTGAGTCATCTCTAAGGGGTTCAAAATAGGGGTTGAAATTTTCAAAACGTCTATACCATTTTTTTACGTAAATATTTTTACGGTTTTAAATAGTTCTTGAACTTGCGAGTTTTTTAAGACCATCCGGAGCATCGTACGTCCAGCCGTTCGTTCACAGTAAGGCCCCGAAGTTTGCACCGACAGGCATTTTCGACTCCAGTGTGAATGAAATGTATACAATTCAAACCAAATCTCGTAACCAGAGACGCGCCCACAATAGGAATTTGTGAATACGGCCAATCATTGGTAGGGATCACCTGATTATATTGGCGGAGTATGAAGTCGAGTTGGTTGTTCTGTGATATTATTTAATTTGAAAAATGATGGCTCTTTTGGAGTTTGTTGGTAGGTAGTGAAACTTGAACAAACGTTGAAGTATTATTGATGGGTAAATTATTACATTACTACGGTAAATCATTACTCAACGGTAAATTATTACACAACGGTTCATTATACCATCTACGTAGAAGGGGCTGGAGTTTGTTGGTAGGTACTTTTGCAACTTTTTTCACTCCTCATCAACAATTTCTTTTCAGAACTTCATTATGTGTGTTTCTTTTTGTTAGGTACTGTTTGTCATCGGCAGAATTATTTTAGCAACATTTGACTCGTGATTTAGGTAGGTACCTAGTAACGTGTACGGGGTTAGGTACTAACCTACGGAGGGTCTGCGATCTACATAATTATGCATAGAATAGTACATATTATATTATATAGACGGGTTATCTATACATAGAGCTGTGATCTGTAACAGAAGGGTATTCTATACAAAATAATAAACCGTTGTGCAGGGATTTGCAGCGTTTTATTATTTATAATAAGTTGAATTTCGCCAAACCTCGAGTGTTTTTGTGACGTCCGTGAGCCACATTCAGGAGGCGGATCAGTTAGGAATTCTTGCAAAAACAAACACGCAGGAGGTAACCACCTAATGAAAGTCTGATTCCAATTGAATGACCGTGGAGGGCTGCGGAATGTTGGGCTGTAGTAAACCAAGTACACCTACTCACAAAAAAAGAGGTTTGTGGGTCATTGATCCGAGAAGAGGGCGGAACGATCCGGAAGAAAATAAATCAAACTGTGCTTCGTGATGCCAGTAAATAAAACATGGTTTAAGCGCTTGCCCCCACTCCACCGCCTTTTTACCTGATAACGTAGTAAACTGATAAATTGCGCGGAAATTGAGGTAGCGGCATTTGATAAATGTGGAGGCTCAGCGGATAGGTTCGCTGGAGGAAGGTAGTTACCTATTCAGCCCTTCAACTCCCTTTGATTCAAACGGTACATTAGAACCAATTTATCACGCTACCCAACTTGGGAATATAAATAAAATCCCGCGCGTCATTCAGTGAAACAAGTAGGATCTTGAGTGCAGCCTTATTGTAATAAATAATAGGTAAGTACTCCCTGTATTTTTTCAAATTTCAATTTTCGGAATTGATAATGAATTTTTGCTACTTCACTGTTCTATAAAAGCAATATACCCCTCAAATCACCATTGATATACGAAAGGAATGATATATTTGAGATCAAAAAAATATTGAGATTAGGTTTCACTTGAATTTCATCATAATTAGACTCAGATCAGTGTGTGTGTGCATGTGTAAAGGTTTTCATTAAAAAAAAAAAAAATTTAAAAAACACTGCAATTTGTCCTAATAAAGATGGTTGCTGGAAACTGGCTCAGTTCATGTAATTTCTAAAGTTGGGTCAAGACTTGTACAGTGTTGCTCTATACAGTCTCGGGGTGAGCTGTATCAAAGCGTCTAGCTCTTACTTTTCCGCGCAGTGTGAACGCGTGCATCGTATTGCACTCATTTGACAATGAGTCAAGAAGAGCCCATCAAACTCATTGAGCTTTCCAAAATTTATTTACGTATTCCGAAGACTGGTAATAACCACAACTGGGATGAAATGAGTTGCCAGTTTATTCAGTTAATTTTTAAAAATATTATTAAAAACATTTTGACTGAGTACTGGTACCTCATTTCATTCTAGTTTACAAAACTTATAAGTTTCTTTGGGACCCAAAGAGCAAAGCCCATCATAATCCTTTACACCACAAGCGGCGATTTCGACATTTTCGTTTTCCTCTCCAAATACAGCATTGTCATCAGTCATGACAGTCTTCACATGATGGCATGAACTCACGAAAACTCAATTTTGACCACAGGTTATTTTCAAAAATTGCTCTTCTTCGAACTCATCCTTCCGTCAGCCGTTTCAAACACTTTGGCGAAATATGGAATGTTTACATTCAACTACTATGTAATTTGGACCCGTTACAATAGGTAGTGTTGTTTCCACGAATATTCGCTGAAAACATGACTTGGGTTCCACAAATTTTGACGGCCGAATGGCAATGGATTTTGAAGACCCGCAACTGAAAAACAGGGACCACATGAAAAGGGCTAATGCCAAGCCCGGACAAACAATGAGTCCATACGAAAGGATTGAACTGAAGAAGTGGACCACCATCAATCTATTCATCTCAGAAAATGCTAGAGGGAGCAGGGAAGAGAGAAGAGGGCAGGCGTAGTGCCGACACGTGACCCACATTGGCAAACAGAATGGCGTCGAGTGTCAACCAATGACGTCAGAGTCCCATAAGAGTTGTTGGTGGGGGGCGGGGGGTCACTGCTACCCGGGGACTATACGAAAAGAGTTACAGGACGGCTAAGATCTGGCCCCCAGACGAATCCAAGCTTCACGTCACGTATCCTCCCGCAAACACCAGTAGGCTCAAGTCGAGGGATGGAGTCCACACCCGAAGAATAAATAGTTGGACATGTAGCTCCGATTTCAATATTTTGGCGTGCAAAATGTTGACTCTACACAAAAAAGTTCATCATCATGTTTGAATGCATGAATGTTTGTTATTTAAGTCTTTGTTTAAGTTGAACATTATATATATTATAGCAGCGCACATAAACGCTTAAGTAATCGTAATCCAACAATAAATAACAATAATGATTTTCCACACAGCAACTCGACTAAGGGCCTGTGACGGAAAGCTTTCTTCTGAAAGGATACCAAGTTGCTCTTATTAATCGAGCATCGATGTTGAAAGAATCGAAAAACCAAAAGGTTCATTATTTAGAATCGAGCATGAAAAACAATTTTAACCCCCCCCCCCCCCTACCACCATCCCTCAAAATTTGATAGTTACCTTTTCAAGGTACCTACCTATTTAAAATCCGGAATTGGAATTTAAAAAATGTCTCCTGCAGAGACTCATAGTGAGCATTTTATATAAATTTCGTGGAGCATAATATACATATTATAGTCCTTCGGGTCCTTGCTGTGCTTGTTTCAAGTCGTGTATGGCGAGACTTTGTAGGATCCACGAAGCATATAAAATGCTCACTACGAGTCCCTGCAGGAGACATGTTAGCATTGCTGCAGCATGCAAGAAACAGCAGGTTTGTTTATCGCGCCAGAATCGCGTTAGATACATACGGTCGGGCCTCGGGGCCCTGGGCTGTACGCCCAACGCTAAAATTCCCAGAAATGAAATAATGTAATGAAATTTATAGTGTTAAAACCAAGTAGCGTACTACTAGTAGGTTCTATACAAGGTACGTCGCTTGGACGATTTGGAAGTAATACTAAGCAGAGGTCGATGGTACGAGAAATAGGAAATTTATTCTCTGGTGTGTACGCTTCAAGCGTGTCGAGTAAAGCCGCGGTCGATACCTACACGTCATATTTCGGGTTGTCGAAGTGGCCGGATCGTTATTGAGCTCTAGATGAAAGACGTATTTCCGCTAAGAACGATGGGTACGTCGGCCAATCCCATTTCGTCGATTTCTTCGATGATTCCCTTGATTTTGGTTTATTATTCTCTGAATAATACACCTATGTAATCGCTCAGCAAAAAATTTTTATAACCCCCCCTCAAACTTTTTTCTTTTCCGTTTCAAGGTGCGTAGATTCAAAAAATGCAATGTCCGTCCGCCGTCCGCCGTATCACGTGTACAGGCTTCATTTTCGGTCTAAAAAAGTCGTTCTTTCGCACACATGCTCTATTTGGGCCCTTGTTCTGTCCCGAAACTTTTCAGCCCGATCGGAATATACCCAGGGGTGTTGTGAGTGAAAATGTGTGTAAAAATAGGTACTTTTTGCGTTTTAGCAACATGTTGGTAACATGAGCTTTTGAGGTATCGTTTTCCATGTTTTTGTGGACGAGAAGATGGAATATGAGGTCGATTTTGGCCAAGGAGTGGAAAATTGAGGTTGTACCAGATGTTCAGCTCCCAAAATTGATTTTTTATGAGGCAAAAACCTGCGAAATCGTCTGAAATCACCATCAATTTGTAGAATAGCACTAGGAAAAGTTTCAACACGTAGATCAAGACGATTAAGTGGCACTACCAATGATCATGGATAATTTGAAAAAAAAAGATCGTACCTACCTAATTTGTGTTTTGGGGGCCGAAATTGGTGGAAACCATCAGAAATAGCTATTTCAATTATTTCACATGAAACAAACAATAAATGTAGACGTACAGCCAACATTTCTGTAGAATAATAAACCCCATGTGACAAGGACTTTGCAGCGTTTTTGGACTGTAGGCGAGTAAGTTGAAGGCGAGGAACCTGTGAATATCTTTGATCGTCGAATTCGGGGAAATGTAAACGGCAACAAAAATGACGCGCTGTCCTTTGATGGTAGATTCGCACGCACATAAATCTCCGATCTCGGTGCTGGAAATTCAATCGCCGATGATTTTCATCCGCTCTTGGTCCAACTTTTCTCATTTGCGTGAATACAAAGAGGCAGAGTCGACGTTTCATTCGAAGAAGGCGACGCCTCCAGCCATTACCGTTGTCACACTTAACTTCCAGTACGAGAAGGTAGCCAGGTAGGTAGAATCCTTCGCTAGCCCTAGACTCACGGCTCACTCAGCTGATCGGGTAGGAACCCCTTCATGTCATTCGGATCCAACTGTTCTAAGGAGGCTCCCTGTCAAATTTCAGCATCGTATCATGAGCGGGAGAGAAATTAGCCCAAGGGCTCACTCACCTGATCGGGGAGGGACCTCATCTTGTCATACGCACTCAGCAGCCCTAAGGAGTCTCCCTATCAAATTTCAGCTTCGCAGGATGAGGGGGGAGAAATTAGCCTCAGATTCTAAAACGCTGCTAATTATTACACAATGGTTTATTATTTACCTGTACAGATGTCCCTTCTGCGTAAGTCACTGTGGTCAATGCTTACCCTCGTACTCCCCTAGGAATGCTCTAAAATCGAGTACTGGAGCCGGCCGGGAAGTTACAGTTTCGTCATAATATGCGGTGGATTCAAGAATTCGATCATTACTTATTTTTCCTTATTTACCATGAGCGAAAATTCACGAAATTTTGTTTGTGGGTCCCGTTTGGGGTCTAGTTGGTCCGCGAAACTCGGCGTGACTGTCAGTCATCTCAAAGGGGTGAAAAATAGAGGCTGACATTTCTAAGACGCCGTTATCTTGAATTTTTTTACGTTTTGGTTTATTATTTTCAATAATGGACTTTTGGAATCGAACATAAAAAAAACCCTCCTCTCAAAATTTGATGGTTTCCGTTTCAAGGTGTGCAGAATCCGAAATTGCAATAAAAAAATGTATATCCTTCCGCCGTACGCCGTACTTCGCACTTTTCTTAGTCACCATGAACCAAAACTAATGAAATTTGGTTTCTAGGCTTTGGTTCCTAGCTTTCTCTTTAGTGAATGAATTGATTGATTGATATTCAATTAAATTTAATTTGCAAATTATTTCCCGTTCCCAGTATTGAGTACAAAATTGTTGCGGAATCCCTAGCAATGATCTGGGCCGAATGTATACAATTTTATTCACCCTCCTGTTGACAAAGCCTGTCGGTGCAAACTTCGGCGCCTTACACTGTGAACAAACGGCTGGACTTACAGTGCTCCAGGCGGTCTCAAAAAACTCCCAAGTTCAAGAACTGTTTAAAAACGTAAAAAAATTAAAAGTTACGGCGTCCTGGAGATTTCAGCCCCTATTTTTCACCCCTTAGAGATGGCTGACATTAACGCCAAGCTTCGCGGACCAACTAGACCTCATGTGAGACTTACAAACCAGAATTCGTTAATTTTGTTCATGATACCTAAGGATTAAGAAAGCATTGATTTTTGGTCTAAATATTTCCAACTCGAAGTTCATCTATTATTTTTACAATTTTAAGCTGATTTGTATCTCTGTTGCCGTATTAATACTTGATAACGCCGGTAAAAGCAGAAGTTGAAAAAAGTTGAAATGAGACAAAACTTCACCATCCCAAGAGATGAATAACATCGAAGTGAGACCGCCAGTTATGTGCCGCAGGTATTTTCCATTAATGTTTAATGCTTCCCTCGAGGAACCAGCAAAATCGAGATGTTTTATAGATAACAGACTAATGCTTGACTTAGTTGGTGGCGCTGTCAGGGAACCAAGATAAAATAGGTGAATAATGACCCTCAAAATGTGGGCTTAATTGTTTCTTGAGCGTACAAAGTTTCGGTATAGTTGTGGAGCAAAGCTTTCAAGTACCGGAATTGCCCCTCAGCTGAATGGCCCGTGGGAGTTCGAATTGTTCAATATTCATTCCCCCTCTTCGTTTTACGGCTTTACGCATTAATCGCTCGCTCTCTGTCTCAAGCTCCTTTAATAAGGCGTACCAATTTACAACGGGGTTTTCTGGCGGTTCATAAAACTTAATTAAGGCAGGCTGGGAACCCTTCTTTACTGTCCTGAGCGCTAAATGTGTCTCCATCACTTATTCGGCTTTTGTCATGACGCCCCTATGAGGTTTTGAGTCAGCCAGGTGGGAGAGGTCCACGTGTTAGGTGTCTTGGGGAAAGTTGAATCCTGTTTTACTTATCGAATAATCATCTGTGGTTTTGCAGGTAGTTTTTTTACCGCAGCTTCTGAGTTTGAGAAACAACTTTCACAATGAATTGGGCTAGATGAAGCAGTCTGTGGACAAGTATAAAGGGAGTCGACTACGAAGGCTGGCCCCGAAATTAAAGTTTCCTACAAATGCGCGGGATTCAATAATTCAATCATAAATTATTTTGTACTTATTCACGAACCATAAGGCAAATAATAAACCGTTGTGTAATAATTTACCTGTACAGGTGACCCTTCTACGTAGATAGAATACTGAAACGTTGTGCAATAATTTACCTTTGAGTAATAATTTACCGTTGTGTAATCATTTGCCCATCAATAATAGTTCAGCGGTTGTTCAAGTTGCAAAAGTACGTAGATAGCATACTGAACCGTTGTGTAATAATTTACCGTTGTGTTATATTACCGTTTTGTTATAATTTATCAATCTATAATACTTCAACGTTTGTTCAAGTTTCACTACCTATCAACAACCTCCAAAAGAGCCATCATTTTTCATATGAAATAATATCACAGAACAACCAACTCGACTTCATACTCCTTGAATGTAGTCAGGTGCTCCCTAGCAATGATTATCTCGGGCTAATTCCCGATTATTACCTCGTCGATAGTGATGATATTTGGGCTAAATGAATACAATTTCATTCACCCTGCTGTTGAAAAAGCCTACCGGTGCCAACTTCTGGGCCTTACTGTGAACGAACGGTTGGACGTGCAGTGCTCCGGGTGGTCTTTAAAAACTCCCAAGTTTGAGAACTATTTAAAACCATGCAAAAATTCGAGATAACGGCGTCCTGGAGATTTCAACCCCAATTTTTCACCCCTTAGGGATGGCTGACGTTAACGCCGAGCTTCGCGACCAACTAGATATAGGACCTACACACCAAATTTCATCAATTCTGGTTCATGGTAACCAAGAGAAGTGCGAAGTACGGCGGACGTACCGAAATTTTTTTGTTGCATTTTCGAAATCTACATACCTACCTTGAAACGGAAACCATCAAATTTTGAGGGGTGGGGGGGGTCAATTTAAATTTTTTTTCCCACGCTCGATTCCAAAGGTTCAGTATTGAAAATATTAAACCAAAAATTTCTCTCCATCCGCCGTACGCTGTACTTCGCACTTTTCCTAGTTACCATGAACCAAAATTAATGAAATGAGGTCTGTAGGTCCCGTTTGGGGTCTAGTTGGTCCTCGAAGCTCGGCGTTACTGTCAGTAACACCTGATTATAGTCACGGATGGCTGTATGAAGTTGAGTTTGTTGTTCTGTGATATTATTCTATTTGAAGGATGATGGTTCTTTTGGATTTTGTTAACAGGTACTTTTGTTACTTGAACAAATAATTATTAATGACTGAATTATTTATCCTCCGCTCCAGTACTATCTGCGCCGAAGGGGCATCTATACAGGTAAATGATGAAACATTTTTCCATAATTTGCAGCGTTTTTAAACAGCATTTTGTAACTGAAATTTTTCCTCGTCAGCTTATAACATTTAACGGGAATCAGCACGTTATAAAATACTGGATTATAAGTAGATGACATGAAGGTTCTGCTAACAGTCATTTAAATTATCTCCACTTCCTCTCATTGATATAATTCTCATTTCAAACCTGATACATATTCTGAGGGAGGATACTACTGATAAGGGAGGGAGATCTCAAATAATTAATTACTATCCATATTGAATAGATTTGCGTATCCAATTATTATTTCGTATCTTATCAACCTAAAACTTTTCATCCCGGAAAAATTACCGATTTCCAGAGAATGACTATGTACGAACCAAACACAATTTTCTACTCAAGTAGAAAATCTCAGTTTTAACAATATCAATATCGACAAGAGCTTGAATTAAACTGTGGATATACAGCCGAATTTTCATGGGCGTGACCCAAATCACTAATGGTCGAGTGATGGTGATGTTTCCACGGGTGAAAGGTTATTTTATTTTAATATATTCGTTGATAAGCACACTGTTATTTGTAGAAATCGATATGATGGTTTCCGTTTCAAGGTACGTAGAATCCGAAAATGGAAGAAAAAAAATTCTGTCCGTCCGCCGTAACGCCGCACTTTCCTTAGTTACCATGAACCAAAATTAATGAAATTTGGTTCGTAGGTCGCGTTTGGGGTCTAGTTGGCCCACGATGCTCGGCGTTACTGTCAGTCATCTCTAAGGGAAGAAAAATAGGGGTTGACATTTTCAGAACGCCGTAGCTCAGATCTTTCAGTGTGAGGATATGTTTTTTTTTACGTTTTTAAATTGATCTTCAACAAAAGCATTTTTTGAGACCACCCGTACCGGTCCAGCCGTTCATTTTCACCGAAAAGCTTCGTCAACGTGATCGTGAATGACACGGTATGAATCCGGTCCAGATATCACTGCTAGCGAACACCTGATAATAATCACGGATGGCTGTACTAGGAAGTCGAATTGGTTGTTCTTTCATATTATTTCATTTGAAAAATGACACTCTTGAAACTCTTGAAACTCTTTAGGATTTCGTTAATAGGTACTTTTTTTACTTGAAGAATAACAACATGAATAACAACAAATAATTATTAATGATTGAATTATTGTATCTCCCGCTTTTTTATGAAATTGTAATTTCCTCCCTGGCCTGCCTCAGTACTCGATTTAGGGACCATGGAAAACAGAGGGGGTATGGAGGGGGCATCTGTACAGGAAAATAATAACCAATCGTGTATTCATTTGCAGCATTTTTATTCCATTTGTGGATTCTAAGTACCTTCAAAGGGAAACCATCAGATTTTAAAAGGGGGGGGGGGGGGGGGGGTTGATTTTTTTTTTTTGCTCGATAAGCAAGGTTAATTATTGAAAATAATAAACAAAGCCAATAATGTTGTATAAGATGATTTTTTTGGGCATAGAAAATAGTTTAGTTCCAGAAGCATTCCTTTGCTAAAATTATATTTTTTAAATCTTGAAAATTGGTCTAAGTTGTGAAGACCTATCGCATAATCAAGAAATGTAAAGGAAGGTGGTGAATCCAGATAACAATAATAATTATTAATCGAATAACCAATATGTTCAATGGGTTCAAGTGATCAAATTTGAATTTTTATCGAATTAAAAATGGAAAATCTCCAATGATGTGAGGTGGTTGTAGGGTGGTTCAAGTCGGTACTTTCCTACTGAAATTCGCTTATTCATTGTTGCTGTACGGCGGGAAGTTATTTCTACGAAGTCATATATATATTATATTTTATACAGATAATACTTGTATTATACTTAATGCTCAGACATGTTGTAGACAGCAATAATTTAATTTGGTAATTACAGACATATTGGGAGTTACAGACTCACTTATTCAGCTGATTGTAAGTCTATAATCCCCACTCCGCCTTGAACTAATCGGAAGGATTGAATTTGCCCTCACCGCTTCGGGAAGCCTCTTAACATTAAAGTGATATAAAGTTAGGAAACGCTTAACCCCTTGATTAGTGGATCATTAAGGATTCTGGTCCTCGCGGTTCCGTGGCCAAAGTTATTAGAAGCACGTAGTTATCTAAGGGAACCAGGAGGTTTCAGAGTGTTTCTCCTGTTAAATACGGTCGTGTGGAGCGAGCCTTTGATTCCACGAGCCGAGAGAATTAACATCGAAAGACTGTGGTACTCATACGCTACCTACTTTCCTAGGGTTACCAGAAGATAATGTCTCGATTATGGCGGCTGATGTTCATCGTGTAGAAATCGTTCTGTACCTTAAGTACTCTTTGGTGTTGTTGCATTTAGAAGAAGCTGAGGTAATATCTGATTCCATAAGTATGTTATGCGGTACGAAATGACATTGAAATGATCCGCTAATTATGTTCCTCAAAATAGGATTTAGTTGCACACCGAATAATGAAAAGTTAGTAAATACTTGGGAAAACATTCCAGTCATGCAGCATGGCCATATATGAGAAAATATTTATTTGAAGTTACGTGTCTACTCAAACTATTTATTCCTTCTGAAAAACAAACTTTAGAAATAAGGATTAACGAATAACGAAAAGCTATGAACAGCAATGTTGAACGACATATTATATTAAGGTGAACATCAGGCAATTGTAAAATCTATATTGAACGAAGAAAACCACGTCAGTCCAATTGGAGACGCCTGGTTGGTTGCCTAGTAAAAGGCTAAATGGTTTTTGCAGAAGTCCACATGTCACATCGCCCTTTCCCTGGTCTCTCCCTGTGTTTATTAAATCACAAGTCCAGTCTTTCTAGTTGTTGTTCAGTTAATTTTTAATTTTATCAAATTACCCCTTCCCCCATTTTTGCTGATTATACTCAATTTATTCCAATTTCGAACGAGTTTTATTAAAGAAGTGGAAAAAGGACAGAATGGGGGAGTTTCCCACGGTGTGCCCAACCAATTACTTATAGGTAGGTACGTTTCTAAAACCCACTACTTGGTTATTCAAATGGTTCTTCATTGCATACAGTTTACACTAACCCTTATTTGTGCGAGTTTTACGGAATTTATTCCAAATTTTAGTAATTTATAAACATAGAAAACTGAATCATTCGTCAATTTTTACGCGGGTTAGTTCTTTGGCAGATGCTTTGTTTTTCTGGCTCACCATTCTGTATTTTTTTCAGCGGTTTCTTAGCAGTGTTGGTTGTTGGTCACTTCCGGCAAAGTGTGACGATTTTTCGCCCCTCAAAAAACTAAAATGTGACCCATTTTGTATTCCAACTCATCCTTTCGTAACAACAAAAGTTTCATGTAGCCCGAGTCGAACATTTTGTCGATTGTTACTATATTTATATTATGTAATAAACAGTATTGGTGTTTATTATGTTTGGTATTTGAATCAATTGCATTTTAAACGTCATTGGTGTTATTGTACAATACACTATACCAGTACTAGTACGCATAATAATACTAGTGTGCATAAAGTTATTGTACAATACCGCTGTACCAGTACTAGTATTATAATACTAATATACTGTGCTCCTTATGGCTTCATGGTTTTCGACACTCATGTATTATGAGACTGCAGATCCCGAGGTTATTATAAACCCGAACAGGCTTCTCGTCGTTAACGTTCAACCTTTCGGAGGTCAGCACTGACGGATGTTCAACCCACGTCATCAGGTAAAAGAAGGAAATGAAAGGATTAGCGGTGGATGGGTAAAATGGATGGATCCTCCAGAAAAGGATGAGGTTAGCGTCTGGACTCTTTGGGAATAGACAATATAAGAAAAGTAGCCCTGGTTTAGGATGAGGTGGCGGGGACGAGAGGGCGTGAGGCGAAGGGTCTGAAACAAGGAGAATGGATTCCGGATGTCGAAAGAAATTGAATAGGGTACCAGCCGGAGCTGCCGGAAGGCTGTGAGGTATGAGGGTTAAAGAAGGGTATCTCTATCGGTCTTTGAAGATCGATACAACCACACAAACATTACATTTTCATGCGGCAAGTCGCCTTCAAAACCTTAACATTTATTCAAAACCATTGAGCCTTCATAATTCGCAATACGAGTACTTCTACATAATTGGCATATAAGGCAGTCTACTCTGTATTTTGAACCAGCTAGACGACATGACTGCGTCTCATCTGGCCGCATGTCTTTAACTTGCAGGACATTGGAAACAATTTCCATGACGACACCATTTGGCGTAAGACGTCTGATTTACATTACGAAGTATCTGATACAGTTTTATTTCATTCAGACTTCAGTATCTCCAAATCATCTTTGCTTTTTCCGTGTTGGGAGTCCCAACCTCTCGAGCCTGTCCAACCACGTAACAACCGGTTTCTTGATCCATTACGCCTACCACGGTTAATATGGCAACTGATAAAAAATCGAATTCTACGCCTACAATTGGCATAATGGGTTAAAAAAATTGGTTTTTACCTGGTAGGGGAGTCTCGGGAGTGCCGCCATTCGACTCTGCGAGAAAAAGTACGAAAAGATTGCTGCCTAACTCATTTTATGGTAAAAATGTCGATTTTCGCGATAAACGCTTTAAAAAATCCACGGTTTTTCGCTTCGAAACGAGGATCTTACCTTACGAGTCCACTGAAAAAAAACTTGATAAAAATTGGAAAGCTGAGCTTCTGGGCCAACCTTTAGGGTTACAGTGAGAAAAAACAGGTAGACTCAGTAAGACCCATAAACGTTTGAAAAAACTGAATATTTCCAAAATTTTACGAAGTTCGATTTCTGGTTAATTTTTTACCCATTGAATGATCTTTAAAACAAATTGATGTGGCATCAGGGAGAAGGAAATTTAATGCTCTTAGCGGCGGTATAATCACGTTTGGTTTTAGTCCTTAAATTAAGCGGGCTATGGCCATTTTGGTGACGTAAGATAGAAAACACGAAAAAACGCTGCAAATCCCTACACAAAGGTTTATTATTCTGTACAGAACACCCTTCTGTTACAGATCATAGCTCTGTATAGATAACTGTTCTATATAGTATATGCACTGTTATGTACGTATTATGTGATCGCAGACCGTCCCTACCTTAATACCTGATCCCGTACTCGTTACTAAGTGCCTACCTAAATCAAATGTTAAATGTCGCTAAAATAATTCTGTCGATGACAAACAGTAGCTAGAGTGCCAAAAAAAACACAAAAAAATAATGAAGTTCTGGAGGAAAATTGTTGATGTTGAGTGAAAAAATATTCGGTCCTGGTAGGGTTTCGAACCATCAAATTTTGAGGAGGGGTTAAAAAAATTTTTTCATGGTAGATTCCAAAGCTTTCCTGTTGAAAATAATAAACCGAAAATCGTAAGAGTGAAAAAAAAACTCGGATTTTAAGCGGTAAAAAAGTAGGACACTTTTTATAAGAAATTAGATGTAAATTCGACCCCTGGCCGGTGTTACGACTTTATGTGTATAATTATATACATAAATTTATGTTAAAATCTTGGGGTGAATTAAGGATGCTGTGGAACGGATTTGCCTACGAAAAATGTCAAAAATTCATGTTTGAAAATTTCGGAGCCATTGCAATAGCTTCTTTGGAAATTCGCTAGAGTGAGAAAGCAGCAGATTGATGATAATTAAAGTTATGTGCATGTATAAAAAAGTATTTGATATTACTAGAAAGCCGCGAATAGAAACGTGTCCCTCACTCATCTAGGCAGCTGCGTTCGTTTACGAGCGGCCTCTCATTGACAGAGTTGCTCAGTTCCCTCAGTTCCATCAAGTATAGCGAGTGAATTGTACTCAGAATCGAGTTGCTTGTGCATGCGCTGCCCGTCATATCTGTTCAGGTTTCTTTTTCCTCGTTCCCTTCTATCCATCTCCTCTCCTCCCATTACGAATCATCACTCGGAAGTTTACAGGAACTTTCTATTGTCACGACTGATTCTGCTTGTTAGTCGTGCCATAAGCAACCTGAACAAAACGTGATGGGCCTATGTATGGGGAGGTGGAAGTTTTAGAGTTCGAGGTCTGTTTTCCGGGTGAACTCAAGGGTTTAGGAACTGTGTTCGACCATGTGCCACGTTTCCCACTAATACCCCTCCCCCACTCACCATCCGGGTTATTTTTTTTTTACCCACTCCGCTACTCTCACCACTTTTTTCATCTCCTCCGGACGAGGCACTGTGCGGTACCGATTCATTTCCATCGGCTGTCACGGGCTGACAGTTTTTATTCAAACCTGAGCCCGGGTACGGATTATTGTTGGCCCTGTTGCAGATAGTTCCCTGATACCACAATCTTCGAGCGATTCCGTTTCCTGATCAAACCAGTTGCATCCCCGTCACGTAATAAATAGCTCAGTGTTTTTTCAATTTTTTTTTACTTCGAAACTAGACATTTAGTATTTCTCATTTGGACGAGACAAAAGTAGTTAATTTTAAATTGAATGTGGTAGTTTTGGTGTCGACATAGCCACCTTTCTATAGATACAGCTTGTTTTATATAATCCATGAAGTAGCGGTGAGCACATCCATGTTGGCCCAGCCATAGCACTACCCGAGAAGTCGGGGTTTTTGGTCTGCTATGCTGTAGCATACAGGGAGAAATAGCGGCAATGACGTCGTTGCCGCTTTCCACGTAACCTTGGAACAATACAACTTGGAAACTAGACGAACATAATTATATTATGCTATTCCGGCGAACCGATTAGATTGTTCTCATCGGCAACACAAAAAGCGAATTTGGAAAAAACCCAGCATTTCCAGAATTATGGATAGGTATTACCCATTTTCGAATTGGCTTATATCTACGTGATCATGGTACCCGTTCAACCAACTACGACTTCATTATAAAAAACTATATAACAACTGCAGGATTTGTTGAGACCACCTGGAGCATTTTACGTCCGTTCGCAGTAAGGCCGTGAATTTTTAAACGGAATCCTCATCAACATGAGTGTTCATAATTTTTTTTTTCAATTTAAGTTCATCCAACTACAAAAAGTCATTGGCGGGAGTGTGAATCTTTCTGAATACCCAGATATCATTGCTAGTGAGCAGCTGATTATAATGTATCACGCAACGCTTTATGAAATCAAGTTTGTTGTTCCATGATATTATTTCATTGTGTGGATTGTAATTTTGTTGAAGGTTGATGGATTTTGTTGATAGGTAGGTACAGTTTAGTTGCTCATGGCCAAACGAATCATCCAAATTAAATGAAATGTGGGAATATGTCCGAGGGTCCTACCATAGGTTCAGCGACCACCAGTATTTTCAAAAATTATTGGGTGGGAGTTCGTGGGACCGAAATGGCGCGTTACAGGAGATGGAGGGCGGTGGAAAAATACATAATATATATGTAACTGTAATTGCCGAACTTTGGAGAGCTTATTTTACTTCGAATCTGGTGGGATTTTTGTCGTCTCTGTCTCTCTCTCCTTCTCCCTCTCCCTCTCCATCACCCTCTCCCACTCCCAGTTGCTCTCTCTCCCCCCCTCCCCCATCTTCTCTTTCCCTACCCCTTTTTTATGTTACATAATTTTACTATTGTAGACCAAAGAATTCTACATAGTTTTACCAATAATGTATTTCCCCAAAGCAAATGAGCGATGATTCATCCATCTAACGGAATCGAGCGGATATCTATATGTCTCCCTTCTTGTTTGAAAATACCCCAATAATTTCCACGGCGGAGCTTTTTGTTATACGTTATTGAAAGTGAATTCCGTTGCCAGTTGTTAGAAACGGGGCCGCGTCAAATACCTCATTGATTCCATCCGGAGCCCTCCTGTCACAGCCCTTATTGTTTCTTCCGTTCAATCATCCGTCGGGCTTGTCTGTAAATGTCAACCTAAACTCGCGCCTTTCTTATTGATTCGCACGACGAAAACAATTGGTCCGGGGAATGCTGATTGAAAAAACTTTTCCCGCTTTGCAGAATTTGTTGACAATCAACCGACACGAATAATTTCGGTTTATGTTTTTCAATAGTGAACTATGGGAATGATCCAAGAACGTAATTCAATCTACCCCTCGAATTTCTTGGTTCACATTTCTAGATACGTAAATAAAAAACGCTGCAAATCATTACACAACGGTTTATTATTTACCTGTATGGATTCTCCCCTTCGGCGTAGGCAACTGCTCTCTGTGGTCAATACCTACCCTCGTGCTCCCCCCAGGAAAGTCCTAAATCGCGTACTGGAACCGGCCCGGGAATTACACATTCATGGAAATGAGCGGGATTCAATAATAAATAATATTAATTAATTATTTGTTGTTATTCATGAAGCATAAGGTAAATAATAAATCGTTATGTAAGAAACCTTTGTGTAATAATTTACTTGTATAGATGCCCCTTCTGAGTAGATCACTGTTTTCTGTGGTCAATACCTACCCTCGAGCTCCTCCCCAGGAGAGCCCAAAATCGAGTAGGTACTGGAGCCGGCCCAGAAATTGCAGCTTGATAAAAATGCGTGGGATTCAATAATTCAATAGGTATTTAATTGTGTTTTTATTTCTGAAGCATAAGGTAAATAATTAACCGTTTAGTGATAAATCGTTGTGTAATAAGCCGTTGTAGATCACTGTTTTCTGTGGCCCTAAATCGAGTACTGGAGCCGGCCCAGGAATTGCATTTTCATAAAAATGTGCCACCCGTGATTATAACCAGGTGTTCCGCAACAATGATATCTGGGCCGGATTCATACCGTTTCATTCACGATCGTGTTGACGATGCTTGTCGGTGCAAACGAACGGCTGGACATGGAATGCGCCGGGTGGTCTCAAAAAATGTTTGACTTCAATATCAGTTTAAAAACCTTAAAAAAAACATACCCTTGTGTTGAAAGTTTTGAGCTAAGGCGTTCTGAATATTTCAGCCCCTAGTTTTCACCCCCTTCGAGATGACTGACAGTAACGCCGAGCTTCGCGGACGAACTAGAACCCAAACGGGACCTACAAACCAAATTTCATTAATTTTGGTTCATGGTAACTAAGAAAAGTGCGAATTACGGTGTACGGCGGACGGACAGGAATTTTTTAATTCCATTTTCAGATTCTACGTACCTTGAAACGGAAACCATCAATTTTTGGGGAGGGGAGAGGGTCAATTTTTTTTTCTTTTCATGCTCGATTCCAAAGGTTCACTATTGAAAATAATAAACAAAAATCGAAGGAAAAACTTTGCTAACTCCAATTATAGTTTTATATATCTTTTCTGTTCGTATAACTAATTATACCTTTGAGTTCTGTACGCATTGAAGCATAACGTTTGTTCAAGTTACAAGAGTGCCTGTCAATAAAATCAAAAATAACCATCATTCTTCAGATGAAACAATATCTCGGGACTACCAACTCGATTTCATCCTGCCATGCGTGATTTTAATCATGTGTTCCTTAGCAATGATGTCTGGGCTGGGTGTATACCGTCTTATTCAAGATCATGATGCTTTTCGGTGCAAACGAACAACTGGACGTACAATGCTCCGGGTGGTCTCAAAAATTCCCTATTTCGAGGTCAATTTAAAAGGTGGAAAACGATACCTGACAAGCTCATGTTCACTAAAACCTAAAAAAAAAAAAAAACTGGAAAACCCTTATTTTTACACAAATGTTTCAACCACAACACCCCTGGGTGTATTCCGATCGGGCTGCCGAGCTTTGGAGCACAACCAGGGCCCAAATGGAGCCTGTGTGTGGAAGAACGACGATTTCAGAACAACATGTAAGGTAATTTAAGGCTGAAACTTTGTTAGAACCTCAATTCTTCGCTTGTTTGCCAAAAGCGACTTCATATTCGGTCTCCTCGCCCTAAAAAAAACACGGAAAACGGTACCTCACAATCTCTTGTTATTAGAACACCATAAACCCTATTTTAATGCCCATTTTTCGCCCATAACACTCATGGGTATATGCCGATCGGGGTCCAAAGTTCCGGGACATAACTAGGGTCGAAATGGAACCTGTGTGCAGAAGATCGAATTTTTTAGACCGAAAAGAAAGGTAGGTATATGTATGACTCGGCGGACGGGCGTTGTATTTGTGGAATCCACGCACCTTGAAACGTAAATGAAAAAGAAAAACGCTGCAAATCCCTGCACAACGGTTTATTATTTTGTATAGAATACCCTTCTGTTACAGATTACAGCTCTATGTATAGATAACCCGTCTATATAATATAATATGTACTATTCTATGCATAATTATGTAGATCGCAGACCCTCCGTAGGTTAGTACCTAACCCCGTACTCGTTACTAGGTACCTACCTAAATCACGAGTTAAATGTTGCTAAAATAATTCTGCCGATGACAAACAGTACCTAACAAAAAGAAACACACATAATGAAGTTCTGAAAAGAAATCGTTGATGAGGAGTGAAAAAAGTTGCAAAAGTACCTACCAACAAACTCCAGCCCCTTCTACGTAGATGGTATAATGAACCTTTTGTGTAATAATTTACCGTTGAGTAATGATTTACCGTAGTAATAATTTACCCATCAATAATACTTCAACGTTTGTTCAAGTTTCACTACCTACCAACAAACTCCAAAAGAGCCATCATTTTTCAAATTAAATAATATCACAGAACAACCAACTCGACTTCATACTCCGCCAATATAATCAGGTGGCCCCTAGCAATGATTGACCGTATTCACAAATTCCTATTGTGGGCGCGTCTCTGGTTACGAGAATTGGTTTGAATTGTATACAATTTCATTCACACTGGAGTCGAAAATGCCTGTCGGTGCAAACTTCGGGGCCTTACTGTGAACGAACGGCTGGACGTACGATGCTCCGGATGGTCTTAAAAAACTCGCAAGTTCAAGAATTATTTAAAACCGTAAAAATATTTACGTAAAAAAATGGTATAGGCGTTTTGAAAATTTCAACCCCTATTTTGAACCCCTTAGAGATGACTCACAGTAACGTCGAGCTTCGAGGACCAACTAGACGCCGAACGGAACCTATAACCCGAATTTCATCAATTTTTTTTCATGGTAACTAAGAAAAGTGGCCCGTACGGCGTACGGCGTACGGTGTACGGCGTACGGCGTACGGCGTACGGCGTACGGCGGACAGACAGAAATATTTTTATTGCAGTTTTGGATTCTACATACCTTGAAACGTAAACCATCAAATTTTGAGGGGGGGTAAGAATTTTTTTTTTCATGCTCGATTCCAATGGTTCATTATTGAAAATAATAAACCAAAAAAATAGTTAGAGGAGGTGTTTAAAAAATTTGTTTCCTGAGCAAATGCGTGGGTGTGTTATTCACAGAATAATAAACCAAAGAAGTTAGAGAAGAAGTGTTAGAGTGGGGAGACCAAATATGAAGTGGATTTTGACCACTTAGTTAAGGATTTCTAACGAAGCATTAACTCTCAAACTTCAGTTTTATGGTCAGAAATCTGTGAAAATAGCTATAATCACCAAATATTTGTATAATAACACAGGAGGTATTATTGGCAGGTGAATCAAGACAATTCAATGGCAGTTTAGAAATAGGAAACAGAACAGAAATAGGAACCAAATATTCGAGTTCAAAACCGTCAAATTAGCTGTGTGGGTCTCCGCTGAGATCCCATACGTGCCGTATTCAGTCGAGAATAGTAAACCTAAGTAACAAGGGCTTCGCAACGTTTTTTTATTCAGTTTTCGGATTCTGGTACCTTGAAACGAAAACCATCAATATTTTGGTTGTGGAGTGGCGTGTGGGTGGGGGGGGGAGGGGGGAGGGGTTAAAAATGTTCATCTTCGATTCCAATGGTTCATTATTGAAAATAATAAAATGAGTTTCAGAGGGGGCCACGGTGTCACAGGACACAACACTTCACGTTAGGCGCAAGAGACAATTACATTCCGAATCTAATGACTCTGGGAAGTCTTAGCACCCGGATTTGATATAGTATTACCAAATGAGGGACAACATAATAATGCACGCGGCAAAAAAAAGAAGAATATAAGGAGCTGCTCTTGAATGTTTCAATTCGGCTCAGTACTTCCACGGAATACAAACCACGTGATGTTGAATAAATTGTGCAAATAACTGTTGAATAAATCGTGCAGTTGTTCTTGCTAATGCATCATGTGTTTTGGAAGGATTGCTGAGGCATTCAGCCTTAAAATGGGGCGTTCGTCTATTTATTAAATCGTAATCGATGTCGTAATCAATAAGCAGATTGAATGAAAAACGAAAACACGCTGCAAAGTCCTTGTCATATGGATTTATTATTCTATTGGACGTACCTACAGACATGCTTGAAATAAATATTTGTTTCTTTCATATGCAATAATTGAAATAGCTATTTTTTATGGTTTCCACCAATTTTTACCCCTCAAAACACGAATTAGGCTCCTATTTTTTTATCATTGATAGTTCCATTTAATTGTCTTGATTCGCCTGTTGATACTAATTGTAGTGTTATTATACAAGTTTATGGAGATTTCAGACAATTTCCGGGGTCGCTTACACATAAAAAATGAATTCTGGGAGCTGAACAATCGTTACAGCCTCAATTCTTCACTCTTTGGACAAAATCGACTTCATATTCGGTCTTCTCGCCCTAAAAAACATAGAAAACGAGATACCTCACAAGCTCATGTTATTAAAACACCAAAAGACCCCGTTTTTACCCATTTTTCACCCATAACACCCCTGGGTATATTCCGATCGGGCAGCAAAGTTTCGTGACTCAACTAGGGTCCAAATGGAGCATGAGTGTGAACGATCAAATTTTGTAGACCGAAAATGAAGCCGGTATGCATGATACGGAGGACGGACATTGCATTTTGGTTTATTATTCTGTGAATAATACACCTATGTATTCGCTCAGCTCAAATTTTTTTCTTTTACGTTTCAAGGTGCGTAGTTTCAGGAAATGCAATGTCCGTCCACTGTACGCCGTATCATGCATACCGGCTTTGGTATGGACGATGTGTTTTGAAGGACTCACTGAATAAGTCCTACCTACCCACATAGTAGGTCGTATCTGAACCATCGGAAGGAATATCATCCGATATTGAACATCTCGATATAATTGCTTCTCTTAACAATCGATAAGGCTTTCTGAATGATTTTACCACCCGTTAATGTGTTCGATCTACTGTAGCCAATATCATAGTTTTGTAGTTGTACATTATTATCATGCTATGTTTGTCACGTTCCCGTTTAGTAGATGCCAGGCTGATTGTTCTATTCTTCCATGTTACGAACATACTTAAATGTATCCCAATGTGAACTTCATGAATGGAGGAAGTGCTGGAAAGTTGGGGATTTCACTACCTTGCTCGATTAATAATCGATTGACGTGGGTGCCAAACAGATCGAAAAGGGGATCGATGTCGGCCCAGACACTTCGCCATTATTCATTCCGCTGCTATCTGCTTTACCTCTCTCTCCATGCTCGCATGCCCCGTTCTACCATCTAAATATCGTTCCTTCCGCAAGTTTCTCTCCTCCTTTGACCGGATATAAAATATCACGGTCAGCGGGAAACCGTTGAGACGGCCGACTGAACTAACCCTCGATTTTCGAAATTGGTGCACTGATTCCCTATCAGTTTTCCCGTCCCCTGGACACTCGACGCCTTCTGCTGGAGTTTCCGTCTCAGTTCAGACGTTTTGGTACGGCGTCCAAGGAAGCACATCAGGATTGGGAAGAGCCTCACTTCCGGAGTTTGCGAGGAACACCAAGATCGAGTGGAGGATTTCCCTCGTAAGTACCTGCAAATTATCCATCCACCAGTACTGGGGCCTGGAGCCTGCCGATTCCTGCATCAAATTTCCGGCCGACCTTCACCCACATGTGCATCATTTTAGGTATTTAAAGAACATTTCCAACCGATTTATAACACCTATTCTAGTTCTAGTCTAAATAGAAAGCTGTGCTAGGTAGGTCGATCGAACCCCAGAACTCGAATAAATTTCATTCCACACTAACCACTGTGATCTTTACCTTTTTAATTTCTACCCACAAATAATCTGCCATCGTCACCAAATCAATTATCTTCAAGTCTCCAGTCTGGGGTGGTCCTTCCAGTACTGTTACTGGAACCATTACTTTGTGTACCTGGCCTCCCATTACCTCAGGAACGAGCCCCACACAAAGTAGCCAGGCTTCATTTTCGGTCTTTGCACGAAAGCTCCACTTGGGCCCTAGTTGTGTCCCAAAACTTTGTAGCCCGATCGGAATATACTCGGGCGTATTATGAGTGAAAAATGGATATACAAAATAGGTATTTTTGTTTTTTATTAAAATGAGCTTTTGAGGCCTACCGGAGGTATTGTTTTCAATGTTTTTTAGGACAAGAAGACCGAATATGAAGTCAGTTTTGACCAAAGAGCGGAAAACTGAGGTTCTAACGAAGTTTCGACCTTAAATTTACGTTAAATTTTGGTCTTAAATCTTGGTCTAAAATCGTCGTTCTTCCGCACACAGTTTGGGCCCCCATTTGGGAACAAATTTGGGTCTTAGTTGTGCCGCGAAGCGCGGTAGCCCAATCGGAAAACACCCAGGGGTGTTATGGGAGAAAAATGGGTGTACAAATAATGGTTTTCGAGGGATTTTTGAGGTTTTAGTGAACATGAGCTTCTGATGTATAATTTTCCATATTTTTTAGGGCTGGAAGACTGAACTTGAAGTTGATTTCGACCAAAGAGTGAAGAATTGAGGTTGTAACGACAACGAAGTTTAAGCTCCCAAAATTCATTTTTTATTAGTCAAAACCCTGGGAAATAGTCTGAAACCACCATAAATTCGTATAATAACACTAGGTGTATTATTATCAGGTGGAGCAAGAAAATTAAATGGCACTGTCAATGATCACAGATGATTTGTAAAGAAAAAAAAAGAAAAAAGAAGAAAAATGGGGTCAAATTGGTGGAAACCACCAAAAATAACTTATTTCAATTATTTCGCATGAAAGGAACAATAAATGAACAGCAACATTTCTGTAGGTATGTCCAACAGAATAATAAACCCAATTGACAAGGACTTCGCAGCGTTTTTGGAATCTACACACCTCGAAACGTAAAAGAAGAAAATTTGAGGGGGTGTTATACAAAATTTTTGCTGAGCGAATACATACCTACGTGTATTATTCACGGAATAATCAAAAGAGACGCAGGAAAGTTATCACTGGCAAATTACCACTAGGAAATTTTTTAAATGTGGAATAATATCTCTTTTTGACTGTAAAATACCCATTCTTGGATAATTACCCATATACTCATATTAGATATGTTTGAAGCTCTGTTAAAGTCAAGATAGGTTTAGTTGTATATCACGTTAGAATGAACGGTTGGTTCGTTCTTCTTTCATAAATATTAGAAGTGAAGTACTTCTCCCGAATGTTTCGGTTTTGCTCAATACTTCCACGGAATTTCAAAGCGCATGAAGTTTGGATAACTTTAGAATAAATTGTGCAGTAGTTATACTTGCTATTGCATCGTGTGCTTAGAAATTCGTGGAGGGATTGCTGAGGCACTCAGCCTTCAAACTGGGCCTTCGTCTATATTAAATGTCGTAATCAATGAAGATATTGAATTAAAAATGAAAAAGAGACGCGGGGAAGTTATCATTAGCAAATTACCACTAGGAAATTTTCTAAATGTGGAAAAAGTTCAGCTGAATAATATAGCTTATTGACTGAAAAGTGCCGATTAAATTACCCACATACTCATTATTATGTTTGAAGCTCTGTTAAAGTCAAGCTAGGTTTACGGTGTATCACGTTAGAATGAACGGTTGGTTCCTCAAACATTATTTGTACTGGTGTCTGGTGTACAGCTGGCGGAGAGAGTCGCAGCTTAAAGAGCTCATCCGTTCTGCCTAATGAACCTCTTTGTTAACCTCATACGCTATCAAGTAGCAACAATGGCCGCGTTGGATATTTCATTTGTTGTAGTTTGCCCGCCTCGAAAAGCGCAACTGATGTAGCTACTACCTATACTGTAGCTTTAAAATACAAGTGCGAGCTGTACTTAGTAGGCTGTTACCTACTCGTGATGTGCTATACTCGTAAGTGCTGATTTCAACTGTTTCATTTGACTGGAAATCAGTTTCTCGAGATGATGATAAATTATATACTTCAATCAAAACAAAAAGACTGCGTAACCGTAGGCCAGTAACTGAACGAAAGATTTCTCAATTACAATCCTATGCCTAACCTCCCCCCTAGAACTACTGGCAAGATGAGCCTACAATTAACCAGCACTGAAGAAGTTTTCAGAACTATTCAGTCAATCAGAGGTGGCTCCAGCCCTGGTTGGGATGGTATATCATTTAACTTGATCAAAACATTAGGATTATAGGAGGAGGGAGTACTTTCCAGCTCACTAAAATTCGCAGTAGTTCGACCTCTTAAAAAAGGATGTAGGCCGTCAAATTATCGACCAATCTCATTGCTCTAAAACTTTGGCAAAATCTTTGAGAAATCGCAACTTGTGAACTACTTGAAAACTAAAAATTTACCATCACCTGCACAGTATGGTTTTCGACCGAATCGGAGTACTCAAGACGCTCTTGCTGAAGTAGTCAACGAAATTTCAATTGCACTAAATGATGGGGATAAGGTGCTTAGTGTTTTCATTTATCTAACGAAAGCTTTCGACTCCATTGAGACAAGCAGGTTGATAAATAAACTAGATAGGCTTGGATTAGATGGGGTAGCAGTTCAGTGGTTCTCGTCATATCTTTCCAAAAGAAGTCAGTGTGCTGAATTTAATGAAGTACGCAGTAATTCCTTGCCTATTAGATTTGGAGTACCCCAAGGATCTGTTCTAGGTCCTATACTATTTTTACTGTACATAAATGACCTCTTCAATTTACAAACATGTGGCAAGTTCGTCGCCTTTGCTGATGACGTAGCAGTAATAATGACAAATAAATCATGGGAGGACGTCCACAAGGATGCAAGTAAAACTGTCACTCAAATACATCTCAATTACTCAATTACAATACTCAATTAATAGCCTAACAATGAACATTTCTAAGACCAACTATGTCACTTTCTCTATAACCTCCGCAGGTCAACCTGATTCCACCAATCTAAAAATCCACGAAGCATCATGTTTAAATTATGAAACATGTAATTGTACTAAGCTTGAGCAAGTCAATTGCATTAAATATCTAGGACTCCAACTAGACCAGCACCTAAAATGGAGGACGCACATAGAGACCCTAGCAATGAGAATAAGGAAATCTTTTTTTTTTCTGTATACTGTCGTAATATCACTCCTTGTACTGTAAAGATTTCGCAAATAAACTCATGAATGAATTGGTAGACGTGGGCAGGCAGCTGGAGAGAGCTAGAAGGGTCGAGTGGGAAGGGATCCCCGCCATCCACCACAAGAGTGGATAGTCCCCAGACTATAAAAACTCGCATCCTTCGCCTTCCAAGTCATTCTACGCTCTCCTTAAGTCGCCGACTTATCCATCTCTCTCCTCGCCTCACTCCTCTCATAAAAGATCCCAGACTGGTTTATCCACTGGGCACCAGCTAAAAGATCCCAGACTGGTCTATCCACTGGGCACCTCCTAAAAGATCCCAGACTGGTCTATCCACTGGGCACATCCTACAAGATCCCTAACTGGTCCCTGGGCACTACCCATGCCTTAACTTCCTATCTCATCTCAAACCACAACATAAACTAAGAAAATGGCTCTCCAAAAGTAACTTAAAGATCGTGTGTTACGTATATGTATACAGTATCCTAATATATGGTATAGAATTCTGGGGCGGAGCATATGCCCAAACCTTCCGCTCGCTCAATGTTATGTGCAACTCCCTCCTTTGGATCATCAATCGGTCGCATTCCCGAACGCGAATCAATGATCTTTTTAAAAAATTTGATATTCTTCCACCAAGATTGATATTTATTATCGCTCCCTGCTTCGTGTGCACAAGATTAAAAAATGTCTGCCCCACCGCATTGTCCTGCGAGTCACCCGAGCAACATGCGAGGGTAGCCAAATTCGAGTTCCCCGCCCTCCCACTGATTTTTTCACAAGACAATTTCCATGGCTGCCTCCCGCAATATACACCTCACTTCCGACTACCTTACAATCAGATCAGTCGACTAAATCCTTCAAAAAAAGAATAGGCGCATACCTGCAGCAAACGCACAAATCTGTCCTGCACACCGACTTCTTGAATAGGTTTGATCTGTAATTGTAACTGTGTTATGTATTTAGGTAATTACTATCTTGGAATATGGATGGCATAGGTGATACATTAATTTTTTTCACTCAAGTTGAATATGGTCTGTAAATCTATTGCTTCCAGCTAAAAGTACACGCTCAATCCAAACTAATAAGCTATTTCAGTGACAACCAACCCCTGAACGGATCGCCAAGACCTTAGGGGCCCATTCATGAACTTGGTTTTTTGAATAAAGAATTGAAATTGAAAAATTGAAAGATTATTTCTCCGCTTCATGGGAACAATGTACTGAAAAAGAAACGCTTGCGTACAAGTCCGCAGCACACTGAGACATTTTCATGTTGTATCACAAGCTTCATCTTGACGGTAGGTAGGTAACTAAAAATCATTCTCGCTTGTTCTTTCTTCATCACCAGAAATATTCGATTCCTTGGGATGTTTTCGCGGTCACATTAGTCATCAATTTCATACGCGCACGATATTCTCGTTTCTTTCGGCTTGCGATTTCCTTTTCCTCTCGGATGACGATCGCGTTTGTAGGAATTGTTTATAATTTTCTTTGTCGGTGGTGTCTGGCGAGAAAGGAGTATCGATAATGGACTGACGAAATTCTTCCGAAACCATCTTACACTACGTAATCGCAGTTTACAAAGGAACCTGTTCACACACAAAATGGGTAATCGCGGTTAACAAAGGAACCTCTTCTTAATCTTGATTCAGGACCTGAAAGGGTTGAAATGTTCAGGACGCCGTAGCTCGAAAACTTTCGATAGAAGGATATGGTTTTTTTAACGTTATTAAATTTGTCTTGAGCTAAACAATTTTTTGAGACCACCCGGAGCATTTTACGTCCAGCCGATCGTGTGCACCAAAAAGCATCTTCAACACGATTGAGAATCAAACGGTATAAATCCGGCCCGGATATCATCACAAGGGAAGTCGAGCTGGTTGTTCTGCGATATCATTTCATTTGATAAGTGCTGGACTATTGGATTTTGTTGTGTGGCGGTATATGGGAATCCCGTCCATATTGGAACCGGGCTCTTCCCGATCTTTTTGACACGAGGCTGGAAGGGCGGTCGATTCGCCGAAACGAATCATCTCCTGGAGGCATTTTAGCGAATTTTCGAAGAAAAGGAAGCTATTGTTCTCGGTCCAAAATTTTTAAAACTCGAATTTCCGAAAGATTTTTATACCAAAATCCGTTTCAGACCATCCTGAATTCACTGCCGAAAGACACCAAAAATTATATGTATATATATATATATATTTATATATATATTTATATATATATTTATATATATTTATATATTTATATATTTATATATATATTTATATATGTATGTGTCATTCCAGACGATAACTCTCGAAAGAATTGAGATAAAAAGTTCAAATTTGCACGAAAAATCTGTCTTGGCAATCGACAGGCTAAGTTCGAAGATGGGCAGAATCGGGTCACTCTAAGGGGGAGTTTTGGGGAATTTTAGGGGGGGGAAATTACCCATAAATTCCCAAAATGAAAAAGTCTGACAAGTGACACCTCATTTTAAAGGTTTTTGTACGCTGAACACGATGGTGAAATCAGAATTGCGATATCTCATTCCATTCTCAAACTGGAGCACTTTGAAGATGAAGGAACGTGGTTATTTCTTGAGATGTTCTTCCTGGTTCGTCTGCTCTAATCTGATAACGGAATGGGATATCGCAATTCTGACTTCACCATCGTGTTCAGCGTTGGAAAATCTACAAACCGAGGTGTTACTCGGCAAAAAATGGAACAAAAAATTTGTTACGTATCCAATACCTACTCTTCTGCTATTCAAAACATTTTTGATTTCCCCCTCCCCCTCCTTACACCCCAAATTTTACTTTGCGTAAAACTACTCCTGTTTTAATTTTGTATGGTATCAAGTTGGGAAAACATTGGCCGAAAATTAATTTTCAGAAAATTTTAGGCGGAGGAGGAAGATGCCGAAAACTTCGAAAATTCGCTCTTATAGCCATGCTGCATGACTGTGGTTTTTGTTATAATCAAACCAGTGTCTCCGGGGGCAGCTGTCACACTAGTTCCCTACCTTTCTAGAGGATGGAGAGGGGGAAACTACGCTGTATGGGCGGCGAAGTTAAACCCCTTACCCATTACATGGTAGCAGAGCGTGGGTACCCATTACGTTGTTGGGTACGTGCTGGATTTTATCTTCGGTACCCCCTCCACTTTTTGAGAGCTTTTCCAGAAGGAATAGCTCTAAGGTTTCCAGAAGGAATCCTCTTTTTAATAACCCTTTGTTTATCAATATACACTTCGGCCATTCAATTTTCTTTTTCGTCATCAAATCAAACTAATTATTATTATCAAACTTATTATTATTCTTAAGGCGCTCAATGCCTGGCGTTCAATACCAATTTTTTGTCTCTTTTTTTCCCAATTGTTCCATCTTATGATGGGGGTTAGTCACCTAGAGGTTCGTCAGGTGAATTTTCCTGAACCAGAACCTGACAGCGACTGTGATATTTATAAGGAGCTAAGTTCTCCACCAATAACAATTCTCAGTAGTACCATCCAGATAGAAGCTATCAGTTTTGGAGTTTTTCAGATGAACCTTCCTGAATCAGAACTCCATACTACTTTCAGTCCCGTGTCGTTATTAAATTCACATACTTCTTCTTCAAAGAAGTATGTTTTTAAGGGGAGGAGTGTGACGGTATATGGGAATCCCGTCCATATTGGAACCGGGCTCTTCCTGATCTTTTTGACACGCGGCTGAAGGGGTGGTCGATTCGCGAAAACGAATCGTCAACTCCTGGAGGCATTGCGTTATAATCAAACCAGTGCCTCCGGGGGCAGCTGTCACACTGCCTCCCTACCTTTCTTGAGAATGGAGAGGGAGAAACTACGCTGTATGGGCGGCGAAGTAAAACTCCTCATCCATTGCAGTTGGTAGGTACTTCTGAAACTTGAACAAACTTTGAAGTATTAATGATGGGTAAATTATTACACAATGGTAAATTATTACACAAAGGCAAATTATTACGCAACGGTAAATTATTGCATAACGGTAAATTATTACACAACGGTTCATCTACCAAGAAGGGGCTGGATTTTGTTGATCGGTACTTTTGCAACTTGAACAACCGTTGAAGTATTATTGATGGGCAAGTTATTATGCAACGGTTCATTATACTTGATCACGAGGGTAGGCACTGACCACAGAAAACAGTGATCTACGCAGAAGAGGCATCTATTTCACTCCACATCAACAATTTTCCTTCAGAACTTCAGTATTTGCGTTTCTTTTTGACATTTCAGTTACTGTTTGACATCGACAGAATTATTTTAGCAACATTTAACTCGTGATTTAGGTAGGTACCTAGTAACGAGTACGGGGTTAGGTACTAACCTACGGAGGGCCTGCGGTCTACACAATATGTATAGAATAGTATATATTATATTATACAGACGGGTTATCTATACAGAGAGCTGTGGTGTGTAACAGAAGGGTATTCTTTACAAAATAATAAACCGTTGTGCAGGGATTTGCAGCGTTTTTTATTTCATTTTCGGATTCTGCACACCTTAAAACGGAAACCAGAAAATTGCTTGGTGGGGGGGTTAAACGTTTCCACGCTCGATTCCAAAGGTTCCTTATTGAAAATAATAAAGCAAAATGTGCTTGGTATCAAAGTATGTAGGATACTGATGATATAGAATCGTTTAATAATATTATTGACTGATTAACAATAGAACCTACAAAATAGATATGACGTACAGAACTAGATATAAACTTTGGAGGATCCTGATCATTTAGAAATTTCCTGTCACTTCTAATTGAGTTCGAAGCACCAATCGCCTGTGACCGCCGAAGGTTCTTCTCGTTTATTATGCCCAAGTTCACTGATTTGTTATTAATCATGTCAGACCCGATTAATTACATCTAAGCTTACTCACGATGCGGAATTTTCCTGCAGGAACAAGGATAATCAATTCGATTGACGCATGGACTTTTTTTTTCTTCAATCTGTGAGTCATTATTAATTGTAAGTGATTCACTCCGATATTTTCGTTGGCAGCTCCTAATGGATTTCCTTTGAAGAGTGAGAAAATTAGAATTTTTCAATCGAGACAACGTAAAGAAGAAACTGCTTTCTTCGCTTTTTCTTGCGAAAGAAAAAACGCTACAAATTATTACACAACGGTTTATGATTTACCTGTATAGATGCCCCTTCTGCGTACATCACTTTTTTCTATGGTCAGTACCCTCGAGTAGTACCGTCAGTAACGCCGAGCTTCGAGGACCAACTAGACCCCAGACGGGACCTACGAACCAAATTTCAATACTTTCGGTTCATGGTAACTAAGAAAAGTGCGAAGTACGGCGTACGTCGGACGGACAGAATTTTTTAATTGCATTTTCGGATCCTACATACCTTGAAACGATTGATTTTTTTCCCGGATGGCTAGGTTCTGTTCAATATGTGAACTCTTAGGCCGCCTAAACACGGAGCTACTAAAGAGACACTGATTATTCATGATTAGAACTCGAGTTACTAACCGGACACCCATGAGTTATGGCAAGAAGAACCGAAATCCACAATCCTTCAGTGGCGTGGCTCCTCACTGGGTATAAATATGCACTCAGATAACCTCCGATTCAATTTTGTTCAGCCACTTCCCTACAGTTCCCAATGCCCTACCATGCATATTGGGAAATTTAATTGTCTGTTCGAATACCCGAAAAACTAGTTTCCATAGTCTTCCCCCACGAATACTCAAACGTAAAGTAGGCCGTTTTCGTATATGCGCTTACTTATTTGCTTTGGATATCACAGCTGCCGTTCCCATTTCCCTTCGAGCATGAGTGCCATGGGGCAGAAGAAGCTCCATCAACTTTATCGTGTGCTCTAACCTTGCAATACCTTAGGAGAGACAAGTTTCAATGTGGGATCTTCGGGAGTCTGGAGTTTGGAACAGAACTTACTTCAAGATTTCGTTTGAGGCCAGTGATTCACACATCCCCATATCCATGTGCTTCCAGCCAAGGTGAGTTTTTTTGTGGAGGGCAAGCTGTTGGTATGGGTCCAAAATGGGCACTCACACAATTTGGGATTTTTTTTTTCAATGTGGGATTTTCAAACTTTTTCTGGATGAAATCAGTTCGCATACTACTTTTTATAAAGTTCTTTGTAAAATTGTTATAAAATGTTTCAGACGAGATCTGACGTTAGCAACGAAAATAAATTCCAAATTTGACCAAAATTTTTCTTACTGGCAAAAGAAAAAGTTCGAAGATAGGAAATTGAAAACACCAATTTGAGCTTTTGTGTGCTAAAATTGATTTTAAAATGCAGCAGATTGTTACACAACGGTTTATTATTTACCCTTATAGATGCCCCTTCGCGTAGATCACTGTTTTCTTTGGTCAGTACCCTCGAGCTCCCTGGAGGAAAGCCCTAAATGGAGTACTGGAGCCGGCCTGGGAATTAAAGTTTCATACGAATGCGCGGGACTCAATAATTTATTCAGTAATTAATATTTATTTGTAGTTATTCGTGAAGCATAAGGTAAAACCGCTAATAATTTATGTATCGAAGCATAAATAAACCGTTGTGTAATAATTTACCTTTGTGTAATAGTTTACCTTTGTGTAATAATTTACCGTTGGGCAATAATTTACCCAATAATACTTCAAAGGGACCTACAAACAAAATTTCATTAATTTTCGTTCATGGTAACTAAGAAGAGTGCGAAGTACGGCGTACGGCGGACAGACAGAAATTTTTATATTGCATTTTTGGTTTCTGCATACCTTGAAACGTAAACCATCATGTTTTTTTTGGGGGGGGGGGGTTAAATTTTTTTTCCATGCTCGATTCCGAAGGTTCATCATTGAAAATAATAAACCAAAAACGTACCTACAGAAATCCTCAACAATTGATTATGGAATCTTCAAAAGGTTCAAGAAAAAATGGTGACTCGATCCAGAAATACTTTACTCCAAAAGCCACAGGTACTGTTTCCTCCAGCAATGCCAATATTGAATGTTTAAAAAAAATGAACCTTTTGATTCGAGCATGAAAAAAAGTGGCCCGTACGGCGTACGGCGGACAGACAGAAATATTTTTATTGCAGTTTTGGATTCTACATACCTTGAAACTTAAACCATCAAATTTTGTGGGGTGGGTAAGAATTTTTTTTTCATGCTCTATTCCAATGGTTCATTATTGAAAATAATAAACCAAAATAAACAATAAATTGAGAAAAAAATAATCCACTCCTCCATATGCCTGTTTGTGTTTCGAGGTACGAAAAATCCAAAAATGGAATACAAAACGCTGCAAATCATTAAACAACGGGTTATTATTTTCCTCTATAAGTATTACTTTGCCGTAGGTAGCACTGTTTTCTGTGGTCAGTACATCCCTCGTGCTTCATTCGGGAAAGCCCTAAATTGAGTAATCCGATCAATCCATAGGGGACCATCTAGAAGCTGCACGCACCGAACATGATCAAAATCGGGCCATTGAATCGTGTTTGCGCGTGCGCAGTGGCCGTACCCATGGTCATATCGTTCTGTAATTCATAGGGGACCACACAGCCGTACCAAATTTGTACATTTGCATATTTATCTATAAAAAAATTCCTAAATAACCATCTTCCTTCAAATGAAATAATACCACGGAACAGCCAACTCGATTTCATACCTACAGCTTTCATAAAGCTACAAATGTCAGGTTTTACCTAGCAATTATATCTTGGATCAATTTAAAAACTTCATAAAAACCATACCACTATAGCTATTTATTTGGTGCTCTGACCTCAAGAAAGTCATTCGATTGTCGACAGTATGGGAGATTTGGGTTGAACACCATAGATCGTCTTCGCATGCAATTTTTCATTGTTACAAGAAAGAAACCTTATCTCATATTTACATATTATCTAAACTGAAAAATCGTTGATCCTGCATCAGGCCAGGACATGGAATTATCCAGAAATATAATGACGATGATCCTCACTCATAAAGCACAATACCTACTATTTCATTTTTGATGACTAGCAATTAATGGTAATATTGGCCAGTACGGCTGATTTCATGAGATTTTTGGCACTAAAAAAACTCATATTTGACCCATTCTGTGAAAAATATTCATGGGAGTTATTCTTTGCGACTCGATGATTTTATATCAATTTTCGCCAATGATGAGCTTGACTATTTTCTTCGACATTTCTCTAATTGTTGGATAATTTGCTAGAAGTGTACTAGGTACAACTCCCATTTACGTTTTGGTTTGTCTGAATATTGTTCGTAAGTATATGGTAATAATCTTTCTCTTTCTCGGGTTACCTTTGAGTAATAATGGATTGTGATTTTTAAAATAGGCTTGTCTGGAAATTCAGTACCTAATTTTCTCCATGATTGAAAGAAAATTACAACTTTCCGTTACCTACTCAGAGGATTCTCAACCAATACTCATCAACTTCCGATCCAAACGAATCACTATCCATTATGGTTTATCGAAATGGATAATGTTGTACATAATTAATTGCCTTAGAATGAACCACTACCAGAGGAGTGATTAATATTCGGAAAGCGATGAAAGTTCACGTGGAACTTCACATCACTGAAACTTGTTAGCTGATTAAAACTCTATATGTACTGGCTGAGGGATGAGGAAGGACCTCAGCTTATTGCTAAAGTTATTATTTACTCTCTGTTTGACTTGCTTCTTACGTTTGGCCATGGAGAACGGAAAGTGAGCATTTTCCGCGAGATAGGCTGGTGAAATTCATCAGTTTCAACATCAGATGTGTTTGAAAATAGAACCTTTCTCCCATGAAGTTGAAGAACTTGGGGGGTGGATTTGAAATTTAATAGAGGCAAAACGGATACCTACGTATATTTGTTTTGTTCGTTTATGGGCTAATAATCTTAACAAACTTGGCTCGTACCGCCTGAAGTTAGGTATCAAACTTCCTCTGGATGTTCTTGATGTTGATAACCACGTGGATTAGGTAGTACTCAATATTATTATTTTGAGATGCAGTTGAATAATTACTTCGACTCCTGATAAGTTATAATCCTAGGGACTTTACGAAAAGTTCAAATTACCGAGATTTTGATTTATTATTTTCAATAATGAACCTTTTGAATCGAGCATGAAAAAAATAAAAGTCCCCCCCCCCCCCCCTCAAAATTTTATGGTTTACGTTTCAAGGTATCTAGGATCCGAAAATGCAAATAAAACGCTGCAAATTATTACACAACGGGTTATTATTTACCTGTATAGATGCCCTTTCTGCGTAGATCAGTTTTCTGTGGTCAACACCCTCCAGGAAATCCCTAAATGGAGTACTGGAGCCGGCCTGGGAATTAAAGTTTCAAAAATATGCGGTGGATTTAATAATTGTACCAATGCTTATTGGTTTTTACTCATGATTCACCCTAGTTGTGTCCCGAAACTTTGCAGCCCGGTCGGAATATACCTAGGGGTGTTGTGGGTGAAAAATGGTTGTAAAAATAGGGTTTTTCTGTTGTTACATGGACAGGAAACTAACTTGGGACACTCACATCTCCAGCTTGCCACAACGGCTTCGGTATCGCTTGAAGCAACTTAGGTTCCTCATCCTTGGGTCGTCTTCACTACCACTACCTACATCTCAATAGGCTTGTCTACTTGACCATGCTGAGGCCGATGTGGCTATATGGTGGAGAGTTCTGGGGAGTAGCGAATGACTCACAAGTGAAAAGGATTCCGACATTCCAGAACAGAGTGCTACGCATCATCAAGGCTGAGCCTTGGTTTTTTCGAAGTTATTTTGTTATGTAATTTTCTGGAAATTAAAAATGGGGGTAGCCTTAGATCTGCCTTTCAATGTTGGAGAATTAAGTTGACTCTGTTTACTTCGGTAAATTTGTACCTTCATTTGGAAAAAATTTCCGACCCCTGTATGTAGTGCTATATTATGTACTATGTATGTATTAGTATGTAGTGTTCAGTCAGTGAGTTTACATCATCACTTCGTAACAATGTTGTTGATTCCTCCATTTACCGGGATAGCCAGATTTGGGTTGCGATTTATTTATTTCATTCTCCCCAATAAATCGTGGAGTTGAAAACCTGTTGTAATGATTAAATAGGTTCTTTAATTAAATTGATTTTCCCACTGTAATTTGTAGAATGAACAGATAGCTCGACTTCCAGCCAATTCCACGGCTTTTGTTTCGGGTGTGATAGCGGTTGGCTGCAGGTGAATCGACACCGATAAAACAGAAAGGCTAGAATTCAGCACTTCCCTCTCAAAGGGAACTTGTCTGATTAATGCCACGTAGCACTAGCGGTTTAATTATCGATCGACAGATGGAAAACATGTTGAGCTTGTTACGTTTACCAAAGCCAATATCGTTAGATTGAGCGGAATGACGATGTCGCTGACATTAAATTTGTATTCAACCAGTAGCGGGTTTTTCGACAGAGGAACTTTGCATGATGACTCTGTGAAAGGAAGCCCGCCCATGTTATAGCTGAAACTGAAGAGCGTCCATCGCTTCCCTCCGCTCAATTTTACTTATTTGACTTTGCAATATCAGCGATGTTTTAACATGGATAAGGTACGGTTTCTCGCGGGGGTTTGACCGAATGAGCTATACACACGTATCTAAAGAAAAAACGCTGCAAATCCCTGCACAACGGTTTATTATTTTGTATAGAATACCCTTCTGTTACGGATCACAGCTCTATGTATAGATAACCCGTCTATATAATATGATATGTACTATTCTATTATATACATATTATGTAGATCGCAGACCCTCCGTAGGTTAGTACCTAACCCCGTACTCGTTACTAGGTACCTACCTAAATCACGAGTTAAATGTTGCTAAAATAATTCTGCCGATGACAAACAGTAGGTACCTAACAAAAAGAAACACACATAATGAAGTTCTGAAAAGAAATTGTTGATGAGGAGTGAAAAAAGTTGCAAAAGTACCTACCTACAAACTCCAGCCCCTTCTACGTAGATGGTATAATGAACCGTTGTGTAATAATTTACCGTTGAGTAATGATTTACCGTAGTAATAATTTACCCATCAATAATACTTTAACGTTTGTTCAAGTTTCACTACCTACCAACAAACTCCAAAAGAGCCATCATTTTTCAAATTAAATAATATCACAGAACAACCAACTCGACTTCATACTCCGCCAATATAATCAGGTGATCCCCACCAATGATTGGCCGTATTCACAAATTCCTATTGTGGGCGCGTCTCTGGTTACGAGATTTGGTTTGAATTGTATACAATTTCATTCACACTGGAGTCGAAAATGCCTGTCGGTGCAAACTTCGGGGCCTTACTGTGAACGAACGGCTGGACGTACGATGCTCCGGATGGTCTTAAAAAACTCGCAAGTTCAAGAACTATTTAAAACCGTAAAAATATTTACGTAAAAAACGGTATAGGCGTTTTGAAAATTTCAACCCCTATTTTGAACCCCTTAGAGATTACTCACAGTAACGTCGAGCTTCGAGGACCAACTAGACGCCGAACGGAACCTATAACCCGAATTTCATCAATTTTTTTTCATGGTAACTAAGAAAAGTGGACCGTACGGCGTACGGCGTACGGCGGACAGACAGAAATATTTTTATTGCAGTTTTGGATTCTACATACCTTGAAACGTAAACCATCAAATTTTGAGGGGGGGTAAGAATTTTTTTTTCATGCTCGATTCCAATGGTTCATTATTGAAAATAATAAACCAACATTTGAATGTAGAGATTGAGATTCGATTCTACCTATTTCACTTTTGCGCCAGACATACTTAGTTTTTGGTTTATTATTTTCAATAATGAACCATTGGAATCGAGCATGAAAAAAAAAATTCTTACCCCCCCTCAAAATTTGATGGTTTACGTTTCAAGGTATGTAGAATCCAAAACTGCAATAAAAATATTTCTGTCTGTCCGCCGTACGCCGTACGCCGTACACCGTACGCCGTACGCCGTACGCCGTACGCCGTACGCCGTACGGGCCACTTTTCTTAGTTACCATGAAAAAAAATTGATGAAATTCGGGTTATAGGTTCCGTTCGGCGTCTAGTTGGTCCTCGAAGCTCGACGTTACTGTGAGTCATCTCTAAGGGGTTCAAAATAGGGGTTGAAATTTTCAAAACGCCTATACCATTTTTTTAAGTAAATGTTTTTACGGTTTTAAATAGTTCTTGAACTTGCGAGTTTTTTAAGACCATCCGGAGCATCGTACGTCCAGCCGTTCGTTCACAGTAAGGCCCCGAAGTTTGCACTGACAGGCATTTTCGACTCCAGTGTGAATGAAATTGTATACAATTCAAACCAAATCTCGTAACCAGAGACGCGCCCACAATAGGAATTTGTGAATACGGCCAATCATTGGTAGGGATCACCTGATTATATTGGCGGAGTATGAAGTCGAGTTGGATGTTCTGTGATATTATTTAATTTGAAAAATGATGGCTCTTTTGGAGTTTGTTGGTAGGTAGTGAAACTTGAACAAACGTTGAAGTATTATTGATGGGTAAATTATTACTACGGTAAATCATTACTCAACGGTAAATTATTACACAACGGTTCATTATACCATCTACGTAGAAGGGGCTGGAGTTTGTTGGTTGGTACTTTTGCTACTTTTTTCACTCCTCATCAACAATTTCTTTTCAGAACTTCATTATGTGTGTTTCTTTTTGTTAGGTACTGTTTGTCATCGGCAGAATTATTTTAGCAACATTTAACTCGTGATTTAGGTAGGTACCTAGTAACGAGTACGGGGTTAGGTACTAACCTACGGAGGGTCTGCGATCTAAATAATTATGCATAGAATAGTACATATCATATTATATAGACGGGTTATCTATACATAGAGCTGTGATCTGTAACAGAAGGGTATTCTATACAAAATAATAAACCGTTGTGCAGGGATTTGCAGCGTTTTTAATAGGAACTCGAAGAGATGTGATGACCTCACTGTTCACAGCGCGTTTTGTTTTGTCCGACTTGGGGAAAATAGAAAAAGAAACTGGTTGAAGCTCACCTGAGGGTAATAAGTTTGAGGAGAATGAACTTTCGTGCGTTCTCTTGAACGCACGAAATGACGATGCTACAGGGAAGCAGAGCATCCATTCTGTCTTGAGTTGGTTCATTTACAGTGATCATGAGTAGGTAGTAGAACTCAAAGCGGATTTTTTCTAGCGTAGATACTAGCGTTAACGCACTTGATGTCGATTTTGAGCTGGATATGTAGAATCTGTGCGTCGAATTAACTTTGTGTTGAGGATATATCTAAGGTAACGTTTGTTTAATATTTTTAAACCTCCCCCGCCTTAAAATTTGATTTTCTTGATACCTAGTGTACGCGGAAACCACAAATGACATAAAAACGCTGAAAATTATTACACAGCGGTTTATTATTTACCTGTATAGGTCAATGTTTTCCCTTTTTGCGAGGATCACTATTTTCTGTGGTCAATACCTACCATCGCCCCTAAACCCCTAAATCATGTACTCCCCAGGAGACCCCTAAAACGAGTACTGGAGCCGGCCGGGAAGTACACAGTTAAATATAAATTCGCGCGGGATTCAATAATTCAGTAATTAATTATTTGTTGTTATTCATGAAGCATAACGTTTTTTCAAGTTGCAAAAGTACCTATCAACAAAATCGAAAACAGCTATCATTCTTCAAATGAAATATCACGGAACAACCAGCTCGATTTCATACAGCTATCCTTGATTATAATCAGGTGTTCCCCAGCAGTGATATCTGTGCCGGATTAAAACCGTTTCAGTCACGATCACTTTGACGAAGCTTTTCAGTGCAAACGAACGGCTGGACGTACAATGCTCCGGGTGGTCTCAACAAATTCTTTAGTTCGGGATCAGTTTAAAAACGTAAAAAACTTACCGTAGTACAGTAGCACTTACCTTAGTTACCATGAACCAAAATTAATGAAATTTGGTTTGTAGGTCCCACTTTGGGTCTAGTTGGTTCGCGAAACTCGGCGTTACTGTCAGTGTTGACTCTAAAGGATGAAAGATAGGGTATGAAATATCCCGAACGTGGAGCTCAGAAGCTCTCATAGAAGGGTATGGTGTTTTTACGTTTTTAAGTTGATATCGATCTAAAGAATTTGTTGAGACCTGGAGTATTTGTACGACCAGACGTTCGTCTGAAACGAAAAAGTTCAACATGATCGTGAATAAAACGGTATATATAAATCGATATCATTGCTAGGGAACGCCTGATTATAATCATGGATTATAATCACATACATGTATGAAGTCAAGTTGGTCATTTTATGAATGATGGCCGTATTGGATTTTGTGGAAAGTTACTTTTTCAACTTGAACAAACGTTATGCTTCATGAATAACGAGCTTATGCGAGCGTTTTATGTAGCTTGCAGTAGTATGGAACTTCAGTGAGGTCCACCCGTTTGTGTGCTTCGTCGACTTCATCACACATGTTCGTTATAAGTTTATATATATATATATATATATATATATATATATATATATATATGTATATGTATATATCAAGCCCAACGGCCTTATCAGGTGGAATAGACCGGTTCCCGTGAGATCACCGAAGTTAAGAAACCTCGAGCGTGGTTAGTACTTGGATGGGTGACCGCCGTGACACGTGGTGACACGTCCAAGTATGACCCATGTAGCTGTTGGGCGAACCCCTCTCCACTCAAGGGGGCGAGGCAATGAGTAGCCAAGTAAAGAGCGAAATGATCAGATCGAATTCTGATCCTCCATTGGAGGACAGCTGATCACGTCCGCGACGCTGGCAGGGCAGTCGGACGAAAAGCCCCAGCCTGAAATGGCTGTTACTTTACTTTATATATATATATATATATATATATATATATATATATATATATATATCAAACTTTTTTAACGCATACCCTCCCATTTTTTTCCTTTTGGTCTAAAACTACCGTGTGCAAAATATTTTCGCCCTAGGATGACGTTAACCCTTGCCGCATTGTCTCCAAAGTTGAAATTATAGAATCCGGTCTATCGGACCCATTTTCGGGACACTCAAAAAGTCCCCCCATCGTTCCCTCTCGTCCCATGAACTTGAAATTTTTACCAGTTGTTAAGGCACGGCTAGTGAAGGTCTGGTAAAAATTTGAAGTCGATTGAACAATAGGTATGGATAGGGGAAAAGTTTGAGTTGTAAAAGATTGGTTATTGTTTTTAAAAAATGACATCCTGTGGTACTTTTTTGCCGCTAATAATAAACCTGTCGAATCATGTGTTTTTCGAGGTGCGCGCTGCGCGTGCATGAGCGAACAACCCCAAATACTATTCAAATCTCGCATTTCAATATCATATCTGGGATGAAGATGAACCTGCTCCGACAGGCACAGAAATCTGCCGAATCTGGATGCCCCTTTCAATCGGTGATCTGGCCCTCATTATTCCACTGTCATTGTTCGGGTACGTATCGTTTTATTATTTTCAAAATGTCAGGCTCTACAATACTAATATTTTTGGTTTTGCATCAAATAGTGGGTTCTAAGCTTCCCTCAAACCGTCAAGTACTAGCAGTGTTATTTTATAACTTACTAGAAGTGAAATTATCAGTAAGTGAAACTGCTAATTTAGCTATTAGCGAGTGTAATATATTTCGGGAAAAAGCCAGGATCCCAACGAGGGCTCTTCCCAATAATGTGAAAAAACTAAATTGTATGATGGGTGGAGGATATTGCACACGCTGATGCTGTCAATATCATCAAATTAGAAGATGACATTATTTTCCTACAACAACAAAGAGGGACAGGGCGGTCAGGTTGCTTAGGTGGTGTTGACAAGAAGTTGACTGAAAAAGAAAAACGAGTGAGGAAAAGGGTTCCCAGCAATAAACGTAAACAATCAGAAAGAAGAACGACTCCCCATTGTGGTTTCCTTTGGATTGAACGAACAGTTGTTGGCTGTTCCAAAATTAGATAATTCAAAAGGCAAAGAACATGCCAGTGCGTTTATGAACGCATTAGCTACATGGGAGCTGAAGTACAAATCCTCGTTGCGATACAACTGCTTCTAACACTGGACGGATAAATGGTGCGTGTGTCTTGTTGGAGCAGGAACTGGATAGGGACTTATTAGTTTTTGGATGTCGCCATCACGTTTACGAACTTAATCATCACGTGTTCGAGGCCAAAATTCATCGAGTCATCTCAAGCCCAGACATACCGCTGTTCAAGAAATTTAAGGAAAATTGGCACAGCATTGATTCAGGCAATTTGGAACTGTGTACTGATCTTATAACAATGTATTGAACCAAAACTGAAATCGACACGTCGGTAAATGATTATCGTGCCAAACTGCAAAAGAAAGAAAAACTTAGGGACGACTACCGCGAATTAGTTGAACTGTCGATAATATTCTTGGGAGGGGATGGTGAGAGGGAATTGAAAATCAGGCCACCTGATCAAGCTCGCTGGATGCCGAGACCACTGTATTGCATAAAAATTGCTTTATTTAGCTCACAGTTCAAATTGTCCCTCAAAGACAAAGCAGCTGTCCTAAGTGTCAGCACATTTATTGTGACTTGCTACGTGAAACCATGGCTTAACTGCACGACTGCTGTGAGAGCCCCTCAGCGGGATTTGGACTTCCTCAAATCACTGAAGACGTATAGGATTGCCGACGAAGTGATTTCAAAAGCAGCTATCAAGGAGTTCTGCCAGCATTTATGTTACCTCACGGATGAATTCGCAATCCTAGGACTGTTTGACGATGCTGTAGAACCATCCATGAAAGCCAGAATGGTGGAAAATCTCAGCAGAGGAAACCACGTTTCAACTGCCAAAAGATACATCCCATCCATCGAAGATCTGTCAGGTCCATTATTCGGTGAGTGTCTTTGAATCTAGTGGCTCGTGGTTTCATGGAATTCTTCACGAGGCTCCAGTGTGTTTTTCCATCAATTAATGAGCACGGTTCACTTTGTAATTATCATTGTAAATCTCCTTTTTTTTTTCAGAAAAAAACTTGGACGACTTTGTTTCTTCTAAGAGCAAGGATGTCTTCAGTCGGCTAAAACTTGATGACTCATTTCTACTCACACCTGTATCTTCATGGGAGACCAATGAGGATTTTTTAAAAGCTAAAGCTATCCGTGATTATAGTCAGGTGATCCCTGGCAATGATATCATTATGTGGGCCGGATTCATACAGTTTCATTCATGATCATGTTGACGAAGCTTTTCGGTGCAAACGAACGGCTGGTCGTACAATGCTCCGGATGGTCTCAAAAAATGCTCTAGTTCAATATCAATTTAAAAACGTTAAAAAAATACCCTTCTATTGAATGTTTTCGAGCTACGGCGTTCTGAAAATTTCGACCCCTATTTTTCACCCCTTAGAGATGACTGATAGTAACGCCGAGCTTCGCGGACCAGCTAGACCCCTGGCGGGAACTACAAACAAAATTTCGTTAATTTTGGTTCATGGTAACTAAGAAAAGTGCAGAGTTCGGACAGAAATTTTCTTATTTCCATTTGCAGGTTCTACATACCTTGGTGGTGGGGAGGGGGTTAATTTTTTTGTTCATGATCGATTCCGAAGGTTTATTAATGAAAATAGTAAACCCAAAATGCGCTGAAAAACCTTATAGGAAAAAAGTGCCATTGTAGGAGTTTTGCCATTGTTGATCATACTCAGTAAGGTTTTGACTGTAATCAACGTTACAGTCCTCCTCGTAATTCTAATGGGATTCTCATGATTGAGGTAATTCAGGTCTCTTCCATAACTTCCTTTTTATGTATGCTTCACGAATTCAAATGCACTGAACGGAAGGTCGGGAAGAGGTTGTCTCGGGGGACGGAAGAGCTGGAGCACAACTTCCAGAACGGGGAACTTGGCTTTTAGTCGAGACGATCGCGAGGGAATGAAAAGGGTAGCAGAAACGGGCATCGTCAGATTACGTTTGAAATTCTGTTGAAGGATCTGCATAACGTTCCATATTCACATGACGGAAACAAACAGAACAGGCTCAACTTCCTTTTCAAGATACGGGGGATTCAGTACGTTCTCGCGGCGCCTGAGATGGTTGATGGTAAGTTGATAAGGTTATGGAGTCAATCCCTTGGCCAAAAGGTTGTGTTCAGGAGTTTCCTCGGTGTAGGGTATCGAATTCCGTCTTCGTGGAGGTTAACACTCGAATACCCTTCGCTGTTTACCATAACCTCTCACGCTGTCGGATCTCTTATATAGGTACCTATCTATACTTCTGGACTGGAAATCCTATAAATGTCTGCTATTGATGTGTGAGACGGTGGTACATTCTCTCTTCATGAAATTGAAACGACTAATGACCTTTGAATGTTCACTTAGACTTGAGAGTTTGCTCTCCCAAGGGGCTGGTGAAAACAGTACATAGGTACATTTCGCCTCGTACTAATTGAGCTCTTGATTTTCTTGCGATGCTCCTTCAGCTATGTAAACAACATACTAATCAGAAAACACACTGGTTGTTCGTGGTCGTTATTTTGCTGTTATGTTAGGTGTGTTGTCGTGAGAGGAATTGATAGTATTGGTTAAGTGACTGGTTCGATAACCCATTTCATATCTGTAGAGCCTTAAATTTTAAATTGATTCAAATATTTTAGGAATAGTCGTGGGTCGATTAAATAGATCAGGAAAACAGGACTCGAAAAATACAAACCAGTTGTGCCTTAAGAGTTTCTATATCTTGTTGTGAGATAACTAAGTTAATGCCGTAATCTACACTTATACCTCATCAATTACGTACAGTCGATGAACTCTACACCGCGCAACCTTGATCACCCAGTAACTTTTGATTTAAATAAAAATAATTGTAAAAACGTATAATCTTACCCTGACATTAAATGATTCCGGTTGAATCAGGACTTACTAAAATCGTATTTGCAGGATTTCGTACTTAGTCTCATGTTGTCTTTCGAATAATCAGTCAGTACAGCGACTTTGAATCGCAAAGATGTGGAACCATGATGACAACGCCCCTTTGTAACATGTTTGAGCTGATCTGTCAAATTAGTTAGGGTCAGGGTCATCCTTGCAGGAGAGTACCCTGCAGAAAGGGTGTTTTCCTTGTACGAAATTGCTTGTTCCTGATTCAGAATCCATGCAATCCTCCATATTTGACTGCAGATACATTAAATTCCTAACATTCCTGTATCGATTCTGTTAAATTTTTAGGGATCTTGCAAAGTAGGTTCTTGATGGTAACCTATGAATTTCATGTTGATCGGATAGTTGTAGTGTAGCCCATCCGCGAACGACGGAAACTGTGTAATGCCCATAACTCCACTTGTATTTAACCTATGTCGACAGAATTCAGGGAGAATGAAACTCCCAAATGTTCTCCTATAGAAATATAGGCAGTCGAAGTGATATATTACTTTGCGTCTATGTGTGCATGAGCAACGAATATCGCGAGAAAACTGGAATCTGTTCTTTCGTGATATCCTTCCAGAAATATCACTCCATGTACCTATTTAAGACCGAACGAATGGATGGACTACGTGACAAAAGTAGGGTAGACCTCTCTTCCCTCCGGCAGTCCCTCAGGGGTTCGTAACGACCTTCGGAGGACTGGAGGAAGGTGGAAGAGTTCCTATAAAACCTATGCTTCTCACCCGGCTCACCATTCTAGGCTCAAACCTCGAGTGTTGGAACCGGTCTGGTGTTAACCGCATGGGCATATCCTCTACCGTTTTTAGTGGTGGTAACCTTCCTGGCTTCGCCATAGGACCTTTTAAACGCTAGCTACCATCACACGAACTAAATCACTCGCGACGAAATCGTGGAAACCCATTTCAAAGAAAAACGGAGTTATTGAAAAAATAGTCTATTTCCACTAATACACGAAAAACGCAAAAAACACTGTTATACCGGTTTCGGTGATCAAACCATCGTCAGTAACACACAAGACAAGACGTCAGTAACAAGTGGAAATATACTATTTTTTCAATAACTCCGTTTTTCTTAGCTACCATCACCTGTTAGTTCATCTCCATCTAAAACCTCTCCTATCCAAGCCTTCAAACCACCGCATGTTCTAATCGAATAAGATGCCCAGGGGTAATACAGACACGTTCTAAGACCTTCCCCTATCAATTTTAGTGATCATGTAACTTTGAGGAGGGTCGTGCTTTTTTTCCCCTCTCAAATTGTAGGTCTGGCGGAGAGGTGCACAAAAAAGGTGATGGGTTAGAAATGAACGGAAGTGGGTAAAAAGGGGAAGGAAAATGCGTGCCACGTTATCTGGTGTATGTATCGCCGTCTCGCTCCCGTACGTGAAAGGGAGATACATATCAGATGACGTCACGCATTTTCTTTAGCAAAATACTCGGATTTCGGAGCTAAAACTTGGGTTAACGGGTTTTCGAGGATGCTGGATCCGATTCTGAGGTCAAAGCAGCAAATTCCGACCCACGTTCACTCTTCATTAGCACTGAACATGTGCAGACTTGCAATGTTATTTATGAAATCAAAATTTTGACGCTACATCGTCTGATTTCGCATATATTCTGTATGCACCTATTTGGGGAGTGGTTTATCTATAATTAACCTATCATAGGTCCTGAGGTAGAAAATAATAATCGGATCTATGAATCATAATAACGATGTGAGTGAGCTATACTGCCCCCCTCCCCCCCTCCACTTTGCTGACTTTCCACTTTCAAATTTCAATTCATGCTAAACATCTCACGGTAAACGCTCCTGTATCTCTATTCTCGAAACGAGGGTAGGCAATTGCCTTCTTTTCCATGGCGAAGTATATATCACGAATTCGGTTGTATCTACAAATCACTCTCGTACAATACATCTTTTAATACATCTTTTGGATGGGGAAAGCGATCGGGTTGAAAGAGGAAGAAGTGCCTAAGAAAGCATTTCGATGGACGAAGTATAAAATCTCCGCACAACTCCCCACAGCGGAATCCGTTCTCCTTGTTGACAATAAGTTTTGAGTAATCTCCTATGAAAAAATCTTGGACAACCCCTCAGACTCTTCCCTTTTTACCTTCTCAGCTCAGCGGCTCACGAAAAAGGAGCGAGACTCTGCGGCTGTGTTTACTCAAAGCTGGCAAAAGGCAGAAAACCTTCATGACAAGGCGTCGGGTGTATGGATGGTAGATGGGGTTGTGTGTGTGTGTGTGTGTGGGGGGGGGGGGGGGGTATGGAGAGAGATTTGGGGTCTCGTAGTTGGATTTTTCGAGCGCAAGACTTGTTTAGATAAGACGAAAAGCGGGAGCTGAGTGTAGGACGCTCATGGAGAAGACGTACCCCACTTCGTAAGCAAAATCATCAACACTTTTCCGAAGCAATACGAAAAGTTAACAAGGGAAAGCCCCGAGGTACTCTGTCTTGAATCATCTCGTTCGTCTCCCAGATTCAATCTGCATATGAATGTCGCCTTGAACTTCTTTTGGGAAGTATTTGCTCTTGAATATTGCTACTGGGTTGTCGAAGTCACTTGAATGTTTTGAGATTCATCTCCCACTTTCCATGCCGCACTCGTCTGCGTACTATACATTCTTCATGACGATTGTTTTAGGTTCAATAATTTTAGCTAAATTGATAAATAAGCTGAATGACAAACATCATTGTCGATGATTAATCAAGTACGGTAATAAATACTTATAATTATTTCAACCCCAGGGGGACAATTGCTTCCAAACCCAGTACAGTGTAGAACACTGATTAAAACAAATGATGTGACGGATCCGGGTTCCGAACCAGCGAATCACTGCCTTCCTGATCACGTGCAGTGTGCAAATAACAAGTCAGACTAGGTATAAACACATCTGCTTCGATGTTATCCTGCCGATACGTTATCCACAATATAACTACGATGACCGCCGCCGTAGTTCTCTGCAAACTACTCGATTGTTGCAGGTTTGAATCTCAAATCGAGATTTTGATACAATTTATTGTAATTTCCAACTACGTTAGTTGGATCTCAACATGATTATGATTGCTCGATTGCAGTATTATAAATAATAGATGTTCAACACCTTCAGAAAGCAAAAGCCAGGGATTATCGCAAATTTATCCTACGCACGCGTCGTTATCGATGATTCGAAGCACTGTACGACGATAAAGTATTTATGGAGCAGTAGGTACAACGATGAAGTAGTTCAACCCCAAGAGGACAGATGATCCAAACCCGGTCTTCTTCCTTGTAAATATTAGCATACAAATGTCGTGAAAGTCGAATAGCGAGGCTTAGGACGACGACACATCAAAGCTTTATCGGGACTCGGGACCACGGGGTGCGGAGGTATAAATCTCGGACTTGAACGCCTGCCCGACCGCAGCCCGTCTATATCATCTTAGGGCCATAGGATAATCCCCACTTTTTATATTATGGGAACCTTAATATAAAAAGATTATATATACTCTTCTCTATCTCCCTCTCGCCCTGTTTAAATAAGTGTGAGCATATAGTCCTTCCAACCCCATAGAGGAAAAAGGTTGGCTGTATAAACTTCATAATTCCAACGTCCTCCTGTTGTTTTGGTAATTTATCAATAGCTACAATGGTATTTAACAGCGGCTATTCATTGATAGATGATAATCAAATTATCACTGATAATTATTAGGTTCATCTCTCAAAAATTCGGAACCTATATAATCAAAATATTCAATTCCACTTCTCTAGTAACCTCGTTATTGGAATTTAATATCATCTATAAATGATCATATCCTGACTGCTGTGCACGTTGAAATCATTGAGGGAGCTACCAAACCCATATTATAATCATAGTGTACTTTAAATTAAGGTTTGCTTCACCTGTAAAAGCTCCAGCTGTGGGGTAATTATTCATGTTTCATACAATATAAATTATTATCCGTTAGTTATTCAAATTATCGAGTGTTATTTTATTTGGGTTGTTTTACATACGTATTTACGTGTATTCATAAATGTGTTGGAATTAATGTTACGTGCAAGTGGTTTTTGCCCAGAGCCGTTTGTTCACCGTAGCCTCAATTGCCCCAGCAAAACTGAAAAACTTTATCAAACATGCCTTTAACAAAATATTAGGGAAACTATTCCAACTCTCAAGTTTCCCAGATATTATGTGTCTGGTACTAGAACATCAACTTAGTTATCATGATACATGTCAACTACCTACCTACTACGAAAACTGAAAAACTCTTGTTTCAGTAATGCGTGGCGTGAATTATTCACCAATGGCTGAATGAATTACATACTTATGAATCTATTTGAGGCGATTACATCTCCTTGATTCACTCTTCGTGACTCAAGGTTTTCAACTTGTTTTGGCTTACGCGATGGTGTACACCCTTCGACTGCAAATTGATGACGAAAAATGATTTTGTGACAACTTTTCCCGGTCCAGAGTTGCAAAAAAGCCAAACAAAAGTCAACGTCACCACAAAGGACAATGGAGGTGTAAGCATCAATCACAAAACGGTTGCAAACTCCGAAGAGATTTATCACGTTGCCAAAGTTTGGGTTTTCTCGTTGCCTTCAAGTCGGAAAGCGTTCAGACACGGTCAGCTTTATCTCCAGTGAAGTGTGTCGTGAAAAATTGACTTCGTTGAGAGTGGAAACTGGAAGGTGTTTGGAGAACTGGGGACATTTCACCTGAGGATCACAAACCTTTTTGTCTGATTGTTTCCGTGAGCAGTACCTAACCTATTTTTGTTTATTATTTTCAACAATGCACCTTTGGAATCGAGCATTAAAAAAAATTGTTACCCCCCCCCCCCCCTCAAAATTTTATGGTTTCCGTTTCAAGGTAGGTAGGTACAGTTCGAAAAGGGAATAACAACTCAAGTCTCAAAAAATTCCAAGTTCGAGATCAATTGAAAAACGTATAAAAGTTCGAGAGAACGGCGTCTTGGAAGTTTCATCCCTTAGTTACAAAAATATTCTTTTGAGAATCACCATTGCTCCACGCGTGCGCCATCTACCGAGTGAATGTTCGCCTAACTCCTAGTACGTACAAATGAGAGGAGTATTTCTATATTCCTGAGCAAGCGATGTTTGTTATTGTAATCACAACACATACAAGAAGAATGTCCCGATTGGCCCAATCCACGGACATGTAATCGCCTCAGATAGATTCATAAGTTTGTAATTTATTCATTTCGTATTTGGTGAATAATTGTTCGAGTTATCGTTCATTCGAGATATCGGTAGTTCGAATTATCGAACTGGGAGTTCGAGATATATCGGTTTTGCTAGAAACAGGAAAATATGGAGATGCACGGGAGAGTTCAATGTTCGTGGAATCGTGTTGCACTACGACTGATGATACCTAGTAATGCCTAATTAACCCGAGGCTCGTTTCAACCCAACATCTAATCACTCCATGAGCTGCAAACCGAATTATGTAACGCGACCGGTCGAACCTCATTGAATACCTAATGCATCGATTAGCTTGTATTACATCTTCATATCGGTTTTGTCTAATATGTGTGTCAAATCAAGCACTGCATTTTGAACGTACAGAAAATTCACCCCTAATATAAAATTGGCACCAGTTGAACTCATGAGCACCGGCAATAGCATGGTTTTCCCTATAAATTTAAAAAAGTTTATGGGCTAAAAATTTGCATTATATTATGGTACATTTACAGGAAGATTTGACGGACTTGCTTCTGGCTACAAGCTTGCTGAAGTGGCCATTCTTGATTAACACATACCCTAATTACCACATACGACTAAACCATATTTTATGGGTCCCTGAATGGGTCTTCCCACATTACGGTCTGCACATGCCCTTAGCTTTTTTTAAAGGTTTCCTTTTTTACCCAAAAACTCGAGAACGAAATCTGAAATCGAAAAAACTTTGAAATAACCTTCGTAGGAAATCAATGTTTGGGTCATAAGAACTTTCAGATTAGATATAATTATGTTATTGTTTTGCCGGAAAGAGATAGGTTTTCCAAATTTTCCAGAAAAATAAAAATTAACGCTAAACTTGACAGAACTACATAACAGAAAAGTAAGTTGAACTACATAGGTTAATCTTAAGGGGTTCGAATCCATTTGATGGAAATTCCAATTTTGCACGACGTTAATTTCGTAGTATTGTTTTATTTGAACATTCCTTTTGATTGTTTCAATAAGGTACTCTTAAAAATTAGGCGGCAAATTACTCTTAAATACTCTTAAATTACTCCTAAAAGTTGGCGGCGGAATGGATCAAAAGTTATCTAGTCTGGCCATTACTTTATGGCGATTTGGGTCGATTGATCCAGCTGCGAAGAGGGTGCTTTTGTGTTTTATTTCCGAACTACACGTATAACACCCCACGTATTAATGCCATGAAACGTAGCCCGGTAGAACGCGTTTTATTCCCAGTTTCATGATAACATGAACCTCCTCTTCCATATTTTGGTACATAACTTGAAACATCCTTTGTCAGTTCTAAAATGGTCCCGCTGCTGGGAATCGTCCGCAGAATATTCGCCGCTGTAAACGCCTTCATGGTTCCTTAAACTATGGCACATTCGTGATCTGCGTGATGGATCTCGAAGTTTGGCAGAAGACTCGTGACACCCAATGTGAAAGTTAAAAAAAAAAAAAATCAGCCGCTGTGGTCGAATTGATAATTGGAATGTAGTTAATCAGTAATCAGTGATGTATAAACCCCTGTTCATCGGCGGCAAACGTCACAAATCTAGGACCGGTAATGAAGTTCTATTAACCGAAATTGAATACCCCCTACCCGTCCCTCCGCCACTTGCTGCCGAGCAGAGGCAAATCCACGTTAATCGTCTTTATCGCATCGCACCCCTGGGGGAGCTCAGAGTTCCGCTTCGTAATACACAGGTACGCCCCCTGCCCCCTCAGAACCCCTCACAATTCCTAAACCTATTTTGATGACAGTACCGTGATTAATTATCCCGCGTTGGCATACAATGGCGCTCCGCTAATCGCGCTGGGCAGGGGCGTGACGCGACGCCGCGACTGTTGGCGCGGTGTTGACGTCGGTGTTGCGCGGAATCCTCAACCATAATATTGTTCATATTATCCGGTCCTCCCTTGTAAAGTTTGAGTCAGATGGTACGCAAGCTTACGATTCCAGAATGAGTACTAACTCTCTTCTGCATTAGTCCACCGATTCAAACGATTATGGTGGCCTAATTATTTTAATTACCTACCTAAGGAGCCTTCAGAATCGAGCGTGAAAGAAAATATTCAACCCCGTCCACCAAATTTGTGGCTTTTTATAAAAGTAAGTACGTAGAACTGAAATAACTCCAAGCAGTGGGGCAAAATCAAATTTTCTCTGAATGCTATGGCTAATGATTATAGGAAATTTTCCAAAAATGGGGCCAGTAAAAGAACCCCCTTTAAAAATTCGTTGAACACATTTTTCCACGACATTTCCGTGGTGAAGGAAGCAGGTACTCAAAAACATTTAGTTTGTTGATTTGGAATAATAAAATTGATTAAATAAATGTGTAGATATTCCTTGAAGTTCAACTTCATTGATTTTTATTTATAACGAACGGTTCTCTCTCCCAACTCTGAACCCGCACATGAGCCTAGATATAAAATAATTGAATCTACGTTACCGAAACTGAGTGGTTCAATTTATTATTTAAATTGTGTAGGTCTACTACATGATATTCATGTGGAGATCACAAGCACGCCATTCTCATTCAGTAACTTGAAATCCGGGGATTCCACCCAGATAGCGGCTTCTTCAAAACTCCCCGTTCTACCCATTGCCTATTCCTGTAAATCGACTTGAATTTCACCCCTTCATTTACCGTCATTACTACAACCCCAGCTGAACAAGGTGAGCTAGCCGGTTACCCAACCCAGCACGACTGCTGACCTAAGCCTGATGGTTCAGCACATCAACGACGCCCGTAAGAAATGTGCTCCATCACCAGTTTCCCTCCCCCCCTCCCTTTTTTCGTCGTTATAACTGCTGTAGGTCTTCGATACGCCAATTCACTACAAATTACTTCTTAATTCCACTGTAATCCCTGCCCGGCATTAATCAGGATTAGGGAATTGAAAACCGATCAATCAGAGTTTTCAAATTAATGTTCTGCACAGTGAGCTGTATTGAAAAAATACATCACACAATGTGCATACCAAGTAGTAATACCATAATCTAGTTGCAGTAAATATATTATATAGGTACCTAATTATTGCTAAACGTATAGGTACTATAAGATGTAAATACTAGATGATTGATGATCAAACCTGGTCTGACCTATGGTCCGTCCTGGGATGCAGCACGTGAGTTTGTACTACTGTACCTTGAAGTTTTAATCATTAAAAAAATAGAAATCTGAGATCTCGAGTTTAGAGACCTATATCATCGCCAAAACAAAAAATTCGAATCATGTACCATGACCAAATGAGCAAATTTTTGAAGTAACGTAGTATTAACATAGGCACTGTTTCGGTCTTTGCTTCATTGAATTGAGGTGCATAGGAGACTTGAGTTCTCGTGACACCTATCAATATTCTATCATTTGCTATTAAACATTTTGGCGAAATTTGATAATCTTGATCATATAGCCAAGGTGCTGGCGGGAACGATATATAATAAATACATATACACAGATTTACTTAATTATGTGTGTTCGTGTATATTATGTACACATATGTACATATTATGTAGGTACCTATGTGTATCATAAAAGTCGCAGTAAACAGAAAGAACGAGTCAAGAAACATACGCAGTTCGATTAGGAATGCTCTGGAACGGAAGTGTCGAAAGATTTAGCAAAATGTACATGTGCTGAACATTGAAGCCATCAGTAGCTTATTCTCCTCGGAAATTCGCTGAATGGAAATCAAATAGATTTTTGATATCATTCACTTGATAGGCAATCAGTAGACGGTATGTTATCTTGGAACATGACTAACTTGCTCAAAAACGTAATGAACATACCTCCGAGTCTCGCATCCTCTGTCCTTGTTCTTGTTGTCTTATCTTTTGTATACATACGAGGAGAACTGTTGACTGTATTCAAACATTTACATACCCTCGCAAGAAATATTACTCGGATACCGTAAATTTACTGGAAAGATGGATGGGGGAAATAGACGAAATATTAGAACTCGAAGAAAGGATTGAAGCGTAATGTGGGGGAGTGAGAATGCGTTGTGAGGGCTCCCAGAAATCTAATAATAAGGATGTCCGCCAGTTCAGAAGATGGGTTTGGGTGATAAGAGGTAGTAGGTGACTGGTGTGTGCGTCTGCCCGAGATATGTAAATCTATCCCTTTCACCACCTTCCTTGCATATCCAGGCTTCTCACGTGAGAAAGCGAAGAGAGCGAGAAGCCTCAGCATCACAAAAGGCTCCCTTTATGGAAACATGTGGTACAGGCGTAAATAATACTGTGTCAGGTATATAAGTATATGAATGAGCACAAAATGGTATTCTATCATTCAGTCGGAATACATTTATTTCGACGCACCCGCCTCATTGAGATCTCGTGCTCTTGATATCTACTCGGATGATGGATTGATGCCTCGTGGTAGGTACATTGATATGAAAACAGTGGCTCGTGGTACGTTTATAACAGTGTGGCTGTTCTCGAGTAGTTTTTTGGTCCGGTGGAGACGGGGTCGCTGGGCGGAAGCCTAATCGATATCCCTTCTTAACCGGTGATAATATCGCTGGTCTAGGAGGGGGACTCTCGAGGGTCCACCACCACTGTCACACTCTGTCACATGTTGAAATGAACGCCTCATTGAAACTATAGGATCTCTATAGTAATTGCGAATAAGGAGTAATCCAGAACAAGCATCATTAGAGCTCGTGTGAGAGTTGCAGAAACTTTTGCTGCCGTACTGACCGTCGTTTTTTGAGCATCGTATTAAATTCCTCATCAGTCAAAAGTAGAAAAAGGGACATCATCGACTCACATAAACCGAAAATTTCGACGACACTTCTAAACCGGCAAAGTGGAAAACAGGTTTCCAACGTCCAAGAAAATGCCTACCTTTCAGTGGACAACATTGCTATGAAGTGAGGCGTTGTTTTCACTCAGGAGTTTTTTATTCATCATTTACAATATTTTACCAGGATTTCAGCCAGGTTTTGCGAAACGGTGTTCTTAATTACCCCGTAATATTTTTGATACGGGAACAAAAAACGAACAGAAGGGTTTCCATGTTCTTTGTTACACTTCGGATGCCTTTTCATGGTGGAATGGCATAATAATAATCATGGGAATCGTGTGATGTTACATTAAACGTTACCTGACAAGAGTTTTCATGAAAACTGATAATTTTGGTTTATTCTTTTCATTAATAAACCTTTGGAATCGAGCATGGAAAACAAAAATTGCTTACCCCCCCATAAAAATGTGATAGTTTTCCTTTCAAGGTGTTTAGAATACGAAAATTGAATAAAACAATTTCTGTCCGTCCGTCATACACCGCACTTTCCTTAGTTATCATGAACCAAAATTAATGAAATTTGGTTTTTAGGTCTCATTTGTGGTCTACTTCGTCCGCGAAGCTCGGTGTCAATATCATTCATCTCCAAGGGTCGAAAAATAGGTGTTGAAATTTCCAGGACGCCGTTATCTCGAATTTTTTTACGTTTTTAAATAGTTCTCGAACTCGAGTTTTTGAGACCACCCGAAGCATTGTACATCCAGCCGTTCGTTCATAGTAAGGCCCTGAAATTTGCACTGACAGGCTTCGTCAACAGGAGGGTGAATCAAATTGTATGCTTCCAGCCCATATATCATTGCTAGGGACGCCTCAGCAATATGGTCCCCAATAATGGGAAGGGGTTTAATTGATCCCACTCGTGACATTTCAGACATTCAATGCTAGGCACACCAATAGAGCGCAGACAAAAACAAACGAAATGGGTCTTCATAATATTTAATTTGAAGCTATTATTTCTCAACCAGTTATTCACTAGTTTTAATGAACTCCCCACGTTCTGTACTACCTCATCCCATGTCCTGCCACTGAACAGAATAACCGTGTCGTCTGCAAAACAAACCGTTCTTCCTTCAATGCGTACTTTAACACGCAACACTGTTCCCTGAGGGACACCAAACATGAATGAACATGGTCTACTCATGCACCCTGAGATTTTCACAGCCTGTTGCCTGTCTGTTGAATAGCTTCCTAATCCTCCTAACAAATCCAGGTTGAAAATCGCTTTCCATGAGAACTTTCAACAAGTAATTATGAGGAATGCTGTCAAAAGCCTTATGGAGATCCATGAAAAGGCCGATACATTTACCCCCGCTACCCAAACTGCAAGAAAGTTCTTGCAGAAGAACGGCATCCTGTGTACTTTTCCCAGCTCTAAACCCGTGTTGGTAACTACTTAGTATACCACCTTTATTAAGAAACAATGATGTGTAGATTTTAGCAGATTTTTCAAGGACTTTAGCAGTGTTTAACATTAGCGATATGGGCCTATAGTTGTCCACCATGGTGGGATCACATGATTTAAACAATGGGACCACACTTGCTTGTTTATAAATTGATGGAAAGGTACCTGTTAAAAAACTCAAGTTGGCCAAGTACATCAGGAGTTTAGCTATTTGTTTCTTAACTTTCTAAGAAGCTCAACGCTTACATTATCAAATCAGGGCTGGATCCTTCTTTCTGGCTTTCAGTTATTTTTTTATTATATCTTCCTCAATAGCCACGAAAAATATTTCCTCTCCTAGGTTGGGTTCCGGGAGGACCAAGTCCAGTTCATTAGTTGCTGTTCTTTCTGTTCAACCACTCTTTTTCCTACTGTGGAAAAGTGGTAATTAAATATATATTTCCTACTTCCTCCGGGGTTTCAGCAATTCGGTAAGAAGTACCTTCATGCTGAGTCGATACGATTTATGTCTGCACTTTACGTCTACCGGTCGCCTCGTTGATTGTACACCAGATACGCTTAGCCATTTTTTGCTCCGTTGATTTCGGCACCGTAGTATGTATTTTTCGACAAATATATCAAGTATGCAAGTTTATTCCTAAACCTTTTAAACTTCAGTTTCAAGCTCAAATCATTAGGCCTGTTTTTCAATTTTAAACTCATTTTTTTCTTTTGCACGTAGCAAACCCAGATTTATCCACGGTTTAAGTTTGCGTTTTTTATGAGAGACACCCGCATAAAGGAGGCTGCATGCATGCAAATGAGTCTGTAGTGTAGAATGAAAAGCCTGGGCACATTGGTCGACAACCTTGACATTTGCCACGTCTTCCCATGATTCCCCACCCAGACGTGTAATTAATTTTTCATTGTCAATTTTCCCGATCATTGAGCTCATAACAGGATTTCGATTTGAATTAGACTGGGACATGTTTGCAGCTTCCAAATTCAACAATCGGATCTGTAACATCCGATTTCCAAATAATAAGTAAAGCCTTGTAACTATTAGTTCTTAGAGTCCGCACAAACAAATGATCAATACATAATTTTACATCGTTGAATTCTCGAGTATGGTCGCTTATCAGAGAGGGGTAATTACATTCACTCAACATTGATAAGCACTCTGTTTTATCCAGTTCACATTGTTCATTGTTCGATTGTTCAGAGATATCTACATTCATGCCTCCCGTAAAAATGGTCGATACTGTTGGGTCCCGCTCACAGATACCTCTTAATTCATTATTAAAAACAGAAAATGGAGCACCAGGGGAACGGCAGGTACAAACTAATTTATATTTACCATTAGCATGCATGAAAGTCAAGTTGAACAATTTGCCCCCGTCAAATTCACCTCCTCACAATGCAAATCTAGACAGTTACTATTGAAAAATATTACCACTCCACAATTTTGATTTATACAGTGTTCTTTGAAGTAGATGCAGTGTAATCAGTAATCAGGTATAAAGTGTGCAGCGTCGAAATTTGCACTTTACATAATATGTGTAGGATAGTACATATATTATATAGAAGGGTTATCTATACGGGGAGCTGTGATCTCTTACAGAAGGGTATTCTGTACAAAATAATAAACCGTTGCAGGGATTTGCAGCGTTTTTAATTTACATGTAAATTTTGATTATTAGTAGTGGAATAAATGTTTTAAGAATCCATGGGTTTTAAAAGGTGTCACGGTTTTAAAATGTTAAAATGCGTTATATGACCCTACAAAACGCGTTGAAATTCACAATCCTCCTAATCTCTTACGTCATTTACAGGTAATAATCTGTTTACGTGGCGACTTTCCCACCTGAGCACATAGCATTGATCGAAGTCAATTTGCACTCGCGCACTGAGTACTGATGGGCAACATTGTGTACCTTACTAGTGACACATCCGCAGTTACATCCAGCAGTAACGTATTTATTATACCTACTGCCTGAAGTCTCCCACATTCCCTGTGGTTTAATTCCGAATGTCAAAATAATCAATCCACGTACGTTCGGAAGTTGAGTGACGGAAACCATTCCATGCCACAGAATATGGAAATTCAGATGAGGGAAGATGAAAATGCGTTCCCTCGTGGTACCGCAACCATATGATTGCGTTTCACGGTAAGCGTTTTCCACTCACCGTCTCCTTTCTTCCGAGGTTGCGTTAGACCCCATTTTCTCAAGGGAACCCAGGGACGTTGCGAGGAAAGCGTTTGTTTTTTCCTACATTTATGAATTCCTTTTGAAGACCTCAACTGGATATTACTACCCACGACGGGAATATTGGTCCGAGTGGCCTTGACAGTCTGACAATATGGTAGGGGCGTAAAGGAATTTTCGAGAGATCTTCAAGAATGAAACGGTTGTCTGCGAGAACAACTTTCTTCCGTAGAAATTGTCTCTCGCAACTTTTGATAAATGAATGAGTAGATTTCTTTGGATCGTCGGCAGTCCGAGACTCAAGACTCGTTGGCACAAATATACAACCAAAAAAAGAAAAAAAAAATCAGTCATGCAGCATGACTTAATGAGCGAATTTTCAAAGAAATATTCGAATTAATGGCTATGGTTTTGAATAAAGGAAAACTTCGGTCTATAATTTGGTTTTCTATGTATATTCTCTTCGTATTTATTTTAATTTGTACGTTTTGTCCATCCTGATTCTACCGTTTGTTTATTACGTAATTGTACTAAGTGCTTATTTATTTGATCGCTGTGGGTAAATTCAAGGAGTTGTACTAATCGTTTGCCTCCCCCTTTTTTGCTTCGAACTCTCGTCTTCAATTAATACTTCTCACATTTTTCAATCTGACCACTCTAAGGGGGTGGGGGTAAGAGTTTAAAGATTATCCTAGTTTTGGGTAATTTTTGCGCACTTTAAATGCTCTAATTTAAGAACGGATTTAGATATCTAATATCCGATTTCACTATCGTGTTCAGCGTGCAAAAACCTTTAAAATGAGGGGTCACTTGTTAGAAAATAACATTTTGGGGATTTTTGGGTAATTTTTGCGCACTTTAAATGCTCTAATTTGAGAACGGATCAAGATATCTAAAATCCGATTCCACCATCGTGTTCAGCGTGCAAAAACCTTTAAAATGAGGGGTCACTTGTTGGAAAATAACATTTTGGGGATTTTTGGGTAATTTTTGCGCACTTTAAATGCTCTAATTTGAGAACGGATCAAGATATCTAAAATCCGATTCCACCATCGTGTTCAGCGTGCAAAAACCTTTAAAATGAGGGGTCACTTGTTAGAAAATAACATTTTGGGGATTTTTAGGTAATTTTTGCGCACTTTAAATGCTCTAATTTGAGAACGGATCAAGATATCTAAAATCCGATTCCACCATCGTGTTCAGCGTGCAAAAACCTTTAAAATGAGGGGTCACTTGTTGGAAAATAACATTTTGGGGATTTTTGGGTAATTTTTGCGCACTTTAAATGCGCCAAAACCCTCCTTAGAGTAGGCCAATTTCGCCCATCTTCGAACTTAGCCTTTCGATTGCCAAGATAGATTTTTTGTGCAAATTTGAGCTGTTTATCTCAATTCTATCGAGAGTTATCGTCTGGAGTGACACATATATAAATAAATATATATATATATGCATATAAAAAAGTGTTAAATTTCAGGAATCGTTTTAGAATGGTCTGAAACGAATTTCTATGAAGAAAATTTCCAAAAATTTATATTATTTAAATTTCGAAGCCATTGCAATAGCTTCATTTTCTTTGAAAATTCGCTAAAAGGAGAAAAATCATACAAGAAGTGTGCCTGAATGAACGAGGTGCGGTAGGAGATCTCTGATTATCTTAGAAACTTTAAATACTCGTAGATAAGTACTTGGTTTAGTCATAAATAGGTATTGAGTTCTAAGGCTATTATAAAAATTTTACATCAGTGCTGTAGAAATTTCCACTGGGATTCGTACATATCTACAACTTAATTTTAGTAAAACTTCTGTATAGAGGTTCTTATTCGAATGAACCTTAGCAGTGTGTCTAGCGAAGTTCCGATTTGAATCGGAGGTCTTAGAATTATCTTGAAAATTCGGGTACCTACTAAAATAATATTATTATATACCTATGTTAAGGAGGTCATTTTGAATTCTGAGATAAGGATAGAGAGATGGTAGGGAAAAAGGCATGGTTCATCGTTGTTGTTGAATGGTCCATCTGGTTGGCATTGGCTTGATGGTCAGATTTGAATGTGACTACTGGAACATGGGTTCCATGAATATTGTCGAAATTCCATACCTACTGAGCCACTGGCAGTTTTCGTAGCGCCGAGTAATCCGGTTGGAATATCCATTTCGTTATGAAGGGAACCAGTTCAGAAAAAAATGGTTGGCGTCCAGAAAGTTTTGAGTCTTATTTCAGCCTTTGGAAAGGTTCAAGTTATAACAACGTCTTAGTGTGATAGAGGATGATGGGCGTTGAATACCCCAGATTGATCCCGTGTGATCAAACATTTTAAATGAAGCGATGGCCAAAAGCGTTGCAAACCACGTTCCACAAATCCGACATCAAGAGCCTGTCGCTCTTCTCCCACCCGAAGTAAGTAATAACTAATAAGATTTTCAGAATCGCTGGGTGGCTTTACAGGAATCCAGATCATTAGGATTTCATGGCGTAGTGAGGCAACACGCATTAATGCGATTATTTGCCAAGTGTTTGCGCTACGGTACAAAGAGAAGCGATGAGCTTTCCAGAGTTCTCTCTCTTGAAAGCGCCATGATTTATTAATTCTGGCGCGTCATATTGTTTTACTTACCTTTGCTTAACATCATTTATTCAACAAACGTCGGTCTTGGTCGTTATAACAGTAAAATAGTTTTTATTAAATTAAATTTCTCAGTTTTCGTTGTATTAGCACTAGCTGGATAACATCGAAAAACCTCCTCATAGGTTTTGGATGTACATTCATGTACCTAACATGTACATTCATGTACCTAACTATTTTCCCGTAATAACCAATCAAACACAGTAACGTGGTTCACGGCCTTACATACCCCCCACATCGTCCATATCCCCACATATCGTACATATCCCCACCAGTATCGAAGTGGCTGTATTATCTAAAACTATTAATGTTCCAAAATGGATTGTCTAAAACATTCGTGGAACCCATGTTCACATAGTCACGTTCATATCAGCCCATAATGGTCATGGCAACCATACGGAACATGCCTTCCCTTGAAAGAATCGGTATATTTTTCGCGTTTCAGTCAAATCGGACTCTAGGTTCCTACCCGATTATTTAATATATTATAATTAGGATGCGGGAGGTTTCCCTCTCCCCACCCGAATCGTTTGGAAATTTGATGATATAAATAATTTTAACCTGAAAAGCCGCAGGACTGCTCCGAAATTTCATTCTACTCAGAACAACTAAGTAGGTAATTATTTAACGATCTTTCCGTTAATTCACTACCATTACTTTTTTAAAAATCTCTTTGTTACCTTATATTATTATGGTCTCCTGACACGAGTCTATTGTATTGACTCGTGTGTCAATATTACCAGCAACGGCAGCTTGAATGACCGCTATTCAACCGGCGTCCCGGATTCATCCTATGGCTTGTGAACCACAATAATTACATTCGAGTATAATTTATGACGTATTCAACCAAACCCAACACGTCGCTACTGTTGATCTTACAACAGCAACAACTGGTTGAGCGCGCATTTATGGTGACGGGCGGGCTCCGATCACATTATGCTGTTCAGCGGTACAACAATTGCGGACACACATTGTGCTCTCGAGCGTTAAGAATTAAGTGGGATTACCAGCGCCAATTAGTTGGGGCAAGCGATGAAAATGAGGCTTCAATCAGGAACGGCGCACGACGGCAATAAATTTGGGAGGGGGGGGGGGGCTCCTTTCTTGATTAACGCTTTAAACATCGCTTTTAGATCTGTTTCGCTTTTAAATGTTATGCATGCATTTTAAATGAGAATGTCCCTAATTTTAGGCGCACCACCAGCATTTTTACCGTTTTTAAATTTCACGTTCGTTCAAGTAATAAATATTCAACTATAAAGATCATGATGGCGGAGAGTGGGCTCTAGGTCACTTCCTGTGGCAGGGATCGGGAAATCGACATAGGTCGTATGATCGAATCCGAACGGCCCTCATCTTAACCCAGTGTGGTGAGGCAGTGGCTCAGAACTAATTATGCTCCTTTTGCGTGGACAACTGATGGTGTGTAATTTCTAGGCGATGACCATAAATTGACGCTTCTCATTTCTGTTTGTCATCCAAAATGTTTGTTGTAATTGTGTGGATGTTTTTGAGTTAGCTATAAATATTATGAGCGGTCTTCTATTATAAGCTCTTCATTATCTCAAAACTTCCCTCTTTCGTCACTGCTTATAAAATTTCACGTTTGAGTGGATAAGATGAAGTATTTCATTAGGACTTCGTTAGAAGAAGGAAAACTTCATTACCCACTCTTGTGTACAAAAAGAGGCTGGGGAGGACTCTGCGAAATCTCCCAAGAATATCTTGAGTTGAATAGCTCCTGACGCGGGACAAAGAAATTTTTTAATAAGGATAAGATTTCCTGTAAGAAATATACAAATCACTGAAAGAGAAATGAAGGCCCGAGATTTTAACTCACTCTATTGTGTTTGCTTGAAGAAAAATATATTCCTGTAATATTAAGGCCCCAGGCAATTTCTTCTAATGGTCGATTGCATAAACTTTTACGTAGGAGCGCCTCTGTTACAGCCATCATGATTTCTGGGCACTCATAATAAATGAGTTGATTTCTTATGATTGTTAGGTACAAAGATATTCTTATTATGAGATAGAATAAATTGTAATATCCAATTGAATACGTATACCGAAAACCAGAGATATCATTATGTGCCACTCTTCTGGTTTATTATTCTGTGAATAATATATATTCGCTCAGGAAAATGTTTTTATAACACCCCCCTCAAAATTTTTTCTTTTACGTTTCAAGGTGCGTAGATTCCAAAAACGCTGCAAAGTCCTTGTCACATGGGTTTATTATTCTAGTGGACATACCTACAGAAATGTTGGCTGTTCGTTTATTGTTTCTTTCATGTGAAACAATTGAAATAGCTATTTCTGATGGTTTCCACCAGTTTTGGCCCCCAAAACACGAATTAGGTAGGTACGCTTCTTTTTTTTCAAATTATCTTTGATCATTGCTAGTGCCATTTAATCGTCTTGATTCATGCGTTGACACTTTTTCTAGTGTTATTATACAAATTGATGGTGATTTCAGATAATTTCCCAGGTTTTTGACTCATAAAAAACGAATTTTGGAAGCTGAACCTTCGTTACAACCTCAGTCACTTCATTCTTTAGTCAAAATCTACTTCATATTCGGTCTTTTCGCCCTAAAAAACATGGGACAGTTACCTCAAAAGCTTATTTTACTATAACACCAAAAAACCCTACTCTGATACTTTGCAATCATGAAACTTTCCGTTTCGGCGGTTTATTTTCCATTTGCAAGAAGGCGTGCATGGTCTGCCTTCCGAGAGATACATTTTCATATTCATTTCAAACCGTTTTCATTGGTGGATAAAGCATGTATTCGAATGGATTACTTCTTAAATTCATTCCAGTTTACCATATGTTTGCAAAAGAGTGGAATACCCTGATAATTAAAGCTGCCTTTCAACTGTTGGAAACAAGTCTCTACCTTACTCCTTATGAAAGACCCGTTTTTCGGAGTTGATGGAATCCTTTGATGTTTTCGGCTGGTTCTACTCGTATTTCAGGGATACGTATATTAATTCGGTAGGCAGTCAGCTACAATTGGCTACTTCGAAAAATTGTAAAAAACGTTATGACTCTTTTACCATTATTGATTTAATTCGATTTGCATTTATTTGCTTAGTGTAGAATAGAAAAACTACAACGATTGCTGGAAATTGGTGTTCAATAAATAATAATAATATAATTTCCAAGTTTTTATCATTAACAAATACATAGCTTCACAAATAGTGTTATGGTAGAAGTACGTATATCATACAGCATAATGCCTCGCTAGTACTTTTGACCACTTATATTATTCATATTTCTTCACGTTGCAATATTATGTACTTAGTTAATCACATAATATATAGTTACTTCTAGTTAGCGAATCACACGTTTCTCACATTATCTTTGTCAATGATTGATACTCGAGTTGTGGGTCGTTCCCCAAGTAGTAATTTATGAATTTCATAAAAATCCTACTATCCTTCCATCCATGCATGCCCAAAAATTCATTAATTTATTGCTCATTTTTTAAAATAATAATTTACACTACTTATAATCTATATTGATTTAAATGGGACAAATGTCAATACAGTTGCGGTTGTTGGTGGGTGGTTGGTCTCCTACCTATGAATTTTGTGAGAATCTGTCTGAATTCCTGGTCGAACCATCAAATTTATTGATAGCGTATAATAATATATGTGGTGATTGAAATACAGAGGTGTGGCTTGGATGGGTGAGGTTGAGATGGGAGTGATGAGGTTTTGGCTAGCGTTTGAAAGTTTACCACCTATGGCGAAGCCAGGAAGGTTACCACCACTAAAATCGCTAGGGGATGAGCCCAGACGGTTCCACCGGGTCAGATATCACCAGACTGGTTCCACCACTCCGAGTTCCACTGGTTCTCGACTTCTGCCACGGTGAACAGCTTTGTAGGCATTGCCATTGAGACGGACTGCCGTTCGCTGCGTACAGGAGTTGGTGTGAAGATTGAGCTTGGGGGTGGAGGACACTGTTGGGTATGATTGAGAGGGCTGCGCCCGTATCCACTAGAAAGGGGAGGTTGGTGGGATTGCACCTGATGAACAGGTGACAGTGGACAGGGGCGGTGTGATAGGCGACGGTGGTGGTGGCGGTGGTGGTGGTGGTGGTGGTGAGGGGGGGGGGGGCTGCTTTGGCGGCAGTGCGGTCTTTGAGGACGGCGGCGTAGCTGGAGTGCCGCTGGGTGGGGGGTTGCAGTTTTGATGGTGGGGAGGGTGGGGGTAGCGGCAGTTGGTGAGGCGGCTGGGTGGTTGGCGAAAGAGACCCTCCTGACCCCTGCTGATGTGATGGCCGTGGTTGGTGGTGGAGGGCTGAAGGGTCGGGAGCCATCGGTCCCCTCTCAGAGGAGGGAGGGGAGACGCCCACCGGGTTTAGGGGCGGGTGTTGGTGTTTTCCTGTTTGGTGGGGGCTCGTTTGCAGGGGGATCTGCATTGGCGAGCTCGATCCCCGAAGTTGACATGGTACCAGCAACGGGAGAGGTGGTCGGCTGGCTGATATTCAGGGGGTGGGGGTCTGGTGGCGTGTGGGGGTTGATCTGCTGTCCGAGGTGGGGAATGGCCTCGACGTCAATGGAGGGGTTTCTGCATCTGGTGGGGGTCGTAGATCGAAGCGGGGAAAGCATGCCGGTTGCGAGTGCACCTCGTGGACGGGGGTGGAGGTATTGAGGTCGTGGATGGTGTCGGCCAAACGGAGGAGAGCGTCGTTGGAAGAGTCGAGGTGGGCCGCAAGGGCGAGCTGAATGGTGGGGGGAAGGGCTCGTAACCAGAAGGTCCGAGAGATACCAGCCGTCAGGACATCCTTCACTGTGGCTGGGAGAGGGCAGAAATACGGGCCAATTTGGATGGCTGGTACAGCATGATGGGATGGTTGCGGAGGTCATCGTAAGCGGTGGGAGAGTCGGGCGAAATATCTGCCATTTGGAGGAGAATATCATAGGGGAGGAGAACGATAGTTTTTGAATAGCGGGTTTTCTGTCCCCGAAGGTCACAGAACGCAGTGTCGATTTGAAAGAACCAGGGATTGGGGTCGTGGGTGTAGAAGGGGGGCAGCATGAGTGAAATAGAAGTGGCAGTGGCTGTCGATTATGTTGGCGGAAGGGGGCAGAAGTTGTGGAGGGGGCTGGTTTGCGCTGGAGGTGGAAGGTGGTGGATCTGGGCATTGGAGGGTGGGGGTTTGAAGCTCGATTTTTTTCCATCGTGCGATCACGTCGGGTGCACCCCTGTGGCGATTGAAAGATAGAGGTCTGGCTTGGATGGGTGAGGTTGAAATGGAAGTGATGAGGTTCCGGTAGCTAGCGTTCTAAATGTTACCACCTGGCAAAGCCAGGAAGGTTAACACCCCTAAAAACGCTAGGGGATGCACCCAGACAGTTCCACCAGGTCGGTTATCACCAGATCTGTTCCACCACTCAGAGTTCTTTTAGGCAAGAAAGTTAGGGGTATGAGAAGAGAGAGAGAAGTCATCGACTTGAGGTTTGAGTGTAGAATGGTGAGGGGAGTGAGAAGAGTGGGTTTTTATAGGAGATCTTTCAACCTCCTCCAGTCCTCCGACTGTCGTTATGAACCGTTGAGGGACTGATGGAGGGAAGAGAGACCTACCCTACTTATGTCACGTAGGCCCTCCATTCATTTGGTTTACTTGGACAATCTTAATAGGTACAGGGACTGGTATTCCGGGAGGATATCATGACGATATTCATGTGCAGATTCAACCTCAATTATTCAGTGCCTAGGTACCTGCTGTTATGAACACTATCTTTATTGAATTAAGGAGGTCCACACGTTGATCTGTGTCTCTCCCACCCATTGCAAGCAATAGGGCCATCCATATCGCTGTCCTCTAAGGGGGACGTCGAGGGGGCCGGAATGACTCCCAGCTGTGGAGCCCCCAGGGGGAATGGTAAACCCGGCCAGAAACAAAGGAATGACCTTAGGTAGGCCGCCCCAAGGTAGTCGGATGCCTCTCTTCATATTTATCACATCCCCCACCTAAATTTTTTCATGACAGTACTACATGCTTGCTATTGAGCCGAGTTCCAAATTTCAAACTTCAAATTCACTAATAGTTTTTTTTTAATTTTTTTTTTTTTTTTTTACAGGTAAGAACCACCTAAAGATAAGAACTACCTGTGAAAAAAAGTGTCATCAATTCTACTCAAGTACTTATGATTTACAAAAACGTTTCCAGAACAAACATAGGTTCAGCCGTTCAGCGCAAAACCAATTATAAATTTTCCCCGATAGTGGTGTCACCTCTTAAAACAATTTCTTACTAAAATCATTTTGATGTTCAAGTCATCAAAATTCTCTTTTCATAAAGTTTTCAATATATAGGTAGATGTTTACCTATATTTGTATATAGTGAGAGGTCGTTCGTGGAAAGGATCTCTTCTGAATCAATTTTACCTCTTCTACCTCTCACGCAGACCGTTTCCCATTGAAAGGATGTTGGAGAAACGTTGAGGGGGGGTCTGGCGCTTTAATTTCCTGTGCAGTCCATTAGCCGATGCTGCGGGGACTGCAAATGAGCCTCCCGATCCTAAGAAAGAGCTTTGGAACAGTGAAATTTGGTCATTGATAGAGGACATTCGTTCTCATCGATCCTATGTTTACCACGCCGATGAGCTCATCCTGTTTTCCTCCTTTTCTTTTTTCTCTCTTATCACTTCCTCAGTTCTAATATCGTTGTTCAACGGAGGATCTCTCTTCATTTCCTCTTTTGTTCCTCTGACGGTTGTATTTCAGAGGCAAACACCCCGACATGTTTTCTTCCTTTTCTGCTTCATTTCGTTAATTATTTGCTACAGTTCTTATAGCGGCTGGAAACGTAACATTTTCACGCCCCCTTCCATCGTCATTGATTTTCAGCAAAGTGAACCTTCCACAACAGTACACTGGTCAGGGTGAGACTGACTGCTGTGGAATGCAGTATAATATTTTTCTCTATCCCTCCATCCAGTTAGGATCAAAGTTAACAGTGGCACAGTCTCTGGTCAAGCAGGACTTGGTAGGTACTGGATACTCATAATTATAGTGACGAACATGTGAATTGAAGCAACACCAGCAACTAATAGGGGCCTACGTGATATTAAATTCTAATAGCACTTCGCTGGAACATGAATGAATAGGTACGCCTCTCTGGATGTTCAGAACTCCCTATGGTGTAGCAGCTTGATAGGCTGAAGTCGAGTGGGGTTTTCATGATGAAATTGTTATTTGAACATATACTATAGCGTTTAAATAGTGTTAATATTACAAACAACGAAATGAATGGATACTCATGTTACATGTATGAACAGTTTGAATGGTATGACGTAAAAACCAACCACATCCGTGCGCTTCAATCAGCTGCTGATAGCAGGTAATGATGGGCTTTGGGGATGTGAAGCCTTCCTGGAATTCGGTGTGAATTCGAATGAGTGAGCTCTAATGAAATATCCTAAAAATAGGAAGTTACTAGTACAATGTGGTGCGGAATGTAATAGGCGTTTAGGATCAAAACAGATTCGGTCCATTTCTCTCTCTCTCTCTCTCTGTCGAAATTTAATTTTTTCGCAAGTTCTTGGCGTGCTCTATCATCTAATGATCAAACATGATTACTACCAATTTAAAATGAGCTCAAAACTGTAGGATTTCTTCCAAACAAGCTTGATCCAAGCTTCATGAGTGACGCATTTCAACTCAACGTTAGAATCTGGTTGTGGTACCTTAAGCCTCAGCAAAGATAACTGACGTGGAAAACCTAAAATAAACATTTTGGAGACGTATGTAGGGAGCTTCCGCATCTCCAGTTTCATACGGAATGGATAAGAATAACAGTTCAAAGGGGCGAAAGAGGAAGAAGAGGAATATGATGAGGAGTATGGAGTAAGATGAGGACACACCATCCATCATACCTAGAACGCCTTCCCGTAATTACTTCTATCTAAAATACCATTGAAGTGCCGTTTTCTTACAGTTTACTTATTAACTTTACAAGTTTACGTACCTACCAGTTTTTATATACCTAGCTGTATCATAATATTCAGGTAATTCATACTGTGCAAATTTAACATTTTATTCAATAAAGTTAACCATGGTTCTTCCAACCACCATATTAACTCATGTAGGTATTATACAATCATACTATAATTGATCTAAACGATACATAGCAAACTAAATTATGGACGTATGAACAAGTTAATGGCTGAAAATATAAGAACTAAAATACAACTGATCAATAAATTATGTCAGATAATAATGGTTAAATACCCGTATTTTTCTCCGTAGGTACCAAACCAATTTATTTATCCATAATACGTAACTCCAAATTTCGACGTAAAGAAAAATGTTGAAAATTCATTACAATAGTATGTTTTTACAACCCACTGCAGTAGGCTTTACCATTGTATTTCTGCTGTGTTAGAAGTTTGTGATTGAAATGAGATCGCAACTATTTTTGAAAAAAAGATGTATTTGATGGAGTCACTGTGCAAAATCGCCTTCAGCTGTTGACCTGCCTTCGAAAAACCCTTATTTGCTGGTATGGATACTTTCATAGAACCTACGCAGTAGGTATATATAGAACATCGCTTATTTTGGAAAGCAGGTAAATAAATAATGTACGTTTCTACAAACTCAATCACTATTTCCCATCAATTACGTGTATTAACGCAAAATTAAATCCCAGAAAAAAATTCCCTGTTAGTATTCCTACTATTCCCCAGATACTACTGTGGCTCGGCTGCAAAATTGCTCCATTACCATACCATCAACAATTCCAGAAAAACCTCCATTACAACAACAAACCTCCGTACCTATCTACAGTTACCAAGACACGGCAACACAATAACCTCTCTCCCCCCCACCATTCGTGACTCTGCCCCCTGGGGATCTCCGGTGTTGGTATTTTGTACACCCATTCTCGAGGGGTCGCTGAGGACGTGTACCTAATTTCAACCCTCGGGACTACCACGTGTCGGTGTTTTGGAGGTTTGAAAATCGCTATTTTTCACGTTTCTCTTGTCGTTGTCGTTGTTCTTTGACAGGGCTATTAATAGCCTCACAGACATAGCGGATGGAGCTGAAATTTTGAACACATTCATTGTGCTCGAAAGAGGTGCCTTGTGTGTATCCCCCCCCCCCCCACCGTTTGAAATTTTAGGTATAAGTAGGTCTTGTGGTGTGGTGATTGGAAGTTTGTGTCGGGAAGGATATGTCGGGTGCTGGGTGCTGGGTGACGTAATATTCAGAAACGAAGTGCCCAGACGTTTATCACCTCTTTGGGATCTTTTCGGAAATGAATACCCAGAAAGGCTTGTCACCACGTTCAATATGTAATGTTGAGGGGAAGGGTGAGTTGAAAGAGGTGTGAGGTAACGTGAGAGAGAGAGAGAAGGCTCTGTTTCGAGAGAGATCGGTAGAATTATGAGCTGGGCAAGCCGGGCCCCTTATAAAGGCGCCTCTACCCTCCCCCGGTCATCCGACGGCCGTTGAAAGCCGTTGAGGGATCGTTGGGGGGAGAGACACCTGGCGCTGCCCCTTGCATACCCAGCACGCCTTCTACACGTCTTTATTGGTAACAATCTTATGTGTACAATATTTGGAGTGATATATTCTAAGGGTACCATGACATGTGGCTTTTTGTCAGGTATGCAACCTCTCAGACATAACCGACTGAGCTGAAGATCGGCACACAATTCTTATGCTCCAAGTGCCTTTTAGGAATTGAATCCCCCCTCCCCCCATTTTGAAGTATTATAGGTAAGTGTAATCAATCATTGCAAAAATAAGTGATCCTCTCCCCCCACCAAACAACCCTGCTGTACAGATTTACCCGTCAAAAAAATACGTAGGTGGTACTGAGTAGGTTACGGCAGATCAGAAGCTCTAAAAAGACTCGAGCTGTCTGTCATTCTTTTTGTCGAACTTTCAAACTATCCAACCTCCCTGACGATCTTCTTCCTCCTTTATCCCCTCACCAGACCTGGTAAAATTCATTTTTCGCAATTACAAAAGAACTTTGAAGAAGCGCATTTTATAGAGGGAAGCGAGTGGGAGGGAACTTTTGTAAACTCAGTGCCCCTCCGGCCAAGTATGCTACGAGTTTCTGAACTTCTATCACTTGAACTTCCCTGTTTTCTCGTCGCCGATCTTCTTTTCCGCTATCGAAGTTGTCTGGATTATTATGTGCTTACGAGACTTGTTTGGTGTCTATATGAACAGTTTCTCCACGCGCGCCCGAAGGTGTTGGCTCTAGTTCAAAGCAGTGGTTATTTAGCAAGTAACCCTTCCAGTGGCTACTGTGAGGAATCCCTCTAACCTCCCCCACAGAACCTACCAGAAAAAAACTTGTGCACCTAATAGAATATTCAAAAGTTTGAGATGACCTGAACTTATTATTTTTCCATAATGCAAAAATCAAACCGCCATGATCTCAACGCAGGTCTTAAATCCATACTAATACAATGAGTTCAAAATTATTTATGCTACTTACCTAGCGAATTCTCGAAAGATTGTGTTTATTTTCCGTTGTAGTACTTTGCCTTTTCCCACTTTCATGTTTCAAGTTTTTATTTGTCAGTTTCAAATTATGTTTTGATTCATTTTCGTTCTTACGTCATAATTTAGGTGTTATCTAACTTCAATTTGGTAGGTTAATTTGGAGGTGGTACTCGGTGGTGAGCTTTGTTTGAAAACTTTAACGAAAGGAAAGCTATTCTTGAGGAAATCATAGCCACGATTTCCATGCGTTGCCTGATACATAGGTAAGGGTGAACGGTGGAATCCCAGCCATGGGGAAATGCGCTCTCAAGTTTTTGAATGCGAAATGAGGCTGTCATTACTCCAAGTGTGCCTAATGAATATTTAGGCGGCTGAAACGTTATTCTTTGTAAAAAGGGATATAAATATAATCCCATAATTTTATATATTAATATATAAATAAATATGTCGTACACAGTTATACTAGATTACCAAATACCTAGTACCAATCAGGTGGAATGAACCGGTTCCCGTGAGATCACCGAAGTTGAGAAACCTCGAGCGTGGTTAGTACTTGGATGGGTGACCGCCGTGACACGAGGTGACACGTCCAAGTATGACCCATGTAGCTGTTGGGAGAACCCCTCTCCACTCAAGGGGGCGGGCGAGGCGATGGTTAGCCAAGTAAAGAGTGAAATGATCAGGTCGAATTCTAATCCTCTCGTTGAAGGACAGCTGATCACGTCCGCGACGCTGGCAGGGCAGTCGGACGAAAAGCCCCAGCCCGAACTGGCTGTTTACTTTACTTTTACTTTACATTCGAGATTTTCGATTAATTGTGTCGATTGAGACACTCGAGTAGGAATAATCATTCTCGTCATTTCATCATAATTGTGGGCCAAATTTAGTTTTGTGGGTCAAGAGTTGTTAACAACAGAAAGTAAATATGGAATTACCTGAAGTGGTATGAAATGGTGGCTCAAGACTTACGGAGACTATCTATTTTATTTTAACAGTCTTTTTGTTTTAAATGGGTCAAATTTGAGTTTCGGAAAGTCAGAAATTGCTTCAAAGAATCGTTATAAATGGCTAAAATTACCAAATATTTAGCCAAGTTCATCAAAATTGGTACAGAATGGGGACTTGTGGAAAATCGTCAGAAATGACTGAAATTGCCATGTTTTACAGTCAAACCCAGCAACGATAATTTGCCGTAATATCTGCCTCATGCGTTGGATGGAGCTTTTAAAAATTTAATGGAACACTTAACTACTCCCATTCATAAGCCCTGAGCTCGCTGAATCTCTTCGCGGGAACAAAGGGCTGAACTGAGCGCTTCAGAAAGAATAAAACTCGACTTTCATTTCACAACATTTATCATATCACGCGTTAATCACTGGAGCAACCACTCTTCACTTCAAAGCTCCTGAACCCTAGAAAAAACGCCCATTCCACTCCGCCTTTCCTAATGGAACTCCTTTCGGACTGTGAAGAAGCCCCACAATCTGGATTATAAATCACATTAAGTCCAGATCACTCAAATACTCTTCTCCTCCGCGCCATTTCCTCTGGCCCCCACCTTCGTCTTCCCATGTCCTACTGCTCCACCTTTTAACGGCCCGGTCCCCCTCCGTTCTAGCCGAATTACTATTTTTTTCCCATGATGTTGGATAGTTTCCAAAAAAAGGCTCTGCGAACTGCTCGTACACGTTTTATTTATTGTTATAACCTTTTAAAGGACCTGCGGTGAAAAAGCTATGATGGATGACGTCCAGCCCATGCGATGCCCGTTTGCTTGATAATTTCACCTCCCGTTACTTTACTATAAAAGTGAATCTTATGCTCTCCCTTAAGTCTTTCCTTACTAACGTGGAAGCAAGTAGTTTTGGCTAGTTATGTTTTTGGGCGAATCCACAGCGTGGTAGAACACATACCAATGTGTGAAAATGGAGTGTAAAATGGAACAAAATTTCCAGTCATGCAGCTTGACTATATGAGCGAATTTCTAAGATGGTGGCTTTAGGTTATTTTGTCGTTTTTCAGGGTTTTTTTTTTCACAAAAAACCCTCTTCTTGTGGACCTCATCCTTTTGTTTGCTTTAACAAACATTTGGGAAAATTTTAGTCATCGGTTTTTGCTACTTACGGTGACTATCTATTTTTACCAATTTCTGAGCAAGAAAGTGAAATTTAACCCTTGAAAAATTCAAATTTTTAATTTCAAGAATCACGTGTCTTCGAACACATCCTTTCGTCTGTTTTGTAACGGATTTTCATGCAACAGTGGTCTCATTGTGGTCATCGAGTACCGGGCCAGGTTTACAGGCTGTCGCTCGATTCTCCAGACATCCTCTTCGATCGTCTTCCTGGCCGTCCCTAACGACAGCGTTCGAGTTCGTGCTTTTGGTTGCTACGGTCCTACCCTATCGTGGATCACTTTCGACACCAAGCCAGAATAAGGTGTCGGAAAAAAGTTTTCACGGCGGTTTCAACCGTACTAAAACGATTTTTGTGAAACGTGCCGTTCAGGATTTATTCGACAATCGTGATTTTGTCGTCGGAATTTAGTTAACATGTGGTTGCCCTCATGTTTCTTACCGTCCCATGTGATTCATAATATAAGATCGTGAAAATATATGCCCAGTCTTGAGACTGCAGTGGCTGGGGTGATGCTTTGTTAGAAGAGGAGTCGAAGATATCGCGACGGGTTCCGTAGCGGTGAGATTATTATAATGTGAGATAGGTATATTAGTGGACCTATAGTTTTCATCATTTTTCCAACGAGCATTTATGACATAGGCACAGAAATAGACATATGAAGCAGATTCATAATATCTATGAGAAATTTGTGAAACTGGCATTATCAAATGCGAACTTTTCCTCGCTTCTCTTCGATGCCTACCGATCGAGAGCCCGTTGTATTCAGTACAGCGGGCTTTCCTGCTAGTTTATATAAATAAATTATCTGTAATATTTCCATACTATCTAACAGATTTAACCTGCAGTCAAGGAAGAATGCGGTGCGACTAGGCATTTGAACGTCATCCGTCATTAAAAGGGACATGATTCCCTATCATTTTCACTGGCAGCCGAACATGGTTTTTTAATGTTACAGCACATTGGCAGTTACTGTATTATCATCGAATAAATACTATATTTATTTTGATAACTTTGAACACGCTTCCACAGCATTACGCTCGAATATATTGCGGCATTTTCGATACACCTATTCGGCACAGAACTTTAAATTTCCAACCTACTACAGATAATTCACTAGGTACTGTTCATTACAGTATTATGAAGTGAGCTTATGACTTCTCGGTCACATTTTTGCATGTTGTTCATGTTTAATTTGTTAAATTTTCATTGCGACTGTTTATTATAAAGATTATAATACTGGGCGAACGTTCTGTTGTTTTGTTGCGTGCTGATCACCTAATGATTTATTTATTTATTTATTTTTAAACCATAGAGCACAATATAAAGGAAAATTGTTGATGTGGAGTGAAATAGATGCCCCTTCTGCGTAGATCACTGTTTTCTGTGGTCAATACCTATAGTGAACTTGCCCATCAACAATACTTCAACGGTTGTTCAAGTTGCAAAAGTACCGATCAACAAAATCCAGCCCCTTCTTGGTAGATGAACTGTTGTGTAGTAATTTACCGTTGTGTAATAATTTACCGTTGTGTAATTATTTACCGTTGTGTAATAATTTACCGCTATGTAATAATTATTTATAGTTGTGTAATAATTTGCCATTGTGTAATAATTTACCAATGTGTAATAATTTACCCATCAATAATACTTCATCTTTTAAAGTTTCACACGTACCTACCAACAAAATCCAATAGCCCATCACTTATCAAATGAAATAATATCGCAGAACAACCAACTCGACTTCATACAGCCATCCTTGATTATAATCAGGTGCTCCCTAGCGATGATATCCGGGCCAGATTAATACCGTGTGATTCATGATCGTGTTGACGAAGGTTTTTGGTGCACACGAACTCAAAAAATTGTTTAGCTCAAGACAAATTTAATAACGTAAAAAAAAACCCCCTTCTATCGAAACTTTTCGATATACGGCGTTCTGAAAATTTCAACCCCTATTTTGAACCCCTTAGAGATGACTGACAGTAACGCCGAGCTTCGAGGATCAACTAGACCCCGAAAGGAACCTATAACCCGAATTTCATCAATGGTAACTAAGAAAAGTGGCCAGTACGGCGCGGCGTACGGCGGACAGACAGAAATATTTTTTTTGCATTGTCGGATTCTGCATACCTTGAAACGTAAACCATCAAATTTTGAGGGAGGTTAGAATTTTTTTCCATGCTCGATTCCAATGGTTCATTATTGAAAATAATAAACCAAAAAATCTACCCCCCCAATAAGGAAGCTTGTGGCTCGAAGTCTCACTGAATTACCTACCGCAAAAAGAAAATAACCATAAAATAAAACAGAAATCTTCTAAAGTTTAAAAAAATGGATCAATATCATTATTTGCTGGAATGTACTGCAGTAAACTGCATGGATCGTTACCTCCACTAGGGCTTCAAATCGCTTTACGAATTCTTCTTTTTTTTCTCGTTAATCCATGATTTAAATTGTGTATTGTTATGATGTTGTTGTTCAATGTAGTTGTTCTATCATAACACATTTCCCATGATTTTCGGCCCATCGTAGTGTTCATCTTTGGAACTGGTATTTTTTTTTTTTCTGCTTCAGCTCGGGTAGACATACCATGTTTAATTTTAATCAGGTTTTGTCTCCTTCAGTGAGCAAAGATGAGCGCTGACCGTATTGAAAAAATTTTTAGCATGGAACATGCTTTAGCCTTGGACTAACTAGCCAAAAAACGTTACGCGGAATGGGTGACGCGGATGGGTGACGAAATTTTCTTATGATTTTCACGTACAACCGAGTAGTTGCTAGGGAAATGAAACTTCTTTCATTTTCATCGGACAAAAATCGATTTCCATTCGTTGGAAAGCTCTTGATTTATCACGCATTTATTTCGTATTTATTCTTGGTATTATTTATTTCCTAGTTTCATAATATAACTATATAAATGGATATTATAAATCGATAGTAAACAATGACGCTTGTTTGGTTGCCACTTGGTTGTTTCGATGTGTATAAGCGTGGCTAAAGCATGTTCCATGTTTCTTGAATTTTAGCCGTAGGCTCTAAGCAGTAAGCATCCGGGGGTCCAGGGGGCTTGCCCCCTGGCGAGGCGCCGAGCGCCGAGTTTTTTAATTTTTTTAAATATTTTTTATTTCTAGATAAAATAATAGAAACACATGAAAAATAATTTATAGCTAAGGAAAATATTCCCCTATGAGGGCTGCCCGAGTTAAGGAGTATATTCACTTCTTTGAAGAGCTCGGCTGACCTGCGCTCATATTTGACTATGGTGATGGTTCTCAGAATCGACATTAATGCGGAATATAGAGGTTTGCTTTCTGGAGTTATCTCACATCTATTGCGTAGATGAGCTGTGGTTGCATTAGGGCAAATTACGCTGCTCTTAGTTGTTGCTTGGACAGTATGTTCCTAAGAGATCTGAAGACGTAACATAGGTTTCGTATTTTCAGCGAACGCTCAAGTACATTAGTGCATCAACCGATCCTAGTTTTTGACAACCAAATTGATTTTGGAAATACAGCTTTTGATAAACTAAGAGGGCGCTATTACCTATTTTGACGACTCCTGCTGATCTTAATGAGAACTGAATAATTTTCGTTTTTTTTTTTCAACATTGATCATTTGCTTGAGTAGGTACCAATTTATGACTTTGTCCAATGCCCTGTGACTAATAACTTGTAGATCTTCTCGAGTGCTTCGCGGACAAATAAGTACCTACCTTCCGCAAACGATATGAGTCGGGTGTTGTGTAGAGGAAGATTACACAAATAGAATACCTACAAAAATATTAAATAACATTGTTTTTTCTTCTCATAATAATAATATGAGAACAATATTATTATTGTCGGCAAACAATAGCTTCGCCTTCTCGATGTTACATTATCTCGATATATTTATTGTTTGAATACATTTTTGTTGCATTTCTACGAATGATTTTGTTTATACAATCAACTCTGGTTATTTGATTTTATATATTTGTAAATAGTACGTACTTGGATATTTTTTATATTGAACCATTCACGGCTTTCCTCATTACATGAATACTTTGTGAACGTGCATAATTCCCGATCCTTTTCACTATATTATAATATCAACTAAGTATATGAGTATGATAGTTGTTAGGTATCGCGAATGGGGGTATGAGCTACTCCCTCTGAAAGAAGTGGAGGTACATGAGGGAATAAAAGTATGTTATTACTCGGAAATATTGGACCTGGTTGCGGGTCGGGCTCACTCGGAACTATGTAGTTGATCGAGAGAGATGTTTGTGGGCGATATTGGTTTTTCACGTCAAGAGGACCGCGGGGACGTAAATGGGAACACGTATACAGCGGCCAATCATTTGGTCTCAAACTTCTGTCTGGTTAATGCCCGGTTTTCCTCCTACTAGAGAGGTGACGCCGGAACTGAGTGTCCGGACCATGATTCAAGTCGAATCCCACATAAAACTCGTATAGAGGGGCTTTATATGCGTAAGGATCCGTTTAATCCCCGTTTTGCGATAGGGCTCAAAGCGGTGGAAGGAGGGATGAAAAGTGCTCCCGTTGATAACTATTTGCTACCGACTTTCTGATTTGATTGCCCTGTCGACTTAAACGCAATGCAAAACTCCTGGGAATCCGAAGTTTATGATTTTCCCCCCGAGGTTCCGCTGGCACTTGCCTCACCTGTCCCCTAAAAAGTTAAAAAATGCATACGACATTTTTATTAGCATAAGGAGTAAGTAGCCTTAAGTGCTAAAACAACTTCAGAGAAAAATACTTTGAAACTGCGCCATATCTTACCTATATAACATAGGTACAAGTACAATATCTCTTGGCCCTTGGAGTGTTACGGGGATAAGGTGGAGCACGTAAAATGCCATATCACGCTGTGACAATACGAGTATAAGGCCCGGGGAGTGTAGCGGGCGTTATCGGTTGTCCTCTCAGAAGGGTCAGAATTCCGTCATTTTGCACACGGCTTCTTATTGCCTCGCCGCCCTTGTTTGTGACGAGGGGCATTGGGATTCGAACCGACGGACCGTGGTCGCCATCCCAAACCTTAAATCTTGGTCCCCGGTTCACCCAATGGGGAAAATGCATAGGTATATACATATCATATGTAACGTAAAACTGGTTAGAACGGACGTATAAGTACCAGATAAAACCTAAACCTTGTTTTCCTGAGCCCAGCAGAGCGGTATCGGTTACAACTTAGTCATCGGTTACAACTTAGTCGACCGGTCAGAGTGCTATTTCTTCCTATCATTAAACTTGAGCTGAATTTCCATTTCATAATATTCCGTGCACAGCTGTTTGGTACTGCGAATCCCGTATCTTTCTCTGTTTTTTATAATGGTATAGTACCTAGTATCTCTGGGTTTCTTCGTGAAGGACCGCACGTTTCTGTTTGAAAGAAAATATTAGAGCTTTCTCATTTAGCCTATATGTATACTGTGTTTGAATCCGGAACTTGCTGTTTACAAAAAATCACATTAACATCTGCTACAGTTCGCTAGTGGTAATGAAACATACTGTAATATATCCATCTTGTAAAATGACCATTTGCCTTACCTACTACCTAGTACCTATCACCTTTTTCCCCCTTCAAATTTCCGAACGCAAGCAAGAAATCATATAAAGCAACATCCAGTAGCTCTAGTTTCTCGTTGTATGCCTTAGAAAATACAAGCCCTTCTATTTTCTAAACCCTCGTCACGAAAGACAGTTAAGAAATCTGAAAGAAAAACTGATTTTAGATTATATTCGGTAGTTTCACTCGATTTTGTTCGTTATTTTTAACCCTATAACCAATATTGAAAACTCTACGATTATCTATAATGATCAATAATATAATATTATATATGTACAATGACAATTTCAAACATTTATATTGATAATTATGCCTTTCTTGGCTCCCATAAGCCAATCCAAATACGCCGATTCATTACGGTAACACAGGCTCACCAGTCCTTTTTGCCCCTCAAATATAAATGTATGGATTTTGTTTGTTGACTCACCGAACTCGTTCCTGTGTGGTCTGCCGAGGCAGCGGAAGGATTGTGATAACTGGTATAAACAGTAAATTGTCATCCTTGAAATGCACTCGCCTTTCGCTTCGTCGTCTAATTTACAAGTTTATCAGTTTATCCCCGGATCATTGCGGCGCATGCAACTCGATTAACTATACTAAAGAATGACTGGAATGGAGAGCATTTCAGCGTGATCTTCTTGAGCGTCTTGAATGGTCCCCCAGGAACTCCATTGACACCGCAAAAATACCTTCAGCTCTGCACGCATTTATAAACGTGACATTCTCGTTGCGAGTATCTCGGATCCTCTGGTAGGTACTCTGCGCTTTGCTGAGGTGGGGTGAGTTGGTCCCCCGATGTGGATTTAAGTGGGTTGTGCGGGATGGCGCTTGTGATCAAGTAAGGGTATGGGGAAGGTATGTGCCACGCTGTAGCAACATTTTCCATTTATTATTTTATCTCTCTTGTAGCCATGTTTGTGTATTTGTTTTAAACCAAAACGGGGCAAACCAGAATTTCGTACGAAGTAGGTTACGGTTTCTGAAAATACTCTGAACTCGAAACCAGTCCAGATTAGCACGGCTTGGGGCACACAATTCTAACATTGATCTTGTTGAGTCACATCATTTCTGAAGGACGTAAATAGGGAGCCTAAGTAACATTTTGAAGGGAACATACCTATTGTTTTTTCAAATAACATTACGGGTGATTTGTATTAGGTACCTACTTACTACTTAGAAATTTGATATAGCTGTTAGTTGAGGGAGTAGTGAATGGGAGTATGAGCTACTGCCACTGAAAGACGTGGAGGTACATGACGGAACAAAAGGATTTTATTACTCGGGAAATCGGACCAGTTTGAAGGTCGGATACACGCACTCAGAATCGAAAGAAATTTTAGTTGTCGGTACCCATAGGTTTTTTACGACTAGAGCACCGTGACTTATCGAGCGGTCAATCAGTTGGTCTCAAACTTCTCTCCTGTCTGATTAATGTTTCCTTGGTTTTTCCTGCTTCAGTAAGGTGATGACGGTGCTATTAAAACCTGTCAAGAAACTGACGTTTGTAAAATGAGATTTACTAGGTAGGTTGATTTTCAAGAAGAAAATTTTTGTTTTTTTCTGATTAAAAGTTTGATATCTGCCGTAATGTGCACCTGAAATGTTCAACTCCTGGATAGAAATCTCTCATCACTCAGGCTAATTTTCAACAGCGAGATAATAATCACTAAGGCCAACTTGTTCGATCGCAATGTAATGGGTATCTTCAATTAGGAGTCATGGTTTGGGTAGTTATTTCTTTTTAGTATTTCAAGTTTCCAAGTAATGTCCGTCACTGGAAGACAAGTCTGGCGATCTTGGAGGCCTCAGCGCTACACCGAAATGAGGAATCTGATGCGCGGGAAGGGGTTCCTGGCAACATCTATGGCGACGTTGACTGTGTACTGTGACCCCATCCTCGAAATTGATGTTCATTTTCTACAGGAAAGTGGAACAGCACACTGCCAACGCATCTGTGGAAGTTTTGAAGAACACGTTGCACGGATTTCTTGTTTAGGTGACGTGCCGAAGCTCCTGTGGCCTTCCAGCTTCTTTTCCTTGTGGGGGGTACGTGATAGTACGTATTCATCTTCGCATGCCTCATCTCCTGATAGACTTGAATCGTACGATCATAGAGAAGGTCAAACAAAAACTTCAGACTTGTATTCATGACGATGATCCCACCAGTTGGACATAGACACCTTACTCCTTACTCGACTATAGCTATCCTTCGACCTTCCTATCGACTATAGCTTTCATCCTTTGTCGACAAAATGACTTTTCCTTGGTAATCAACTGTAATCAACTGATATGTACAACATATTTGAAAAACGTCTCACCCTGTTCTAAACAGCATCGGCTTGTTCCGAATCCCACGGAAAAACGCGATTCGAATCCCTCGGAAAGTTACCGAATTCGAATCCCACGGAAAACGCGTCCTTATTTGGGTTGAGTCCGTTTTAAACCCGTTTTGCGAAAAGGCTTAAAGTGAAGGAACGAGGGGTTATAAATCCCTCAATTTATAACCACCCGCTACCCACTCATCCAATCTGGTTGTCCTGTCAGCCTAAACGCAAAGCACAGCTCTAGGGAATTTGATTGTGGCAGTTTATTAGGAACACAGCGAATTTTACTGTATGTACTCATTTTGCGAATCAGTAGAATTAATTTCCGTATAACTGGAATTCACTATACTCCCTTCGGGCTTACTTATCAAATATGATGAATTGTTGACATGATAGTTTCTCCGGATCCATTATTACAGAACCAGTTTGTGTCTGTGTGATGTGTATCCAATTTAAAAGCTGCGAGAGTGGGAAGGATCTGCCTGAGCAGTAGTGTTCTGTTTGATTATTATCAAGGGATTCTGGAGGCTTGACTCTGCCGTGTGATTTGCTCGGCCGTGGCAATAAGGTAGGAGTAGTCCAGATTTTCATGTCGCTAGAAATGCACCTTAAATATGTGTTGTTTAAATTCGATGTGCAACTGGCTGTGAAAAAGCTAAATAGGGGCAAGCAAACTGTCGAACATTTATTTATTACAGATAAGGGCGAACCCAATGACAGAATACTGAAAATAAAATGGCAGTTGTCAGTACAGTTCAAGCATAAAGTGAATGTAATTAAGAGATAATAATATATTATTATGGCTTAGCCTACCAAGTTAGCTTCCAACATAGGGATAAATCCAAAGTGAAATGTTTGGCTGCAGGCATTACAAGCTATAGCATACACATCTATAAGAGGATCGGTACATTTCCTGCACTCCATTTCGTAGGCCTCGGGCGAGCGAATCGTCGAACGTCACATATCTAGAAGCTGTCAAACGAAATTACCCAGCGTGAACGAAGTAGGAGAAGACAGCGTGATACATATTCCGGAAATGTATCTTCATTTACCTACCTTCAACAACAAAACATTTTTATCGCAAAGCACTTCAAGACAAATGCAAGCATGGCAAATCATTCATTTAGCAAAGAACAAAGTTGTTAGTTGAGCACAAGCTATGATTTAGAGAAAAATCATTGGCAATTATTTTAAAAATAGTTCAACGAGTGTTAGTAAATTAGTGTGAGTTTAGTTGTAATATTAGTGACTAGAATGTCCGCTCGCTTTGCTCCAAGTGGGTTTAAAGATCACTGGACTTTCTTATCCAAGTGGATTAGAAATGTCATTTGACTTGTAGTCTCGTGGGTTTTTATTGGGGATTGCGGAATACCACCACATGCCTCCAGGCGTTTTATAAATTGTTTTCTGTCATTGTAAGATGGTAGAGTGAAGAACGCGGAATAATGTATGTTAATTCCATAAATTAATAAGAGTAAGTTAACCTTGAGGAGCGAATAACTGAAATGTTTCGTGTTATTTACCTATTGCCACAGCATTAAGATAAGAGAGACGTGACGCCACCATCTTACTGTCATTGACTTTGAAAAGAAACGCCTGGAGAAGTGGGGTTCCACCTTCACAAAAAGAGGCGGTTTGAACCCGGCGCCGTTCGGGTGAAACCGGCTATGTTCGGCCCTATCCTCTGTAACAGTGTGGGCTGTTTTTGATACATTTTTTCTTCCGGTGGAGACAGGGTCACTTGGGGAAGCCTAATCGATATTCCTTCTTAACCGGTGATAATCTCGCTGGTCTAGGAGGGGGACTCTCGAGGGTCCACCCCCACTGTTACACTCTGTCACACCTCTCCTTCAAACGTCGTCGAGGGGCGACCCCCCTCCCCCACCCTTCACGGTCCTTCCATCCTTCGACGGTGGGAGGAGTATTGTTGCTGCGACGACGTTCACATCGGAACGATCCCCACTCCGGAAGCGTCCCCTTCACTCCCAACTTCCAACCAAAAGGGCCCTGACATGCGCACTACCGTTTTTTGACACGCTAAGGATTTTATATTATTGTATGATTATCAAAATAATACGGTTAATTTAGACCCCAGTGTACTATAATTGTTACTATAATTTAGAAAAACCTTTGTATTCATGAAAAAGTGGTCCCCTATGGATTTAGGCAAGATTGGAATGATAGTACAGTGGGTCCCGCCTATATACCGGACACTCGCTTATTTCAGGCAAAAGCTGGTGGGACGGAACGGAATGGCATTTAACATAAGAAATCGCGCGCAATAACGGACATTTTCCCGCTTATTTCGGGCAAAAAATTTCTTGGAAGAGGCCTTGTAGACGTAAAACTGTTAGGACTCACGCATAGGACTTTCTAAACATATTAGATCAGCTCATCCAGAACAGTGTGCCGTTGATGAGACTGGCCCAAAACGATGCAGATACTGGTCACAAGAGGAAATGAGCATCATGGCAGCAATGGAGCTTCAGCTGGAGGGTCAATACAAAACACCCAAATGAACCGAGCTCTTGCCACAAAAATGGTTGATAGAACAATCAAATCTGTGGAAGGAGTTCGAGCAAGACCACATTACCGGGTTGTATTGGAACAGTTACGTGGGAATCATGTTCAGACCAACGATGAAACTCCAGCACAGTCAAACCCCCGACAGGAGGTTTCCCAGCATTGGTTTGACAATGCAATACTTATGGGTATTGGCTTGGCTCGACGGGCGGCAGAACAAGACCAAGACCATCAGCTACTGATAAACGCCGCGAGAATGGTCGTGCAAGACCTGAACCCCCAGGACGATCTACTGCTCTGGCTATCACACATCAGTGGACCAGCACCTCATCCGCCCAGAGACCACGTTCAGAGTAATGATACACCACCAGAAACGAGAAGAGATAGATTTGCTAGGTTCAGGAGGCTGTGGGATGGTGATAGAACTGCCATAGTAGAAGATATCCTGGGCAATGGAAGAGCACAAGCCAGGCATACAGACCAAGAATTGCGGCACTATTGGGTTGATCAATGGTCACTACCATCCCGGGAATGGACTGCTGAGGTGGTTCGACACCCGCAGGACCAGTCCATGCACCGAGTATGGGTGCCAGTAACAGAGGATGACATCCCTAACTCTAAACCGACCAAGACAGCATGTGGCCCTGATAGGCTGCAGCCGGCGGTATGGAGGGCTGTGCCTTGTGGGCTGAGGGTGTTATTCTTCAACATCTTCATGCGCTGGGGGGTCATGCCTTCCATGCTCTTGAAGGCCAGAACCACGATGGTACCGAAGAGTAATATGCCGCTAACAGATGCAGACTACCGCCCAATTACAGTCCCACCAGTAGTTGTACACCTATTCAATAAGATCCTAGGAAAACGGTTAGAGTCCTCCATTACTCATGTAGAGCAACAATGAGAACTCCGCAGGGACATTGACAGGCTGGAAATGAATGTGGTAGCATGTAATACTATATTAGTTGAAGCCAACCGCAAGAGAAGGGAGCTACATCTGGCAGTTTTTGATGTTGAGAAGGCTTTTGATAGAGTCTCTCATTTTGCCATCATGAACATAATAAAAGCCAGGCAATGGCCCAAGCAATTGTTGGAATACATTGAAGCAGCCTACCAAAATGGATCAACAAGAATTGGGGCTGAGGAATGCGAGGGGAATTAGGCAGGGCGACCCCCTGTCATCCACTCTGTTCAATGTGGTCATGGATCATGTCCTATTAGCCCTATCCTCCAGAGTGGGTTACTTCAACCCAGGTCAGCGTTGGTCCTCGCTTGCCTTTGCTGATGATGTTGTATTGATTGCTACATCGAGGGCAGGAATACAGGCCCAGGTAACCGCAGTCAATGGTGCCTTGAAACAGGTGGGACTAAACCTCAATCTCAGAAAATCGCTGTACCTTCCCCTGGTGCCAAGAGGTGGCCGATTAGTGGTGCCAACGGAAGGTTTAGCCATTGACGTTGATGGTGAATACTTAAGAGCTTCTCCACATAATGTTCGATGGACATATATCTGGGGGTCCCATTTGGAGCCCAGGGGTATGTCGCAATACAGCCAGCAAATTAGCGTCCATGCTTGAGAGAATTGACAGAACCCCCCTGAAGCCTCTACAAAAGCTGGTGATCTTGCAGGATCACGGAATTCCGTCAATGACGCATCAACTGGTGCTGGGGAATACAGTGCTTGCTACCCTGAAGCAAATGGATGTGGCAATCAGAGGCCCCATCAGAAAATGGCTGAGACTACCATTTGACTCTGCTATTGATTATATCCATGGACCGGTAGGTGATGGGGGCATGGGCGTGATGGAGCTGCTCACCCAGATACCTGCAATAAGGTCTAACAGGCTAGGCAATGTCTGCACGCAGCTCTCTGAGGACACTAGTGAGCAACAGCAATGGTCAGCACGACTCGACCGTCGGGTTGCCAGAGCACAGCGGCTTCATAGCACCACTGATGGAGCAGAATTTGTGAGATCACGGGACACCAGAGCCAGCACTGCATGGATCAGGAACCCGTAAGCTAGAATGCATGGCTCGAATTATGTAGGTATGGTGAAGGTTCACTCTGGTTCTCTGCCCACCAGGATGAGGCGTTCAAGGGGTCAGCATAGCCAAACTACCCATCACTGTCGCATGGGTTGTCACAATACAAATGAGACGGCTGCTCATGTCCTCCAGGTCTGCCCCTCCATGGTGCGACCTAGGTGCGCCCGTCATAATGCTGCCCTGGACCTGTTGCATGTTTATGCACGACGCAAAGGATGGCCGGCGTGGCTTGAGCCCCACTTCAACCTAGTGGAGCGGAGCTATCGACCAGATCTCTTGGTGGTGACACCGAGAGGGGCCTTCATCATTGACGTCTCTGTGGTCTGTGGATCCCGATCCCTCGCTGACGTCAATACTGCCAAGATCCGTAAGTACCAGGTGGATGAGCTGCTACAAGCAGCAGCAGGACTGGCAGACATCCGGCCTGGCCAGATAAAGGTGATTGGCGCAACCATCACCTGGCGTGGTGTGTGGCATCGTGGGTCAGCAGTAGATCTCAAAAGGGTGGGCTACCCAGAATTCATACTTGAATGGATGACCACGCGAGTCCCAACAGGAGGAGCGTTTATATGGTCTGCATTCAGGAGAACGGCTGCTCAGTGTGTGGCCGGCCAACCATGGGGGCACCGTGGAGCCCAGAGCTGAACTCAAACCTTCAATGGGGAGGAGACAAGCCGCCTGATGGCACAGCCACAAGAGGCCCAAACCTCCTCCCTCCATCAACTGGGCGGGAAGTCAACTGAAGACCTGCCGCCCTCCCCATCGTCCGGGGTCGGATCTCGGACCACGGTTGCCGGTGCTGCTGGATGGATTCAACAGCACGATCCTCAAAGGGTGATAAAATGACTAGTGGTGAAGTACTATTCTTATTACAATACCATCATTGTAATGTTGATAATAATCATCCAAATATAACATGTTAAATGATTGAATAAAAAAAAGTACCTATGTCCTCCAAAATGAAAATTTCCACTACCATTTTCCTTTTCAGACATCGAGGAACATTTTTGGTTCCGTGTCTGTCTGTCTGTGGTAATTCCTTGAAACGCCCATAACTCCCCGAAATAATGGTTGAAATATGCTGAAATTTAGAGGGTAGGTGTGGGTTGGGTCACAGATGGACTCTTACTAAAATCATTGAAAAAGTACGGTAACTTTCGTCGGCGCATGCGCAAACGAAACGCCCATAACTACCCTGAATATCGTTGAAATGAGTTCAAACTTTGAATTGAAATGAATTGTCTGCGCATGCGCAAACATGAAATGTTGACCATTTCCTTGTAGCGCTTCCAACAACGCAAAAAATAGTCGTAGGGAGCTGAAGTTTTGAGGGTACACGCGTGTTGGATCGCAGATGATACCACTTCGAAATCATAGAAATCGTTTCATCTACGCATGCGCAAACGTGAAATACTTCAAACGCTCAGGAATCGCTCGATCAGGAATAATACTTTGATATTCCATATGAATATCATTGGAATCGTACTGTAAATTTCGTCTGCGCATGCACGAACATGGAATGTTAACTGTTTCCTTGTAACGCTTCTAACTGCGCGAAAAATAGTCGTAGACAGCTGAAATTTCGAGGGTACACGCGGGTTGGATCGCAGCTGGCCCCGTATCAAAAAGAACCTACCCAATTATTCTATACGCTCATGCGATTCAAGTGGAGAAGCTATACTGCCTGCTGGAATTCTTCTTTAAGTGCCGTCTCCGTTAGCAAAGGTTGGCGATGATCTCCTTGAATCTATCACGGTCTTTTGCGAGGTGGAAAAGCTCGGCTGCACCAGTAACCTCAGTCCACTTCCTTACATTTGATAGCCACGACGCGCGCTTTCTTCCCACTCCTCGTCTTCCTGGGATCCTTCCCATCATAATGATTTGAAGGAGGGTTTAACCCTCTACCACAGCGGTGCGTGTGTGCGTATGTGTGCGTGTGTTTCTGTGTGCCCGTGCGTGTGTGTGTGCGCGCGCGTGTGTATGTAATTCTGAACAACAATTCCCTTAATTTCCATAGTAAAAAATTCGTTCTTGCACAGAAAAATCCGTCGTCCGCAAGAGTAATGATGAGTTCGGCACACAGCCTGATGGCACTGTGCGCAGGGGTCCAAATTGGTCCAAAAACTAAAAACTAAAAGGATTTTAGCAACATAGGCATGTTCAGTAATTTTGGTTTATTATTTTCAATAATGAACCTTTGGAATCGAGCATGAAAAAAATAAGTTTAACCCCCCCCCCCTCAAAATTTGATGGTAGAATCCGAAAATGCAGTAAAAAAATTCGGAGCACTATTTTTAGTTAGCATGTGCCAAAATTGACGAAATTCGGTTTATAGGTCCCATTTGGGGTCTAGTTGGTAAATTATTACACATTGGTTAATTATACCATCTATGTTGAGGGGGCTGGAGTTTGTTGGTAGGTACGTTTTCAACTTTTAGCGTAGAATACGCTTTAGCCATGGACTAACTAGCCGAAAATGGAACGCGGGATGGGAACGAAATGTGTGACATTAACATGACAACCAATAAACATATCACCAGATGTTTATTGCGACAAACCCGTTTGAAGTGAGTAATTTTATTTATGTAAATCGGAGTTTCAGTCGTTCGCGAATCGTCCTTCGGTTTATAAGAATATTTACATCCGTGTGTAGTAGTTGCGACAAACCCGTTTGAAGTGAGTAATTTTATTTATGTAAATCGGAGTTTCAGTCGTTCGCGAATCGTCCTTCGGTGATGTTCTCCTGCCCCGGTCCAGATTGTCCTCCTTCGAGCTCTTCAGGTATATGTCTTCTTCATCCTATAACATCGAAATCGTCAGCTGAACGAACGAGAGAGTGGCGGTTGCGAAAAAAAGGCGGACAGTGCGAACCCAAACAACCACAAACTGCAGCAGAACGGAAAAAAAAATAGAGGTTGCGTAAAACACTTGAAAAGTCCCCTCCAAGCGAAAATAACGAATTACCTGAACCTAAACGACCAAAAACTGCTGCTGAACGTAAGAAAGAATGGCAATTGCGTCAAAAACTCAATAAGTTGAAAAGACCTCTCGATGACAATGAAAATAACGATGTACCTATCAAAATACAGAAAACTAATTACGCTCTCGCTGATTACGAATTCGACCAGCGTTTTCGAAATAACCCGTTGGGTCACATTTGCGATGTTTGTGATCGAATTTGGTTTGAAAAGGATTTGAGTAAAGCTGGGCCAAAAAGTTACGCTCTGTTACGTGCTGAATTTCCGAACGAAGATATAACCAAGTTTAAAATATGTGGTACTTGCAAACAGTCAATATACCAGTCGAACAAGATCCCACAATTATCACGAAGTAACGGTTTCGTTTACCCGGATTTTCCATCAAATTTACCGACACTCGACCCTATCTCTGAACGTCTGATTTCTCCGAGACTTCCGTTTATGCAAATACGGCGTCTCAGATACGAGCATGGGAGTAAAAGCATCGTAGGCCAAGTTGTGAATGTACCCGTGGACGTCAATAACATGGTTTCACAACTACCTAGACAACTCGACGATGATTACGCATTCAACGTACATATGAAACGCCTATTGATACATAAAACTTCATATTTGAAAGGACATGTTAGAAAAAGAATTATCAAAAGTTGGTTGGAATATTTATTACAGACTCCGTTGTACAGATTATATAAAATTACAGTTGACGAGTCGTTCTTTACTTCAAAACAAAAGCGTGAAAAGGATGCCATCGAAATAATAACTAAACAACATGATTATGATAGCGAATTACTTCTCGCTCAGCAAAAAACACTCATGTGGAGCGAAGATAAATATTTATGTATTGCTCCAGGACAAAACAAAATGCCTTATAGTATAATATTTGACGAACATGCAGAAGAGTTGTCGTTTCCTGGAATATACTTGGGTCATCCTCGTACGTTCAAAGATGGTATAAAAGTAACGCCTTTCAGTATGGCTACGAGTGAAATTAGACGCAGAGATCGACGTGGTGTCACCCCCGAACATATTTTGTACATGGCCATGAAAATTATGCGGCTTCGAATTACTCAAGGATTAACTCAGACCTTCAAAGTTATTGGCGCGACATCCCAAATAACAAGAAAAATGATCGAAGATAAGAAGTTTCTCGAACATTGTGTTGAACATAATCTATCATTTCTCAAGTCGATTCCCAACTCGGTGCATTACTGGGCTGACAGAAAAAAGGATTTATTCGCCATGATTCGTCAACTTGGTAAGCCAACCTTGTTTTTGACACTCAGCGCGTCTGAGCCTCGATGGCCAGATCTTCTTAAACTGTTATATAAATTGAAAAATAATGGCGAAGAATTCGACGGGGATCCGTTGGAAACGATGAACAGTCTTCAACGTTGTACATTGGTTAACGAAGACCCTGTCACGTGCGTACTATACTTCAACAAGCTCGCTGACGTAATTATGTACATTTTGAAATCCAAATCATGCAGTCCGTTCGGAAAATATCGAGTAGTTGACTTCTTCAAACGTATAGAATTTCAACACCGAGGTAGCCCGCATGCTCATATCCTCCTATGGCTTGACAACGCTCCACAAGAAGGCATTGGCGAGGATATGCCCGAAACGATTAGTGTCATCGACGAATTATGTTCAGTTGACTCGAGTCAGTTGGATTATCCGAAATGTCAAACTCACAAGCACACTTTCACGTGCAAGAAGAAAAACAATACGAAATGCAGATTCGGTGCCCCGTTTTGGCCTATGCTGAAAACGCGTATACTCATTCCAATGCCAAAAGAAGATGGTCGTAAAGATGATTTGAAAAATAAATTCAAAACTATACATTCCAACCTCGAGGATACCGATTACAGTTCTATACAACATTTCTTCCGTAAAAATAAAATTAAAGACGAGGTACATTATCTCAATATAATACGAGCTGGAATTTCTCGGCCTATGGTTATGCTGAAAAGAGATATGAAACAAATTTGGATAAACACTTTCAATCCGTGGATAGCTCCGATTTTGAATTCAAATATGGACATACAGTTCATATTGGAAGAATATTCGTGTGCTGTGTACGTTGTAGATTACGTCAACAAAACCGACAGAGGAATCAGCGCGTTGCATCGCGACTTGATAAAACTCCGAGAAGAACATCCTGACAAAGATTATACAGATTTATTGAAAGAAGTGAGCATTAAAATGTTGAATAGCGTCGAAATGAGTTCACAAGAAGCTGCGTGGTACTTGCTCCGTCTTGGTATGTCTGAAACGAGTCGTGACATTACGTACATTCCCACCACTTGGCCTCACGAACGACAGAAGGTCTTGCAAACGAGGAAACAGCTCGACGAACAATATCTGAACGATGAATCCACCGACATATGGAAAGAAAGCATGATACAAAAATACGAACGACGGCCACGTGATGCTATGGCGGAAGTAACTCTAGCCCAGTTCGTATCGAAGTATTACAAAACTACAAAAGGACAGTACACGCTGCGAGATGTCCCTCGGGTGATCAGATCTCGTCAGTACGAAATGGGTAATGTGATCGAATACAAACGAGAAATGGTTATGTTGCACTATCCATTCTTCAACGAAGAAATTGACATTTTAGATGGAAACAAATTCTTGGGTATTTACGAAGAGAACGAGGAAATCATTTTAGCTCGTCGGCAAGAATTTGAATCCGGAATTGATATAGAAAAAACCATGGAATATTGTAAACAGCTATACATGGAAAACAACGAACAAGATGAAGCCGAAGAGCGACGAGAGGCTTATGTACAGAGTAAACAAATTTCCGATGACTTTTTGCAAAAACTTTCGGTCAACAACGACGACGTGAAATTGGTGCAGATGTCAAATTTATCTTCGATCATTAGGAAACGAGAAAACGTGATGTCTTCTGAAGAGTACTGCCGAGCGATGAGATTGACAAACAAAGAACAGCGCGAGTTGATATTGGAGGCAATTCACAGAATGCACGATGAGCACAATTCAGAACCTCTTCAAATATTTTTGACAGGGCCCGCTGGTTGTGGAAAAACGTTTACGACGAAATTGTTGATGGAAACATATAACAGATTTACACAAGACCACAACTCGATTTATAATTCGTACGTTGCTTGTGCATCCACTGGAAAGGCAGCAACTGCTATCAATGGAACGACTGTACATTCAGCCTTTCGAATCTCGTTATCTAGGTCGGATCACGGGTTGTCCATAGAATCATTGAATTCCTTTCGCAATGGATTCAAAAACATCAGTATCATTTTCATAGATGAAGTAAGCATGATAGGAGCCGAGCTGCTGGAAATTCTCAATTCGCGGCTTCAACAAATTAATATGGATTTCGATAAACCATTCGGCGGTTTCCACATTGTATTCTGTGGGGATCTTCGACAATTACCTCCTGTGATGGCTACTGCGATTTATAAGCGAAGAAAATTAAGATTCAACAACGAAGTTTTGTGGCAATCGCTTCTCTTTTATCCATTGGTACAGGTAGTACGACAAAGCGACGTAACGTTCTCTTCAATCCTCACAAAAATAGGAGATGGCCATAAGTTAACAGAAGAAGAAACGGCGATCATACAATCTCGATTTATTACTGCCGATGAAGTTAACAGACGCCTTCCAAGAGCAATCAGACTGTTTCTGAAAAATGTTGACGTTGCTAGTTATAACTCTGAGATCATTCAAAGCAATAATGAAACGCTTGAACACATCGCCCTTGATAAACATTCGGGCTACAAAGATAATGCGCAATTAGTTAGTATGCGAACCAAAGTCCATAAAATGGGCATAAGTGACACTGCTGGATTACCGTACATAATTCGATTCTTGTTAGGCACTCCTTATATGATAACCTGTAATATCGATGTAGCAGACGGCCTTGTGAATGGTGCTATAGGAAAATTGCAACACATCGAATACGGTGACGAGGAAAACGACGGAATCAAACGTGTTTGGCTACGATTCGACCACGATAAAATCGGGAAGTTATTGAAAGCGAAATGTCATGCACACGTTGCATCAAAGGAAGAGCTCGACCATAACTGGGTACCAATCACTAAACGCACTACTAACATATCTTTCAAAACTCGCACGTTGTCATGTAAACGGCTACAATTCCCACTAGTAGAAGCGTGCGCACTAACGATACACAAGTCGCAGGGCGGGACTTACGACACAATCGTGTATGACTACGACAAGAGTCATGATCAACAGTTAGTATACGTGGCGCTGTCTAGAGCAACTACTCTCGAAGGTTTGTTCCTAACAAATAAAAATAAGGACCATACGTTCCATCATGCACGTGGAAAGGTGAACACCGAGTTGAGAACCGAATTCGAAAGATTAAATAATCATCGACTGCAAACAAACAGCGACGAGTGCAGAGAATTTCTTAACCGCTCTGGTCCTGAAGATTTGTCTCTACTCACACTGAACGTTCAGAGTTTGAAGGCGCACAAGGAAGATCTGATAAACGATTATCTACTATCAGAATCCAAAATCATGGCGTTAACCGAAACTTGGTTAAACAACAACGAAGAAGTTGGATTGAGAGGCTACCGATGCGTCACTCAGTTCAAACGTGAAAAGGTGCGAGCTGGCGGAGTAGCCATGTATGAAAAAGAAGACTGCATGCTATTTTCGACTCCGCACATTCTAATGAAGTTCGACAAAGCGTTGTTACAACTTGGCAGAAGCATGGCAGTAAGTGAAGAATGTGGAGACATTTGCGCCATCGAAAGTACCATAAATGGGCAACGAGTCCTACTTGTTACGGTTTACATCTCACCGGGCACGAGCATCAGCGATATCGAAGATTTCTTTGAATTGAATTTATTAGCATACACACCTAAAGTTGCGGAAATCGTCAATGTGGTAAAAAAAAGACAATACCATACTATACCCATCCTTCTATCCGGTGACATAAATTTGGATCTCAAGAAACCCGAAAATCATCGATTGATTCATTTCATGGAAGAGACCTTTGGGCTTCAACTCAAAACTAATCCAACTCTATCGACTACTCGTGGTGGATCGTGCATCGATCCGATATTTGCTCGCCACATAGATAAAATTGATACTAAAAGTTACATAACTTATTTTAGTTATCATAAACCGTTATTGTCTATTACCTCTAACGATTGTGTCTATTACCTCTAACCTGAAAAGTAAAAATAATAAACCATCTTTACATTCTTAACATACCTTTATTTTTGTTATTTATAAATCATTATTCTCAGAGAAATATACTTGCTTGAATCCTTCAGTGACTTTGAAAAACAAGTTTTCCTTCGAGTTTAAATCATTCATCGCAGTTTCGTTCATTTTTGCATATCGAACAGGCAAGAAACAGTTGAACTCATCGCTCATGACCATTATTCGTTTACCATATTTGGTAGTAATTCTCTTAAGTGTATCCATTCTATACCGAAAATGGAACGCGGATATGGAACGAAATGTGTGACGATAACATATGATTAGCATGGATATACATGGATACGGTGTTGCTACCTACAGGTAGGTAGGTAGGAATCAATGGCCGGTCTCCTTTAGTTATTACGAGGCAGGAACCATCACCGTTGCTAAGGCGAGCGTTTTGTATTGCAAAAATGTGTGAATTTCACTTTGTGAATTTCCCATTGTGAATATCAAGAAATAATGTTGTCGTGAGTCCCTCCCGGGAACACTCCTATCATATTAAGTTCTCACCAATATCCAAACGCCAAACTAAAGCTCCGTGAATAAAGATATGAGTGGGGATAGGCGACAGAACCCAGGGTTACTCAACCTGGGGCCCCACTACCAGCTCCCAGCAAGGAGCTGGAGGGAGAGGCCCCCAAGTACTATATAACCCCGGATCCTGGCGCTCAAGCTTCATTCGACACTTCCTCTAACCAGCTCTCTCTTCTCTCTCTTACCTTACCTCCCAGATGATCGGTTGAATACAGCCGCCTGGGAATTTCACCTCCTCTCTTCTCTCTCCTCCTTCCCCCCTTGTCTAGATGATCGGTTGAATACAGCCGCCTAGACAAGGGACCTCTCCTTTCCTCTCCTTCACCTAGATGAACGGTTGACTACAGCCGCCTAGGTGAAATTCCCTCATCCACCTCTCTCTCCTCCAAAAGTCGTAGATGTTCGGTTGATTACAGCCGCCTGCGACTTTTCCGCACCTTCCTTCCACACCACCTCTCTCTCCTCCAAAAGTCGTAGATGTTCGGTTGACTACAGCCGCCTGCGACTTTTCCTCCTTTTCTATCCTTTACCTAAATTCACTCACTCACCTTCCTTCCACGCCACCGTGATGAGAATTTTAAATTCATCACAGTGGTGAACCCGACGTTCACTCAACCTTCTTCCTTCCCACCTTCCCACCTCATGTGTCGCCCCAGTCAAGTAGTTCGGTGTCCCGCATTTTAAATTCAAAATTTTAACCAGTCAGTTTAAATTCGCAATTCTTGGCCCAACCCTCAACACTCACCTCTCAACTCAACGCACCACCGCTCCCGCCGATTGCGAATTTTAAAATTCAAAACCAAGTCAAATTTTTGAATTTTAGTTACAGAAATGGACCCGAACTCACCGACGCCGCCGCTCTTGCGACCAGCCACGCTACAGCCTCCCGCCGCTGCGACATCCGACGCATTGGCCGACAACCCTTTCTCCACGCTCTCCCCACCGACCTCTGCGTCATCAGACGCCGCCGCCGCCGCCGCCACGGCCGCAGCCGCCGCCGACGTCATGACGGCGTCCGCTGCGTTCCCTCTGTCGCTGCCCCCCTTCTACACGCACGACCCGGCGCTGTGGTTTTTTCAAGTAGACGCAGCATTCTCGGCCGCCAACATCCGCAGCCAGAAAACCCGGTACTCCCGGATCATTTCGCTTCTGCCCTACGAGATCCTGCTGCAGACCTCGGATATCTCCCCCGACGCCGCCGCTGCGTACGACGACCTCCGCAGCCGCCTCATCAACACCTACCAGCCGTCGAAGATCGCCCGAGTAGCCGCCCTCTCCCAACCTCAACACCTCGGCGACCAGAAGCCCTCCCACCTCTACCGACGGCTGCGTCACCAGCTGCAAGGAATTATGACCGCCGACATCGCACGCACGTTCTGGTTACGTGCCCTCCCCCACCCCATCCAGATGGCCCTTGCCAGCCATCTCGACGGTCCCGACGAGCCCCTCCTACGGCTCGCGGACACCGTGCACGACTTGGCCGCTGCGGCCGCCGTCAGTGAGGTGCGTACGCCGCGCCACCCCCCGCCTTTCCGGGACCGCACAAAATCCCGGGACCGCGGCCGGGCACCCTCCCTCGACGGACGTCGACCCCTTTCGACGGATCGCCGACGCGACTCGTCCGCCGACCGCCGCCGCCAGCGCTCACCCGAGCGCCGCAACGCATCCCCTCCCCGCCAGCGCAGGGGCCGATCCCCAGCGGCTGCGCGCGCGCCCACCTCAGCCCGCCCCACCAACCCCACCTACCTACCTGCGGACCACCCCAACCGTTGTTTCTATCACGTAAACTTCGGTGGGGAGGCCCGCAAGTGCCAACCCCCCTGCTCCTTCGCCCCTAAGCAGGGAAACGAAGACGCCCGCCGGTAAATCCGGCGGGCCCCCCTCCTCGCCAACACGGGGGGGACCATGCGCATATCCCCCCCGCCCGCATTCACACAGCCACCACCACCAAGCCGCGCTACCCCTCCTACGCCGCCGCCACGGCTGCCAACCTTCCGGCCGCGCCTGCAGCGCCGCCAAAACCCTCACCCCACCACAAACGGAACAAACCCTCCCCGCCCGCCACCAGGGCAACCAACCTTCCGGCCGCCACTCACGCCGCCGCTACCGTTCCCCCACCCCGGAACGGCCCCTCCACGCCCGCCAACGGGGCAGCCAACCTCCCGGCCGCCACTCACGCCGCCGCTCCCGTTCCCCCACCCCGGAACCGCCCCTCCTTGCCCGTCAACAGGGCAGACAACCTCCCGGCCGCCACTCACGCCGCCGCAGCCGTTCCCCCACCACGGAACGGAACCTCCACGCCCGCCTCCAGGGCACAAATCCCTCCAACCGCCACACAGCCCACCACTACTGTTCCCCCTCCCCGGAACGACGGGAAACCGCCTCGCGTCTCCTTCGCAGCGGACCAGCCTACACCCACCAACGTACCCACCTCCGCAATTGTGCCCAACGCCCTTCCGACCCACCAGCGACTTTTCCTGCGCTGCAGGAAAACCAATGTGCCGTTCTTGGTGGACACAGGGGCGGCGCTATCAATATTCCCTAACAACATCCTCCGTCGTCAGGCGCGCTGCTACCGGCAGCTTCTCTACGCCGCCAACGGTACCACCATCCCCTCGTACGGGACGTACCGCTCCTCTGTTTATATGAGCGGACTCGCGTACGAGTGGGAGTTTACCGTGGCGGACGTGGAGAAGGCGACCCTGGGGGCCGATTTTCTCGCATATTTCGGTCTCCAGGTCGACGTCCGGAACGCGCGCCTGATCGACCCCGCCACAAAAACACCCATCCCCGGATTCATCCATGCCATAAACCACCCCCCTACGCAATTTGAACGCCTCCTCCTCAACTACCGCCCCCAGCGCCGCCCCTCTGCCCACATCTCCACCATTCAACACCACATTGAGACCTCCGGCCCCCCCATCACAGCTAAAGCCCGACGACTCCACCCCCTACAACTATCTAAAGCCCGACAACATTTTAATAAACTAATAGCCGACGGTATCATCCGCCCCTCAAAATCCCCTTGGGCTTCTCCACTCCACATCGTGCAGAAGCCCAATGGGGATATCCGCCCCTGCGGGGACTACCGGAGACTAAATTCAAAGACCACACCAGACCTTTATAATGTTCCCCACCTACGAGACTTCTCGTCGCACCTCCATGGCGCTACCATATTCTCCACCCTCGACATTTCACGGGCATTCCACCACATCAACATTCACCCCCCCGATGTCCAGAAAACCGCCATCATCACCCCGTTCGGACTCTTTGAGTATGTTAAGATGGGCTTCGGGTTAAGGAACGCTGCACAAACTTGGCAGCGCTATATGGACAGCATCCTGCGAGGCCTACCGTTCGTCTTTTGCTTCCTCGACGACGTCCTGGTAGCCTCCAGGACGCCGGAAGAACACCTCAGCCATCTCCAACAGATCCTCGACATCTTCTCCTCCGAAGGCCTCTTGGTAAATACAGAGAAGTGCGTTCTCGGCCAACCCTCCGTCCGCTGCCTCGGCCACCACGTTTCGTCTGAGGGCATCAAACCCCTCGCTGACAAGGTCCACGCCATTTCCGACTTCCCGCAACCCCGCACCGTGACGGAACTCCGCCGCTTCCTGGGTATGCTAAACTTTTACCGTAGACACATCAAACACGCAGCACAACATCAACAACCACTCATACACGCCATTCCCCAACCCTCCAAAAAGAACGACAACCGCCCCATTACCTGGACCCCACAACTTATCTCCTCCTTCAAAATTTGCAAACAGGACCTAGTAGACGCCGCTCTATTGGCCCATCCCGATCCTCACGCCCCACTATCCATCACCACCGATGCGTCCGACTGGGCCATCGGGGCAGTGCTCCATCAGCACACCGGCGCCACCCCCCAACCCCTAGGATTCTTCTCCAAAACGCTATCCCCCACCCAAAAAAATTACTCCACGTTCGACAGAGAACTCCTCGCCATCCACGAAGCCATCAAGCACTTTCGTGACTTCGTGGAGGGCAGGCAGTTCTCTGTCGTCACTGATCATAAGCCCCTGACCCACGCCCTCCTACAAAATCGCAAATCCGCCTCCCCGCGTCGCCTCCGGCAACTCGAGTTTATCGGGCAATTTACGTCCGATATCCGATACTTGCCGGGGGCCGACAACTGCGTGGCGGACGCGCTATCCCGACCCACCCCTACCCCCGCGCCGGTGGCGGAGTTACTGCCTTTCCCTTCACCCCAAATCCTCAAATCTAAACAAACTCCACATTCCGACCCCGCCCTCTCCAACCTCATTTCCGCCTCCAAATTGGAACAACTGCCGCCCCTCGACCTCTGGTGTGACGTAACGGCCGATACACCGCGCCCTTACGTCCCACCGGAGTTGAGGAGGCAGTTGTTCCTCCACTATCATTCCCTCCATCATCCCGGCATTCGGGCGAGCCGGGACCTCATCAAGACGCGGTACTTCTGGCCCCACATGAATACAGATATTCGTAACTGGGTTCTCGGGTGCCAGAAGTGCCAGCGTTTCAAAGTCTCGGCCCACCCGCATGTACCTCCTCAACCAATCCCCGACTCCCTCCCGTGGGAGCATGTACATTTGGACTTAGTGGGCCCCCTTCCCCCATCCGAGGGGAAGAAATACTGCCTCACGATGATCGATCGTGCCACCAACTGGGTGGAGTGCATCCCCCTCTCCTCCATCACCGCGGACACCGTCGCAACGGCTTTCCTCTCTCAATGGGTCAGCCGTTACGGTTGTCCGCGAACAGTCACGGTCGATCAAGGGAGGCAGTTTGAATCGGCCCACTTCTCCGATTTACTACGCTCCCTCGGGATCCAAAAGATCCACACCACCCCGTACCATCCCCAATCCAACGGGAAAATAGAGCGGTGGCACTCGGTCCTGAAACAGGCCATTTCTACTTCAACAAATTCCCCTTCCTGGACTAAATCCCTTCCCTACATATTGCTCAGCCTTCGAACATCCGCCCGTCCTTCAGACCAAACTAGCCCCGCCCAAAACGCCTTCAAAGACCCGCTACGCTTACCGGCCGACATTTTCACCCCAAACCACACCCCGTCAATTAACAGGGAGCCTCTACACTCCACAACACCCACAAACGACACCACATATCCCAAACGTTTTTTCACCACCACACACATGTACCTGAAAGAGCCCGGCATCCATAAAACTTTCCAACCCCTGTATGCCGGGCCCTTTCAGGTCATCCGCACAACACACTCCACCGCTACCCTGTTAATTGACGGGAAGCCCCACACCGTGCCATTGGCACGGTGCAAACCAGCCCCAGTCCTCCCCGACCACTCTCACCACACCAATCCCACACCCAGCCCTACACCACCAACACCGCACATCGCCTCCATTTCACCCGCCGGACCCCGGCGTCGCCGCCTCTCTCCGCGACGCCCCGGGTACCGGCTACCACCGGCTCTTCCCCTTCACCGCCACCCTGGCAGTGAAGGGACCCCTCTATCAGACTTCACTAACGTGAAGACTGTTAGAGGGGGTCGCCTCCCTCACTCACACAACTCACACACACACACACACACACACAAACACTCGCCACACCACACCCAGGAAACGGCGGACCCTCGCAACCGCCTACCACCATGTAACCAAATGTCTGTACATACTTCTGTATTTTCTGTATATACTACTTCACCTTTTGTACATACTCACCCGCCATCTGTACATAATCATCTGCCAGCTGTAAATATTCATGCATCCTCTGTACATACTCCATCTCATTGTAAATATTATTCATCCTCCTCATCTCGCCCTTGCCGATCACTTCCCTAAACGCTAAATGTTTAGGGATCCTGACCACCGCACTGTACATACCTCGCCATCTCATCCTACTTATACTACCTTATATTGTCTACTAACTTATATCCATGTTCTACTTACTTATCATCTACCTTATGTTCTGCCTTATGTTCTACCTTATGTTCTACTTCCTTATTATCTATCTTATGCTCTACCTTATGTTACTACTAGTTTTAAGGACCGCCTTCAGCTCACCCTCTGTTTGCATCGGCCCTCAGCCCCTGTCACCTTTTCTTCGCCTTCAGCACCACCATTTGTTTGCCGTAGCCCTCAGCTCCTGTCACCTTGCGCCTTCAGCACCACCTTTGTTTGCCGTAGCCCTCAGCTCCTGTCAACTTGCGCCTTCAGCTCCACAAATATTGGTTCAAACTGGGGGGACCTCTGTCGTGAGTCCCTCCCGGGAACACTCCTATCATATTAAGTTCTCACCAATATCCAAACGCCAAACTAAAGCTCCGTGAATAAAGATATGAGTGGGGATAGGCGACAGAACCCAGGGTTACTCAACCTGGGGCCCCACTACCAGCTCCCAGCAAGGAGCTGGAGGGAGAGGCCCCCAAGTACTATATAACCCCGGATCCTGGCGCTCAAGCTTCATTCGACACTTCCTCTAACCAGCTCTCTCTTCTCTCTCTTACCTTACCTCCCAGATGATCGGTTGAATACAGCCGCCTGGGAATTTCACCTCCTCTCTTCTCTCTCCTCCTTCCCCCCTTGTCTAGATGATCGGTTGAATACAGCCGCCTAGACAAGGGACCTCTCCTTTCCTCTCCTTCACCTAGATGAACGGTTGACTACAGCCGCCTAGGTGAAATTCCCTCATCCACCTCTCTCTCCTCCAAAAGTCGTAGATGTTCGGTTGATTACAGCCGCCTGCGACTTTTCCGCACCTTCCTTCCACACCACCTCTCTCTCCTCCAAAAGTCGTAGATGTTCGGTTGACTACAGCCGCCTGCGACTTTTCCTCCTTTTCTATCCTTTACCTAAATTCACTCACTCACCTTCCTTCCACGCCACCGTGATGAGAATTTTAAATTCATCACAAATGTCATCCACCGGAAGGTCAAAACGTCAGCGTCAGTCCCAAGGTGAGGCAAAGGAACAAGAACAATTAATAGAGTTGAACACGCCATTCTCATCTACTTCAAAAGAGGAAATACTGGCCGATCCATCGCCACTGACAGCCATGCAGCAGTTTGGGTCAGAAGGAGATGCCTACTTCATCGATGCCTTAGACCAATCCACCTGGGCCAATAAGAAAGTGAGTAATGACCATAGAATGAAGTGATTGTCGACAACCACTTGATGGGTGTAAGAACTGGGAATACAGTACGTTCTGTACCTTCTTCGTACTAAACAATAACTTCTGCTCCACAGCTCGTCAATACTTCTTTGTTAGTGAACCTGAGGGATAACCTGCAGAAACAGCGTGTAGAAGCGGAGCGCGCTGTGAGGTGGCGAGACCAGCGTATTGCCTCTTTGTGCGCCTCCCTCTCCAAAGAAAATGAATTAAGGGCTCAGAGCCTGAGGGTGCAGCGCTCAGCGGAGACTTTATTAAATTCATTGAAGGAGCATTTACCTTAATAATTTTATGTTTCATTTTTCAATAAAATAAACCGTCGTTTTTCTATTGATTTGCGCACGTTTGTATTGATTGTCACATACAAGAATGCGGATTATCGTGGTGGATCGTGCATTGATTCCATATTCGCCCGCCATATCAATAACATCGTTAGTGTACGTTACTTAAACGCTAATACACGTTTGATAATCACCGTTGAACGTTCAGCAGTTCAGCGTCCAATCGAGGCTAAAGCGTATTCTACGTTTCTATACTTGTAGCAGCAGGCTCTAAATAAAAACAAAAAAACCAGTCATGCAGCATGACTTAATGAGCGAATTTTCAAAGAAATATTCGAATTAATGGCTATGGTTTTGAATAAAGGAAAACTTCGGTCTAAAATTTGGTTTTCTATGTATATTCTCTTCGTATTTATTTTAATTTGTACGTTTTGTCCATCCTGATTCTACCGTTTGTTTATTACGTAATTGTACTAAGTGCTTATTTATTTGATCGCTGTGGGTAAATTCAAGGAGTTGTACTAATCGTTTGCCTCCCCCTTTTTTGCTTCGAACTCTCGTCTTCAATTAATACTTCTCACATATTTCAATCTGACCACTCTAAGGGGGTGGGGGGGGGGGGGTAAGAGTTTAAAGATTATCCTAGTTTTGGGTAATTTTTGCGCACTTTAAATGCTCTAATTTAAGAACGGATTTAGATATCTAAAATCCGATTTCACTATCGTGTTCAGCGTGCAAAAACCTTTAAAATGAGGGGTCACTTGTTAGAAAATAACATTTTGGGGATTTTTGGGTAATTTTTGCGCACTTTAAATGCTCTAATTTGAGAACGGATCAAGATATCTAAAATCCGATTCCACCATCGTGTTCAGCGTGCAAAAACCTTTAAAATGAGGGGTCACTTGTTGGAAAATAACATTTTGGGGATTTTTGGGTAATTTTTGCGCACTTTAAATGCTCTAATTTGAGAACGGATCAAGATATCTAAAATCCGATTCCACCATCGTGTTCAGCGTGCAAAAACCTTTAAAATGAGGGGTCACTTGTTAGAAAATAACATTTTGGGGATTTTTGGGTAATTATTGCGCACTTTAAATGCTCTAATTTGAGAACGGATCAAGATATCTAAAATCCGATTCCACCATCGTGTTCAGCGTGCAAAAACCTTTAAAATGAGGGGTCACGTGTTGGAAAATAACATTTTGGGGATTTTTGGGTAATTTTTGCGCACTTTAAATGCGCCAAAACCCTCCTTAGAGTAGGCCAATTTCGCCCATCTTCGAACTTAGCCTTTCGATTGCCAAGATAGATTTTTTGTGCAAATTTGAGCTGTTTATCTCAATTCTATCGAGAGTTATCGTCTGGAGTGACACATATATAAATAAATATATATATATATATATACATATAAAAAAGTGTTAAATTTCAGGAATCGTTTTAGAATGGTCTGAAACGGATTTCTATGAAGAAAATTTCCAAAAATTTATATTATTTAAATTTCGAAGCCATTGCAATAGCTTCATTTTCTTTGAAAATTCGCTAAAAGGGGGCCCAGGGGGCGCAGCCCCTTGGCGAGGCCCGTAGGGCCGAGTTTTTCACTCCATATCAACAACTTCACTTCATAACTTCATTATTTGCGTTTCTTTTTGCCATTTTAGGTACTGCTTGTCATCGACAGAATTATTTTAGCAACATTTAACTCGTGATTTAGGTAGGCACCTAGTAACGAGTACGCTTAGGTACTAATCTACGGAGGGTCCACGATCTACATAATATGTATAGAATAGTACATAGTGTAACAGCTTTGATCTGTAACAGAAGGGTATTTGTACATACTAATAAACCGTTGTGCAGGGATTTGCAGCGTTATTTTGCAGATGACCATTAATTTAAATTCTCAATTTCCCGAACTGTTTCTTTGAAAATTCGCTTGTTAAGCCATGCTGCATGGCTGGAATTTTTTCTTTAACTTCCTTGTTGATGTTAGGTTTGAGAAGTTATCCTATGACCTTTTCATCTCGAGTGTTATCTATGGGAGATGATCACTCCGAGACGATAATAATTTATTCTTAAACTTATGCTCTTTCCGAAAAGATTCACTGTTGGCGGTGTCAAAAGAGTAGGTACGTGTCGAAGTGTTCATGCGACTTGGTAATTGTTTTCAAGGTTCGAAACCCACTGGACAATGTTGCTGTACATAGTAGATACATAATCATGTATCTACTAAAAAAATAATACCTATATCTATTATAATAGATACAGGTATTATTTTCTGCGAAAGGGAACTGGTGTAAGAAGCCATACCACGGTCGATTTGAACAATTACGTACGAGAGATTTTCGCCTATGAGCTACTGCAGCACCTTCGTTGAATTGGCGGCCCAGGTATGGTCGTGGAGATTGACGAGGCGAAAAAAACAATGTAGGTAGAATGCTACAGCAGCAGTGGGTGTTTGGTGGGATGTGCCGGGTTCCATGTTTGCTGTAAGGGGTAAGGATTCTGAAACGTTGACCTCCCGTTGATCATAGAATAGGTATATCGCTCCTGGGACTACCATCATAATCTGACTGCTGTCCTGCGTACAACTGCATCCACACTTCTACTGTGACCTATACCCATGTCACAGTGAATCACAATGAAAATGTCGTCGATCCTGTAACGGAAGTCCACACAAGCAATCTGGAGATTGTGGCGTTCAGCGAAAGAGAGGAACAAACGGCAATGGAACAGTAGTGCAACAATTCTACAAAATACAACCACATACCTTCCTCACAATTTACACCTACATAACTCCCTCACCGCAATGAATTCCGTTGGCGGCAACACCATTAGGAAATTTAATGTCCTGCCCTACGGTATCCTCAAATTTGAATTTACCTTGTAAAATATTAAGGAATATATGACCATTTTTGAGGCATAAGGTCGAAAACAGGAGAAAAAAAATCTTGGAAGTGAAAAAACTCGGTTTTTTTCACTTCTAATTGTGTAACACTTCGCACACTGTGTAACAGTTCGCAGCGTTTTTTGAACTAGCTTCCTGTGAAACGGATATAAGTCGTAGTACCTTTGGATCATTTGAATATCCTTTCAGGATAGAATATTGATTACAACATAATACTCCAAGTAGTGGGCATCAACTCATTACCGGTCATTTGTTTGACTGGAGCTGAACTTTGTATGTAGCCCCTCGTACCCACACCGCATACATGAAACAATGCAATTGTAATTATACTATTCGAAGCCACAGACGTTTCTCGTTTCAGAACACATTTCGCAATAACTATTTTCGATGCTTATATCACTCTACCAGATTGTTGTGGTTTCGGATAGGATTGACATTTGGAATAATTACAGTCTTTGACTCATTGCTAATATTTACAACCCCCATCAGTTGCACGAATAAGCCAACCTTTGAAGAGGCTCGATTATTGAAGCGTCCGTCATTGCATTGATGATGAGCACATATTACGATCGGTATCCTGCTTCAGTGGTACCTTCCGTGGGTTTAATTTTATTGATTGGTTCTACACGCCGAATGTTCACTACATAGTACTCGTACCTATTATATCTGATGAAGTGATCCCATTCCATTCCGATGTAATGCAGTGTGCGAGTATTTATATTCCGCTGTGAGTATTTGTTGCTCGACATCCCGACAGGAACTCAATATGACTATTATGCTTCTGTCTGTACCTCCTTAGGGATGCCAAGAAACAGAAAAACGCTGCAAATTACTGCACAACGTTTTATTATTTACCGTAGATGCCCCTTCTACGTAGATCACTGTTTTCTGTGGTGAATATACCTACCGTCGAGCTCCTCCATTTTGAGCAGGATTCAATAATGCAATAATTAATTATTTGTTGTTATTCACGAAGCGTAAGCCGTACGCCGTACTTCGCATTTTTCTTACTTGACATGAACGAAAATTAATTAAATGTGGTTTGTAGATCCCATTTGGTGTCTAATTAGTCCGCGAAGCTCGGTGTTACTGTCAGCCATCTCTAAGGGGTGAGAAATAGGAGTTGAAATATTCAGAACACCGTAGCTCGAAAACATACAATAGAAGAGTATGTTTCGAAATTGATCTCAAACTAAAGAATTGTTCGAGACCACCCGGAGCATTGTACGACCAGCCGTTCGTTTTTACCGAAAAGCTACGTGAAAGATCATGAATGAAACGGTATAAATCCGACTCAGGTGTCATTGCTAGGGAGCACCTGATTATAATCATGGATGGCTGTATGATGTCGAGTTTATTTCTATGTAATATTATTTCATTTGAGAATGATGGCTCTTTTGGATTTTGTTGATAAACGTTATGCTTTATGAATAACCACAAATAATTAATATTATGGAATTATTGAATACTGCTCATTTTTATGAAACTGTAATTCGTGGTGGGAGCTTGAAGGTAGGTATTGACGACAGAAAACAATGATCTACGCAGAAGGGGAATCTACTCGTACGGGTAATAAACCGTTATTCCATAATCGGATTCTACGTACCTTGAAACGGAAGCCATCAAATTTTAAGTTTTTTTTTCCATGCTCGATTTTCAAAGTTCATTGTTGAAAATAATAAACCATAAGTACCTATCAACAAAATCCAAAATAACCATCATTCTGCAAATGAAATAATATCTCGGAACAACCAACTCGATTTCATACAACCATGCGTGGTTACCATCACGTGTTTCCTAGCAATGATATCTTGGCCGGATGTATACGGTTTTATTCACGATCATGTTGACGAAGATTTTCGGTGCAAACAAATGACTGGAAATAATTTAATTACAACTAATTGAAAATAATTAACCAAAACTCAAAGCGACCAAGAACAATATTTACGCGACAGTACAAGTACTGTTTTTTCACCTTCCTAACTCGGCCCCCTGAGGGTTAACGGTGTTGATTTTTCGTACACCCGTTCTCGAGGGGCTCCTGAGAACGTGTACCATAAATATGTTAACGCTCGGGACCTTCAGGTGCCGGAGTTATGGAAGTTAGGAAAACGCAATTTCTAAGTTTTGGTTTATTATTTTCAATAATGAACCATTATCATTAGCCATTAGATCACTGTTTTCTGTTCTTATTACCTACCATCACGCTTCCCTCAGGAAAGCCCTAAAATCGAGTAAACACTTAAAAAACGTAGCCGTTCTGTGAATGGCGGATGAGGTTGGGAATTGGATAGAAGAAACGTCCCGTTGAGAAACAAAAGCCAGCACCTCAACGCGAAATCCGAGGTATTCGAAAGGCCATTGAAAATTTAGAGTTTGCTGATGCGCAGTGGTCATACAAGCGTTTTGAAATTCACAGCACTTTGCCCTTCACCACCTCATTTACAACTTCTCCTCCGCACATCACAACAGGCACACAGACAAATCTGTTATTCCCCACAGCAATCCCTAAGGGAACTTTGTTGTGAATAAATTGATTGATTGAAATTCATTGCGGACCATGTCCTTCCAATTATATTAGCTTTGTTCCAGCGCGCTTGAGGTCATGAACCAATTCTGCCCAATCGCTCTGCGCAGGCCTTAGCGGGCTGTGGAGCGTTCCAGCGACGTTTTTTGACAGCAGCCCCGATGATGAGGTGTTATTTTTCGAAGAGAGAGAAGTGCCCAAAAATGAAGGTTATTTTTTCATGAAGGGGAAGATGAGGGTATCGACGCCCCAAATGGTATTACTTACAGAGATTATGTGTTTTCCTTCGACATGTTTAATTGAATTTTTCACGTAACGTAAGGTAGTATTACACTAAAATTCCATTTAATCTCACTGTGTGGTCGTCCTTTCGTTTCTGTCATATCTAGTGATGTCATTCCATCCTACTGATCATTATGGGTAGGTATTACCTTCACATTATATAATGGAAATAGACACTGCCTCAGATGTATTTGAAAAAAAAACATTTAGACACAAAAATTATTTTAACGTTATAAATCATAATTTTCAAACTTAGAGATAAAAATCATTAGACTAGCTAAATGTTTACAATATTTAGATTTGTCGGAGCTGCAAGTACAAAACTCGGCGCCGCGCGCCTCGCCAGGGGGCAAGCCCCCTGGACCCCCGGATGCTTACTGCTTAGAGCCTACGGCTAAAATTCAAGAAAATTTTTCCACTTCATGGAAAAACATTGAATCATGGATATGTTTTTGGGCGCTGTATTTTCGTTCACTAGGTACTTACTTTATGTAGCTGCACGTAGACGACCACTATTCGGATCTAACAAATTCCAACATCATCATCATCATTTCATTATTAGAAGGCACATTTTTAGGTGCTACCTTCCAATCGCTACCTTCCAATTCGTTCAATAAAATGGTTTGTGCTCATTCCCCAAATGAAATAATATCGCAGAACAACCAACTCGATTTCATACAGCCATGCATGATTATTATCATCAACTTCAGGGCCTTACAGTGCGGTTGGTGTCGAATTCTCAGGATGGAATCTACTTTCATTTTAAAAAATAATATAACTAACTTCGCATACCCCATTGTTTAGTATAATCCGTAGATGCGGAGATAGTTTCATTATTGTTTCGCTGGGTATTGTCGGTAACTACACACGCACATCTCCAAATTGTTTATCGGTTGCAGCGTTGCATTTTTTTCGGTCGCAAATATTTTAGATGTCCGCACGATTTTGATTGTAGTTGCCATCTTTCACTTTACTCCAATTTGTTCAACCATTTAATTTGGGCGAACGAGGGGGGGGGGGGGGGTGCATAACAACCATGTACTGTAAGTCAGAAGCCTGTTGAGGCAAAAATTGGTGAATTTGAAAATTTGAATTTTAAGATGTACCTTAATATAGCCGAAACGTTGGCCAACAAACTAATCTGAATAGGTACCAATGAGCAACAAGTGGGAAGGAAGTAAAGAAGTGAAGTACACCAAATTAAAAAATGGAATGTTATTTAATGACATGAAATTCATTTAAGTGATACCTCTTAGATGGCTAGAGTTTTTTGACAAGACCAGAAGTTAGTGACAGACAGGTCTGTCACTTTCAGTCGTTATTAACACCATCAACCTCTGTTAGAGAAATATAATATAACAAAATGAACGGCAAATTACGTCGTCGAGTTAAGAGGTCAGACGGCAAAGAAATTGTGTTACTGTCGATGGAAAAATGAGAATTGATCTTGCTTCTTTCGTTCGGGCATGGAAAAAAGGTGAGCACGGTTTCTCCTCTAGTCCAGGCCACAGAACGGGAGACTGCTCCAGCGCAGCGGTTCAGTTCATAAACCGAAAAATTCACGAACTCGTTATCCCCACCGCTTCAATTCTCGCACTTAACTAGGACACGTTCTATTCACGGCGCTGGAACAAAGCTATTGTGCCAATTTACCCCCCCCTCCCATTTAGGGCCCTAATAATGGGGGCATTAAACACCCATTCCCAATATTGGGGACTATATTGCTGCGGCGTCCCTAGCATTGTAATTATCGGGGCTAAATGTATACCATTTGATTCATCCTCCTGTTGACGAAGCCTGTAGGTGCAAACTTCAGGGCCTTACTGAGAACGAACGGCTGGACTTACAATTTTTTATTTTTTTATTTATTAGTTGTACAGTAACATTACATTAAGCTATTTTCATTTTGTATAAAACAACTCTTTTCCAGGACAATGCTCCGGGTGGTCTCAAAAAACTCCTAAGTTCGAGAACTATTATTTGAAAACTTTAAAAAAATTTGCGAATGAAATTTTCAAAAAAATTTTAAATTCGAAAGAATCATTATTTATACTTGTAAATTAATAGTTCTTTTAATTGAGCTTCACTGGATAGTCAGCGGTATCAGAAATAACCATAAAACTATCAATGCAAAAACACGTCTCTCCAAAAAACAACCTTGTTATAAAAATTTTCCCGCCAAGAACGGTTCCTCTCCTCAGCTGAAAAGGGATTGATATCCATTTTGCCCAGCAAAGTAGCATGGCTTCCAACGCTGCGGGGAGCTTCGTTAGTAAGATCTCTGGAGCCATGTAAAGAGCCATGAGGAAATCAAGCAAACACAAGATGATGGGTGATGGTGTATAACGGGGAATTTAAGGAAAGGCGATGAGAAATCCAAGCGGGAAATTTAACGAAAACCCGGAGCGAAACCCCAGTTTGGGCGAAATCGGTGGGCCTTAGGAAAAACCGGCGCCCGTTTAATAAAAACCGAAGAGCTTCAGAGAGATTTTGCAAACGACGCTGTCCGACAAGCAGCGTTGGAAGCTGTGCTACTTCGGGGGCGAAATGGATAGCAGTCCGTTTTGCAGCTGATGAGGTATCTTTGGTGGGCAAATGCTTACAACAGGGTTTTTTTGGGGGGATCTTAAATATCTTAACGATATTATTTTATTGTTACGCTGAGCAAGATCTGTGTTACATGCAGATTGAATATTTGTGATCCTTAATAGTTTTTTATTCTAAGTAATAATAATAATTGATTATGGCGTAGAATTTTAGCTAATTTAGTCCTGTATTTCGAGGTGCCACAAAACGCCTAGGAAGAAGCGCCACCGGCAATATTATGAAGAAATGAAAAACTTCGGTTTTCGCAAGTTAAATTAGGGTTTATGACTTATAATTTGGTGGCTCTCCTCTTCGGTCCTTCGAAATTAGCTGTATTGGTTTAGATGCCAAGACGACGACAGGATGCGGCTCCGCGTAATGCAAATAGCTTTTTTCGGGTCTCGTTTCTTGAACATCCGAGATTCTACTAGAATACTAGATGGACCTTGAGTTCTTCTAGTGTAGTTAGGAAAGAATGACACAATCCTTACGAATAAACAATCCCTATATTATAGGTACCTACACGAATAACATAATAATTATGGATTATTAGCTATCCTGATCGCATTACATGTCTCTACAAGAAGGGGGAGAGAAATAGAAGAAAAGAAAACAAATTTTGTGTGGAAGCGATTCGATGGTTGGTGAATCGCTGCTATAGCTCTGCTACCATGTGAGAAGAATAATACCTCATTTGTATAATATCTTGCTCCCTCGGGAAAGGTGATAGTATAAAGTAACAGATCAAGAAGTTGTTATTTTGGACAGTGGATTTGCTAGCCTTCTTATTCGTACGATACTTCAGTGTCTTCAGTAATCATAGAAGTGTGCGGTAGAGATAACAGGACAGGACGGGAGGGTTTAATTAGGATGCGATGGGAATAACTAGCAAGTTGAATAGGTTGAGAGGAAGGAAATTACTCACCCATAGGGCGCTTGGGAGCAGAATGAATCGTCTCCGTCAGGTTGGACGTGAGATAAGGAAGAGACGCCAACTTAGCTATGGACTATACCTTCAGAGAAGCCGGCCGTGACTATACCCCTTGTCCCTGCGACGCGAGTGACGGGGTCCGTCACAACCTTCTGTCTTTGCTGTAAAGCTTCTGGTTCTATGCCGGTGACGGCAATGGCCCTCCAAAATGTAGAAAACAGAACCACTGGTTTTCCGTCTCGACCCGAACAAGTTTAATCTATGAAAATTTGAACTTTGCTGTATATGTTTTGGTACCACAGTGGCAGTCGCGCCGAAAAATTAAATTTCTGTCTTACTACTTGAAATGTAACGATTCAAGAACCTGCTCTTAGGGCTAACCCTATAATCAACGTGATGCTGTATTTATCACGTTTTCTTGTAGCATTTTCCATGACGCAGGTTGTGGAGTATTGATTTTGGAGTATACCTGTTATAAATCACGTGTGTTCACGGTTGGAAGCAGGTAATAAAACCGATTTGAATTGTAAATAACTGCCTTGATCATCGCGACGCCCGGATACTCTGTATCACGAGCGTGTCTAATATTATTGTCCCAACCGTATAAATTTTCCGGAGGATGATGTTCTAGTGTGAAGTATTCTGAATATTCATCTATGTTCTGGCAAAACATTTTAGAGATTCTCTTACGTTCTGATGAACCGACTCGTTCATGAAAACGCTGCAAATTATTACACAAATGTGTATTATTTTCCTATATAGGCCTTCTGCGTAGGTCGCTGAGTTCTTGAGCTAAGACCCAGATTTAGTAGGGTCGTTTTTTGCGGTGAATTCCTCCCTACCCACGCACTCACTTACTCATAACCAAAGACACTACAAAAATGCCACCAGAGTCAAAGTATAAGCTCTGTGTAACAATCGGCAATAACAGATACGGAAATATGCATTTTTCCACGGCCCCCTTCTCGTGTAACGCGCCATTTCGCCCCGAAGAACTCCTCACCGGTCATTTTTGAAATTCTGATGGTCGCTGAACCTAAGTAGGACACCAGACATATTCTTGAATTTCCACCTAATTTTTATGATTCGCTGGGCCCTGAACAACAAACTTGTACCCATCAACAAATATATAAAATAATACCTATCAACAGAATCCAAAATGACCATCCTTCTTCAAGTGAAATAATATCACAGAACAACAAACTCATGCAGCCATGCGTGATTATAATCAGGTGTACTGGATGATTATCTGGGCTGGAGTTATGATTCACGCTTGTTAGTCACAGGGTGAATGAAATTGTATACACTCTCGTCACCAGGGACGCGCTAGATTCAATCAATCAATCAATTTATTCAATCAATCGAACAATCAATCAATCAATTTTTCAATTGCAATTGGAATTCACTTAGAATTGTAAATATTGGTATACTGAATTGAACTTTAATTTGAATTGGAATTTTTTTCGAATTGCCTAATTGGCATTGTGGTTTTCAATTGCAATTGGAATTCACTTAGATTTTCAATTGCAATTGGCCACTGCTCACCAATCTACCTAACATCCCCATCTAAATTCCCGACACATTAATCCTATAAACATACACTCCACATTCGCCAAAATTGGCAAAGTTATGTTAATAAAAATAAATTTAATATTGAAATTGCAATTGGACCACTACTCACCACTCTACCTAACATCCCCATCTAAATTCCCGACACATTAATCATATAAACATAACTCCACATTCGCCAAAATTGGCAAAGTTTTTTCAATTGCAATAGGAGTTCACTTAGAATTGTCAATATTGGTATAATGAATTGGACTTTAATTTGAATTGGAATTTTTTTCGAATTGCCTAATTATTGGCATTGTGCGCTCGTCACCAGGGAAGCGCTCGATTCCATCAATCAATCAATTTATTCAATCGATTTCGAATTGGAATTCATTAATTGAATTGGAATTCATTAATTGGATTGGAATTCATTAATTTGAATTCAAATTAATTTGGAATTCAAATTAATTTGAATTGGAATTCATTTCGAATTGTCTAATTGGTATGGTGCGCATTGGCATGGTCCGAAATGGTTCTGCAATTCTATTGGCCAACGCTGTCTGCGATTCACATAGCATGTATAGACTAGTACATATTATTATATTATATAGACGGGTTATCTATACAGAGAGCTGTGATCTGTAACAGAAGGGTATTCTATACAAAATAATAAACCGTTGTGCAGGGATTTGCAGCGTTTTTTCCATCGTCTTTACTTTCTCTGTATTCACTAAAAAACATTTGACGATTTGGTTTGCCCTCGTTGATGATTATTGCCTCGCTATTATAGGTTTCATGCATGTTACTCAACACAAAACCACAACCATATTGTCTATAATGTCATATTTACGCTTATTATTGTTTCCAAGCTTGACAATTTTTTGAGACCACTCGGAAAATGTACATCCAGCCGTTCGTTCACAGCCCTGAAGTTTGAACCGAACAGCTTGGTCAACATGATGGTTAGTCATGCGGTGTAAATCCAGTCCGGATATCATTGGTAGGGAACAGCTGATTAATCACGCTTGGCTTTATGAAATCAAGTTTGTTGTCTAGTGATATTATTCAATTTAACTACTTTAAATTGAATAATATCACTAATCAACAAACTTGATTCCTACTGATGGTTATTATGGATTTTGTTGATAGGTAGGTACTTTTGGTTTATTATTTTCAATAATGAACCATTGGAATCGAGCATGAAAAAAAAAATTCTTACCCCCCCCTCAAAATTTGATGGTTTACGTTTCAAGGTATGTAGAATCCAAAACTGCAATAAAAATATTTCTGTCTGTCCGCCGTACGCCGTACGCCGTACGCCGTACACCGTACGCCGTACGCCGTACGGGCCACTTTTCTTAGTTACCATGAAAAAAAATTGATGAAATTCGGGTTATAGGTTCCGTTCGGCGTCTAGTTGGTCCTCGAAGCTCGACGTTACTGTGAGTCATCTCTAAGGGGTTCAAAATAGGGGTTGAAATTTTCAAAACGCCTATACCATTTTTTTACGTAAATATTTTTACGGTTTTAAATAATTCTTGAACTTGCGAGTTTTTTAAGACCATCCGGAGCATCGTACGTCCAGCCGTTCGTTCACAGTAAGGCCCCGAAGTTTGCACCGACAGGCATTTTCGACTCCAGTGTGAATGAAATTGTATACAATTCAAACCAAATCTCGTAACCAGAGACGCGCCCACAATAGGAATTTGTGAATACGGCCAATCATTGGTAGGGATCACCTGATTATATTGGCGGAGTATGAAGTCGAGTTGGTTGTTCTGTGATATTATTTAATTTGAAAAATGATGGCTCTTTTGGAGTTTGTTGGTAGGTAGTGAAACTTGAACAAACGTTGAAGTATTATTGATGGGTAAATTATTACTACGGTAAATCATTACTCAACGGTAAATTATTACACAACGGTTCATTATACCATCTACGTAGAAGGGGCTGTAGTTTGTTGGTAGGTACTTTTGCAACTTTTTTCACTCCTCATCAACAATTTCTTTTCAGAACTTCATTATGTGTGTTTCTTTTTGTTAGGTACTGTTTGTCATCGGCAGAATTATTTTAGCAACATTTAACTCGTGATTTAGGTAGGTACCTAGTAACGAGTACGGGGTTAGGTACTAACCTACGGAGGGTCTGCGATCTACATAATTATGCATAGAATAGTACATATTATATTATATAGACGGGTTATCTATACATAGAGCTGTGATCTGTAACAGAAGGGTATTCTATACAAAATAATAAACCGTTGTGCAGGGATTTGCAGCGTTTTTTAACCTGTTTATTGATACTATCATAGGTGCAGTAATCCAAATCAGGCGAAGATTTGGGAATTGAGTTCTGCGACAGTCAGAATTTCAACATTGACCGCGTCGGGGGTTGCGTGATTAGGTAGGTAGGTATACCTATAAATGCAGTGAACGAAATAATGTCTAAAAAGCTAAGAAAATAATTGTAGTGATTGGGAGTCGGATAGACGAGTCGATCGATTACGAGAGAATGGTTGGTTTATTGGTGGCACCCTGGCTCTTTTATAGTCCCCTTGACAAGGTCAGAGGGGGGTCGGGGGGTCCCCACTCTGAGTAACAGCATGTTCAGACACAATTTGAGTTGTGGAGGAGCAGCCGATCACAACACTGCTCCCCCCAGAATTTAAGTAATTTTCAATTTTAATTAAATTTTGTTGATGTCGCTGTGGCTGTGGCCGGGCGTGGGAGGTGCGTGTGTTGGGTCCGTGTGGGCTGTCCGGGTGGCTGCTGTGGTCATTGTCGTGGGGTGGCGGTGGTTCGAGGCCGATTAGTGGCGTGGGTGCCGGTGCGGGCGCGAGGTATCCCGCCGGTGTCGTATGTGGCTCGTGCGGTAGCTAGGGCGCTGTTGTCGGGGGCGTTGCGGCGTCTTGATGGATCGTGAGTGGCGTACGGTAGATCGTTCGTGGTAGCGTTTTGTGCTGTTGAAATCTGCGTGTCGGCAGTCCACGTGAGCGTGCGGTCGTGATTCGATTGTGCTTGCGGCGAGTTGAAGACGTAGAATCGTAGCGGCTCGTGGAGTGGTTCGATGCTGCAAATTAGTGAGGCCACGGAACGTGCGTTGGTTGAGATCAATTTGCGCGGTGAGTCGGTAGTCCACGTGAGCGTGCGGTCGTGATTCGATTGTGCTTGCGGCGAGTTGAAGACGTAGAATCGTAGCGGCTCGTGGTGTGGCTCTATGCTGCAGTGACCTGGACCATGCAGGTTCGGAAGGTTAAATGACCCTCGCCGCTAGTAATTCGCCGAAATCCGGGGGTTTTCGGCGAAGTTTCGCATGGCACGGGGGTCCCTTCGTGACGATCTCGTGTGCGTGGTTCGGTGCGTCGCGTGTATTGTTGGAAGGTTCGTAGCCGTCGAAAAGGGCTGGAAACCGGGGCTCATTCGCTGTCGTTCACGTCGGTGATCGCCGGTGTCGTCTACTGTGAATCACTATTGTTTCTTCGGCGACGGTAGCCGCTTGAAGAGTTGGTGCGAATGGGAGAAGGCGATCAGCGTGTTTGGCGAGCCGGGTGATGTCTTGTTCTTCGTGGGCCGCAATGTGAAGTCGAAAATTCTCGTGGGGGGCTCGAAGAAAGACGTGTCGGACGAGTGGTGCGGGTGTGTCGGCCGGAAGTGCTCGGGTGAGTCGGCGAGCGAGGATCGACGGTAGTTCGTCGTCGGATGTCGGCTGTAGGAGGGCGGTGAGCCGTGAACCATCTGAAGGTGCGTGTGTCGCGAGAAGGCGTGTTTTGAGCGTCTGGTAGCTACTGGTGTTCGAGGGGCTGATGTCGGCGCAGAGGTCCGCTTGTCGAGGTTCGAGAGCGAGGAAGGCTCGGGTGAATTTCGCATGTGGCGTCGTGAGGCCTTCGTGTGCGAGGATGATCTCGAGTTGGGCGAACCAGACGTGCGGAAATGCGGGGTCAAACGGCTGGAGCTTGAGAAGTGAAGGAGCGCTCGCTTCGGGTGTCTTGCGGTTTCTGCTCGGTCATCTTCGTTTTCTTCGTAGGTGCCAGTCCGTTGAGGTGTCAGCAGGAAGTGTGCTCGGCGCCGGCGTCCGTTTCCTTATATAAGGATCGGTGATGGTGGGGCGAAGTAGCGGGAGGCGCTGCGATAGCCGTCGAGGCGGGCGTCGGAGTGGGGCGCCGCTGTGGCGTCGGTGGGGGCCGCGCGTGGTGGGGCTCGTTGAAGCGGAGGCGGAGGCTGCGACGCTATCAAACGGCGGGCGCTGGCGGTGGAGCTCACACGTCGGATGTCACCAGTGTAGTGATTGGGAGTCGGATAGACGAGTCGATCGATTACGAGAGAATGGTTGGTTTATTGGTGGCACCCTGGCTCTTTTATAGTCCCCTTGACAAGGTCAGAGGGGGGTCGGGGGGTCCCCACTCTGAGTAACAGCATGTTCAGACACAATTTGAGTTGTGGAGGAGCAGCCGATCACAACAATAATAAACCGTTATGTAATGATGTTCAGCGTTTTTAAAATCTAATTCAACGACGTTCTTAATATTCAGTATGCTTTCTTTCAGGTGAGTAACAAAACGCACTGAACACTGATTGTCCGCCAATATCATGGGGCACCTATTGGAAAAGTCTGGTAATTATTATAGTATCTACTTATTATTCGTAAAGAGAGGTATTTTTGATAAGGTACTCCTTACCTACGATAATCCGGAGATACATTTTCAACGACAATCATGAGCAACGTCGGAACACCAAGTTAATGTCCCTGAAAATTCATTCAAGACAGTTTATAATTTTCTGTATAATTTAACGTTTCCATCTAGATATCAGTTCTCTTTTGCTACTAAGTGTACCGCGGTAGCGCAACCTTTGTGATAACTTTTGGTAGTTGAAAAAAGTGTTTTGCTAGACATATTTCTGAACTCTCTTTCCTGCTGTATCAGAGTGGATTGAGATTGCATCTAAGGCCATTCAGGCCCATCGCAATCTTGCTGGTCTTCTGTGCCGCTGTCCCTTCAATGCCACTCTCTCTTGACGATACAGCAGGCCCCCCCGTCCCTTCTGGCGTTAGCCACACTCCTTGGGAGTGTGCCCGGGATGGACCACGCGGAGGTGCCAGTTTTACAGGGATCATCCTGGGACGGGGGTCGGCGCTTTTCAGGTACTCTGCCTCCTCTTCTTGTATCTTGAGGTTTTCCCGTCCTTTTTCAGGTACTCTGCCTCCTCTTCTCGTAACTTGAGGTTTTCCCGTCGCTGCCGAATTCCTCCTCGTTATGGTGCCTTGGCTGTTGCCACGAATTGCTCGGTATGGTGAGGTAGAGTGACTACTCACCACCCGCCATACTACTTGCTAATATCACAGCCCAACATCACATTCGTTTCCCTATATACTACGACCATGCGCTCTATAAATTACTCTCATTCGATAAATACAGTCACAGCAAGGATACAGACACATTCATACTAGCCGGTAGGGCTGGGGAAAACCCCACCAGCACCCTCGAGCCCACCCTTCCTAGGATGGCCCCACCGGTACCCGCTTTGTAGGGCTTCCACGTGACCAGGGGGCCTACAGCCCATAAAATTAACAAAAAGAAAATTAACAAAATGCAAAACTAAATAAATCAGGATTAAGTAAAATACCTATCGGTTTGCTGCCCCCCCAAGGGACCGATAGGGCCCCCAACACCCACACGACTATATGCACACACACAATTTAATCTAGTATCACAATATTCTAATCTAAGCCTAATCTAAGGATCACCTATTATCACAGCTCGTTCTTTACGCCTTAACCTAATATCACTGTGATCTACGCCCGCGCAGAATCGGTCATACAAACTAAACACAAAGACACACAACTATCCCTCTTTCCGTCTTTTACGCACAACTATCCCGAAAGAATGGCTGCAATGGGCTAAAATTTTGAGGGTAGGTGTGGGTTGGGCCGTAGAGGATCCCACATAAATTTCATCAAATTTGGATAATGCATTTCATTATGTACATGCGAAAACGTGAAATCCATGCGACTTGGATAACTGCTTTGGCAATCAAACGATGATGATTTAGAGGGAAATGTTCTGTTAATTTTGGTTACAGGAACTCAATGCTCCATGATGTTTACGCGACGCTACAATTCACAACGATTTGCAAATCCCCATGGTGGCCTGAGAGGGATTCTCTTGTCTTCTTCAGTCGCTGATGAACCACTCCAACCCACTAGCTTCTGAAATAGTATAACCAATCCAAACGTCACAGCGTCCCGAAGGCTTAAGGGTAAATGTCACGATGTTTTGGTGAGAATCTGTGATAAGAGATGTCAGCACCATCGGGGCCAAATTTCGTTTACGTTGAAAAGTGGCTACATACCAAGTCACTAGTTGCATTAAGTTGGTTCGGAAAGTACCTATGGCAAATAGTCACGTCCGTATTTGAAACGAACTGCGTTTAGGTAGATAAGTACTGTAAATGTCAAATCTGCTGTATAAATTTCTCCCTTGAGAGGGAAATACATTAAATCATGTTTAATGTTTTTCCCTCGCAAGGGAGAAATTAGATATAGTTTTTTAATGTCAAGAAAAAATGAAAGCCACAATTTCACTGAACTCTACAAGTATAATGTTGCATTTACTGTACTTATTATAGAACTCACCATCAACATATGGTTGCTACAACAGAAGGTAGTAACTGTGTAGTAACCAATGAAAAACGTAGCTATTGACTCTTGTTTCTTTCGAGTGCGATATTCTTTATGGTTGCTACAACAGAAGGTAGTAACTGTGTAGTAACCAATGAAAAACGTTGCATATTTGCGTGTCGGAATTCACAGAATGACCCCCAGCCCTAAAACATTAAACATGTTAATAAATGCTCGGACTCATCATTCGTATGCCCTATAAATTTGACCAAAAAAAAAAAAAAACTCACTAGGTCAAGCGCCGAATGAAATTGTGCACGTTTGCAGAAAGTAATCACAAGAAGTCAAATATTATAAAAAACGTACGTACATCTCGAGGATAACATTAAAATATTTGTATGCGGTCGAAAAAATAATGTGTATTTTTAAGACAACATGTTACCCATATGTTGTTGGAACGGTGGAAAAAATTTTACCCACTTCCTGCGCCAGTTTACTTACACATCCAATTCATTCAGTGTCATGAATGGGAAGCAGAAAAATGCGAAGTTATGAGGTGGCCAAGAACTCTAACTCCACACAGTCAGAAGCTCTCGATCATGACCCTTGTCATCAAAATCCTGGAAACGAGAATCCGACGGCTACAGACAATTAGGTAATGAAAATTCTGAAAACGGAGTTGTATTCTCTAGAATCCAATGCAAGTGCCTATTAAGCCACTTTTTAAAAATAATCCAACTTTGAACAAATGTTGTTGGAACAGTGAGTAAACGAATTTTGCACACTTTCGAATCAATTACCCGGATTTCCACGTGAATTTTGATGAGAAATCCGTTTTCCGAATTGAAATATCTCGCTCCATTCTGAAATGAGACGTGCCTAGGTAAATAAAATTCATTCATTTTGGTGCTACCACGTGGTGGTGGATTTTGCAACTAAACTCGTTGCATTTAGCCTTGAGAGAAAAATTCCAGTGGACCTAGTATCCAGCTCCTGAAGCCAGTAAGTACCTGCATCTGTTCCATGAACTGTTAACTCTAACCATTGTTGAATATTTTCTTCTTTTTTGCTACCAATACTGTTAGGTGTGTAATTACCTACTGTTGATTTCAATCTGGAATGGCTGGTGAGCCATACCTCAACTGATGTGTTACCAACAGCTCCACACCTTCTAAATCTTGTTCAGTGAGCATAACTAAAATTTTCTTTGAACATTTAAGCTCTATGTAAATAACTAATTAAAAAAATAAATAAAATAAAAGAACTCAGAAAAATTGGGGTAATCTATTTTCTGACAACCACTCTCACGAGTAAGCTGCTCGACATTGCATATTAGATTAACCAAAACAGAGTGCACTACGCTTACCAATGACGAACCGGTACGTATTATCATAATCCTTACGACCTGAACGGCTAACTTGCTGTCGTGTATTCTGAACCCCGCTGATCCTATAAAACAACTGTATTCCTCTCAGTGCAAATGGCTCCGCAAATTTTCTTCCAATGGAAAAGCAATCTCATCGGAAATCACGACAGGAATTTATTGGGCGGCGGAAGCGGGTCGCTAATGCACTTACGGAGGTTGACCGCGGAGCTGTAACCCAATATCCTGTTTGTTCCCGTAATCCAGCCCTCGCGCTGCTCCCGATGGGCTTAGCTGTCCCGAGCCGTAACCTCACGTGTAAAGCCAATGAATGAACCAGTACAACTCATCTCGTTATCACTTAATCATTTGGACAAATTCTCATTGAAATGCCAGTGGACTTTCTACAGTCCGAAAATCTATTAGCGTATACATTTTCACTTTGTATGTATAAATATGGATTATCAGTTTCAACTACAAAATGGTAGGAAAAACACAAATAGTCCCTGGCCCTGTCCCTGGCCATCCGGAGCGGAAACGAAGAAAGGAAAACGAAAATACACTACTTAGGACATTGCACGGAAGCTTCCTCGTTGCCTTCACAGTATGTCACCATTAAATTTTCAGAAAACTAGAAATGACCGGCTCGCCATGCTCATGACGATAGAATGCTGGGCACCAAAAATTAAAAAATCGTTATTTTTGAGCAATACAAAGCACGGGGGCAAAAAAGATTTAAACCCGCCATTTACCCTCACGCAACGGCTAAAATTCGCCGGAAAAAACGGCGTTTCTCTAGTTACTACGTTTAGGCGTGATTGAAAACGTGACATGCATACAAAAACAGCTTTTACAAACGTGACATACATACACGAGATATTTAGATCTGATGATAATACTGCGCCTTCATAGCTCAATCTGTTGTCAAGATTTGATTTTTCAAAAGGTGTTTTTTTTCTCGAGAAAACCATGCTTTTGGCAGATAAAACTCACAAATTTTGCAACTTTTAATAAGTTTGCCTCAACTCTAATTCTTGTTTTCGAAATCTGCGTTCAAATTCCCTGGAGAACTGTATTTTCAACTCTTTGAAGTTTTATGTCTTTGGACCTAAGTTCAAACCTTGACAGTTCTGAAAAACCCGTACGCAGTGAGCGTACAGAAGACCCAACTTTTCAGATTAATTAACGGAATTATTTAACTGTTATTTAATAATAAGGGTACCTAATTCGAAGTTAGTATTCATGCTTTAAGATAAAGTAATTAGTCCACGTATAGAACTGAGAACGCAAAGAGTGCCTATCAAATTTCAACTTCCTAGGGTGAACAGGAGAGAATTTAGCACATGAGCTGAGCAGGGTGCGGAGCCCACCATTTCATTTGTCAACGCAGCAGCCCTTCCAGGCTTATAGTTCTATGGTCTGGAATGCTTGACGTTTGGAATGTACGCGGTGCCAGTGCCACGTGCCACTGCCACCGCTGATTCAATCATGATGAATGTCGTATGGGACCTCAAGGGACCTTACCCGCATCATCCCTGAAAATCTGACCAAAATCCTTTCAAAATTGATGGAGTTATGACCGTAACAAGAAAGCCGAAGCCTGCGCAGAGGCTACGGTTGATTCGATCATGATGAAACTGATAGGGGACCATCTAGCGCTAAACCCACACAATTCCTGACAATTTGATTGAAATCGGATCGAAATTGGACAGACGGACAGATAGGCACGAAACCAAATTTGTTCAGGAGGCCCTGAAACGCAAAATGCAAGTGGAAATTTTGATTTTGGAGCACACACAAAAATTTCATTTCGAAAGGGGAAACGAAGCTTCCGCTGCCTTGCAGACTCTGAAGCAAAAAAAATCTAGATTTTCTTGGCGCGGATGTTTCAGGCCACAATAATGTATCAACTACTGCTTTATGGGGAATGGGGGAGAGGATTCAAAACTGTGATTCACAGTGGATAGAGATGATGGATTACAGGATTTTGCAGTATTTCGGGGAGCAGCAATGCTGGATTTGGTAACACTGTCTTCCTGAATTGTTGTATACATTTAATTTTATTTATTTTTTTAAACGAAAAACAAAACCGAATTCAAAAAAGCTTTATAAAACTAAAAAGTAATGAATAATTTTTATGCGAACAAACCTACATAATTTATTCAAAGCCAATCCATACAAAAACAATTTTGAGCTCGGCGCAAAATGTCTGAAATGTATAAAAACCAAGGTATACAATATGAAACCTGTGTGTGAGGTTTTTAGTTGAAATTTGGCGTAGAATTCAAAAAAGTTGTTCTTCGTTTTGCCTCTGAATAAATTATGGACGTTCGTTCAGCATAAAAATTATTCTTTACTTTTTAGTTTTATACAGCTTTTTTTGAAGTCGATTTTTTTTTTTGCTAAGTTTTTTTCCTTTTTTTTTAAAGGTTTTTTTACATTTTACATTAAATTGTTCTTAACTAAACTAAAGAATGTTCTTGTTAACTAAAGCATTTTTTGAGACCACCCGGAGCTTCGTCGACATGGTTGTGAATCAAACGGTATAAATCCGCCCCAGATATCATCGCTAGGGAGCACCTGATTATAATCACGGATGGCTGTATGAAGAGTTGCTTGTTCTGTAATATCATTCCATTTGAAAAATGATGGCTGTTTTGGATTTTGTTGATTGGTGTTTTTGCAACTTGAACAAACGTTGAAGTATTACAGGGTAAATTATTACACAGCGGTTTATTATTTGCCTTATGCTTCATGAATAACTACAAATTTTTAATGATAGAATATTATTATAATTATTATAATAATAATATTATTATAATTATTGAATCCTGCGCATTTGTATGAAACTTTAATTCCCGGGCCGGCTCCGGTACTCCATTTAGGACTTTCCTGGAGAGAGCTCGAGTGTATTGACCACAGAAAACAGTGGTCTAAGCAGAAGGGGCATGTATGCAGGTAAATAGTAAACCATTGTGTAATAGTGATCCGCGTTTTTGAAACTATTATTATCACCGCTTTACGTTGCCAGCACTGAATTGTTTAAACTATGTCGACTTGTATTCTCAGTATTCGTAAAAATATTATATTTCGTCAAATAAAGCCTGATTTTTGTGAAGGTTAAACATTCTAATCGATTACATTTCGCGATCTGGCGTAATGAATAATGATAGAACTGAATAAGTTTAGCTACGTGAATAATATGTTAGCTACGTGTACGGAGCGGAGCTACGACCCTCCGAACTGTTTCAGCTTTATGCCTTCCATACCACTGCAAATTATTATATTATTGTTCACTTCAATAGAGACTCTGAGGGTTATGTAACATTCAGGTGGAAAGGAAACGTATCATACGTAGATATTGTTCTCTGCGAGCGTAGGTTGTGGGTCGGTAACCCGCAACTCCGAACTTGAACATTTGTGCTCGTAAATTGAGATAGAACAGCGAGGGAAACCACGCATTTAATATTTCATCTTGCATAGTAGAATCACATGCAAATCGCAAGCAACTACCCCGCAGTTCCCGGCCCGTATATTAGTAGTAGAAATTCGAACTCCGATGTGTAGAACTAAACACAACTTCTACCTGTTGGTCATCAAGCAGTCGTTACTTAATTATTCATTAATTATTATTTTACCTGGATAAATTATTGAAATAGGGGTTTTAGGTGCCATTTGGTCCGTGAATCTCGGCGTTACTGTCAGTCATCTCGTCGGAGGTGAAAAATAGGTTGAAAACGATCAGTAGAAGGATATGTTGTTACCTACGACGTTTTTAAATTGACCTAGAACTGGTGGATTTCATGAGACCACCCGGGGGAGTCCGCCGTTCCATAATTTTTTCCGTGTTTGTGTGTGTAGGAATGTGTGCGTGCGTAGGTAGGTAGGTATCCACCGCACAAAAACTAACGGACTAGTAGAAATTCAGTGATATATACGGAAGGAGTTTCTATAGATATAGGAAAATAATAAACCGTTGTGTAATAATTAATAGCGTTTCTAGCTAGTAGTCACTCACTCCGAATAATCTCTCATATTATGGCTCTGCTGCATGACTGGAACTTGTTTGATGATTTTGGCCCTCCTGACGTCTTCATGCTACCAAAACGTTATTATATTTCTTACGGACATGTAAGTTTAATTTCACAATTTCGTATCCTAAAAACGCTTTTTACCGTTTAGTCACGGCGTTACCTACATTATCTCCTTATTTTATATAGTTTTTATATCTTTCTCCTTATTATAGGTAGTAACAATTTATTGGTTTAAAAGGAATCTTTCGTGTCTAGCAAGTTGAGTACTGGACGCGAGCGCTTTCTGTGTGAGGACATCATTTTCAGGCCGCCGACAGAATACTAAAGCCGGCTATTCAGTTGGTCCCTGTTCATATAAAAACGCTGCAAATCCCTGCACAACGGTTTATTATTTTGTATAGAATACCCTTCTGTTACAGATCACAGCTCTATGTATAGATAACCCGTCTATATAATATAATATGTACTATTCTATGCATAATTATGTAGATCGCAGACCCTCCGTAGGTTAGTACCTAACTAGGTACCTACCTAAATCACGAGTTAAATGTTGCTAAAATAATTCTGCCGATGACAAACAGTACCTAACAAAAAGAAACACACATAATGAAGTTCTGAAAAGAAATTGTTGATGAGGAGTGAAAAAAGTTGCAAAAGTACCTACCAACAAACTCCAGCCCCTTCTACGTATGTATATGGTATAATGAACCGTTGTGTAATAATTTACCGTTGAGTAATGATTTACCGTAGTAATAATTTACCCATCAATAATACTTCAACGTTTGTTCAAGTTTCACTACCTACCAACAAACTCCAAAAAAGCCATCATTTTTCAAGCGAAATAATATCACAGAACAACCAACTCGACTTCATACTCGGCCAATATTATCAGGTGATCCCTACCAATGATTGGCCGTATTCACAAATTCCTATTGTGGGCGCGTCTCTGGTTACGAGATTTGGTTTGAATTGTATACAATTTCATTCACACTGGAGTCGAAAATGCCTGTCGGTGCAAACTTCGGGGCCTTACTGTGAACGAACGGCTGGACGTACGATGCTCCGGATGGTCTTAAAAAACTCGCAAGTTCAAGAACTATTTAAAACCGTAAAAATATTTACGTAAAAAAATGGTATAGGCGTTTTGAAAATTTCAACCCCTATTTTGAACCCCTTAGAGATGACTCACAGTAACGTCGAGCTTCGAGGACCAACTAGACGCCGAACGGAACCTATAACCCGAATTTCATCAATTTTTTTTCATGGTAACTAAGAAAAGTGGCCCGTACGGCGTACGGCGTACGGCGTACGGCGTACGGCGTACGGTGTACGGCGTACGGCGTACGGCGGACAGACAGAAATATTTTTATTGCAGTTTTGGATTCTACATACCTTGAAACGTAAACCATCAAATTTTGAGGGGGGGTAAGAATTTTTTTTTTCATGCTCGATTCCAATGGTTCATTATTGAAAATAATAAACCAAAAGGGAGACCTGAAGGCAGTTGGTTGGTTGCAGGAAGACAAAAGGAGTGAAGGAAAGTGAAAGTTCGTTTGTCTGTTGTGTGTTTTGGAAAGCGACTAATCCTAGTATAATATTAATATGCGAGGGGCGTCCAGAAAATTATTCCTGTTTGTTTCATACAAAAAATTGGGTTTTACTTTACCTATTAATTTGAAATCCACAGGATTTACTCTCTGCTTAAGTAATTAATATTTCTCGACATGATCGCCTTTAAAAAATAAGAACCATAGTTGAAATGTCAAGGTATATGAAGACTAAAGAATAATAACTATGACCAGTGGAATGCATCGTTAGCAGGGGGGAAAAAGTCCTGAGGTATTCTCGGAATGTATACCTACTTTTCCCAGGTTAATTAATTGTTCCTTTTTGTTTGTCTCCTGCAAGAGCATTAATTTCCCTCAAAAAGAGAAATTTCCCGCTAAATGAAAGCCCGGTAAGTGCGGCTCGTTGACCTTTTGGGGAAGACCACAGCTCAACTTTACTACTTTTCGCCCGGGGAATCGGCCTCGAATCGGATGGAAACCACTCGATGCGAATGCCCCGTGTTGGGGATTATCTACCCATGCTAGCGTGGAGCCGAGCACCTCAGGCAATATCCACCCTCCTCAGACCTACTGGGTGAATTAAACCGTGCCTCCGAAGCAGATGGGAATACAGAGGCCGTTCGTTATGGATGGGAGGCTTCTTAAGAGTTCAACCTCTCATCAACGAGTACTCATCGCGGCTAAACACGGAGCACGCAACCAACCCTCGATGGCTGCTTGAGTCGGCTCCTGTTGCGTCCACCGTTTGGTATCGGAATCCCGAAGCACTTCAACTTCATTAGGACTCATTGCAACATTTTTGGTGAATTTTCATCAATATATTGTGGTGGTTTTCGCCATTTCCATTGATTTGTTTTAATTTTTGACCCCCAATTTTGTGTATGATAATTACTATGCCTAGCGAAACAGTCTTTTTCGGTCTCGAGCCACCGTTCTATTGTATGCAGTATGCTCTGTGGAGCAATCATATCAATTTTCTGTCTTTCTTAGCGATTTTTGACCCACGATAACATTTGAAAACTTTGAGCTCGTTTTGGTTTATTATTTTCAATACTAAACCTTTGGAATCGAGCATGAAAAAAAAAAAAAAGGTTTCAACCCCTCCTCAAAATTTGATGGTTTACTTTACGAGGTACGTGCAATCCGAAAATGCTATAAAAAAATGTCCGCCTGTTACCATGAACCAAAATTAATGAAATTTGGTTTGTAGGTACATTTATGGTCTAGCTGGTCCGCGAAGATCGGCGTTAGGTACTGTTAGTCATCTCCAAGGGGTTATTTTTATATACATTTTTAAATTGATCTTGAACTAAATAATTTTTTGAGACCACCCGGAGCATTGTACGACCAGCCGTTAGTTTGCACCAAAAGGCTTCCTCAACATGATCGTGAATCAAACGGTATAAATCCGGCCCAGATACCCTAATCGCTAGGGAGCATCTGATTATAATCACTGATGGCTGTATGAAGTCAAGTTGGTTGTTCTGTGGTATTATTTCATTTGAAAAATGATGGCTGTTTGGGATTTTGTTGATAGGTACTTTTGCATCTTGAACAAACGTTGAAGTATTACTAGGTAAATTGTCGCGCATCGGTAAATTATTACACAACGGTAAATTATAACAACCGTTTATTATGCTATCTACGCAGAAGGGGCATCTATACCTACAGATAAATTATCACTGTTTTTTGAATTCCATTTTCGGATTCTACCTATCTTGAATTTTGAGTCGGAGTTGAAAAAATTGTTTCATGCTCTCCACAGGTTCATTTTGGACCCACTGCAGTAGCGTGTTTTCAACGATTATTTGCATGAAGACAGTATCAGAAGTAAACAAATTTTATTTAATATACAGGTGTGGGTCATGTTTGAGTGTTTTTCGGGTCAGAAATCTTCAAAAATAGTATACTCACTAACAAAACATATTCCAAGATCATGAAAAATGGTAGGTATAAAATGGTGACTAAAAACAAATGGACTATTTCAGTCGACTTATATGCTGTCTCTAAAAACTGTCAAAAATTGAGTTTTTTTAATCTTGAATTTCTCAGTAGTACATAATAACAGTTATATTTTATGTTGAATAACATAAACGTTTAAAGCTTTATTCCGAAGATTCTCTCGTATGTCCATGCTGCATGACGTGAACTTTGACTACCTTCTGTTCCCAGAAGGGTGGTTCGTTTGATCATCAGACGTAGCTGATGAGAGTATTGGGTTCAAACAGGACATCTTTCTACGGCGTAGAGGTTCTTGTGTTCGCCATACAAGAACCTTTGACGAAAAAGAATGATTAAAGCCTTTCAGATTCAAATAACTCATAGTTCCCTTCGTATTAATGTGTTTGGAAAGAAAAACCTTTGTTTTAGTTCCTGAATAGTAGGGGGGGGGGGGGGGGAAATCGGTAGCGGAAATTACACAAGTTAGATAACATTTTTGCACAAGGAAGGATAGGAATTTTTAGCTCAACGTTTGCTAGTACAATAGGTCGATTTTCTAGTTCATAAAATTTTGATTATGATTTTCTTTGCAAATTCAGAGCGTTTTTGAGCATTTTGAATCTACTATATACATGAGTATATAAAAATACATAGTTATATGTAAATCGGTTCCTCGAGAACCTCAACGTGCTATATATGTATTATAACTGTATGAAAGTATTAGTTCTACTTCCGGATGATATAGGCTCTTTGCTACGAGATAGACACCCTTTGCTACGAGATGGAATGGAGTTTCGGTGTGTCTCGGACTAATTTAAACTACCAATATTATTAAACTTCATTACAAAATTATATTGGTGAAATTTGGAATTTCAACAATATAATTTTGTAATGAAGTTTAATAATATTGGTAGTTTAAATTAGTCCCAAGCACACCGAAACTCCACAAACGGTAGCTATTTTGCAAGCCATAAAGTATGTAGCTTCAACTAACTCGGACGAAAGCCCATTGGTAATTTTCACAGATAGCGTGAGCCACGCCTCTCTTCTAAAAGCGCCGAATTTAAAACGAGCGGATAACCCAGTTATAGCAGGGGTCATGAAATGTATCCATAATTGTAAAAATCGTAATATGAAGATCCATTTTTCATGTCAATCAAAGCACACGCTGGCATAATGGGCAATCAAAAAGCCGACGTTTTGGCAAAGCGAGGAGCACACGACAGTGAGCAGCTCAATATCGGAATCCCCTATAGAGGTCTATATCCCTCAGTATCTGATTACTGGAGAAACAGATGGAGAGTACATTAACAAAACTCAACAACACCATGGTTTTCACAGAGAAAAGTAGGAAAATCCTGGCGCCGGCTGCTTGTCAGGTTAAATTCAAACCGTGATGTGCGATGAATCCTTGCACCGGTTCAACATGAAAGACTCAACCCCCCCCCCCCCCCCCCACCACCACGTGAAGCTTATACAGGGTCTATAGAACACCTCAGAATGAAATGTCCAGCGTTCTGCCGCTAAAGGAAAGTGATGCTCAAGAAGGTAGCTCAGAAAACTGTCCAACCATTTTATTTAGTTCACTTATTATCAGTGAACGATTATAGTAGTTTGTAGAGCCATTTATAACTACACAGTGAAGTGTAATTTCTATATTATTGGACAGTGTAATTTCCATCATATTAACATAATATTCAGTACCTAATACATTTAATTTTCTTTCAACAAGAAATAATTTGCGATGATATGTAATTGAATAATAAAGTATTTAAAAAAAAGAAGCAGTTTTAGTACCTAGTCCCCACAAATATTCAAATAGGTATATACCTACCTCTGTGTGCTTTGGAAAATTACCCATCTTTAAACCATGGTGTTTGCCATTACAACAACTAGGCGAAATTTTGTCACCACTTTGTACCACTTTCGTTTTAGCGATATTTACTGGTTTTTCGCGATTTTTGACCCAAAAAATTCGAAGTTGACCCACTTTTTATTCGACGATGTATTTATATTTATGAAGAGATCACTTTTTGTTTTTCTAATAAAAACGAAAAATTGCTTAATGGAATTTGGTTTATTACAAAAGTACGATTCCTGTATTACGGTTAAATAATTAGATGACTGAGTTACTAACAACGAGTTATTTTCACACCAGTGGCACGTTTGGGCTTGTACACCGTCGACGTACCTATGGGAAATAGTATTCACTCTGCATTCTGCAGCTTATAATTTCTGACTAGCTATAGTTTCGCCAGTCAACATGTACCTCTTGCTTAGACCTTTAGTTTCGAAAGTTCTAGTCATGTAGTATTACCGTAATGTATTACGAGAGAATTTTCAAATTTGGAACTCAATTTTGAAACAATAATATGTTCATAATTTTTTTTCTAACTATTGAAACCGAATTTTTACTCTCTCCCGTCACCGTTCTATACCATTTTCGGTAATTGAGCTTTTAATTGATTTTGACCTCCAGAAACTCAAATTTTACCACTATTTGTTTTTGAAAATGGCTCATCTTTGAACGCATTCGCATTTCATTATTAACATTGCGGCGAAATATCCCCTTCTGTATATTGCAGGTTCATACAATTGCGTGTGTAGTGTATGTTCAAAATATTTCATTTAACTGAATTTTTCCGAGTTTACATATTAGGGTTGATTTGATTCGTAAAGCAGGTAATTTTACTTGAAAATGCTTTATTTTTCATTCAAGTGCATTATTTTTTGCAAAATGAAACTGCTCCTTTGGTGACCTCAACATCTGGCCTCTTGTCATGAATCTTGACCAAGAAGTGGTTATAAAATATTTTCCTCCATTTGTCCCAACAATATCGATCATCACAAGGGAAGGGGGTGCGAAGTTCTTTTCCAAATCCGAAAGGACTTAGGGGATAAAGAAAAATATGGACCATAATGTAGACCGAACGGCGGGAACTATAAAGAATTTGACATTCGGTGCTGGGGCCACATCCTGTGTGTCGGCGTTCTAAGTCCTTGTTATCTCTCTGCTAACGACCCCGACGTATAGAGGACGATAGGAACGCTTGTCTATCTCATTTGGACTCGGCATTGAATTCTGTGAAGGTAAGTAGTTTTACTGCCGCAGTCCCCAATACGGTGATGTTGTTAGCAGCGCCTCTACATCTACCCTAATCGCGTTTGAGAATGAACAATCTATCTCTCGCAGACTCCTTTCTTTTAGTCTAACCTGTTTCAGTAGTGTGCAACTTAGTATGTAAACATGAGAAAAAACTATTATGTATCCTTTGAGTATAAATACAATGGAGGGATATTGCCCATTCTCTCAATAATGTTGACCTGTCTGAGCTATACCCTATACCGTGCACACAGTGTCGCCTTTTGATGATGTAGATTCTCCAAAAAGATGGCGCGAACTTTGAATGTCAGAGATGGATACTGAAGCAATCCGCAGATTCAGGTGAAACTGGAGACAGAATCCATGAAAAATTTGCAGGGTTGGTTTTCTTGAAATGGGGCTTCAACAGGAATTTAGGTCACCAAATGGCGCCTGTGGCGGCGTGGATCGTTGGAAATTCGAAGCCCTAGGCAATATCTCCCATACTACACTTATACCTACTATAAGTAGATACCTAACGAATAGAAATTAATGTGAATTTCAAGGACTATTCATGTTAGTGCATGGGCAGACAAAAGTTACAGTTCGATTTTGATGAAATTCACATTTGACCATCTGTGATCTAACGTTCTCATAATATATTATGGTATGAGATTGCGAGAGGGTGCGAAAGAAAATCTTTTTCGGGACTTCGGGGATAAAGTAACGTAACGAGCATGAAGTTGGCCAAACGACTATTTGACGTTTGGTGAGGGAACGACATCTTGCTTATCAGTGTTCAAAGTTCGTGTTAGCGTTTACTAACGACCCGCAAAGCATAGACGACGTTTGCATTGATCCTCTCTGCTCATTTGGACCCTGCTTTGGATTCAGTCAAGGCACTTTTTACTGAGGTGATGTTCGTTAGCTGCGATAACCTCAACCCTAACCGCGTTTGAGTGAACAATCTACCTCTCGCAAATCCCTTTTAACTCATTGGCAGAGCTGTTTCAATAGCGTGAAACAAACCATGTCGACGTATGAGAAAACCGACGAGAGAAATTACGGTAGGTAGCTAACGAATGCACATTCATAGAGATTGACAGCGCCACGAACGCTACACTTAGGGCGTCAAACACATTCGTAGCACCGGCTTTCATAAGCATGAGGATGATGACTCCATGAGCCATAGAAACAACTCCGTTATCAACTCTCAACTTGATACCTAGTGAGAATAACACTCAGCTGCTATAGAGTTTCGCCTGAAAATGTTTATCTCGTTGTAGTGTAATGGTTATGTAATGTAAAATACCTACTTGAGTTCTAAAACAATTAGTAGTGTTTTGAATGTTACTGTTAATACTACCGTCAAAAGATAAATGCCTCATCTCAAAAGTTTTCGAAAATGGGGTTTTTCACGTATCCACCCCTAATTTTGACATGCTGTTTACATTGAAGTCAAAAATTGAAAATTTAAATACGAAACTTCGAAATTTTCACCCTAATAGCTGAAAATCGTGGTGATAAAAGGAAGAACACCTCATCTCATTCAAGTCAAAGGTGAAACGGCTCTAACGACGACCATAAACGCCAAATAATATTTATTCTAATCCTAGATTCTGGCAAGAGACACCTCAAGTTGGTGAAAATTGAGGTGAGGCGTTTCACCTTGCTTGCAATCATTGGCTTCATTATAAGGTCGTCATTTTTGTGATGAATTTAAATTTGGCGTGTGCTTCATCACGAGTGGCGTTTGATATGCCCAGGGGGGTTATGAGCGATTCACCACCTCAACACCTGGGATCTTTTTGGTTTGATTTGGCTGGGGGTTATGAGCGAATCACCACCTCAACACAGCATCTTTTTGGATATGCCCAGGGGGGTTATGAGCGAATCACCACCTCAACACCTGGGATCTTTTAGGTTGGTTTGGCTGGGGGTTATGAGCGAATCACCACCTCAACACAGCATCTTTTAGGAGAGGAGAGAGAGATGAGGTAAGGAGGAGAGAGAGAGTAGTCAGCGACTAGAGGAAGCGTAGAATGGAGAAAAAGAGGCAGGCGCCGGGGTTTTATAGACCCCAGTGGCTGTCTCCCTCCATCCCCTAGTTTGTAGGGGATGGTGGGGAATCAGGCTGGGCCTCTACCTCCTGCGTCTCTTGTCCCCACTCTTACAGTTTATTGGCGAGAACTAAAGTTGGTTTGTACAAGGTTTGCGAGAACTTAAGTATGCTAGTGTTGTAGTTCTGGGAGGAACTCACGACATAGGTCCCCCCAGTTCGAGCAAGGTTGATGAGGGCCGAGGGCGCAGAGTTACATGGCTGAGGGCCGGCTGAAGAACAGAGGAGGCTGAAGGCACGGAACAAGAGGAACAATGTGATGCTGAAGGCAGTTACTGATACTTAGAACTAGGTAACAATTGTTTGCTTAAAACTAGGTAATACTTGTGGCGAAGAGTAACAATATGTACAATCGTGTTGAAGAGTAATAACATGTACGAGAGAGTAACATGTGACAAAGAAGTAAAAATATTTACAAAAATGTAGGAGAAAGTATTTACAAAAGTGGGCACTTGGAGGTAGTGAAGGTGCTATGTACAAGAAGGACAAATAAGTGACTTATAGCGAGGTGACAAAATGGGAGAACTTAGAGATACGATAATATTTACAAAGGTACCTATGGTACAATGAGAGTACAATTTGAAACTTAGGCTACAGAATTGACTTAGAGCTAGGAGGAGAGGGTGAACGAAATTATGTACAAAAAGAAGTGGCTTACAGCTAGTATACAGGTGAATGAATTTATGTACTGTGAAACATTGATAAAAACATAGTGGCGTACTAGACAGCTATTTGCAGGTGCTGGGTCCCCCCTGTGAGCCGGGTGGGGGGGGGAGGAAGGGATGTGGACGCATGAGTCCCCTAGATGCAAGGGCGGAGGGGTGGGGGTTTGAGGCTTGGGCACACCTTGAGGGGGTGCAGGTGGCGGGGCCGTCGCACATCGGGGAGACGCACGTTGGGGGCGAAAAGGGGAGAGCGCTGGCCAGAACTTTGGCGGGGGGGCGGAGTCCTTCCCTGTGTGATGAGACGGGGGGGGGGGGGGGTGCTGGTGAAGTGGGAGAAATTAACGCTGGCTGTTGAGGCGAGCCAGTGTATTGGTGAAGGGGGGGCTGGTGAGGGGGAAGAGTGGTCAGCCCCCAGAGAATCGTGGGGCGGAAAGAGAGGGCCCCTGAGCGAGTGGAGGGGTTGGGCGGTGGGGTCCCCATGTGAGTGGGGGGTCGAGCGGGTCGGTGCGGTCGAGGCGGCGTTCGCCACGGTCGCAGAGGCGTCGAGGGGGTGGCGGCGAGGGGTTGGTGGCGGCGGCGTTCGCCGTGGACGCAGGTGCGTTGAGGGGTTGGTGGCGGCGGCGTTCGCCGTGGTCGCAGGTGCGATGAGGGGTTGGCGGGCGAGGGGTTGGTGGCGGCGGCGTTCGCTGTGGTCGCAGGTGCGATGAGGGGCTGGAGGGCCGAGTAGGAGCACCTCTGTGTGGGAAGGGGAAAGGGGTGACCCTCCCTGAGTGGGGGTAAAAAAAACGCTTGCGGTATGGGCCAGCGGTAAGAATATGGGGGGGGGGGGGTAAGAATACGCTTGCAATACTGGCGAGCGGAAAAAAGGGGTTGGGCGTAAGGCCTTCCATGACGTTGGGGAAGGGTGGCGGTGGGGTAGGGGGTGGAAGATTCTACGATCTCTTCCAGTCGCCCACTTATTGGTAAAAGGGCGGAAGGGTGAGTGGGGTTGCAGAGGGGCAGTGAGAAAGAGTGGCAGAAAGGGAAAGGGGTCTGCCTAGTGGCGGCCTTTGGGCGTAGTCGAGAGGGGAGCGAAGGAAAGTGAAAAGTGTTTGCGGTCGCGATGTTTGAAAGAGGGAGGCGAATTCAAGAGGGGTTGGGACAAGTTCGAGGGATGAATGCGAATCTGAAGTTGGGGCAGGTGGCGAATTTGAAATTTGATAAGGTGATGGTTTGAGCTGAAAGCTTGAGTTGAAATTTGATGAGGCTGGATTTGAATTTCTACATTTAAAATTTGAAATTTGATTAGGTGACGTTTTGAGGTGAAAGCTTGAGTTGAAATTTGATGAGGCTGGATTTGAATTTCAAGATTTAAAATTGAGTTTTGAATTTAAAATTGTGGGACTGAAAAAGTGAAGTGTGGGGTCGTTGAATTTGAAATTGTTGCGACGATGAGAGGGAGTGCAGGAGAAGGTTGTGTGAACGTCGGGTTCACCACTGTGATGAATTTAAATTTGGCGTGTGCTTCATCACGAGTGGCGTTTGAGGATATGCCCAGGGGGGTTATGAGCGAATCACCACCTCAACACCTGGGATCTTTTAGGTTGGTTTGGCTGGGGGTTATGAGCGAACCACCACCTCAACACAGCATCTTTTAGGAGAGGAGAGAGAGATGAGGTAAGGAGGAGAGAGTAGTCAGCGACTAGAGGAAGCGTAGAATGGAGAAAAAGAGGCAGGCGCCGGGGTTTTATTAGAGGTGGGTCGCATAACTAGAAACTGTTATGAATAACCGGTTATTTTGAAATACCGAACTAACCGTTATTCAATTTATAAAATAACAGTTATAAAACCACCTAAAATTTGGTTTTGCTTCTGTTAAGGATAGAAGCTAATATAGTCATTGGTTCACTTATTGTTAGTGTTGGAAAGCTCCTGTAGAGGGCAGTTGTCTCATCACCCCCCTCTACCTATTCTTTCTGTTCTCTCCCGTCGTATGTCGTAGTAGTTCTCTCGCTGTATTCAGTATTTTGTATAATACTTTTTTTTTTCAATAAAAGTCGAAGTGGTTACGTGCGCGTTGATTATTTCAAACAAAACGGATCCCCGTAACAGGTTATGGGCCCAGATATCGCGAAATAATTTCGGGCAACGTCGATGTCAGTGGATACGTTTGGCAAATCGGAATCCTAACCCAACTCAACGGTAATCCTAATCCACGACAACGTGGTCACAGACAACGCGGTCCGTAATCGAAACCATGTCTAGTGTGTTGAATATCCCAGTGTTAGCAGCTACCAATTTCAATAATTGGCGATTTAGAATCATTGCGATGCTGAAGAAAGAACAATGCTCAGTGGTTGTCGACGATCTTGTGCAACCCCCGACCAATGATGTTGAACTAAAGGACTACCTACTGAAGGACGTGAAGGCTCAATCTATCATTATCCAAGGAATAAGCGACAAGCATTTGGACTTGATCAAGGACTGCAATTCAGCCAAAGAACAATTATCAGCTTTACAAAAGATTTTCGCACGAACCAGTTCGTTCGCAAAACTAACCTTATGGAGGCAGCTATTTAACCTAAGATCGGGCGTTGATGATACTCTCGAGGATCATTTCCTGAAATTTGACTCAATCATTCGACAACTGGGAGAACTGGGATCAAAAATTGAGGACGGTGATCGTATTTGCCATCTACTTCTCTCATTACCATCGAAATACGATGCTGTTGTGACTGCTTTGGAGACAGTGAGTGAGGTCAAGATCGATTTTGTCAAAGCAAGATTGTTGGATCATGAAATCAAGCTCACAACTCGGGATGTTAACTATTACGAGCAGCCTGACCAAGAAACAAGTTTCAAGGCTTCATTCCACGCAGCTCCCAATAACTCGCGTCGCGGTTATGGTCGGGGTGGACGTCGCGGACGTGGACGTGCTAGGCGCGGTCGCGGAAATTTCGGGCAAAACCAACAATATGTTGTTCATAATCAAAACACCAATCAAAATAATAATTATCAACAAACCAACAGTCAAAATCATCAACAAGCCAACGTAGCAGGACAACCCATAGCTCTATACGCAGCAAATATGTTGCGGCAAGTGCCTGTTGAAGATGAAGTATTGTTCGTACTCGATTCTGGAGCTACAAACAATTTCGTGATGGGCGAGCTGGAACCAAAAATGGAAAATGTTCGCAAACTGAACCACGAAGTATCCATCAACATAGCAAATGGACAGGTTCTCAAGGCCAGTAAGGTAGGTACGTTGTCAGCCTATTGTAATGATCGGGCCATCAGTGTCGAAGCGGTAATTGTCCCTGAAATCAAACATAATCTCTTATCGGTATCAAAATTGACTGAAAAGGGGTACCAGTTGGTGGTGGACAGTGAGTCCATGAAGATACAAGGTCCAGATTTTGTGTTGACTTGCAATAAAGAACACAATTTATACACGTTGAGAGCAACTACCAATAAATTGGAGTGCCATGTTGCTGATGACAAGATATGGCACAGAAGATTCGGACACTTGAACTACGAGTCACTGCGTCAACTAGGTTTACAGTTCCCCAAGAATAAATGTTCAACGTGCATGGAAGGAAAGTTGAAACGCCCTCCGTTCAAAACAAATGAGAACCGCACAACAGCCATTGGACAATTAATTCACACTGACCTTTGTGGGCCGATCTCCCCTGAAACCAAAAATGGAGAAAAATATATGCAAATTATTTTGGATGATTTCTCACACTTCATAGTGATTCGACTACTAAAAAACAAAAGTGAAGCCGAAAATAACCTGATCCAGTACGTAAAGCAAGTCAAAACTCAACACGGTGCTCCAGTAAAGCGGATCAAATTTGATAACGGCGGCGAATTTAGATCTACAAACTTCAAGAATTTCGCAACAAACAACGGAATCCAGCTCGAGTACTCGACGAGCTATAGCCCACAAATGGCAGGAAAAATTGAGAGAATGAACCAAACTATTTTGAATATGATTCGTACAAAAATAATTGATTCAAAAATTCCCAAAGAATTCTGGGGAGAGGCAGCAAAATGTTCCGCCTATGAACTAAACAGATCCCCAACTAGTGCTCTCAGTAACGGCCAGACTCCAGCTCTAATTTGGCACGGGCGAAGCGACTTCACCAAACTTAGAATATTCGGTTGTCGCGCCTGGCATGTTGTACTCCCACGAAGAAACAAAATTGAACCTAGAGCACAGAAAGCAGTTATGATGGGCTACTGCGGGGGAGGATACCTACTCTACATCCCGTCGGAAGATAAAATTATTCGTTCTCGAGACGTAAAATTCGATGAATCGGTTATGGAATTTGAAAACTTACCTGAGAGAAAAATTTGTGAAAATACTTACCACGATCACGAAGAGGCGGAAGATCACGAAGAGGCTGAAGATCGCGAAGAGGATAAAAACCAATCAGAAGGAAGTAACATGAAAGAGAAACAGGGCGAACAATGTCAAGAGGGGGAGAAGAGAGAATTGAAAGTGACAGATGATCAGAGGACTCAGCGGAGAACAAATTCAGGACGAAACGTCAAAGCTCCAGCAAAATTGGATGATTACGAACTATATGAAGCCTATTGTCTTCTATTATCCTCCAATACTGAACCCGCAAACTACCAAGAAGCAAGTCAAGATCCAGAGTGGAAAGAGGCAATCAAGAACGAACTCTCATCTCACGAAAAACTCAAAACCTGGACTCCAGCTCAACTACCACATGGTGAAGTCGCAATCGATACACGCTGGATATTTAGAAGGAAAGAAGATGGTACTCCGAAAGCCAGATTAGTAGCTCGCGGATTCCAGGTACCCTACGGAGAAATGGAACTCAGTTATGCTCCGGTATGCAGGATGTCAACCGTTCGAATTATTCTGTCACAGGCCGTCCAAAAGGGATGGAAACTTCGGCAAATCGACGTACCTACAGCTTTCCTTAACGGTACTTTGGACAACGAAGTATACATAAAGCGACCAGATGGAGTAAACAACAAGTCAAAAATATTTAAACTAAATCGTGCTCTCTATGGTCTTCGAAATTCACCCAAGTGTTGGAACGTCAAGTTCAATGAAGTCATGGAAAAACTTGGATTTCTCCGTTCACGATATGACTTTTGCTTATATACGAAACAGGATGTTTACCTGGTTTTATTTGTGGACGACGCTCTTATCACAGGTAATGATAAGAACGTGGACAAACTGTTTAATGATTTACACAAGGAATTTCAAGTGAGAGATCTCGGTGAAGTGAGAAGTTTTTTGGGAATGGAAATAAATCGCAAAAAGGATCGTCTCAACATTACGCAAACAAAGATGCTGAAACGACTAGTGAAGGAGTTCGGTATGGAGGGGTGCAGAAGTGTCAGTACCCCTATGGAAGTGTCATTTAGTCGTGAGGAAGTCGAAATCAATCATGATCTGCCCTATCGCCGGCTGATATGCTCGCTTATGTACATATCTTTGATTTCAAGACCGGACATTGCATTCAGCGTCTCCTTCCTCGCTCGATACCTCGACAAGCCAACTACTCAACTCTTCAACGCAGGAAAACGGATACTGAGATACCTAAATTACACCATCGATAAAGGTTTGACTTACTTGACTTACTTGACTTATTTCCTGTAGCTCCTCAAGAGGAGCATAGGGCCGAGACGAAATTCCGCCATTCCTCTCTATGTCTGGCCAATGCCTTGATCTGGTTCCAAGACTTCCCCACTTTAGCTGCCTCCGCCTCAATAGATCGCCTCCAGGTCATCCTTGGTCTCCCGCGTCTTCGATATCCTTGTGGGTTCCATTCCAGCGCTTCCTGCTCCACCGCTCCCTCGCCCTTCCTCAAAGTGTGACCAATCCACTGCCACTTCCTCCTCTTCACCTCAACAGCAATGGGAAGCTGTTGCGTCCTTCTTAGCAGCTCATCATTAGAAATGGTGTCGGGCCACCACACACCGAGGATCCGCCTCAAGCAGCGATTGACAAATACCTGCAGCTTCCTCGACAGATTGCTGGTAACTTTCCAGGTCTCGCAAGCATAAAGGAGTACCGACTTAACGTTTGTATTGAACAGTCGAAGCTTCGTTCGCAGAGAAATATTTCTATTTCTCCATACCGGGTATAGCTGGACAAACGAACCATTTGCCTTCCGAATCCTGCTCTTAATATCTTCTTCGGCACCCCCGCTGGCATCGACCATGCTACCCAGGTACTGGAATGAGTCCACCTGCTCTATGCTTTCCCCAGCAACCTGCAGCTTATATCTCGGTGAAACATTTACCCTGATTTCCTTCGTTTTGTTAACATTTATCTTGAGCCCTGTGACCTCCGAGTACTGGTTAAGTTTGTCAAGCTTGAAAGACATATCACTTAGACGGTGTGCCAGCATGCACACATCATCAGCGTAATCCAGATCCTCCAGTCTGTCCCGAAGGTTCCACTGGATACCCCGCTTTCTTCCACCAAGCACTTTCCTCATCAACAGGTCAAGGACCACCAGGAACAATGTAGGAGAGAGCACACAGCCCTGTCGAACACCCGAAGTGACCGGTATGGGAGAGGAGAGGACTCCATCATGCATGACCTGGCATGTGTACCCATTGTACATCTCTTGTACGAGGCGAAGGATCTTTCCTGGAATTCCGTAGACCCCCAGAGTTCTCCACATTGTGTCTCGCCTGATCGAGTCGAACGCCTTGCGAAAGTCAATGAACAGGGCGTAAAGAGGACTCTGCCACTCTGCACTCTGTTCAAGGATTATACGGAGAGTATTGATTAGATCAACACAACTCCTGTGCTTCCGAAAACCAGCCTGTTCTTTCCGCAGCAGCCGCTCCACATGCTCCTTAATCTTATTCAAGATGACCTTCGACAGAACTTTACTGGCCAGGGTGAGAAGGGTAATCCCTCTCCAGTTGTCACAGCTTGTGAGGTCTCCTTTCTTCGGCAACTTAATCACTAGACCTTTCTTCCATTCAGAGGGGATTTTTTCCTCGATCCACATACGGCAGATGATCGGATGGAGCAATTGTGCAGTAGTGTCAGCATCCACCTTAAGAGCTTCGGGTGGTATATTATCGATTCCAGGAGACTTGCCATTCTTCAGCTCACTGATAGCATTTCTGATTTCAGAAATGGAGGGGGTTTCTTCACTGATCTCCCCTTCAATGGAAGGTACGAGCCTACCCACGCTCTGAAAGAGTGTGTCCAGCTCAGCCCCATTTGTATCATCTGTAGGGTTGAGCACTTCACGAAAATGCTCTTCCCACCTTTGCACTTGCTGGTCAGGAGAGGTTAGCAACTCTCCTTCCTTGCTTTTCACTGGCTGACTTCTTCGAAACCCTCTCTTTGACAACTGCTTTGTTATTTTATATAAAGTCTTGGAATCCCCTATTCTTGCTGCCTCCTCTGCTCTCTTCGCATGATCATCAATCCACCTCCTCTTATCTCGTCTTGCACTCTTTCCTACTACTCTATGCAGCTGATTGTATTCTCTCTGAGCCGCTGCCTTCTGAGTCCTTGTTCTGCTGGCATTTACCCTCTGCTTAATTTTCTTCCTCTTCTCAATATCCGCCCAGGTATCCTCAGACATCCAATCCTTTTTCAAAGGATTTCGGTAGCCAAGTACAGATTCACAGGTTTCTTTGATGACACTTGAGGTCCTTTCCCATTCAGCCTCTATGTCAGTGTCATCCAGTGGCTGAAGTTCCTGAAGCACTTGAAACCTATTCCGAAGTTCAATACTGAACTCCTCTCTAACACTGTCCAGCCTCAGCTTCCCAACATCAAACCGTTTCCCCCGTTTTTCAACTTTCTTTCCATTTGCCAAGATCTTCATGCGAAACGAGGCCATTACCAAATGATGGTCCGAGCCTACATCCGCTCCTCGTTTATTCCTTACGTCCAGTAGTGAACGACGGAATTTTCGGCTGAAAGCAAAATGATCAATTTGGTTCTCTGTAGTACCATCCGGGGATACCCAAGTCACCTTATGACATTCCTTATGAGGGAAGAGAGTGCCACCTATGACCAAATCCTGCTCAGCACAGAACGTGGAGAAAAGCTCTCCATTCTCATTCATCTGTGCCTCCATACCGTGAACTCCCATTATATGTTCCAGGCCTTCATTATTTGAGCCCACTTTGGCGTTTAGGTCACCCATAACGAGAAGTAAATCTCTCCTTGGTTTGCCTGATATGACCCTCCTCAGGTCACGGTAGAACTCTTGTTTTTCCTCTATGTCTGCCCCCTCTGTTGGTGCATAGCATTGTACAATCATAAAGTTGCGAATAGCTGACCTGAATCTGGCCGAGATAATCCTGTCTGAAACTGGCTTCCATTCAAGCATTCCTCTGGCAAAGCGCTTATTCATCAACAGACCAACTCCATTTCTGTGAGAGGTCTGATCCCCAGCCGGCCCAGAATATATGAAGGTGAGCCCCTCTCTCGTGACCATCTGACCAAAGTCCTTCCATCTCATTTCACTGAGCCCCAACAGTTCAATGTTGTACCTCTCCATCTCCCTAGCAACAATGCTCAGTTTCCCAGGATCCATCAATGACCTAACATTCCATATTCCAAGTTCAGTAATCCGTTTCATGCCAAAAGTCTTCACCAATTGATCAGTCCGGCGTATATTCGTATCGGTTTCTGTAATCATTCATTATTCAGGTGTGCGGGTGATTAGCCCACAGCACCCTAGCCCTATGGGGTCTCCCACCTTCAAGCCTAAGGGCCGGCTCCCCCCCTGCTTCCAGGTTAGTGATGTTGTTCTCCCTGTACTTCCTGAGACGATCGATAAAGGTTTGGTGTTTACTAAAGGAGACGAAACATTAGTCGGTATGAGTGACGCTGACTGGGCAGGGGATAAAGAATCAAGGAAAAGTGTAAGCGGATTTATTGCTTTCCATGGTCCTAATGTGATAGCTTGGCACTCAAGGAAGCAGACTTCAGTGGCACTATCGTCTATGGAGGCTGAATATATCGCAGCGGGCGCCGCAGCACAGGAGCTAGTGAATCTGAAAGGTGTTATCAGTGAATTTAGTGGCAAAAATCTAAGTGTAATTGCACATCTAAAAGTTGATAACGTTAGTGCCATATCAATGATGAAGACTTGGGAAAACTCAAAACGAGGTAAACATATAGAAATAAAATATCATTTTATTAAAGACCTCTATTGTAAGAGTGAAATTCAAATTAATTATATTTCAACAAGTGAAAACTGTGCTGACATCATGACAAAATCCCTAGGCAAAGAAAAATTTGGTTATTTTTGTGATAAGATTGTAAAATGATCCCATGTAACCTTGTATTCTTGTCATCTCATACTGTGACCTCAAATTTAAAAATTATAAGACTTAAGATTCTGGTAAGATGTAAGAAACTTTGAGACTGTTTGGCGTAAGAAACTTTACATTGTTTTTGTTTTGTACCAATTGTGATACCTGTTATCAGTAATGTAAAAATCGGCATCAAATCGAAGGGGAGTGTTAAGGATAGAAGCTAATATAGTCATTGGTTCACTTATTGTTAGTGTTGGAAAGCTCCTGTAGAGGGCAGTTGTCTCATCACCCCCCTCTACCTATTCTTTCTGTTCTCTCCCGTCGTATGTCGTAGTAGTTCTCTCGCTGTATTCAGTATTTTGTATAATACTTTTTTTTTTTTTTTTTTTTTTTTTTTTTTTTCAATAAAAGTCGAAGTGGTTACGTGCGCGTTGATTATTTCAAACAAAACGGATCCCCGTAACAGCTTCTAAACCTATATTGCGACTATTCTAGCCTCACAATAAATTGTCATTCCCATAAACGGGGTAAACAAAAAATACGTTAATCTACGAGTATGATCAAGATCAAGCTGACCTTTTTTTCCCTTTGAAGCTAGAGTAGCTACCCTAAACAACCAACCTGTGTCTACCGCTGATAACGGCGAGACTGGACACTGGAAGAAACTTCAGTTATCCTTCATCATGTTCGTCTTTGTAATCGAAACGTTATCGCGTCAGCGCATCGTCACGGTGGTTATCTGAAGTTTTTCAGTTATTTAGTTATTTTGCTTCCTACAGGTTATTGTTTTTTTCGGTTATGCGTTATGGTGAGGCGATAACTCGTTTTTCTTGCTGTACCTACTCAGGTAAGGTTCTCAAATATTTTGTGAATGTTTCAAAGTTTTTCCATTTTTCAGTCTACTCCCAGCAATACCAAGATTAAGATTTGAACAAGACTGAAGCTGTGCAATATTGGAAAACATTGCTTAAGCCAATACCTACCTAATTTGTAACGTTTTTTTTTCTATAATTATTTCTAGTACCTATGTGTAAGTATTACTTACAATGTGTTATTTTTTATACTCATTCTCTGAAGTAAATTTTTTCTTCTCTAATTAATTTCTAAATAATGGATTTTTTCCCTTCTTCACGTGGGCAGTTTCGGTTTGCCCACATAGAGAATCCCACATTATTGCACGTAGGATAGCGTTTAAAAGATTTTAGGGGTTAAAGAATAGGATGGTGTAAACATCAATTCCAGAGTTGACCGGCCTTCATTTTTATACGAATGGCTTGTAGAAATTTTAGTATCTACCAGTGTGTCGGATAACCAACTTGCAACTTAGCATTGAACAAAAGACATTCTTGCTCGTATTTATACAATCTAATTATCGGGTAGAAATGATATTTTATCCTCTAGGTTTTCTTCACGAATCACTGCGATAATATTCGTGTACACCGTAGGAGACTTTTTAAACTATACATAAATATAATTTTCAAAAAACTCAGTGCGTTATAGATACTCGTAGGTAGTTTGTGAAGAGCTGAAGAGGTATAAAAATAATACGTCCATAAGCAACAAAGGATTTTTTGACTGGGAATGTTTGAATTAACAATGTTAATATCAACAGAAAATGGAGTAGAGTAAATTACATCGTAAAATGTGGAAGTGCCATGGCGCTAAATTAAAAAAGATTTTTTTACTAGAACAGGTCTTACCCCAAAATTTTGTTCATAACAAGAATCGCAGTAATTAACGTTCAATTTAAATTTAACTAGCAAAACTGCTATTTTTCAAACACTGTCGCCAAAAGTGGTGTGCTAGGAATAACCTGACGACCGAAAAATAGGGAGAAACGGAACAAACTAGCATGTAGGAAGTAACTGAAAAAAACCAGTCATGCAGCATGACTTAATGAGCGAATTTTCAAAGAAATATTCGAATTAATGGCTATGGTTTTGAATAAAGGAAAACTTCGGTCTAAAATTTGGTTTTCTATGTATATTCTCTTCGTATTTATTTTAATTTGTACGTTTTGTCCATCCTGATTCTACCGTTTGTTTATTACGTAATTGTACTAAGTGCTTATTTATTTGATCGCTGTGGGTTCATATTAGGTAGGATAGGGTAGTTAGGACTTTTGACTTACCTACTCAAGAGAGTGCAGTAGGTAAAGGAGTTGTTATAGAAAATCATGAGTGCTTCAAGTGCAGGTTGTTTTTCATGCAGGCTCAATCTTGAAATAAACTATGAAGGAAGGATGTGGTTTCTGGAAGGATCACTTGGAAAAACATGTGGGTGCTACGTTGAAATATTGTTCTATTCTAGTATTCAACATTGAGTGGACCTGAAACTGCTTGAGAATTATTGGAATCGAAAGTTGCCTGTACGGATACATCGCAACTTTCCATTCCACGTTATGGTTGACGATGTAAACAGGACCAATGGTGCAGTATACCTAAGCACCTCTCATGTGATTTCCATATCTGACCACTCTAAGGGGGGGGGGGGGGGGGTAAGAGTTTAAAGATTATCCTAGTTTTGGGTAATTTTGCGCACTTTAAATGCTCTAATTTAAGAACGGATTTAGATATCTAAAATCCGATTTCACCATCGTGTTCAGCGTGCAAAAACCTTTAAAATGAGGGGTCACTTGTTAGAAAATAACATTTTGGGGATTTTTGGGTAATTTTTGCGCACTTTAAATGCTCTAATTTGAGAACGGATCAAGATATCTAAAATCCGATTCCACCATCGTGTTCAGCGTGCAAAAACCTTTAAAATGAGGGGTCACTTGTTGGAAAATAACATTTTGGGGATTTTTGGGTAATTTTTGCGCACTTTAAATGCGCCAAAACCCTCCTTAGAGTAGGCCAATTTCGCCCATCTTCGAACTTAGCCTTTCGATTGCCAAGATAGATTTTTTGTGCAAATTTGAGCTGTTTATCTCAATTCTATCGAGAGTTATCGTCTGGAGTGACACATATATAAATAAATAAATATATATATAAATATATATATATATATACATATAAAAAAGTGTTAAATTTCAGGAATCGTTTTAGAATGGTCTGAAACGGATTTCTATGAAGAAAATTTCCAAAAATTTATATTATTTAAATTTCGAAGCCATTGCAATAGCTTCATTTTCTTTGAAAATTCGCTAAAAATGAAACAGACTATTTGTAGGTTGTAGCAGAAAAGAAATAACGGTTATTTTGTAGCAGAAAAAAATAACGGTTATTTTTTCATAACTAACGAAACGTACCGTTATGGAAGAGTAGCAATAACGCCCACCACTAGGTTTTATAGACCCCAGTGGCTGTCTCCCTCCATCCCCTAGTTTGTAGGGGATGGTGGGGAATCAGGCTGGGCCTCTACCTCCTGCGTCTCTCGTCCCCACTCTTACAGTTTATTGGCGAGAACTAAAGTTGGTTTGTACAAGGTTTGCGAGAACTTGAGTATGCTAGTGTTGTAGTTCTAGGAGGAACGACAATTTTTATCGTCAGATGAGCTAGGCGCCCTTCTTTGATTATTATAAATAACAGCACATCAGGTGTTCTTCTCACCATTGTATTACAGTGCCTTCGTCTCCCGTATTTCTGATTCATTTCTGTTCCCTCATGAACAGTGAGGGATATATATATATATATATATTTGAAAGGTCTAAAGGTATCTATCCGTTTCACTGCACAGAAAACTGGTTCCAAAAACGCTGTTTTGTTTTGCATAAAGCTAAATTCATATTTTAGGGTTACTTACACATTTCAGTGGCAAGTGCATATAAAGCATTATTGCGGATTTTCGGCAAACCGTTTAAAATATAAGGTTTTACAAAATGCAAATAGGGATAAAAATACACTGCCAAGGTCATGGCACAGGAGCTTCCTCGTCACAATCAGAGTGACCCATTATAAAATAGAACAGACTCGGAAGCAAAATAACATAGCATTACATTACATAACATTACATAACATTACATAACATTACATAACATTACATAACATTACATAACATTACATAACATTACATAACATTACATTACATTACATAACATTACATAAAGTGAAATATACATATTACATAACATTACATTACATAACATAACATTACATAACATTACATGAAATATACATAATTATTACATAACATTACGTCCATAATACATTACGTCCATTATACATAATTGCGAAAGTTATGCGTGTTTGAAGAATTTCACGTTAGCGCATGCGCAGGGCGAACCGCTGGCTCTATCATGTTGAAATTTATATGGGACCTCAATGGGCCCTACCCGCTTAATCCCTGAGAATTAAATTGAAATTGGGTGAAATCTTTGGTTACTACGGCTGTAACAAGGAAATTGAATCTATTTCACTCCAGCGCATGCGCAGAGCTCACCGAGGGTCCGATCATGCTGAAATTCATACTGGAACTCACTAGGCCTTGTCCAAACAACCCTTGAAAATTTGAGCGAAATTGAATCAAAATTGTGAAAGTTATGCGTGTTTGTTGAATTTAACGTTAGCGCATGCGCAGGGCGTACCGCTGGATCAAACATGTTGAAATTTGTATGGGATCTCAAGGGGCCTTATCCGCACCATCCCTCAAAATTTGAGCTGAATCAATTCAAAATCGTGGAAGTTATGGCTGTAACAAGGAAATGCGGACAGACAGACTCACAGACTCGCAGACCCACAGACCGACAGACACGGAACCAAATTTCTTCAGTAGGCTTTGAAACGCAAAATGCAAGTGGAAATTTTGATTTCTGAAGACAAAAATTTTTTGGCTCACGAAAGTGAACACAAGGCTTCCGCTGCTTCGCAGACTCGGAAGCAATATACTTATATTTTTTTAAATCAATAAAAGAAAATAGGTACCTCTCCTTTATTACAAATCGCACAAATAAAAAATATACTGATTAGTAGGGATTATAAATAATATGACATCCAGTTATGGTATTTAGAAGGCGTTCTTGACTATATTTATCTTTTAATTGTTATGAATCGTCCACAGTAGGCCTTCCTCCTCCTTCCTTCCTCCTGGAGTTCCTTGGACTCCAGATCCCCAAACTCTGTCAAAACCTTAATAAAAACGCCTTAAATAAGTGGAATCGATTAGAAATATCGATTAATTTGGCTATAATTTGGTATCGATATAATCGTTAAACATCGATTTAGTGTGCTGTGAAGAAATTTTGTATAATTGGAGAGAAGTTAGGATGAGAGTAACTGACGAACCCTTTGCTCTCCTGAAAAATTTGATTTTCAATAGATAAGGCGTTCTTCCTTTCTATGGCAGAGTAGATATAAAGTTTCTATTCAGCGCAGAGATAATGGTGTACGTTTTCAGCTAGTACCACTTAACCTGAAGATGATGTCAGCCGAAATATATATAAACAACCATACACACACACTGACGGGAACTCTAAATTATTTCCTCAAATAACAGCAGGATTGTCATCTCTTGATGGTTGGCAGCTTTTTTTAATAATTACTTGTATGATTTTTCAATCAGGAAAGATTAAGGTAGATTAGAATCTAACCGTGAGGTTTGTCTGTGAATGTGTGAAACGACCCTCTACGACCCAGGGTCTTAGCCAAAAGGAAGTGAGTCATCTATGCAGAAGGTATACCTGTACAGGAAACCGTTGTCTAATAATTTGCAGCGTTTTCGAAGATAATTGTTAACCATTTCAAGATGAATGGTCATTTTGGATTTTGTTGGTCGGTACGTTCGGTTCAATATTTTCTATAGTGAACCTTTGGAGTCGGACATGGACAAAAAAAAGTTTACCCCCCCCCCCCCCCCACCCCAAATTTGATGGTTTCCGTTTCTTGGTACGTAGATTCCAAAAACTCTGCAAAGTCCTTGTCACATGAGTTTATTATTCTGCTGGACATACCTACAGAAATTTTGGCTGTTCATTTATTGTTTCTTTCATGTGCAATAATCACGAAGCTATTTCTTAGGGCTTCCACCAATTTTTGCTCCCACAACGTCGAGTAAGGCCGGCCGCACACTGCAGCAAACAATCATCCTCGAACGGAACATTTTGTTTGAGGCTGGCAGAGAAGTCGGGGAAAGCGTTGAACTAGTGGGGGGGTCCGCAGACTTGGCCCAGCATCTGGTTGCCAAACGTTTTGCTCGCCCGTCATTGTCCGTGTTCGCTTCCTTCTTGTTCGCCCCAACCAAATTATGGTGAATTTAGGTTGATGTAAAATTCACCATGAGAGGTGGAGGTAGTTGGATATAGGATAGGATTGAATTTAAGGCAAAATTGGTGTGTGTGAATTTTAGGTGTGTTTGCGGTTAAGAGCGAACCTCCACCGAGCGTGTGTTGAAAAGGTTGAAGTTAGTTTAGATTTAAATGCATGAGGTGCGTGGAGTTTAGGTGTGTGTGTGTGTGCGGTTAAGGGCGGACCTCCACCGAGCGTGTGGTAAATTTCGTCAGGTTGGTTAAGGGCGAGACCTCCACCATACCTGACTAAATTTATGTGTGTGTTGAATTTAAGTGAGTGTGTGTGCGGTTAAGGGCGGACCTCCACCGAGCGTGTAGTGTATGTCATCCGGATCGGTTAAGGGCGAGACCTCCACCTGATCCTGATGAAATGTGTGTGTGTGAATTTAATGGTAAATTTGTGTAGAAAGTGTGTGCGGTTAAGGGCGGACCTCCACCGAGCGTGTAGTGTGTTTCATCAGGGTTGGTTAAGGGCGAGACCTCCACCTAACTCTGATGAAATGGGTGAGTGTGAATTTACTGTGTGTGTGAATTTACTAGGAGAACATTTGATAAGTGAGTTTTAAGAGAGGAGGTATGAGGAGGAGAGAGAGTAGCCAGCAGCTAGAGGAGACGTAGAATGGCGAAAATGGCTCAGGATCCGGGGTTATATAGACACTGAAGTCCCCACCCTGGTGGTGGGGTTTCAGGTTGAGCCGGATCCTGCGTCGGTTGCCCCACTCTTACCGTTTATTCCCATAGCCTTATTTTAACAGGTTGTTTTTGGTGAGAACTCAGTTCTAGTGAGTTGGAGTTCCGGGAGGGACTCACGACACAAATTAAGTACGATTTCGTCAATTTACCCCTCTATTTTTGCTAATTAATCAATTTCGCTTGATTTATTCGGCTTATTTATCAACTGAGCAGTAGTAGGTAGGGGGATGTCGGGTAATATGGGGAGCGTAACTTCAATTGCCTGCCACAGAGCTTGTGAAGAAGGTTCTCCAATTTTTTCCCCAACGTGACTGCTTGAGTAACCAAGGTTACGAGATATGATTCGTTTGTTATGAAAAAGTATTTTTAATAGGTGTTGATTTGAAAAAATCGATTTCGCCTAACATCCCCATTTTACCCTCCCATGCGTATAATATGGGGAGGTGGGTAGGGTAAAACGGGGAGCGGTAGGGTAATATGGGGTTTCAGGAAAAAATGTAGTTTTTAGACGAAATTATTGCAGGAACATTAGTACCTAGTTTATTTAAAATAAAAGGAACATTGTGAAACTTGCACATAGATTGGTATTACATGAAAATTAGGAACCTCTATCAAACGATTTCTTTGTTTTTTACGATTCCTACAAGTTTTTGTCTTTCAACTGTTAAACAAATAACACAAAGGAAGTCTTCATCCTCTTCTACTCCTGAACACCGTTCATGAACCCCCCCTCTACAAATGTTGCATTTCAACCATCCCCCTTCATCGAACTCCTTGCAGCAGACAATACACTCTTCTTTCAGAGAAGTGTCCTCTAAATTAGAATCACTGCTGCTGACAATGTCCTCAATAGCATTTTTCTTTAATCTTTTTGGACGGGATTTTTCTACAGTTTGTTTCACAAGTTTTTCATCACGTCGATTCTTCTTCACTCTTCCTTTCAACTCATTCTTCTTCATTTTCTCGTGCGGGTCTCTCTGAACAGCCTCCAACTCATTCTTGTAGGGAGAGTTGGTTAGGATTACGCATCGACCCCTCTTGCGTGTTCCCGAAGTTTCGGATCTTCCACCTTCAGGGAGCTTGATGAGGTCTGTAGGTGACACCTGGCTAAACTCGGTTATCTTACGATGAGACGAAGAAGTTCGGCAAAAACCTGAGGTGCCACAACTTGTTGAGGGCTGAGGGTTGAACACTGAAGGTGTAGATTGTGGGGGCGAAATTGATGGCTGAGGCTGACTAGGAATACTTGGAAGCTTAGGAACTGAAGGTGCCATCGCGGGCTCAGGGTAGGAGACGGAAGGTGTCGATTGTGGGGCCGGAATTGATGGGTGAGGCTGACTGGAAAGACTTGGAAGCTCAGGAATTGAATGTGTCATTGCAGGCTGAGGAATGATGTTTGAGGGTTCGTCCGGGAGGAAGGGCGGGACACCCGGTTGTGTCCGTTCAGTGGTTTTTGAGGGCGCAAATTCGGTGTCAGAGAACACATTTCGGTTGAAGGGCCAGATCCCGCACTTACGGAAGCCGTTGATCGCCGTTTCTGGCTTCGCAGCTTTCAGATAGGCATCCCCAAAGAGCGCTGAAATGTGTTTAATTGACACCCCTCTTCCTGGGTTATCCCTCATCCAGTGCCTTACAGCGTCAGAATAGTAAATGCTCAATGGACGCATCAGTGATACGTCCAATGGTTGCAGGCGATGTGAGCAATGGGGTGGGAAACAAAGCAACACCACATTATTCTCTCTGGCAGCCCGAATGAGGTCCAAATTCTTTGTGTGAGTGGTATGGCCATCAAGCAAAAGCAGAACGGGTTTCTCCACTGTTGGTTTGGAAAATTCAACGAAATGACGGAACCATTTGAGAAAAATGTCTGAAGTCATCCAACCACTCTGGTTGAATTCAGCCATACTACCTGGCGGAGCACCGTCCAACAGCACCGGATTGGGCTTCACTCTGGGGAAAACAAACATAGGGGGCATGCAATTTCCCTGGGCATTCATACAAAGTTCAGTTGTCGTCAGGAATCCTCTTTCAGCCGATGTGAGCCCGCCAACTTGACGTTTTCCCTTCATACCCAAGATTTTGGATAGGGTTTTCGGTACGTTGGTGACCCCGTTTTCATCAACATTGAAACTCGGTCTGGCGAAAAGCCGTGCTTATCGTAGAGCCCATCAAGTAGGTCAAAAAAGCTACTTACCGCCGTTTCATTGAAACCCATAGCCCTAGCGAGGGACGTTTGCTCAGGAGTCCTCAGGGAAATTGAAGGATGACGCTTGAGAAAACCATAAATCCAATCTTTGCCAGCCATTTTTTTCTCGATGTTAAATCGATGGGCGATCATATTGTTCTCTGCAAGGTTGAACGCTAGCCGTCGAACATCAGCCATTGTCAGCCCAAACATTCGGCTTTCCATGAGCAGAATGAAATCACGCAGCTCTACTTCTTGAGCTCTAGAGAAGACTGGTTTTACCCCAAGACCTGAGAAAAAAATTTCCTAAATAATATGAAATGATATTATGTAAAAAATACCTAAATTAACTAGGTACCAACCAACTTTTTATTCCAGGAAATTAGGTAGGCAGGCTACATACCTACTTCGTATTTTTATTTTTCTATTTTTCACACATTCATTTTATTTCTAATATTGTTATTTTTTTAACTTTATTTATTCAATTTTTCAAATAAGTAGGTAGTTAGGTAATGAAATAATGATTTTTTTAACGAAAATAATAAAATTTATGCTCACCTCCTTTTTCCGAAGCTTCTCCTGCAGACATTGAGTTGTTCTTAGCCTTGGCCACTCGCCGCTCCAACGTGGTTTGGGGAACTTCATGGGTCCGTGCTGCCACGACGTAACCATATTTTCCATCTAATACAGCATTCACTGCCTCTTCCATGTTATGTGAACACCATAGCTGGCGTTTCTTCTTCTCAGCCATCTAATGATGACAATGAAAATAAAAACAATAATAATCAGGTAGGTATTTGGGTAATATGGGGATATGGCAGGGTAATATGGGGAGGTGGTAGGGTAAATCGGGGACCTCCCCATAATACCCGAAGTTGTACCTCCCCATATTACCCGTCAGCGCCATATTTTTTTGAAACGATGTGGTTGCCATCCACCTGTGATTATATCCAAAAGTTGAGGTGCCCGTAGGTCCTTGAGAAACTCCTCTTTCCAGAAACCTCTCAGTTTCCAGGATTGAAGAATATCGCGGACCACAGTCCAATTAAAAAAACTAACAAATAATTTTGAAAAAGCTGACAATATTTTACTTACCTTTCTGCATCGACTCGTGAAGTTGATCCCCAACAAAAACCAACGCAAAATGCCGTGCTGGGCCAGCTGATTCATGGGTCACCCGCCCAATTCAGCTATCACTACTGGAGTGGAACTTGGCGCCTACTCCCCATTTTACCCGAACCCCCACATTACCCGACTTTCCCCTACCTACCAGTGTATTGCAACTGTATTTTTTGGTTTTGATCCTAACGTAATTAATTATTCTATAGATGGATTGTGACGCGGAAAAATTGATTGCTGCTGTCGAATCACGGCCAGTGATTTTCAATTTTGCCCTGAAGGAGTATAAAAATAGGAATCATGGAAACTCGAAAGTGTTTTTGGAACTCGAAGGGCTTTCTTCCAAGAATGTTTCGTTGTGTTTGCGCAAGTGTGTGGAGAGAATGAAGGCAAGCAGTAATGATTGGTTTGGTTGCAACCATTTTGTTTCGCTTGCAAACGTTTTGTTTGCTACAGTGTGCGGCCGGCTTAGGCTCCTATTTTTGACAAATAATTATCTTTGATCATTGATAGTGCCATTTGATTGTCTTGATTCACCTGTTGATACTACTTCTAGTGGTATTATACAAATTTATGATGATTTCCGATTACTCCCCATGTTTCTTACTCATTAGAAATGAATTTTGGGAGCTGAAACTTCGTTATAACCTCGGTCAAAATCGGCTTCATAAATATTACTGAAGTACAAAAAAAAAACAATTTTTACTCCCATTTTTTACCCATAACTCCCTTGGGTATATTCCGATCGGGCTGCAAAGTTTCGGACAGCCCGAAACATATTGGTTTATGATTCTGTAAATAATACACCTATGTGTTCGCTCAGCAAAAAAATTGTATAACACTTCCTGAACTCAATTTGTTGTTTTACGTTTCAACGTGCGTGGATTCCAAAAATGTCCGTCTGCCGTACGCCGTCCGCCGTATCATCCAGATCTACTTTATTTTCGGTCTAAAAAATTAGTTCTTTCGCACACAGGCTCCATTTGAGCCCTGGTTGTACCGAACTTAGCAGCCCGATCGTAATATACCCAAGAGTGTTATATGGGTGAAAAATGGATTTAAAAATAGCGTTTTTTGGTGTTTTAGTAACATGAGCTTGTGAGGTATTGTTTTCCATTTTTTTTTTTAAGACGAGGAGGCCGAATATGAAGTCTGTTTTGACCAAAGAATGGAAAATCGAGGTAAAGTAAAGTAAAGTAAAGTAAAGTAACAGCCATTTCAGGCTGGGGCTTTTCGTCCGACTGCCCTGCCAGCGTCGCGGACGTGATCAGCTGTCCTCCAATGGAGGATCAGAATTCGATCTGATCATTTCGCTCTTTACTTGGCTACTCATTGCCTCGCCCCCTTGAGTGGAGAGGGGTTCGCCCAACAGCTACATGGGTCATACTTGGACGTGTCACCACGTGTCACGGCGGTCACCCATCCAAGTACTAACCACGCTCGAGGTTTCTTAACTTCGGTGATCTCACGGGAACCGGTCTATTCCACCTGATAAGGCCGTTGGAAAATCGAGGTTCTAACGAAGTTTCAGCCTTAATTTACATTAAATTTTGTTCTAAAATTGTCGTTCTTCCGCACACAGTTTGGGTCCCCATTTGGGAACACATTTGGGTTCTAACTGTTCTCCGAAGCTCGACACCCCAATTCGGAATACATCCATGGGAGTAAGGGGAAAATGGGTGTAAAAATAGGGGTTTTCGAGTTTTTTGAGGTTATAGTGAACTTGAGCTTGTGAGGTATCGTTTTCCATGTTTTTTAGGGTGAGAAGACCGAATGTGAAGTTGATTTGACCAAAGATTGAAGAATTGAGGTTATAACGAAGGTTCAGCTCCCAAAATTCATTTTTTATTAGTCAAAACCTGGAAACCTGTCTGAAATCACCATAAATTTATATAGTAACACTAGAAGTAGGTTCAACATGTGAATCAAGGCAATTAAATGGAACTATCAATGGTCAAAGAAGAAGAAAAAAAAGGAGCCTAATTCGTATTTTTGGGGGCCAAAATTGGTGGAAACCATCAAAAATAGCTATTTCAATTATTGCACAAGAAAAAAACAATAAATGAACAGCAAAAGTTTTGTACATTTGTCCAGTAGAATAGTAAACCCAGTGTGACAAAGACTGCAGCGTTTTTTCTTGGTTACCATGAACCAAAATTAATGAAATATCGTTTGTAGGTTCCATTTGGGGCCTATTTGGTCCGGTATCTCCAATTTTTTGACGTTTTTAAATTGGTCTCGAACTTGGCAAATTTTTGAGACCACTGGGAGCATTGTGTTTCCATCCTTTCTTTCACATTAATACCCTGATATTTGCACCAAAAAACTTCGTCAACATGATCGTCGTGAATGAAACGGTATACATCCAGCCCATACACCATTACTAGGGAACACCTGATTATAATCACGCATGGCTGTATGAATCGAGTTGGTTGTTCCGTGATATTTCGATGACAGGTACTTTGTAACTTGTGACAAACGATATGCTTCATGAATAAAAACAAAAATAATAAATTATCAATTATAGAATTCTTCAATCCACCGCATATTTATGAAACTGTAAATCCCCGGCCGGCTCAAGTATTAGATTTAGGGCTTTCCTGGGGGAATCACAGAAAACTGATCTACGCTGGAGGGCCTATAGAGGAAAATAGTGAACCGCTATGTGATATTTTGCACCGTTTTTTACCTAGGTATTTTTACCTAGAATAGGCCTATCGAATCTTCCAAATTATTTGAAAATTTGGGAATATGTCTCGGCGGCACCATACCTATTATGGGTTTGCACCGGGCCTTCGTAGTTTTCATTTAGAATTCGTGAAGATCTGATGACGTCACTGGGTATCACAGGTGGATTCCCTTCAGTTTTTTTTCCAACTATGGATTTATTCTCGTAGGGTATTTCCCGTGGGAACTTCTTGGTTGAACGTTTTTATTTTCAAACTTTAGTACCTGTGGGCTTCACACGATTCGTTATCCATTCATCATCCATGACTCGGTTGAGACAGGAGTATATAAAAAATTATTATGGTTTCTATAAAGAACTGTTAGTTATCTTGTGTCCCCTTCGCCTTCTTGCGGAAGAATATCAATTTTCCTCTCGTTGAAGAAAACCCTTTAATTAAGGTGAGATCGACGGGGGTTCGAACCCAGCGTTTCCACGGAGGGAGTTGCCATTAGTTCTGCGGACTTGCTCCTTCCGTCTGGCGGTTCCTCCTTCAAAGGTTTGCTCCGCTGGCAAGGAGGTGATCCTCAAACTCGGTTTTCCTGAGGTTCTTAAGTTTTTCTTGTTTCTAGTTTGAGACTCCTTGGGCCGCCATGCCACACCCCGCCTTTCCACAAACCACCGACTCGCAGCCGAGCCACACGAAACTTCCCTCGGATGACTTTCAATGAGATTAGTTTCCGCGCTGATGTCTCCAAGAGAGAACGAGGACGAACATTTCGTGATCCCGCTTCAACAGGTTTCCCACGTTAAGTCAGCTCTCTGTTTCCATTCTTGTTCTTCAAAAGACAGTTCGCGAATTTTCTATAAGAAAAGACACTAAATTGCAATGGGTGTAATATTGATTTTGAAAAAAGTTTTCCATGCGAATCCGTTTAAGCATAAAGTTCATCCAAAATGTTTTTCACTAGGTAGTTTTTGGGGATTAGAAGTCCTTATAAATAGCCAAACCACCAAAAGTGATTAGAACGAGGTTAGAATCGTTGGTGACTCGTTGGGGGTCAGAAATCGCTATCATCAAAAATTTCTAAATGCCATTATTTTGAAGATTTTAATAAAATTAACTACCGTTAGGTAAGATTTTTTTTCGATACAATAAATTATTTTTTGAGTAACATAAACGTTCGAGAGACAACGTTCTTTTTTGATTATCTTGGTTAATGTAGTTAGTGTAAGGGTATTTTTATTGGATACATCAGGTAGGTACTTCGGGAATTCGCTCGTATGGGCATACTGTATGACTTCTATCTACTAGGTAAAATAGGCGGTTACTGTCAGTCAACATGGAAGAATATTGAAGGATTAGGATTGATAGTGACTGAGACCTTATTTCCCCTGAATCCAATGGGTATCCTATGGAAGAAAATAATCTCGAGATAGCCGAAGAGAGACCCTTTGAGATAGTTTTTGTGCAAGACGGAATAAAAAAGAACCTACAAATTGGTTCGTCTCAAAGGGGCCAATAAAATAGCAACAAACTTTGCCCGGAATCCTTACTGATCTACCTTTTTTCGCTATTTGGTATTTCAACGGTGAATTCAGTTTATCGAGTCAGTGGATCCGAATTGGAGGAACTCTGTCAGGAAAAGCTAAAAATCGAACGATCCTTTTACATAATACAATTGATGCGAGAGTATGAGATTCGAGTTCTTGAATTTGATAAGTATCTTGAATTCTCGCAACGCTACCTACTCGTGCTATTCATGAAGAAAGTTAGGATTTCACTTCTGCGGTGTTGGTTAGTCGATTCGAACTGATTACGTAGCAGTTCTAGGCTCAATTCCAATGTACTTGTATATTTTGTTTTTCAATTCTGTGAAATATTAAGTTGGTACCTACCTGTAAAAAAAAAGTATTTGTTGTAAAATTTTGTAGGTAATTGTATTTTTTTAATTGGTACCTAACTAATTACATTACAGTACCATTTTTAATAACAGTCCAAATAAATTGCGATTGAATTACAATGAAATCCAATTCGTAACTGCTATTTAACTATATAGTATCTAGTAATTTTTGTGTTTGGAAGTTACCAAATACATTGGTAGCTTCCAAATTCCAAAAACTACTTCAGCACACTAATAATTCAGCTAGTGCGTAATTGTATTATTATTATTTTGAAGTTAACAAATACCTTGGTGGCACGAATTCCAAGTACTTTACCCGCAAATACTTCAACAGCCACAAAATAAGTATTTTTTCTCTAAAAAGGTCAAAGTTTGAAAATTATTTTGTAGGTAATTTAACAAATTGCCCACAAATGGCAATTGCAGTAATATTAAGAGCAAATGGGAGGAGGTGGTGATTTGACTCCATAAACATTTTGTTCAACAAAAACGGTTTGAGATAAAACGGCGTTCAAATTTGTCTACCAACCACGATGGTATAAGCAGGGTCGTTAATCGAAACTTCGTTCATGTGACCGATCCTTCGATCCTCGTAAGCCCGAATTTCCCTGATAACAATGGCTCTTTTTCCACTGTGCAATCCTTTTTCGAATGTATAGCTAGCTTCTTCTCTACGTGTGTGATTGTAATAACCTGATTCACGAAGCTGCTAGAGTGGTAGGGTGTTTTACTTTCGTCCTATGTTCATTTACCGCCTGTTGGTTTGCGACTGTGACCTGCCTGGGCAGTGCCCATCGTGATGAGAAGAGGGTGCGAGCAACATCAGCAACAACATTGTGGAGGAGGAGTGATCCATCAATTGCTTACGATACGAATGATTGCAACTAGCCCCAGTCGGATTAGACTCACCCAGAGTAGCAAATTTACAATAATATCGCATATCGCATATTTTTTAATAAGGCTTATTAGGACGTCGTTTACCATGTTTTTTTTTTAACTTTTTTATTTTTTATTCAGACTGCATCGAGTTATCAAAATCACAATTTTTTTTTTAATCAAAACACCCACAAATGATTTTTTGACATAATTTTTCTGCACGACGTGCCACTCTTGTCTCAACAAGTGCCCGGAGGTCATGGTGAGCTCTGGCAGATAACCATTAATTTAAATTCTCAATTTCCCAAACTATTCATTCGAAAATTCGCTCCTTAAGCCATGCTGAATTACTGCTGGCGGCGGTTCAAATTTGCATCCATTCATTGTAGCTATGAAATTCTTGACCAATCGCTTGAATATCCCTGAGTTGCTGTCTACTCATCTTAGAATTACATAGGATCGATGACAGACACCGGAGTACTCGAACTCGGTGGTTTGAATTCTGGCCTGTAATTATAATAAGTAGGACCTAGAAAAATTCGACTCTGAGCTTGAATACGTCAACTGGCTAGGATTAGCCAACTGAAGTAGAATTCGCGGGGTGAACTCAAATTTTCCAAAAGATTACGATTCACAAATTAACTAGGAAACACCATCTGATCTTGAATTAGTCACTAAAACTATTGGCTAAGATTTGCTAACTGAACCCAGCTTGGCTAAATGGTATGGGTTTTACAGAAACCGGCTTCTCTTATCTCGATGAATAATGCCCGCTTTGTGATTCGGTGGTAATGTTGGTCATGGCGATTTAGAAACCTGCGTCGAGAAAATGCTGTGTAAATGACAACGGTGGACCGGGGCTCGGTATTCAGGCTACCGCTGAGTGATGAGGCGAACGAGACGGGTCTGGAACTCTGCGAGCTGAATGAGGGAGGAGGGTCGTTGATGGGCTCCGATAAAGACGATCCGCCAACGAACCACATAATTCAAACTGCTCGTGATACGCCAGGGGATTGAGAGTCGAGGGATAAAATCCTTCGGAAAATCTTCCTCCCACTGTCCCACATATTTGTATTCCCCCTTCCACCACGACTCCACCTTTCTGGCATTTCTCGCCCACACATGAATAATATGCTAGTTCGCTTCACCGATAGCCCCTCCTCCCCCGGACATACTGAGTGGTCCCTTCCGTTTTTTCAACAAATTTTTTTGAAGAGAAAATACTGCAATGGGGCCGAACCATTATAAATAATTAACTCTATAAGTATTTAGATATAATATATTAACCAATATGGTATAGGACCGTCGAAAATTCTGTTTCATTAGAGAGAAAAAAAAATGCTGCAAATTATTACACAGCGGTTTATCATTTATCTTTATAGATGCCCCTTCTACGTAGGTCACTGTGTTCTGTGGTCAGTACCCTCGAGCTTCTCCCAGGAAAGCCCTGAACTGGAGCCGGCCCGGGAATTACTGTTTCATAAAAATGCGCGGGATTCAATAATTCAATCGTTAATTATTTATTGTTATTCATGAAGCATAACTTTTGTTCAAGTTACAAAAGTACCTATCAATAAAATCCAAAAAAGCCATCATTTTTCAAATTAAATAATATCACAGAACAAACAACTCGACTTCATACAGCCATCCGTAATTGTAATCAGGTGATCTCTAGCAATGATATCTGGGCTGGATTCATACCGTTTCATTCACGATCATGTTGACGAGCTTTTCGTTGAAAACGAACGGCTGGTCTTGCAATGCTCCGGGTGGTAGTAAAAATGCTTTAGTTCAAGATCAATTTAAAAATATTTAAAAAACCATACTTACCCTTCTATTGATAGTTTTCGAGCTACGGCGCTGTGGAAATGCCAAACCCTATTTTTCACCCCTTAGAGATGACTGACAGTAACGCCGAGCTTCGCGGACCGACTAGACCCCAAACGGGACCTACAAACCAAATTTCATTTATTTTGGTTCATGGTAACTGTCGTGGTATCCTCCCAGAACCACAACACCTGTAAATAGTAAACTTAAGTTCTCGCAAATAAACCGTACGAGTGGGGGACAGAAGCCGCAGGAGCCGGTGCACAACCTGGAACCCCACCATCCTCTTCCAGCAAGAGGATGGAAGGAGAAGGCCTCCGGGTCTATAAAACGCCGGCTCCTGACCCTTCAAGCTCATTCTACGCTCTCCTTAAGTCGCCGACTTATCTCTCTCTCTCCTCACCTCCTCTCTCTCTCCTCATCCAAAAAGAACCAGATCTTGGTGGAGGTCCGCCCTTAACCAGCCTGGCAAATTCTCCCAAAAGTTCTCGGAGGTCGGTGGACGTCCACCCTTAACCGCATCCGAGCAAAACTATCCAAAAAGACCCGGATCATGGTGTAGGTACGCCCTTAACCAAATTCCGGCACATCCCTGTCGGGGGACGGTGGAGGTCCGCCCTTAAACGCATCCGAGCCACATCCAAAAAGATCCGGATCATGGTGGAGGTTCGCCCTTAACCAAATTCCCCCCTCGACTGCTCGTGGTGAATTTACCGCCAATTTAAATTCATCACAGTAACTAAGAAAAGTGCGAAGTACGGTGTACGGCGGAAACTCGATTGTTTAAAACCATCCGTGATTTGAATCAGCTGCTACTACCCATTGATATCTGGGTTGGAGGTGTACCGTAGGATTCACGCTCACGTTCATGTTGGTGATGTTTTTTCCTGTCAAAGTGCAATCCGTTATTGTGGATGAAAGGGTACAATACTCCACACAGTCTCTATATCCCCCTTACATCAAAATCTATTCCGGTTCCCGAAAAAGGTTTCAATCCTGCAGCATGACCATATGACTGAATTTACTATGTTGGTGATCAACACGCCACGAATACCTAATTTCGCGAAAAAAACATGGTGCAAAACTAGGTCAAACTCAAGCTTGTTACTGCTTGCGGGGGGGGGGATAAGTTTTTAAAAGTCGCTGAAATCGAAAGTTGTTCAATTCGCCAAAATTGTGGCATGGACGAAAGTTGAATCAATTCTGTTAAAATAACAAAAATATGGGTGAGTGGCCATGGTTGTGTGAAACAGGTACACAGAGGTGTCCGCAAATGTCGGGGCTTGTAAAGGAAATATTATTTCAACCTCAGCTCTCATTAGCAGTAAAGTAACTGAAGCTTTTTCAACAGTTTGTCGGCAACACCGCCTACTCGTCGGCCAGCGCCGCTCGTTACTCTAACAAGCCCCCCCCCCCCCCCCCCACACCGTTCTCCGGGCACACGCTTACACCTCTGAATGTATTTTCCCCATTATCAGCTGAGTTGGTGAAATTACATTATTTTCGCACCGAGCTACCTGTCTTCTTGATGAACCTTCTGAGATTAGGTACACATTGAATCAAGTTGGTTGTTTCTCTTTGACTGAACTTACGATGTCCACTTTTGGCCAGATTTCATAACAAGTTATGTTTGCGATTTCATAATAAATTATGTTAGTGATTTTTGTGTACTTCGAAAAGTCGCTCATGACTGGAAGAAAATGTCGCATGTCCGTTATAGTTAACAAAAAAAAAACTACAGGATAAAAATAGAATAGTCTATTTCCACGTAAACTAACAAACTGTAGACCGGTTTCGGTTGTTAAACCATCATCAGTACACACGGTTTAACAACCGAAACCGGTCTGCAGTTTGTTAGTTTACGTGGAAATAGACTATTCTATTTTTATCCTGTAGTTTTTGCTATGGATTTCCACTACTCCGCCGCAAGTTATTTAAGTTATATCCGTTATAGTTTATTGGAATCATCAGTAAGATAATCAACATAATATTGTAATAAATGAACGATATAAAAGATGAATAATAAACGTGTGATGAATATAAATAAAAGTATATTGTACGTATATACCTATGTAGTACGTAGTACCTATCTAGTTACCTGATGTTAGCCTCACACCAATCAAATTTATGTCGACAATATAGAAAACCTACCGACCGCTTGACTACCTGCTTATTTTCTCCCCCCCCCCCCCCCCCATTTTTTTTTCGTTTCCTGTGCACCAATCAGAAGTCTCCTAAACCTAATCTGAGGTTTTATCGCATCAGAGCCAGGACTCATCGAATAATTGTGGAATTTCTAGCACTGAGTGATTATTCAACATAGTCCCCAATCAAATCCCGTTGCGTCTACTTGAGCAGACACCTCCAGAGCTCCCTTCCCACGTCTCCTTTTCCATAAACACCTCAGGCTCACCACTATCAGGTCGTTAAACGACTTAATGACCTTCTCGTCTCGTCCCGTTCCAGCCGTAGGGGAGTGACGTCACCAGAAACCCTAATGGCGCCTGTTCACCCGTGTAAATTAATTTGTAGCTGGCCGCGAGCCCCCCAGAGTGCCGTTCCAAACTCGCTGTTCTTCATTATTCATTAGATCTGACTGCTCCGGGAACAGACCCCACCTCGCCCGGCTCGTCTGTTCCTTCGATTTCGCCCCTTCCATAGATTGTTATTCAGAGGGCTAGACACCCCCCCCCCCCCTCCTCCTCCTCCTCCTTCAGGATTCCTCGTCGCCAAAAACGCTAAGTTCTGTTCGTCTGATGTTTTACCTCACAATCATTCTTCCCCCATTTCCTTTTCCCTCGACCGATTTTATCCCCCCCCCCCTCCCGTACTCTCTCATCGCAATCTCTTCTAGTGCAATTCAATAAACTCTTAACGAATTCAGATGAGAAAAAAGACTGAGAAAAAGTAAATTGGATGTCAGAGAGGAATAAATTCGGAAGAGTTAGCAAATAATTGGGCAGCTGAAAAATTGATTGGAGTCTCACGGGTTTTATAATCGAAGGCCGTTGTTTAAAAGAAAACCATATTTTTCAATAAACCGAAGGTACTCGACGAAAAACATGAAATCATCGAGAGTGTGAATTTCATCTCTTCCTTCATTTTCTCGAGATAGCCTTTAGGCTGGACGTCCACTGGAAGCGATTTCGCGCGAAAAGTCGTTCGCGCGAATTCGCGTGTGTTCGTCAGTCCCCGATTTCGCGCGTTAGAAGTCCGTCCAGTGCACGCAAAATCGGGCCAACTCCGGCTGAATTTCACTTCAGTTTTGTGATGTAGTTTATGAATAATTCTTTGTGGTTGACGTTCGTACTGTGCAATGCCACTGGCAGAGGGCTTAGTCAACTCTGTGCATTGGAATTTTTGCTCAGAAGAAGACGTGAAATTAGTAAAAGCATGAGGGAACCTGTTTCATTAATTTAGAATCCGATTTCTTCCCACAATTGTTGCTGGATGTTCCTCATGTGACATTAGGAAAGCTTTTGATCCCATATTGGAGGGTTTTCGCGCACAAGAATAATCAATTTTCCGATGTCCATCCTTGTTTTCGCCCAGTGGACGGGATTCCGCCAGAATCCCTGTGTTTGAACTTGGGCGAACTGTTCGCGCGAATTCACGCCTTTTCGCGCTACCTCTCTTCGCGCGAAACCACTTCCAGTGGACGTCCACCCTTAGCGAATTTCCGAAAAAATGCGCTATTGCAATGGTTGCAACATTTTTGATAATTGTGTACATGATTCTTTGAAAGATCTTTTCGATTGTTTTCCGTTTCAGATCATTTTAAATCGAATCCTAGATTTTGGCTGATAATATATATAGATACGTTGAAAAACAAGAAAGTGTTCGAAGTCTAGTTATGAAAGAAACCTAACAGCTCTGTCAAATTAATCTAATCTAATGAAATAATTGAGAGTTCTGACAATTGGTCAAAAATTATTGTTCCTTTATACGTACAATGAATACACCATACTCGAAGTCCTGGAGGGCGGTGGTCGAGGGGGGGGGGGGGGGGCAGTTCAGGTGTGACTTTTACTAGTTTTTTGGTTTATTATTCTGTGAATAATACACCTATGTATTCGCTCAGCAAAAAAATTTTATAACATCCCCTCAAACTTTTTTCTTTTCCGTTTCAAGGTGCCTAGATTCCAAAAATGCAATGTCCGTCCGCCGTCCGCCGTACGCCGTATGCCGCATCACGTGTACAGGCTTCATTCTCGGTCTAAAAAAGTCGTTCTTTCGCACACATGCTCCATTTGGGCCCTAGTTGTGTCCCGAAACTTTTCAGCCCGATCGGAATATACCCAGGGGGGTTATGAGTGAAAATGTGTGTAAAAATAGGTACTTTTTGCGTTTTAGCAACATGTTGGTAACATGAGCTTCTGAGATATCGTTTTCCCTGTTTTTGGGGACGAGAAGACCGAATATGAATTCGATTTTGACCAAGGAGTGGAAAATTGAGGTTGTACCAGATGTTCAGCTCCCAAAATGGATTTTTTATGAGTGAAAAACCTGGGAAATCGTCTGAAATCACCATCAGTTTGTATAATAACACTGGAAAAAGTGTACACGTGGATCAAGACGATTAAATGGCACTACCAATGATCAAAGATAGTTAAAAATAAATTAAAAAAAAGAGCGTACCTAATTTGTGTGGGCCAAAATTAATGAAATTAATGGAAACCGTCAGAAATAGCTATTTCGATTATTACGCATGAAAGAAACAATAAACAGCCATAATTTAAACATTTGTGTAGGTTTGTCCAATAGAATAATAAATCCATGTGACAAGGACTTTACAGCGTTTTTGCTTATAGCTCCGTAACTATCGATCCTACAGAAACTTTGTCTGTATAAAAAATTGAAGCAGATACAATTTCCTAAAAACAAGCCCCATTCAATTTTTGTTTTTTCTCGTGGGAGTGATACTTTTAAATTACAGAGCAGAAAAAACGAAGGTCAATTTAAAAAGGTTGCAAATTATTACACAACTGTTCAATTTTCCCGGTGTAGACACCCTTTCCGCTTAGTCACGGAATTCCTATTGGCGTCAGACCCAGAATTAGAAGGATCATGCTTTGCGGTGGATACCTTCGCACGCACGCATACACACAGACGCGACAAAAAATGCTGCTCGAACTTCTCACTCGCATGTTGCATTTTAGACATCAAGGAAAAAATTTGATTCCATGTCTTTCGGTCTGTCTGTACCTACTCAATTACTTGTAACTGTCAAAGGTATACGTTTCGTATCGAAACAACAATAAAAAAGCTGCAAAGTCCTTGTCACATGGGTTTATTATTCTATTATTTTATTGGTCTACAGAAATGCTGGCTGTTTATTTATAGTTTCTTTCATGTAAAATAATTGAAATATCTATTTCTGGTGGTTTCCACAAATTTTGGCCCCCAAAACTTGAATTAGGTACTACGCTCCTTTTTTTTCAAATTACCTTTATTGATTGTACCATTTAATCGTCTTGATCCACGTGTTGACACTTTTTCTAGTGTTATTATACCAACAAAACCTAGCAACATGAAGGCTGCCCAGACTAGGAGACCCTCGGTGTCTTATGCAAGTGTTGTAGCAGGGAAACGACAGGAAGCGGAGGGTACTTCTAATAAGACACCAACTGTAGAGGGAACTCTTGGGAAACTAATCAAATTCATGGAAAGGCAAAATGCCACAAATAATGCTATGTTGGCGCGAATGGAAAAGATAGAAAAAAGCTTATCTAAACAGCGTTAACCTACACACGTTATGGAACATCAAACCTTCCGTATTGCAACCTGGAATGCCAATGGACTCATGAATCATGTCCCTGAACTTGAAGCATTCCTTGACACGAACAAAATTGACATATGTCTAATATCAGAAACTCATTTCACGAAGCAAACGTACTTACGAATCAAGGGATACTCTCTATACCACGCATTACACCCTAATAATAAAGCTAGGGGCGGTTCAGCAGTGATAATAAAATGTTCAATCAAACATCATGAAAACTTTAAGATAGAACAGGAAACAATGCAAGTTGTCTCAGTTAATATCCAATTTAAAGGAAAAGATTGTAACATTTCATCCATTTACAGTCCACCAAAACATATTTTGAAGAAAGCTGATTACACAAATCTCTTCACCCAGCTAGGAGCCAGTTTTATCGTTGGGGGTGATTTTAATGCAAAACACACCTTCTGGGGATCGAGGCTCACTACAACAAAAGGTCGCGAGCTTTATTCTGCCGGCCATGAGTACCACTGCGAATTCATTTCCTCTGGTAAGCCAACATACTGGCCAACAGATGTGAACAAACAACCCGATATAATCGACTTCTTCATTCTTAAGGGTATCTCTAGTAACTATGCTCAAGTTAACGAAAGTAATGACCTATCAGGAGATCACTCAGCCATTATCCTAACGCTAAGTGGTAGTGCCATAAAAATAGAACAAGCGCCCCGACTTGTCAACAAAAATACCCAATGGGATGAATTCAGGGCACATATCTCTACACGCATAAGGTTGGAAACGCCACTGAGGACAACAGATCAACTAGATAGAGAAGTGGAGGAGTTCACTGATCTAATACAAGAAGCAGCGTGGTGCTCTACACATGCAACTGATAGAATCTCTCAACCTAGTAGTAACATCTACCCTGTAGTGGTACGGGAACTACTAAGGAAAAAGCGCAAGGCAAGAAAAAGATGGCACATCTCTCGATTTCCTGGAGACAAGGCTGAACTAAATCGACTTACCAAGAAATTAAGTTCTGTAATCAAAGAAATAGAACAAGAAACACTTGCTAGAAATACCTATTCTAAATCTGTCTGCGGAACAATCCACAGATTACTCTTTATACAGAGCAGCTAAAGGACTGAGAAAACCTAAAATACCGATCTCTCCTATACGAACGAACTGTGGCAAATGGGCCAAAAGTGCAAAAGAGAAAGCAATATTATTTGCGAATCACCTCTCCCAAACATTCTCTCCTTTACCGCAGCAATCGAGTGAAGAATACCTTGCTCATAGTACTAGGGCGGACACCATAGCTATCAAACCTGTAAAGCTTCAGGAACTTACTGAATGCGTTAAACATGAACTGAAAACAAAAAACGCTGCAAATCCCTGCACAACGGTTTATTATTTTGTATAGAATACCCTTCTGTTACAGATCACAGCTCTATGTATAGATAACCCGTCTATATAATATGATATGTACTATTCTACACATATTATGTAGATCGCAGACCCTCCGTAGGTTAGTACCTAACCCCGTACTCGTTACTAGGTACCTACCTAAATCACGAGTTAAATGTTGCTAAAATAACTCTGCCGATGACAAACAGTACCTAACAAAAAGAAACACACATAATGAAGTTCTGAAAAGAAATTGTTAATGAGGAGTGAAAAAAGTTGCAAAAGTACCTACCAACAAACTCCAGCCCCTTCTACGTAGATGGTATAATGAACCGTTGTGTAATAATTTACCGTTGAGTAATGATTTACCGTAGTAATAATTTACCCATCAATAATACTTCAACGTTTGTTCAAGTTTCACTACCTACCAACAAACTCCAATAGAGCCATCATTTTTCAAATTAAATAATATCACAGAACAACCAACTCGACTTCATACTCCGCCAATATAATCAGGTGATCCCTACCAATGATTGGCCGTATTCACAAATTCCTATTGTGGGCGCGTCTCTGGTTACGAGATTTGGTTTGAATTGTATACAATTTCATTCACACTGGAGTCGAAAATGCCTGTCGGTGCAAACTTCGGGGCCTTACTGTGAACGAACGGCTGGACGTACGATGCTCCGGATGGTCTTAAAAAACTCGCAAGTTCAAGAACTATTTAAAACCGTAAAAATATTTACGTAAAAAAAATGGTATAGGCGTTTTGAAAATTTCAACCCCTATTTTGAACCCCTTAGAGATGACTCACAGTAACGTCGAGCTTCGAGGACCAACTAGACGCCGAACGGAACCTATAACCCGAATTTCATCAATTTTTCTTCATGGTAACTAAGAAAAGTGGCCCGTACGGCGTACGGCGTACGGCGTACGGCGGACAGACAGAAATATTTTTATTGCAGTTTTGGATTCTACATACCTTGAAACGTAAACCATCAAATTTTGAGGGGGGGTAAGAATTTTTTTTTTCATGCTCGATTCCAATGGTTCATTATTGAAAATAATAAACCAAAAAGCACCAGGTTACGATCTTATTACTGGTCAAGTTATCAAAGAATAATTACCGGAAATAGGCCTTCGGAAGCTTTTATATTTGATAAATGCTGCTTTTCGGCTGAAACATGTCCCACTTCCCTGGAAGATTGCTGAGGTCATCTTGGTACTGAAACCAGGTAAATAGCCAACAGATGTCAAGTCGTACAGACCTATCTCCCTACTTCCAGTTCTCTCAAAACTGTTTGAGAAGCTCCTCAAGAAGAGACTCATTGGGATTATAGAAGACAGGAACCTTATCCCTCCTCATCAGTTTGGTTTCAGAGCAAAACATTCCACCATTGAACAAGTTCATAGGATAACGGATAAGATTGAGAGAGCGTTAGAGAACAAAAAAGTATGCAGCGCGGTTTTTCTTGATGTGTCACAAGCTTTTGATAAGGTTTGGCACGAAGGGCTGATTAATAAATTACAAGGATTGCTCCCACAGCAATACTGTCAATTACTTGAATCCTACCTTGATAACAGATACTTCAGAGTAAAAATAGAAGATGAATATTCTCAACTGGAAAAAATTGAAGGAGGGGTTCCACAGGGGAGCGTCCTGGGACCTCTGCTTTATTTAATGTACACATGTGACGTCCCAGTCACTAATGGTACATGCATAGCTACCTTCGCGGATGACACAGCAATCTTAGCCGTTGCAGATTCGGTAGAAGATTCGACAAAAAAACTTCAGGAAGCTACAATTGCAGTTGATAAATGGACGAAGAAATGGAGACTAAAACTGAATGAAACAAAATCAACACATGTCAACTTCACGTACAAAACCATAATAAATATTCCATTGGAGATCAATCACAACACCATTCCGTATGCTAACTCAGCAAAATATCTAGGGATGACTCTAGATGCGAAGCTTAAGTGGAAAGAGCATGTCAAGAAGAAACAGAAAGAGCTCTCAATTAAATACAGAAAATTATATTGGCTGATGGGCCGATACTCTCAACTCAGCACCCACAATAAAGTACTGTTATATAAGACAGTATTGTTGCCGATTTTGTCCTATGGAATTCAGCTATGGGGCTGTACAGCCAAAACAAGTGTAAAAATAATTCAAACATTTCAGAATAAAGTGCTCAGAAGCATTGTAAATGCTCCCTGGTACATTAGAAACGACGACCTCCACAGAGACTTACGCATGGAGAGCGTCATAGATGTCGTTAAAAAAACAGCACGACGTCACGAGAACCGACTTCACGTGCAATCAAATATAGAAGCTCTTCAGCTACTGGACAATTCGCAACAAGTTCGGCGTCTGAAAAGAACCAAACCCCTGGATCTCGGATGCTGACGTTGTAACGTAAAAAATTAGTGTGGTGCCTGCTTGTGAACATTCACCATAAAAACAATGCGTAAAGATAGTTGAAGTAAATAACTAGATAGTTACTTGTAAAACTACATTGTGTAACTAGTTGTTATATAAAAATAAACGCTTAGAAGAAAAAAAAATTTAATCGTCTTGATCCACGTGTTGACACTTTTGGTTTATTATTCTGTGAATAATACACCTATGTATTCGCTCAGCAAAAAAATTTTATAACACCCCCTCAAACTTTTTTCTTTTCCGTTTCAAGGTGCGTAGATTCCAAAAATGCAATGTCCGTCCGCCGTACGCCGTACGCCGTCCGCCGTACGCCGTATCACGTGTACAGGCTTCATTTTAGATCTAAAAAAGTCGTTCTTTCGCACACATGCTCCATTTGGGCCCTAGTTGTGTCCCGAAACTTTTCAGCCTGATCGGAATATACCCAGGGGTGTTATGAGTGAAAATGTGTGTAAAAATAGGTACTTTTTGCGTTTTAGCAACATGTTAGTAAAATGAGCTTTTGAGGTATCGTTTTCCATGTTTTTGGGGACGAGAATACCGAATATGAAGTCGATTTTGGCCAAAGACGCGGAAATTGAGGTTCTACCAAATGTTCAGCTCCCATAATTGATTTTTCGTGAGTCAAAAACCTGGAAAACTGTCTGAAATCACCATCAATGTGTATACTAACATTAGAAAAAGTGTAAACAGCTGAATCAAGACCATTAAATCGCACTACCAATGATCAAAGATGATCTGGGGGGAAAAAAAGTGTACCTATTTCATGTTTTGGGGGCCAAAATTGGTGGAAATCATCAGGAATAGCTATTTCAATCATTCCACATGAAATAAACTATAAATTTAACTGCCAACAAGAATCTCTGGAACTCCAATAGAATAATAAACCCATGTGACAAGGACTTTGCAGCGTTTTTCTAGTGTTATTATACCAATTGATGGTGATTTCAGACGATTTCGCAGGTTTTTGACTCATAAAAAATCAATTTTGAGAGCTGAAATCTGGTACAACCTCAATTATCCACTCCTTGGTCAAAATCGACTTCATATTCGGTCTTCTCGTCCCCAAAAAATGGAAAACGATACCTCAAAAGCTCATTTTACTACTATGTTACTGAAACACAAAAAGTACCTATTTTTATACACATTTTCGCTCATAACTCCCCTGGATATATTCCGATCGGGCTGAAAAGTTTCGGGACACAACTAGGGCCCAAATGGAGCATGTGTGCGAAAGAACGATTTTTTTAGACCGAAAATGAAGCCTGTATACGTGATACGGCGTACGGCGGACGGCGGACGGACATTGCATTTTTGGAATCTACGCACCTTGAAACGGAAAAGAAAAACGCTGCAAATCCCTGCACAACGGTTTATTATTTTGTATAGAATACCCTTCCGTTACAGATCACAGCTCTATGTATAGATAACCCGTCTATATAATATGATATGTACTATTCTATACATATTATGTAGATCGCAGACCCTCCGTAGGTTAGTACCTAACCCCGTACACGTTACTAGGTACCTACCTAAATCACGAGTTAAATGTTGCTAAAATAATTCTGCCGATGACAAACAGTACCTAACAAAAAGAAACACACATAATGAAGTTCTGAAAAGAAATTGTTGATGAGGAGTGAAAAAAGTTGCGAAAGTACCTACCAACAAACTCCAGCCCCTTCTACGTAGATGGTATAATGAACCGTTGTGTAATAATTTACCGTTGAGTAATGATTTACCGTAGTAATAATTTACCCATCAATAATACTTCAACGTTTGTTCAAGTTTCACTACCTACCAACAAACTCCAAAAGAGCCATCATTTTTCAAATGAAATAATATCACAGAACAACCAACTCGACTTCATACTCCGCCAATATAATCAGGTGATCCCTAGCAATGATTTCATCTCCTCCAAATTTCCTATTGTGGGCGCGTCTCTGGTTACGAGATTTGGTTTGAATAATTGTATACAATTTCATTCACACTGGAGTCGAAAATGCCTGTCGGTGCAAACTTCGGGGCCTTAAGCTAGGTTCACATGAGACGCAATTCCGGACGGTAGCCCGGCACGGCTATGCGTTCTGCAATGCTATTGGCCAACGCAAAATGGATTATTTCAACGCAGTGCCTTGGATACTATATCAAAATCTCCAGATATTTTCCGCTGTCGGATGTGTTGCCGGATCTGCGCGGAGGTTACTGCGCACACCTCTCTTGTTTGGTTGTTCAGCCATATTGAAATTCGACATTTATGTGGTTGATATTGCGGTTTCGAGTACGAGCAATTGTTTGTTTTTTGCGATTGCATTTTGTTATGACTGCGCTGCCATGTAACGCCTCTGCGGCAAAAATTCCGGCAAATGCGTTGCCGTGCCGGATTGCCGTCCGGAATTGCGTCTCCATGTGAACCTAGCTTTACTGTGAACGAACGGCTGGACGTACGACGCTCCGGATGGTCTTAAAAAACTTTTTTTTTTCTTTTTTTTACGATGGAAACAGTGGGGAAATCTTGAAAAAGACTTGCGCTTTGGAGGGTCCGCACTCCGCAGCCGTGTGAGGTTTCACTCACTAAAAACCCACTAACCCTGATCCTCTTGACCTAATCCACCCCGGAATCACTTGTTCAGCATTACTTCGGAGTGGGGTCGATCACTGGGCGGAGTCACGCCCTCTTCTGATCTCTTCTTGCAGTCTCCAGTTTATTGCTCACCTGAGGATCGGGTCCTCCAGCTTTTATGCCTTGAGGATTCGGACTATGTAGGACACGATTCTCTCCCAGGTTTCCTGCCTGGAGATCATCTTCCCGATCACATTAGTTGGCGTGATTTCGCCCTCCTGTTCTTCTAGGATCCCCTTTTCCCTGCTCCATCTGGAGCAGTGGAAAAACGTGTGTTCGGCGTCGTCGCTTGGTGCATTACAGTACCAGCACGTTGTGGTGTCTGCTAGCGCCCTTCTGTGCAGATAGGACCGGAAGTATCCATGGCCCGACAGGAACATAGTGATGTAGAAATCCACTTCTCCGTGCCTCCTGTCAAGCCATGGGCGCAACTGTGGAATAAGTACGCGGGTCCATGCCCCCCTGTCATCAGTTTCCCACTCATTTTGCCACTGCTGCAATGTTATCTCTCTCTCCTCTTTCTTGATAAGGGATCTTGACTCCTGTGCGGATCGCTGGAGGTAGATACGCTTCCTCTCCATTGCTAGGAGGTCGATTGGGATGGTGGCAGCAATTATCCCAACGGCAGGGAAGGAGACGGTACGGTAAGCACTTGCTATTCGTAGGGCTCCTCTCCTCTGCACTGACCGAAGGTGGTCTCGGTACTTTTTAACTTGTAGGGCCTCAGCCCACACCTCCACTCCATATAACATGATTGCTTCGGCTATGGTCATGAGCATCTTCCTTTTCTTGGGCGATGGTCCACCGATGTTTGCCATTAGTCTGCTCAGGTTTGCTGTCACTGCCGCTGCTCTTTCTCCTGCTCGCTTGATGTGCTCCCAGAAGGTCAGCCTGCAGTCGAGGGTCACTCCCAGGTAACGCACCGAATGAGATGAATCAATGGTTTCGTCCTCCACCTGAAATTGGGTGACACGGTTGATGTGCCTCTTAGTCAGTAGCACTATTTCGGTTTTGTGTACTGCAAGCTGCAACCCATGCTCCTCCATCCAAGGCATGACTCGCCTCATTGATTGGTTGAGCTTCCACTGGAGGCCCTCCAGAGTATGGTCTTTTATCACCACCGCTACATCATCAGCATAGCCCACCAGGAACACATCCTCTGGCATGTCCAGCAGGAGGATCCCATCGTAGCTCACATTCCACAGATCAGGCCCCAATATAGACCCCTGAGCCGCCCCACTGGTGATCTTCTTTCTGCACACCTTCCCCTCGGACTCATACACTAAGCTGCGGTTCTTTAGGTAGTCACATATGACGGCCAGTAGGTAAGATGGAAGCCCAAAGCGCCTCTGGAGGGTGTTGATGATATCCACCCATCTCACAGAATTGAAGGCGTTCTTCACATCTAGGGTCACTACCATGCACATCTGTCTTGTACGATGGTTTCCATGCTCGGTATCCCATGCAGCTGATACCACCTCCCGTATAGCGCTCAGGGTTGATCTTCCCTTCACAAAGCCGTACTGCCTGCTGGCAAGACCCCCTGCAAGGGCGATAGCTTCCATGATTCTGGGCTTGAGGAGCTTCTCAAATAGTTTTCCCGCAGCATCCAGCAGGCATAGTGGTCTGTAAGCTGAGACAGAGGATGGATCTCCTTTTCCCTTATCAAGCAGGACCAAGCGGGCGACTTTCCACTGGGAAGGGAACACTCCGTCCACGAGGCATCTGTTGTACATTCGGAGCAGCATATCCGGTTCTGTTCTGGTCACAAGTTTCAGGATCTCTGCAGGGATTCTGTCTGGCCCTGGCGCCTTCTTATTTTTAAAAGATGATACCGCTCTGGTCAGGTCATCCTTAGTAAATAATGGGATCTCTTGCCCTGTAGGACAGCTATATGGAGGGTCTCCGTCTCGTTCAGGGTGATTAGGAAAGAGGCCATCCACTATTCGGTCCTTGAAAGCTGCATCCAGGTTGCCCCCCCCGACATGCCCTTCAGCTTTTTGGTCACAATCCTGTATCCCAGGCCCCAGGGGTTTTCTTCTATTTCTTCGGTGAGTTCCTTCCACTTGGCAGCTTTACTTCTGGCTATAGCTTGCCTTAATCTTTTTTTAGCTGCCTTGAAGTCAGCAGTCCTGGTAGTAAAGTTCGGGGAGTCCCTGGCTGTCCTTTGAGCCCTACGTCTTAGTCTGAGGCATGTTCTTCGGAGATCTGCAATTTCGTTGTTCCACCAATACGCAGGTCGCCTTTGGTCCTTTCCTTTCACAGGCATAGCTGCGTTGCAGGCCTGCCGTATAAGGTTCATGGTGGCCTTGATCAGGTCTTCTGCTGTAGGGTATGTGGTAGCCTGAAGGGAACCCTTTTCAATGGTGATTATGGTGGAGAATAATCCCTCATCTATCTTTTCCACGTTCCACTGAGCTGTCTTACGATTTGGGTGCCCTGGTGGAGCTAGGGTGTTGTGGTCTACAATTGCGTACTCAATGTACTGGTGGTTGCTTGCTGTGTACCTTTCCGAAACGCGCCAGTCTTTAACTTGGCCTCCCAGTCTCTCTGTTGCAAAGGTTATGTCTGGGATGGTACCTCTACAACCGGGCCTCCTGAATGTGGACACATTACCTCTGTTGAGAATGATCATGTTCAGTCGAGCCACCATTTCACCAATGGCATTGCCCCTACTATCTGTGTGATCCATCCCCCACTCCACAGACTTCGCGTTGAGATCACCAGCTACGAGTACATCACCAGATAACCTGCTAATCGTGTCCTCCAGGACCTGCAGCTTTCTTTCAAACTCTGCAGCTCGGTCGTTTGGGGAGAAGTAGCAGCTGATATATGTGGTGCCCCCTGCCTTCACCCACACAAATCCTTCCCCCACCCCATGTTCCGTGACTGCCAGCTTTTGAGGGTTTGTTACCCAAATTGCTGCTGTACCGAGGGTATCTGAGAACCATTGCTGGCCGTCTCTCCGACGGTACTGTTCACAGAGAAGAGCTATGTCTGCTGGTCTTTCAAATAGTATCTGTTCTAGTAGAGCGTGGGCCACTCTGCTCCTGTTCATGTTTCCCTGCAGGATGTGTATCATCCCTTCTTTTTGGCAGCCTCCAGTGCCCGCTTGAAGGCAGTGCACCCTTTTTTGCCAAGGGAATGGTCAGATGGCTCCCCAAGGTCTTCACAGAGGACGCATTTTGCAGGCTAGCTGCAGTTTGAGGCTCTGTGGTCACGCTCCCCGCACTTGAAGCAGGCATTTGCTCTGTCCGCCCCATTACAGTTTCTGGCTTGATGGCCAAAACCAAGGCATCTAAAGCATCGAGTATCGCAGGCGTACTCGGCAGTTCATGAGCCCTATGCGTATGCGCTCCGTTACCAACAGCTCCTTAGCACCCTTCATATCCAGTGATACAATGGCAAGTCGCTGTTGTCGCGTGTTGGGTTGCGTGACAAAAACCTTCATCTGCCCTTCTGCTCCTTTCAGCCTTTCAGCTAGGGCCTCTTTTACCTCCTCTTCTGTGGTGAAGACGTCCAGGTCTCGGATCTCCACTGAGGCCTGCGGCGTCAGCTCTCGGACATCCCCTGCCTCGCCTACTGCTCCTTTGAGAAGGTTACTAAAGGTCAGTTTGTCCTCATCCTGGTCGAGCTCTATGAGCAGATCGCCTCTCACAGTTCGGCGCATTCCGCGTACACCCTTCCCAATTTGCTCTGGCTTTACGTTCTGTCTTACCTTCTGAAGGACATCTGCATAGGTCTTCCCATCTGCCACCTTGATCATGACAGCTTCTGGGCGCGATCTCAACCTCTTTTTCTTAGGAGCCCGCTGCTTTACCTCCTTCCATGGGGACTCGGACTCGGAAACCGATGGCTTTGCGGTTGGTGCTCTATCCTTCCTCTTCTTTTTCAGTTTCCGCTTAGGGGTCTCCTCTGGGGTGTTGGACTCTCCATCAGAACTGCTGTCCTCCTCTCTTCTCCTCTTCCCAGGTGCATTTGGGGTCTCGACAGCTCTGCGGACAACCGGAGTGCTGGGGCCCCCCATACCTGTATGCTCTAGGGTGGTCAATTTTTTCCTCTTTCCTTGCAGATCTTGCAGCGAATCGTAGATGTCTACAAACTCTGCCAAGCCTTTCTTTATGCCCCGTGGCATAGTTTTCTGTGACTTTGCCAGGTCCAGCATTCTATTTAGTACTGTCTTCCACCTAGCCATTTCTTTTGCCTCTTTCACATAAATTGTGGTGAGCTGATTTACGTCCGTGGGTAACAGTGGATTGCACCCTACCTCTTCTGTCTCTGACTCTTTGGTTGTGTTAATAATTATTGTATTTGGAGAATTCATTTTGTGTTTTAACCAGCGCATCGTGACAGAGGGGCGGGCCGAAATAGTTGGGAACGGGTATACCCTCGGAATTTATCCTACCCCAGTACTCTGAGGCCCAACCTTCGCTTTACCAGTCCGGAAATACCGACATCCTGGCGCTCGCCCGGAGCAGAGTGGGGTCCGACACCCCACAACCAATGTACACTCCCAGATCACAGCCCGAAGGGGCTGGTCTCAGATCAAGAACCACAGGAGCACTTCGGTAGAGCAAGCTCACATCAGCCGTGATTTTAACACAAATCCGGCACTCCCCGCGCTCCTGCAGGACTGACCAATCTTTAATCAAGCCGGCAGATTATTAGCTGCCGTAGCTTATCTCCTCATGGCTTTCCTGTAAGCCCGACACTGAGGGTCGTCGACCTGATGACCGGCCGGCTTCCCTGCTCGGTGACAGTTTGCACAGACTGGGGGTTTGTTCTGACGCTGACAGGCTCGGGTTCTATGTTCCCCAGCACAGTACCCACAGGTATCCTTCGTGGCCTGACATTTGGTGGACACGTGACCAAAGCCCTGGCATTTGAAGCATCTTGAGATATCAATAAACTCCGCCACCTTGCATCTCTGCAGCATTATATTCAGGCTACTGATCTCCATGAGGATTTGTCTGACTTTCTGGGAAACCTCTATAACCCAGATGACGTCATCAAACCGTCGTGCCCCCTTCATGAAAGCTGGCTTGAATCTCTCTTCCAGCTCTACCCGTTTAATCATGCCTCTTAAGGTGGCATTTTGACTCCAGATGATGTCTAGGAGCTCTTCCTTGGATATTCCTTTGTCAACTCTGTGAATCTTTATCAACACCTGTTTCCCAGGGGTTCCACCCTCTGTCACCGAGAAACCATGGTCCTTCAAAGTTGCAGCCAGAGATTTACTCTCCTCCTGATTTCTGGCCACAACCATGATTGCACTCTTACTCGCCACGGGTTTGCAGGTTGTCAGTCCGATTCCTAGATGACTGACAGTAACGTCGAGCTTCGAGGACCAACTAGACCCCGAACGGAACCTATAACCCGAATTTCATCAATTTTCTTTCATGGTAACTAAGAAATGTGGCCCGTACGCCGTACAGCGCGTACGGCGTACGGCGGACAGACAGAAATATTTTTATTGCAGTTTTGGATTCTACATACCTTGAAACGTAAACCATCAAATTTTGAGGGGGGGTAAGACTTTTTTTTTCATGCTCGATTCCAATGGTTCATCATTGAAAATAATAAACCAAAAATTTTGAGGGGGTGTTATAAAAATTTCTTGCTGAGCGAATACATAGGTGTATTATTCACAGAATAATAAACCAAAACAAATGCGTGTCTTCTCGCGATGTAAAATTTTAGAGTAAGTAGGTACCTTACCTACTCTTCAAGTCTTCGTAATTCGCTGCGTAGTGTTTGGTGACACGACAACGCCGCATCAGTGGCACCGCTATCTTTTTGATGATACGGCTTGAAATTTCGAGGGTATACTCGCGACAAACTTGTGACCTGTTTTGTCCAGGTAACATTGTAATTTATACTGGTTTCCTGTTCAAGATGGTGTTCACTGGCAGTTAAGCAGGTTCCCCAGAGGATGGCTTCCTATTATCACGTATTTAAACGCACAACTTATCTCTAATAGGTATATAAAGTCACTCATGCACAATTCTCCTTCAATGCGGCATACAACGGACACGTTGTTATCCCATCTTGCATTGTTACAAGAACAATTGGTAACTACATTAATTATCTCGTGAGCATTTCGTTAAAAGTTCGAACGACGGTTAGGTAAAGGGGCTTGTTATGCTCTCTTGCGGTCTTGTAGTCGTTTGCAGTTCCCAAGTTTTATTGTAATGTTCAAACTCCACTCCGACTGACTCTGTCGCTGAAGCGTTTCGGAATACCCCCCCCCCCCCCCCCCCCCACCATCTCGCTACTCATTGCAACCAATTAAAGTTTCAACGGGCCGTGAAAATGTTTGTCAGTGCGTCTGTAGTCTGTGTGTCAGTAGGTCTGATTCCCGGTTTCAGGATAGAACGCGCCTGCTTCCCTCTCAAACTTTCTAGTCACCCCGACAATTTTACATAATGAAATACTAATCTCACCATTCCACCTCGATCCCCCCCCCCCCCCCCCCGACCAGAAACCATGAAACTCTTCATTTCTCACCTCAAACTACAACCGTTTTGTTCTACTTCGCCTACCTCAGACAACCCGTATATCCCTTGTTTATTCACGACATAAATAACAGTTATTACAATGATGATGGTAATAATAATTAGTATACGCTATTACGCAATTAAAAACATCTACTAAGGTGGGACACGCAGCTTCCTCGTCACCAGTTACTGTGGTCTGCGCACGTATTTATTTTATTTAAAATAATGAAAATAGATTCCATCCTGAGAATGTTGACACCAACCGCGCTGTCGGTAAGTAATCCTTTTTCTATGATTTTTCAAAGATTCCAGAGGTTCCTAAGTCATTGCACCCGTCTCGCCTGGGCAGGACACTCCTGCCCATTGAGACGTAGGAACCTTTGGAAAATTTGAAAAATCATAGAAAAATAACTGTTCATCGTAGGAGAGTGCGGTTGGTGTCGAAGTTCTCAAAATGGAATCCAGTTTCAAGTAAGTATAAACCGCTTTTGTGACCTATGTGCATAACCCCCCCAAATTACTATTGTTGTCGGTGTCGGTAAAGGCAGAGAGGTGTTTGATGAGTTGTGCGCCAGAGCTCTTCCCATATTTGCACCCAGCGGATGAGTGGATCTAGAACTTTTTGAACCTTAGCTTTCCCATGGGTGGCGTATCTGATGCCGTTTCCCCGGTTTCCCACTTCTTCGAGATACCAACTTCAACCTTGTAACAGTGTGGCTGTTCTCGAGCTAATTTTTCTTCCGGTGGAGACGGGGTCGCTTTAAGCCTAATCGATATCTCTTCATAACCGCTGATAATCTCGCTGGTCTAGGAGAGGGACTCTCGAGGGTCCACCCCCACTGTCACACTCTGTCACATGGTGGCAGAGCGTGGTTCGGTAGTATGCGCTGAACACTTCTCCATACTCCATCCACTTTCTGTTGGCTTACCAGAAGGATAAGCCCAGAGGTTTCCCAGAAGGATTTCTTTAATAAAACCTGTCCCTTTGATAATACATACATCTATTGGCTTCCCCACCCCCTTTCCACCCTTTAGAGTGTCAGTGTAATTAAAATATACTGAGCTGAATAGAAGGCGATTTTTTCCATGTCCCAGTTGCCAAGTCCCAATAGTTGTTCCATCCCAACGATGGGGATTGATCACCTAGCCTAGAGGTTGCCCAGATGAGCACAATTCACTGGACAACAACCTCTGACAGCATTATCCGCCAATACTCGTATGTAGGAGCTTTGTTCTCCACCAGTAAAATATTAATGAGGTAGTACCATTACGATGGAGGTTAGTCACCTTGAAGTTGTTCAGATGTCGTTTCCTGAACCAGAACTTCATACTACTATTCAGTCCCCCTTTTCCCTATGTAACAGTATGGCTGTTCTCGAACTAATTTTTCTTCCGGTGGAGACGGGGTCGCTTGGGGAAGCCTGATCGATATCTTTTCTTAACTGGTGATATTCTCGCTGGTCTAGGAGGGGGCCTCTCGAGGGACACCCCCACTGTCAACTCTGTCACAACCTGTTGTAAATTCGATCATTGACTCGATTTTTGGTTTATTATTTTCAATAATGAACCTATGGAATCTAGCATGAAAAATTTATTTTTACCCCTCCCCCCCCCCCCTTAAAATTCGATTGTTTCCGTGTCAAGGTATGTAGAGTCCGAAAATGCAATAAAAAAAATTCTGCCCGTACGCTGTACTTCGCACTTTTCTTAGTTATCATGAACCAAAATTGACGAAATTCGGTTTATAGATTCTATTTGGGGTATACTTAGCTGGTCCTCGAAGCTCGGCGTTAATATCAGTCATCTCTAAGGGGTGAAGAATAGGGATTGAAACCTCCAGGACGCAATAGTTCTCGAACTTGGTTGTTTTTGGTTTATTATTTTCAATAATGAACCATTGGAATCGAGCATGAAAAAAAAAGTCTTACCCCCCCTCAAAATTTGATGGTTTACGTTTCAAGGTATGTAGAATCCAAAACTGCAATAAAAATATTTCTGTCTGTCCGCCGTACGCCGTACGCCGTACGGGCCACTTTTCTTAGTTACCATGAAAGAAAATTGATTAAATTCGGGTTATAGGTTCCGTTCGGGGTCTAGTTGGTCCTCGAAGCTCGACGTTACTGTCAGTCATCTCTAAGGGGTTCAAAATAGGGGTTGAAATTTTCAAAACGCCTATACCATTTTTTTACGTGAATATTTTTACGGTTTTAAATAGTTCTTGAACTTGCGAGTTTTTTAAGACCATCCGGAGCGTCGTACGTCCAGCCGTTCGTTCACAGTAAGGCCCCGAAGATTGCACCGACAGGCATTTTCGACTCCAGTGTGAATGAAATTGTATACAATTCAAACCAAATCTCGTAACCAGAGACGCGCCCACAATAGGAAATTTGGCGGAGATGAAATCATTGGTAGGGATCACCTGATTATATTGGCGGAGTATGAAGTCGAGTTGGTTGTTCTGTGATATCATTTCATTTGAAAAACGCTGCAAATCCCTGCACAACGGTTTATTATTTTGTATAGAATACCCTTCTGTTACAGATCACAGCTCTATGTATAGATAACCCGTCTATATAATATGATATGTACTATTCTACACATATTATGTAGATCGCAGACCCTCCGTAGGTTAGTACCTAACCCCGTACTCGTTACTAGGTACCTACCTAAATCACGAGTTAAATGTTGCTAAAATAATTCTGCCGATGACAAACAGTACCTAACAAAAAGAAACACACATAATGAAGTTCTGAAAAGAAATTGTTGATGAGGAGTGAAAAAAGTTGCAAAAGTACCTACCAACAAACTCCAGCCCCTTCTACGTAGATGGTATAATGAACCGTTGTGTAATAATTTACCGTTGAGTAATGATTTACCGTAGTAATAATTTACCCATCAATAATACTTCAACGTTTGTTCAAGTTTCACTACCTACCAACAAACTCCAATAGAGCCATCATTTTTCAAATTAAATAATATCACAGAACAACCAACTCGACTTCATACTCCGCCAATATAATCAGGTGATCCCTACCAATGATATATATATACACAATTTATTCTGGGAACAAACCATTAAGAAAATTTTTTCGGGAAATTCGAACATCACTTCTTGTCTTGTGAGTTTCCTGTAAACGGCGGCAGAGGTAGTAATCCGACCTTGTCCAACTTTTTGTTCCCCGACGGGGAGGTTACCCCTCCAGAAGAGGGAGAAGAGCGCCGTCCTCGAGACCCAGCCCCCGTCTCACGGCCATGTGGGAATCGCCCGGGTACCGCAGAGGGCGACGGCTTCCCCTCAGCCGGAGCGAAACGGCCCGAATGATGGCTATTTGGGTCTTTACTCGAACCCATGCCGCGATTTGCGAGCGAGGCCGCTCCATTTTTCGGTCAGCGCCTCTGTGACTTGCTTCTGCATCCGGGCGAACTCTCTGTGTAGGACCCCGTCACAGGAACATACCAGGGGGGTGAAAGATGCACGAAGATCTTCGGCCGCCCTGTCGTACTTCTGGTGCTTTGCTCTGGCGGCCTCATCCGAGACAGAAGACCAGGATCGGGAAAGATACGAGGGGGCGTCGGCGTTGATCACTCTGTTATCGAAAAACGCCACCCTCGCTCTTTCCCAGACCCCCACCGCTCTGAAATCGGCAATCAAGCCCGGTGTTTCCTCGTCACCGTCCTGCATTATTGGTTCTGTTGTGACGCCCGGCCAGGCAAGATTGCATATCCCTGCAAATTCGTCCCGAATCAAGTCGTGGCCGTATTTCACCAAACCGCCTTTTTTGCAGTTGAGGGCATGATCCGTCGTCATTTGGCTACCACAACCATCACAAATGGGCGGCAATCCCCGGATCTCCTTTCCGTACCGGAGGGCAAGTGCGTCCCTAAATTGACTTGCAGACAAATCTAAATTGTCGCTCGCCAGAGGGATGGCCGAAAGCCATTGGGACGCTTTTCCCTCAACTATCCTCTCTACCGTGTGTTTTACTTTCGAGGGGAGACATTCTAATATTTCCCGGCTCCGCGCAGCGTCTCTTGCTTCCCGCCTGACCCTTTCTGCCGACAACTCCGCCTCCATACGGGCCATGTGTTCCTCCCCCGAGAAAGCCTCCTCGCCTGCTATGCTCTGAGCTAGGACTGCTGTCGCACGGCGGGATACGGCAAAACTCCCAATGATTGGCCGTATTCACAAATTCCTATTGTGGGCGCGTCTCTGGTTAAGAGATTTGGTTTGGATTGTATACAATTTCATTCACACTGGAGTCGAAAATGCCTGTCGGTGCAAACTTCGGGGCCTTACTGTGAACGAACGGCTGGACGTACGATGCTCCGGATGGCCTTAAAAAACTCGCAAGTTCAAGAACTATTTGAAACCGTAAAAATATTTACGTAAAAAAATGGTATAGGCGTTTTGAAAATTTCAACCCCTATTTTGAACCCCTTAGAGATGACTCACAGTAACGTCGAGCTTCGAGGACCAACTAGACGCCGAACGGAACCTATAACCCAAATTTCATCAATTTTTTTTCATGGTAACTAAGAAAAGTGGCCCGTACGGCGTACGGCGGACAGACAGAAATATTTTTATTGCAGTTTTGGATTCTACATACCTTGAAACGTAAACCATCAAATTAATTTTGAGGGGGGGTAAGAATTTTTTTTTTCATGCTCGATTCCAATGGTTCATTATTGAAACTAATAAACCAAAATTATGGCTCTTTTGGAGTTTGTTGGTAGGTAGTGAAACTTGAACAAACGTTGAAGTTTTATTGATGGGTAAAATTATTACTACGGTAAATCATTACTCAACGGTAAATTATTACACAACGGTTCATTATACCATCTACGTAGAAGGGGTTGGAGTTTGTTGGTAGGTACTTTCGCAACTTTTTTCACTCCTCATCAACAATTTCTTTTCAGAACTTCTTTATGTGTGTTTCTTTTTGTTAGGTACTGTTTGTCATCGGCAGAATTATTTTAGCAACATTTAACTCGTGATTTAGGTAGGTACCTAGTAACGTGTACGGGGTTAGGTACTAACCTACGGAGGGTCTGCGATCTACATAATATGTATAGAATAGTACATATCATATTATATAGACGGGTTATCTATACATAGAGCTGTGATCTGTAACGGAAGGGTATTCTATACAAAATAATAAACTGTTGTGCAGGGATTTGCAGCGTTTTAAGACCACCCGGAGCATAGTACGTACGTCCAGCCGTTCATTCACAGTAGGTTACAGAAGATAACACCGACAGGATTTTTCAACAGGAGGCTGAATGAATCGGGAGTTGGCCCGCGAGATCATCATTGGTAGGGATCACCTGATTATAGTGGCGGAGTATGAAGTCGAGTTGGTTGTTCTGTGACATTATTTCATTTGAAAAATAATGGCTCTTTTGGAGTTTGTTGATAGGTAGTGAAATTTGAACAAACGTTGAAGTATTATTGATGGGTACCTATATTATTACACAATGGTAAATTATTACATAACGGTAAATTATTACACAACGGTAAATTATTACCCAACGGTTCATTAAACCATCTACGTACAAGAGGCTGGAGTTTGTTGGTAGGTACTTTATTGCAACTTGAACAACCATTGAAGTATTATCGATGGGAAAATTATTACACAGTGGTAAATTATTACTCAAAGGTGAATTATTACACAACGGTTTATTATTTGCCTTAATATGCTTCATGAATAACTGCAAAATACTTAATGACTATATTATTGAATGTCGCGCATTTGTAGGAAATATTAATTCCGGGGCAGGCTCCAGTACGGGCTTTTGGTGGTGGGGGGGGGGGGGGGGGGGGGGCTCGAGGGTATTCACCACAGAAAACCGAGATCTACGCAGAAGAGGCATCCATACAGGTAAATAATAAACCTTTGTGTAAAAATTTGTAGCTTTTTTTTTAAATAAAATGTTTTCCTGATGACTTTCAAAAAACTGGCCAAATTAGCCGGACGGGATGGAAGAAATGTGTCAGTTTGAAGTGTAGATTATGAAATAATTCCACAAATTCAGAGTTGAATTTGGCAGCCATGCTTGTGGTTGTTGTCCGTGGTATTTGATTTATATCTGCGTGCGAATAATTTTCCGCCACTATAACAATCAATACCTATTTTTCAGCAGGGAAATTGATTCCTGGGCTGGCAATACTGGATTTGGACGGTAAATCACTTTTTTGTGGTGCGTGGTAGGCACCTTTTTGCAGGGGTTTGTTGTTGGCCAATTAAATTTATAATGTCGTTGTTTCCATCTTTTTTCAGGAACTTTAACTTTTTCTTCGGACCGAATAATCCTGTTTGCTAATTTTATTTATTTTCTATTTGTTAGTTCTAGGTTATTACAACAGAAAGCTACTTGTTTACGTAGGTACCTCCTCGCTACATGATTACACATGTTCAGAGTTACATGTGGGGAGTTTCTCCAAAACTATTAGATAACCAGGATTTATTCCGTTTATTGTTTGTCGAAATAATTTAGCGGAACCGCGACCTGCGGAATCTATCGACGTCCATTCGATGTCCTCGGGGCCATATCCGCTGGCGCTGGCCAATATCCCGCGTACCTTATCCTTGTGTGGTGAGGCTGAGGCGACGGAGGAGTGAGATTAACTCCAGTCAAATGACCCAGATACGAGAGGGAAGCGACCCGATTACCGGGGTTTATGCCCTTAGCCTACCGAGTATTATTAGACTGTCTGGCGGACCTGCGAGGTGAAGATGGGCGGTGGGTGCTGTTAATCGTCCGAGTTAAGGATTCCGAATGTTTATTGAAACGAGAACCTATTTCTTTTTACAAACTCTTGCAGATTATCTTTCTTCGGTCGTTGGATTTTCATCAGATTATTTCCATGCAGTTTTAATCTAAGGTCGACTTCTTACTCGCTCATGAATTATCGCAGTCGAATTAGTGGGTTGATTTGGACGGAATTCACTATGGCTACTGTAAATTAATGTAAATACTCCATGCCGTTATTGTACGCGTTTAAATCGAATGATCATTTGGAGTCAGCGGACAGCCACGATCCTAGCTGCGTGTATTAATTCACCATATTCGTGTATTCAATTACCATAGGGTTTTTTGAAAAATACATATTGGTAGGTCAAAATTTGATTTCAAGCAATGCAAGTTCCTCAAATACTGTCTCTTCCAAGGCAAAGTATCATTAGCGACATTCGCTTCGTTCTTCATAAGATTGGATTCATCTCGTCAGGGCTGATCTGTTCCTCGAAGTATCTCAAGCGACAAACTGTTCTAAATGACCGAAAAATGGGCTTGGAAATATTGCATCTTAACCCTCCACTAACTAACCATAGCTCAAGCTAATGTCTTGACCACCATCATAAAAAGCGGAATTGTCTTGAGAGACGCCGTTTACGATGCTAGTTTGGTGCCTGAGGAGCAGCACTATCAAACTGAGCAATCGTAAGCGCCAGTTGAAAATATTTTGTTAAACACAAAGATAGAGGTAATTAATCTTAACCGTGACGTTTTTACGGTGGTACCCAATTGATTTTTTTCTCAAAATTTGATAAAGACAAAGTAGGTTAATGAAATCTGAAGATGATTATTTAAAAAAAAGTCAAGAATCAAGCATCTCACACTATTTTGTGTCTCCTGACAAATTAGGACGCTTAAGGTACTCTGCCTTGGAAGGAGAATAAAATGAATTTCGTAAAATTGAAGAAAAAAAACAAATTGATGGTTAGTTAGAAAAATTTGCTCATAATTTGCTACAAAATTGTAATTAGTTAGGTTGGGCCCCATTCAATAGAAATTTTACTGATCGAGACCTCCTAACCCCCACCATACCCCCTAGGACTCAAATAAATTTTATGATGATTAAAAAATAATTGTAACAGTTTTAAGTATTAAAAGTATTGATGGCCAAAAAGGACTTGAAATATAAATTTCTCAGCATTTTTTATGCGGTTTTGTTATTGTGGGGGGAGGGGGAATTAGTTCAAATCAATGTTTCAGCTATGAAGAACCAAGAAAGATAAATCTTGATGTTGTTTCTTGTTTCAGATATTCAAGAATTTTACGAATTGACTTTGCTCGACGACACAAAGTCAATACAACAGAAGACTGCCGAGACAATTAGGATAGCGAACAAGTGGGAATCCAGCGATGGGCCCATCTCATACAACAATGATGTAAGTCCCAAGCGTTTAACATAATTATGTTTGTAATTTACTCAGGTCTATTTTGGCTGGACGGTAATTCATTTGAAAGGAAATTGATCGTGTAATTGGCCAAGTGAGTCGATTCAACCCAAGTCGAATGACTCTTACCTGCTTTTGGTCGATTCGGTGGGCGATCAGTTGGCTGAACCTTGATGAACAGAAGATATGAACATGTAAACACAGGAATCGAAATTCGAAAATGAATCGACCCGTTCCACTCGTCCTGTGTCAGCTGATGATGCGAAATTGACTGTAGATTCAAATAGGTTTCCAATAAAATCGTGTTCATGAAGGACAACTTATGTTTTCTAGCTTTTTGATAGATATTGAATAACAACAGCACATAAGGGGCTCTGAGGTGCTCACAATGAGGGTTACCCAAGGGTCTGAAAGGGGCTTCATTTATTTATTTATTTATTTTAATTTTTGAAAATATATTCCATCCTGAGAATTTTGTTGCCAGCCGCACTCTTCTTCGATAAGTATTTATTATTCTATGGTTTTTAGAAGTTTCGTGAACTAGTGACGTCACACCGAGCAAGGGGGTCCCTCCCAGGTGGGAGGGGTAAAATGACGTCACTAGTCTACTGAAGTTTAAAAATCATAGAACAAAACTACTTATTGTAGAAAAGTGCAGTTAGTGTCAAAATTCTCAGGATGGAATCTGCTTTCATTTAAAAAAATAAAATAAAATAAATAAAAGCGTGGTTCTTCGCCATTGAAGTGGGTACGATTACCTCAGCCTCTGTTCCATCAATGCACGAACCATACATTATTCTCTGGAGCCATCATAGCCTATAGGACTCGCGCAAAACGATCGCTGCGCTCGGACTGGCATCTGGGAGCAAACTCCTTCGAGTCTTCGGCGGCTCCACCGTTTCCACTGAACAATCCACTCTTCTGTTCTCAGGCATTCTTTCAAGGTCATAATTAATTATTTATCTTCTACCATCGAGCAAAACACCTAAGAAATATCTTCAACCGTACACGACCATGTCTGGCATGGCAGAGTATGGGGAATTTCTTGGCTTCCAGTTCTTTCGATTTTTTCAACTCCGGTGTCCGGTTCCGGTTGCATTCTACCGTTTTCGTGTGAAACATTCCATACACTGTAACGGAATTTACTTTCTGAATTGGTAATTCCGTACCCGCAAAACCTACTTCTTAGGCAAGTACGTACCTCGCGAGTGAAATGGTGAACTGGTGTATCGTTGGTTGCAGCAACAGATCAGTGAAAAAACTCATCTGTCCTTCGATAAAATACCAAACAACCCTTTGAGAAGGAGCGAAGGGAAAAATGGATAGTTGCAATTTATATAAAAAAAGTAAATCCACGCTCACAGTAAAATACAAATCAGTGAAACACTGTCCACAATAATAATTTCGAGAGTTTTTTGACGTGACTTGAGATGGCCAACCTCTACATACCTTCTTACTTAAGGCACATTAGTGTTATCACACGATTTATTCATGTTTCTTCTAATTATGTGCTCACCTTCTTTCTTTAGTCCTGATGGAAGTTTGTGGCGACCTGCTGCAGGAAAAAAACTACTTAACCTAGGAGAGTGCGGTTGGTGTCAAATTATCAGGATGGAGTGTACTTGCATTAAAAAATAATTAATAGTACCTGCGCTTATCAGCCCCATGGGTACCACTGAAAATTTGATAATGGCCACTTGCAGTCAATCCGTCCCTGTGATTGGACATAAAATTATAGCATCAGTTACTTGTTAGGTACTTATGTTCTTGGGAAACTTAAATTGATGAACAAAAGTACGGTTGTATGGTAAATCATCAGATAGCCAACAACACATTTTGTGGATAGTCGGTAGTCAAAATCGATTACAACGGATGGAGTCTCGGATATTTTTACGGTGCAGCCTCTAGCAAAACAGTGATATTGAAGAATGGAAGTAATAAATAAAGTCGAATTGGTAAACAAAGTGAGTAGGTAGTAATAATATTACAGTACCCACAGCACTCTTCAAGAAAATAGTGGCTTCACTGCCCGTTTGTTCGAAGAACCTACCAATGCACGGAGATTCCATTATTCTGCCGTCTGTCAATCCCCGTTCTTCACAGGACAAAATGTGACCCACTTCAAATAATTTTTGTTCATTTACATTGGCAAAAGTGTTTTTGAATAATGATGTTTGACATCACAACACTCAACGAACGAACTTTTCAACAGGTCAGCAAATCAGCTTCTTCTTGTTCTGTCTTCCTTACTCGTATTATTTCTTTGACGAAGTTTAGATGATATGACCGGCGAGTGAAACAGATGGATACTTTCGACAGAATTCGCAAAAAAGGTCAGAACGGTTGGTGAACGGAAGAACTGGTTGGTGGTTGTATACGTTAATCTACTGTGATCTTAGTGGATATATATATGGATCAAGCATCGCCGCGGGCCACTGACAGCGCTCTGACCCAGTGAACGAGGCCTATATAGGCTCATAATACTACTCCTGCTGCTTGAGTGACAATCAACTGTTTGTTCCAATCTCCAGTCTGCGTGGACTGATCGATCCCGATTGAACGTTGCATTCAACCAGTGTAACCACTTTAGTATCATCTCCGTTCAGTCGACATTCAAACCGATAGAAAGCCCGTTTCTCAACCGCTGTCGACTGAATCAATTGAAACAGCGTAAACTAAAGGTGTTGATTTTTTTCAGATCAGATGAAACTAGTGTAGACTAAAAGTGTGTTGATTTTTTCAAATATAGAGTGCAATTTATAATGAGAAGCAAAGAAAAAGTAGGACTGTAGATCAGTGAATTCGAGACCCTTCTTTTCTATGCACTTTAATATCCTCGCGCTTTCATGGTTTTGAATAGGTTACCATGTTCCAATTTTATACTTCGAGCTTCTTCCTCACACCAACACCCAAAAGAGCGATAAACAACATGAATAAGGTATCTACTTGGGCCACTGCCATCTCACACTTTCTGTATCTTAAAAAGAGCTTTACTATTATTTTCTCCCTCAGTTTACATTTCTCCACCCTCTCGAAGCCACTTGTCCCAGCTTGGGTTTTTCCAGTAGAATTTCTCTGGGAAAGCCATTGAAGGATGATACTGCACTGACTCACTTGCAGCATCCGCATCTTCTTTCACGCCATGTGTTGCCTTCGTTTAGGCATATAAACTAAGTAGAATCGATATACTTCGGTAGATTCGGATTTCCAATTCATTCCCCTTAGTTGTACAATCATACACAGTAATTATGTGCATAACTCTGTAACCAAGACAACCTACTGTGGAGTCAGTATAATAACCATGGTAGTATTATAGTACTACGCCAGTTGTGCAAACGTACTGTCTGTGCTGGAAAAATAGTCACAGACCGAGAGTCGTATGAGTTGGTAGTAGCTACCATAATTACTATCATATGTATGCAGGGTGCGAATTTTTTATTGCACCTCTCCGTTTCCGCCTTGAAATCAAAATCACAGTTGTGAGCCTGCGCGTAATGTGCGGAACTGTAAACGCTCAAACTTTTCTTAGTTACCATGAAACAAAATTGATGAAATTCGGGTTATAGGTTCCGTTCGGGGTCAAGTTGGTCCTCGAAGCTCGACGTTAGTGTCAGCCATCTCTAAGGGGTTCAAAATAGGGGTTGAAATTTTCAGAACGCCGTAGCTCGAAAACTTTCGATTGAAGGGTTTGGGTTTTTTTACGTTATTAAATTTGTCTTGAGCTAAACAATTTTTTGAGACAACCCGGAGCATTGTACGTCCAGCCGTTCGTGTACACCAAAAAGCTTCGTCAACACGATCGTGAATCAAACGGTATTAATCCGGCCCGGATATCATCGCTAGGGAGCACCTGATTATAATCAAGGATGGCTGTATGAAGTCGAGTTGGTTGTTCTGCGATATTATTCCATTTGATAAGTGATGGACTATTAGATTTTGTTGGTAAGTACTTGTGAAACTTGAACAAACGTTGAAGTATTATTGATGGGTATAAATGATTACACAACGACAAATTATTACACAACGGTAAATTATTACATAACGGTAAATTATTACATAACGGTAAATTATTACACAACGGTTCATCTACCAAGAAGGGTCTGGATTTTGTTGATCGGTACTTTTGCAACTTGAACAACCGTTCAAGTGTTATTGATGGGCAAGTTATTACACAGCGGTTCATTATAGGTAGGTATTTACCACAGAATACAGTGATCTACGCAGAAGGGGCATCTATTTCACTCCACATCAACAATTTTCCTACAGAACTTCATTATTTGCGTTTCTTTTTGCCGTTTTCGTTACTGCTTGTCATCGACAGAATTATTTAAGCAACATTTAACTCGTGATTTAGGTAGGTACCTAGTAACGAGTACGGGGTTAGGTTCTAACCTACGGAGGGTCTGCGATCTACATAATACGTATAGACTAGTACATGTTATATAGACGGGTTATCTATACAGAGAGCTGTGATCTGTAAAAGAAGGGTATTCTGTACAAAATAATAAACCGTTGTGCAGGGATTTGCAGCGTTTTTTAAGTTCGAGCGCATTTATTTACAAATATATTAGGATAATTACAAGAAAATGATGGACTCTAATGTTCTCTTCAATTGAAAAATGACTTGTGCTGTGGGGAGGAGTATTTTGTTAATTATGTACTGTAGGTAATTATACACGTTCTTCTTGTCGTACTTATCTTGCATATATCGCCGCTGGCTGTAGTTGACTTGTATTATTAGTAGGTAATGAAAAAATATAAATCTCTCTACCCACAGTTAATGCGCGAATGTATACTTTCATGGTAGACTGTTCGATCTTGTTGTAAGACCGGCGCTAAATTGCAATTGGTGTCTGCAAAATTTATTGTTGCCATAGAGACCTTGTACCGATAAGCGACAGCATCAGTCTGGAACAAAGGAGGCTTATCCGAGGAGTTTGAGAACAAAAGGGGACTAAATTTGACCTTACTCTTTTATATTATTTTTAAATGATTCGGCATCAGAAGTAGGCGGTAGAGTGAAAGTAATTGGTACTCATACTAATGTGCTCCTATATGGCGACGATGTTGCGCTTATTGCCGATAGCCTAATAGTTGTTGCAGCTGATGATGAATCAGTTGTATGAGTAGGTATACGGTAAAATGTAATGTGCCGAATGGAATGGAAAAAGTCTAAGAAAGTGGCATTTCGGAAGCGTGGTGGTCGAATGGGGAAGCAGGAGAGTTGGAAATTGAATGGACTTTCTGCTTGAAAGGGTATTTTGGTATAAATCTCAAGTTACCTATGTCCAAGGATACCTATGTCAGTAAATTTCATGGTTTTTAGGGCAGTCAGCAGATCGAAGGATTAAAGAGGAGTTTACATCAGAATGTAGGGGTAGAGCAGCAGTGGCAAGGAACCACAAATTATACGTATAAACACTTGGGTTCCCCTTCTTACGTTGATGATGAGGTTGTGCCGTTTCTTCTTATAAGGCAAATATAGAGAGCAAGATGCGAAATGCTAAATGTGAATTGTAAGCCTTGGTTGGTAGGGAGAGTGTACACCTCTGCGCTCTGCAGCATGGGGGAGGATGAGGAAACCCTGCATTTCCAATTCTTAGAGGTTCGTGGAAAAGATATTTGGGAGTAGAATACTTGACAGGTACGACGGCTATCAAGATTCTGAAAGGGGGAAACTGGATTATCTGGGATGTTTTCTTGTTATTGCCATACGGCAGGAATGAACTGGTGGCATAATTTAATTAATGATGGCTGTATTGTATGGCAGAATCCAGCTGAATAATGATGAATGTGTATTGTAATGGATGAGGAGGTAAAACTAGCCGCCCATAAAGCGTAAATTCCCCCTCTCCACTCAAGAAAGGTAGGGAGGCAGTGTGACAGCTGCCCCCGGAGACACTGGTTTGATTATAACGCAATGCCTCCAGGAGTTGACGGTTCGCTTCCCCGAATCTACCGCCCCATCAGCGGCTTGTCAAAACGCTGCAAATCCCTGCACAACGGTTTATTATTTTGTATAGAATACCCTTCTGTTACAGATCACAGCTCTATGTATAGATAACCCGTCTATATAATATTATGATATGTACTATTCTATACATGTAAAGTTCGACCAGTGTCAACTTTAGATAGCTACCCCACCCCGCCGACGATTCTTATCTCTGTGATCCTCCTACCTTATCGACATCAGTTCAGCAGTTGGTATCCGGACCGGAACTCGGACGGACGTTTGTAGTTGGAATAAGTTTTCACGCGATCGATATCACGTGTTTTTGATTTCTTCGTTTACAGGTACCTATGTTTCATTTCGTATTTAAAGTGTGGTTATAATTTTCATGATTTTCCATTCTCGAAGTATTCTCTATTATTTTATTCCTATTGTTAAATAAACTTCGTTTACAGATGCAATCTGCGTGATTATTTCGAGTGAAAATCCTACAAATCAAAAACACGACTCAAGATGCCGAAGTATCAGCTCTACATTGTAGCAGAAGCCAGTAGCCCGGGTGAGAAGACGACGATCTTGAAGCTGAAGCGAATCAGATCAGCGCAGGACGAAACATGGTACAGTTTTCCGGACGAACATCAAGGTATGAGTCGTCATAAGCAGTTAGCCGAGCTCTCTCCAGTTAAGAATGCGATAAACTCAATTAAAACCAGAGGCCAGTACCGAACTTTTTACGTAAATTTTTCAGCCGAATTAGAATCTTTGTATCGGGATGAAGCTGGAAACTTTACTTTCAATGATTTCCTATTAGAAGAAACATCTTTCGAACCAACATTGTCGACCACCTCCTCTGAACTGGGATTACCTGAGCTAGTTTCGTGCCTTAATAAGCTTGTAGATGAGAAAAACTCCTCTTTGAAAGAAATCTTAAATCATCTGATGGTTGAAAAATTTTCAACAAAGAATAGAAATGTTACGGCTTGGGTAAAGGATTTTGAGCGAGAAGTGGCCCGATTTTCAATAAATGGTTCCAGACTGATCGAAGTTTTCCGACAATGCTTGGATCAGTCAATGAACGATTGGTTTTCGAATGCTCAGAAAAAACTGGGTATCGAAGCTGATTGGGAATGTTGGAAAAACAATTTAATCTCCACATTCAGGGATGATTCGTGGACACCAATTAGATTCGCCTACAGCTTTCGACATATGGCTGGATCTTTAGTCGACTACGTCATAAAAAAGGAAAGGCTACTCCTTGATCTAGACCACGAAATCCCAGACCCCATCATCCTGAACCTCATAGTCTTGGGTCTACCCGATAAAATTCAAAACGAGCTGAGTAGGGCATCTGTCAGCACAATTCAACATTTAATTTCAAAATTGAAGAAATTCGACTGTGAACCCTCGAGAAGAACAACCTCTACGGATTGGGCGGGAAATAAACCTTCAACATCCAAAATATCGGAAACTTCTGGGAAACTTCGTAAACCACCGCCGCTGGAAATCAAGAAAAATTGTTCAATCTGCGAACAACAAAACCGAGGCACCCGTTATCACCTTGAAAGGAACTGTTGGTTTAAAGATGCGAATAAAATTAAGACTGTGAATAATTTAGAGATTGAGGCAGAATTGAATACGAAAATTAGTGATCAAAAAAACTTGAATTGATACCACTGATCAAACTGGATTTGCTAATCAATGATCGCCACAAATGTACAGGAATTTATGATTCAGGAGCTAATATTTCTCTAATCAATTACAATTTCCTAAAGAAATCGGGTATTTACATTTCTAAGGCGGATGATAGCAAATTTAAGATGGTTAGTGGTATCGGAAAAGTCAACGGAATTGTTAACGTTAATCTTAGAGTGATGAACCTTTGTCAAAATGTATCACTTTTCGTAGTTAAAAGTGAAGAATTTCGCCACGATTTTCTGATCGGTCTGGACTTAATTCTCAAATTTAAATTATGCCAAAATGAAAAATTAGAAATTAATCAGACTTTGTCTGAGCATCCAAATTCTGACGCCGCCTTTTCCACGGTAACCTCTTCAGCCGATCAGACAAATTCCAACGAATTTCCTAACATAACTGAATTTAAAGTGAATCTAAATCATTTAAATAATGATCAACAAACAGGTATTGTTGATATTTTGAATAGGTACAGAACTGTTTTTGCTAAGGATAAGTACGATGTTGGGTCAGTCTCTGGTCACGAAGCCACCATAAAGTTGATAGAACACAAGTATGTTTCCAAAAGACCATACAGGTGCTCTTTAGAAGATCAGCAAGAGATCGAAACCCAAATTGCGAGATTGTTGAAAGCCAAACTTATCGAAGAATCAACCTCTCCTTTTGCGGCACCCGTTACTTTAGCTTACAAGAGAGATGAAAATAAAAAAAATAGGTTATGCATTGATTTTTCGGAATTAAATAAATTAATTGTACCTGAGAGCCACCCATTTCCATTAATAACTGACCTAATTGTCAAAACAAGAGATTGTAAATGGTTTTCAGTACTGGACATAAATAGTGCATTTTGGTCAATTCCTCTCAGAAGCAAGGACTACTATAAAACAGGGTTCGTCACGCAGAGTGGCCACTACAATTGGAAATGTTTGCCTTTTGGACTAAAAACTTCACCTGCAATATTCCAGCGCATATTGAGAAACATTATTCGCCGGAATGACTTAGATTCGTTCTGTGTAAATTACATAGATGATATTTTGCTTTTTTCAAAAACATTTGAAGAACATTTGGAACACACAAAAAAGTTATTGCAAGCAATCATAAAAGAAGGTTTCAGACTAAAGCTCTCCAAATGCAATTTTGCTACAAATAGCGTGAAATATCTAGGCCATATAATAGCAAATAACTTAACAAAACCTATAAACGACAATGTTTTGCCAATAAAACAATTCCCAACGCCTAAAAATAAAAAAAATGTGAGACAATTTTTGGGGAAAATAAATTTTTATCGTAGTTACATCCCAAGAGCGACTCAAATTCTAGAACCATTCCACAATTTATTGAGAAAAAACGTTAATTTTACTTGGAACAATGAATGCGAAAAGAGTTTCAATTTAATCAAAAGTTATCTGTGCTCAGAACCTTGCCTTGCTATTTTCAACCCAAATCGACAAACCATAGTTCAAACTGACGCAAGTCTCACCGGTATTGCTGCAATCTTAAAACAAAAACAAGATGATGGGAACTTCAAACCCGTAGCCTATTTCTCAAAAAAACTAAACGAACACCAGAAACGTAAAAAAGCGATTTTCTTAGAGAGTTTAGCAATCAAAGAAGCTTTAACATACTGGCAGTACTGGTTACTAGGTATCGAGTTTGTGGTCCAATCAGATCACAAGCCATTGGAAAACCTGAGAGTTAATTCTCGAACTGATGATGAATTGGGCCACCTAATGTTTTGCTTGTCGCAGTACAATTTCAAGGTGATGTATGTGCCAGGAAATACCAACTCTGAAGCCGACTGTCTATCTAGAAACCCTGTGTTAGAACCTTTCGACTCTGAAGATGAATTAAAAATTGTGAATCTTATCGAATTAGAGGAAATAATCAAAGATCAAAGTACATTACAAGACGACTTATCTTCATACAAACGAATCACTAAACGAGGGGACTTACTGTATAGCCAATATAAAACTCAAAGTAAAATAATTGTTTCAAAGGACTTTTGCAATAACTTAATTGAGAAGGTTCATACTAAATTCGGCCACATCGGTGCTAAACAAATTGAACTAAAAATAACCCCCTTTTATTTTTGCAAGGATATAAAAAAACTAATAACAAAATTTTGCCAATCCTGCAGTGTATGCATTAAAAATAAAACTAGAGCACCGTTTGTTTATGGTCAACTTTCTCAATTGGGCCCAGCTACCCAACCTTATGAGTACATGTCCTTGGATACCATTGGTGGTTTCGGTGGTAATCACTCACCAAAACGGTACTTGCATCTCTTGGTGGACCACTTTACCAGATTTGCATACATCCACACGTCAAAGAACCAAAAAGCAACTGATTTCATCGCACTTCTAAGCAACATAGTGTCGAAAGGTGTCAAAATAGGCACATTGTTAACTGACCAGTACAGTGGAATTAATTCAACTGAGTTCAAAGCTTTCCTAAGACAACATCGTGTGAATTTAATCTTCACTGCCGTAGACTGTGCCTTCTCTAATGGGCTTAACGAACGATTAAACCAAACCTTGGTTAACCGCATTAGATGCAGGATAAACAACGAACCATCAGGCGCAAAGTGTCCATGGCCGAGAATCGCTGAGCAATGCGTAGAAGATTACAATAATACCATTCATTCTTCTACAAAATTCAGTCCCAACTATTTACTTAATAATGAAGATGTACACATCGTTCCACTGAGTTGCCAAGTTCCGAGAGATTTAGAGGAAGATAGGAAGAAGGCTTTCGAAAATTCCCAAAAAGTTCATGCAATTAACAAAAAAAGATTCGACAGAAACCGGAAACCACCCACTTTTGAAGTGGGAGACTCAGTTTACATAACACATGGCAATAGTCTGAATCGTAACAAATTAGATGAAATTCGAACAGGTCCATTTAAGATTCTGGAAAAATGTTCTAAGTCCATTTATAAGATTGACTCAGGTTACCGAAAGAAAGAGTCTAACATTTTTCATGTCTCAAAGCTGTATCCTTACTACTACAAAAACCTGGTTACAGATAGTGGCTAAGAATCATGCAGACTACAATTCAAGCTAGAAACTCTGTAAAGGAGAAATTAAGTAGACACCTGTGTACCAAAAAAAAAAAAAAAAAAAAAAAAAAAACGAAAATTTTTCGGCCGGGGGTGGGGGGATGTAAAGTTCGACCAGTGTCAACTTTAGATAGCTACCCCACCCCGCCGACGATTCTTATCTCTGTGATCCTCCTACCTTATCGACATCAGTTCAGCAGTTGGTATCCGGACCGGAACTCGGACGGACGTTTGTAGTTGGAATAAGTTTTCACGCGATCGATATCACGTGTTTTTGATTTCTTCGTTTACAGGTACCTATGTTTCATTTCGTATTTAAAGTGTGGTTATAATTTTCATGATTTTCCATTCTCGAAGTATTCTCTATTATTTTATTCCTATTGTTAAATAAACTTCGTTTACAGATGCAATCTGCGTGATTATTTCGAGTGAAAATCCTACATACATATTATGTAGATCGCAGACCCTCCGTAGGTTAGTACCTAACCCCGTACTCGTTACTAGGTACCTACCTAAATCACGAGTTAAATGTTGCTAAAATAATTCTGCCGATGACAAACAGTACCTAACAAAAAGAAACACACATAATGAAGTTCTGATAAGAAATTGTTGATGAGGAGTGAAACACGCTGCAAATCCCTGCACAACGGTTTATTATTTTGTATAGAATACCCTTCTGTTACAGATCACAGCTCTATGTATAGATAACCCGTCTATATAATATAATATGTACTATTCTATGCATATTATGTAGATCGCAGACCCTCCGTAGGTTAGTACCTAACCCCGTACTCGTTACTAGGTACCTACCTAAATCACGAGTTAAATGTTGCTAAAATAATTCTGCCGATGACAAACAGTACCTAACAAAAAGAAACACACATAATGAAGTTCTGAAAAGAAATTGTTGATGAGGAGTGAAAAAAGTTGCAAACGTACCTACCAACAAACTCCAGCCCCTTCTACGTAGATGGTATAATGAACCGTTGTGTAATAATTTACCGTTGAGTAATGATTTACCGTAGTAATACCTAATTTACCCATCAATAATACTTCAACGTTTGTTCAAGTTTCACTACCTACCAAAAAACTCCAAAAGAGCCATCATTTTTCAAATTAAATAATATTACAGAACAACCAACTCGACTTCATACTCCGCCAATATAATCAGGTGATCCCTACCAATGATTGGCCGTATTCACAAATTCCTATTGTGGGCGCGTCTCTGGTTACGAGATTTGGTTTGAATTGTATACAATTTCATTCACACTGGAGTCGAAAATGCCTGTCGGTGCAAACTTCGGGGCCTTACTGTGAACGAACGGCTGGACGTACGATGCTCCGGATGGTCTTAAAAAACTCGCAAGTTCAAGAAATATTTAAAACCGTAAAAATATTTACGTAAAAAAATGGTATAGGCGTTTTGAAAATTTCAACCCCTATTTTGAACCCCTTAGAGATGACTCACAGTAACGTCGAGCTTCGAGGACCAACTAGACGCCGAACGGAACCTATAACCCGAATTTCATCAATTTTTTTTCATGGTAACTAAGAAAAGTGGCCCGTACGGCGTACGGCGTACGGCGTACGGCGGACAGACAGAAATATTTTTATTGCAGTTTTGGATTCTACATACCTTGAAACGTAAACCATCAAATTTTGAGGGGGGGTAAGAATTTTTTTTTTCATGCTCGATTCCAATGGTTCATTATTGAAAATAATAAACCAAAAAGTTGCAAAAGTACCTACCAACAAACTCCATTCCCTTCTACGTAGATGGTATAATGAACCGTTGTGTAATAATTTACCGTTGAGTAATGATTTACCGTAGTAATAATTTACCCATCTATAATACTTCTACGTTTGTTCAAGTTTCACTACCTACCAACAAACTCCAAAAGAGCCATCATTTTTCAAATTAAATAATATCACAGAACAACCAACTCGACTTAATACTCCGCCAATATAATCAGGTGATCCCTACCAATGATTTTATCTCCGCCAAATTTCCTATTGTGGGCGCGTCTCTGGTTACGAGATTTGGTTTGAATTGTATACAATTTCATTCACACTGGAGTCGAAAATGCCTGTCGGTGCAAACTTCGGGGCCTTACTGTGAACGAACGGCTGGACGTACGATGCTCCGGATGGTCTTAAAAAACTCGCAAGTTCAAGAACTATTTAAAACCGTAAAAATATTTACGTAAAAAAATGGTATAGGCGTTTTGAAAATTTCAACCCCTATTTTGAACCCCTTAGAGATGACTGACAGTAACGTCGAGCTTCGAGGACCAACTAGACCCCGAACGGAACCTATAACCCGAATTTCATCAATTTTCTTTCATGGTAACTAAGAAAAGTGGCCCGTACGGCGTACGGTGTACGGCGTACGGCGGACAGACAGAAATATTTTTATTGCAGTTTTGGATTCTACATACCTTGAAACGTAAACCATCAAATTTTGAGGGGGGGTAAGAATTTTTTTTTTTTCATGCTCGATTCCAATGGTTCATTATTGAAAATAATAAACCAAAAGATCGGGAAGTGCCCGGATCCAATGTGGACGGGATTTCCATATACCGTCACAGTATGTACATAAATACATAGTAAGGTGTGGGTGTAAATCTGTTATGTTAATCATCGGTGGGTAGGTAAAACTTAAGGTGGATGATATATTAGAAAATTAGGAATTACCTATGTATTTTAGTAGATAATGTTGTTTTTTTTTTTGTTAAAGTATCTTAATTTGCCAGGTAGGAGTGAGATGTTGTTTTCTAAAATGTGCCGAGACTTCGGGTAGGCAGCACTTGTGCTACAGCCGTATTGTTTTATTGTAATTTTAATGTGATTTTCTTTTGTAAATAAAAACATTTGTAACATGTGTGTATGTTTTTCTATTCTGTTCTATTCTAAATTTACATACGTCACATGTCATGATCTTACACCTTTAAATAACCAGATTCAAATGAGGGAAATTGTAAATAATTAGTAATAATTGCCACGCGCATTTTGAGTTTTTAGAATATTCAGAATTAATATGGTTCCGTATCTGTCGGTCAGTCTACCTGTAGGCATAACGCTAAGAGTTCATAGTTGCGTAATGGAGGGAATAGGGTGTGCCATTGATGAATCCCACGGAGCTGAGCCTTTTATTTCATCGATTTAGGTCTATTGTATTTGTGTACTAGATTGATGTTCAGTTGGTATGCATGATCTGAGTAAAATGAGTATGAAGTAGCCCTCTTTACATTTACGGTCTGGGGAATGAATGAAAAGAGAGTGGCATCGTAAAGCAGAGTAATAAAACTTGTTACGTTCAGGATCTTTTCATTATGCCACAGCCTGAAAAGGCTTTGGGACTCGCCAACTTCGAGTCACGGTTAGCCTATCGCGTGCAAGTCACATCCGCAGTCGATGTCTAGTCGAGATCTGAAACACGGGAATAGCAATGAGGCAAGTAAGGGATTCAGGTCGGAAGGGCGTTCTAATTTATTGAATATGAGCCTCTTGTCGGAACAACCCAGTCACTTTAGGTGGTTCCTGAATAGAGCGGCGTACCTACTCCGTCTACCGCTGTGGTCTTGAAGAACCCAGAACCCCTGAAAATGGCGGCTCCAGATTCAATAGCCAGATTGAGGGTCGAGTCTTCTCCTTCCATCTCACTTCTTTCACATTTGTATGAAAATGGGGTCCCGGAATAGCGCCATGATCGGCTCTTGAGACGGAATGGATGATAATACCATCGGTCAGAGCCCCTTTTCTTCTCATTTTTGTTCATATAATACCACTATTGGGCTCCCCAGCTTAACCATAATAGTGGCAAGAGATTCTGATCAGAATTGTAGGTAATTTTGTGGAGGAGATTAAGTAAGGATCCTTTTTTATGTGTTTTATTGCGATATTATGGTTTTTCTATAGGGCATCAAAACCTTTCATGCAGTTGCAAAGCTCCGTTAGCCTAAAATGGCCCTTATACACTGTAGTCGGGAAATCCTTGCTCTTCTTTTTATTTTCCGGATGAAAGAGGGTGATAGGTACTATGAAATGCCCATATTTATTGATCAGAGAACGGTTTTAATCAAGTAAAATATTGAGGGTGGTTGGTCCCCAGTTTCTAACATAGCATGTGTCTGAAGATTATCATGACATAAAATATAATGAGGGTGAGAAAGTACGAGTGTAACAATTCTGGGTGAGCTGGAGGCCGAGCGCGTTGGGGCGCTATCATTTTGTTGGTTGGGATGGAGGCGGCATCTGCTGTTCATCAAAAAATCCTCGGGGCCCTCGTCACAACCTAGGGTGGTGAGGCAATGGGTAACCTTGAGCGAAATGATTGGAGCAAATTATTATGATCCTCCTGAGAGGAGACCACGACGTCCGCAATGCCTGCTAGGCAGTTGGATGTGAAGCACTTCTTTGAATGGCAATTTCTTAACTTTACTTGCAATAATTCTGTGGTGATTTATCTTCGTATTCGTTAGGTACCCAAAATAATTTAATACTCCAGAAGAATATTCAAGAGGTTATTCCCCCGGGAGAAATGTTTCTGGTATTTTTTTTAGGATAAATCATCGCAAGAGATGGGAGAGGGGATGTAAATACATGATTAATACGCTGCGATGGATCTCGAGGAAGAATCTGAAATTAGATGGATATGAACGCAGCGGGATGACAGGTTGACGCCAGCGTTTCACCTACCCTATGCTCCACTAGGTTGCTACACGTTGCTATTATAGTTGCATATTATGTTAAACATCATGATTCGCATCGGGTGGTTTGGTGAAAACAAGCGTGGAGAAGAAGATATATAGGTATACACAGTAGCGGTGCTTGGGCTTTGGAAAGGTGAGGCGCCAAGCCAGAAAACGAAACCAACAGAGATTTTTCTACAAAATACCTCAAGGCAACAACACCTTCACCTTTATTTTTCTGATTGAGTGATGTTCAGCAAAAGTTTATCTCGTCCTAAATTTTTAATCAGCATTCTATCGTCGTACGAAAACGTAGAACATTTCGACTGCAAATTAGCCATTGTTCATGCGGTTCAAAAATATAGTAAACTAAAATACAACCAAACAATGACCCGTCGGCCGGTACCTACTTGAATGGAGAAGCTGTTGACTAGAAGCTAGGTACTTATCTGTGTGTTACGACGTCGATCAATCCACAAGACCAAAAACAACAAACAGGGCAAAACGCACGTAGGTACCACAAATCCAGATCTGTCGCAGGAACCGGACCTAACGCAAACGCACATAATTCTACGCACAACGTCTACGCACAATGACGCAACAGAATCAGTGGCCTTATGGACGCAACGCCCCTCTGAGAAGAAAACAACAATAACGACTTGTCACTTGACGCGTTTCGAATCGCGAATCAGCTGTTGCAGGGACGGCATAGTGGTTCGATAACGTTCAACATAGTGTCGAGCCTTCGTAGAACATCCCCCAGACCATAGCGTCAACTGGTCGGAAATTGTCGATTTTCCCGAAGTGATTATTCCGAAGCTTAAACACGTTTCGACGTTGACCAACCGTGGCCCGGCTTCATCCCTCGGTAGTTACCATGTTACGAGTAATGAGGGTTACCAATGGGCTGAAAAATGTACTTTTACTTTTTTGAATGAAAACTGAGAATTTTGGCACCAACCGCACTCTCCTAGGATAACTAGTTTTTATTTTGTAGGTTTTAGAAATTTCGTGTGTTTTAGCTTGATTGAGATCGCGACGTCTTGAAACATCGATATTCTTTGATTGTGTATCTTCCTATATTGAGACTTTACCGAAAACACTTTTTGACCAGGTGTAACAGGTTGTGAGGAACCAGCTCGCTATCTTGTTCATGGCATTTCCAACTGAGTTCTTGGTCGTTCATGTATTAGATTACTGCTGAACATCAAGTACCTACCTACAACGACGACCTCCATCGAGAAGTCCATCCCAACAGATATTCCATACTATTTTCTTTCCTAGGACGTAGGACTAAAATATTACATCTGAGTATATGGGCAATATATATTTCATAAAATCATGCGTGATTTAAAACATGAAATTATTTCAATGGGAGTCTTTAAACTTTCAGATCACTCGACCTTTTATCTTTATAAAATACGAGAATGGGCCGTTCGCCATGGTTTGTGGTAAACCGTCTGCAACGGTGAAAGGTGCCTATCCGCTCATGTGAAATGCATGTAGGTATCCACAGTACATGGAAGGATAACGTAAGGCAGTTTTAGCAAGTTTACTCCATTTTATCGCTAAACTCCGAAGTCTTATTTTCCTACATCTGTTTTTTTTTTCTTATCGTTTTAGGCTCTTGGTTGCAACATTGTTGGCGTGTGCTCTCAATCGATGATGTTGAATGAATTACTGTTGCTATTGTACGGTGTTCATCGATAATAGAGTATGATGAATTCCGCATTTACCTACCGTGATCGCTGACCACCACCTCGGCCGTGACTAACTGCAGAAACTTCGTTCTTGGTCGATTCGCATTGTTTTTATTGTAAAACGGGGACTACTAGTAAGAAAACGTTAAAAAAAATAACTGTGGAAATCGCCAAAAATCTATCTCCGGCTGGAATGCTTCACTTGATCTCAGTCGATGCAAAATTTGATCGTCTACAACTAAAGATTTCCTTTGGACTCGCTGAAAAAGTCTAGTTATCGACTCGCCCACTGGATAGATAAATTTCGCATGTATGTAGGTAATATCGACCTGAATCTCGGAATCCGCACGTCCCTTCGGAGATACAGACAGATTAAATCGTTTCTGATTCTCTTGCAGCGGCAGTCGAGAGCCTCAGAGTTCAGACTTAAAGTTGAAATCCAATTGCAATTAGCCCCAAAACGCTGTAGGCAGCCCCGCAGGACAAAGCGTCTGAGTGACCCACTATGATGCCCTTCTACTAGCATTGATGACTAAATAGATACATCTTCAAAGGGTTGGCTCCCATTGATTAGACCGTCCTCCTGTCCACCTAACGAGCGTCCTTCCAACATTACTAATGAACCGTCCTTATGAGATATGCAAGTGATAACACTTCAAAAGCTCAGCAGATTCTTCCACTACGGTTCGTTTCCTGTATAGATTGCTCTTTATTCTGTGCGCAAACCCCATGAAATGTCCATAAATAGGTATACGATTGGAATGTACTTATTTAAATGAGGTGAAATGGTGATGGTTGTTGCTGATGGTCATCACTTGATCGTTCACAAAATTCATCAAAATAACTTACGCAAAAGTAACTTCCGTTTGCGCATGTGCAGATGTGAAATCCTTTCGACTACCGTTGTAATTACGATTTTAATCAGCCGATTGTGATGAATTTCACAAGGAGTTTATCGGTTAGGTATCCAAATGGTCCCCTATGAATTGATCAAGATAGGAGTACATATACCTACCTAATCCTCGTCTATGCGCATGCGCCACAGTGGAAACTTAATCTACCATAAACGATGATTGTCATGGAGTGTATGGAATCAATAGATCCAGTTTGTCTTCATGATCGTGGTTACAATGCAGCTATGTGCCACATCTTGGCGGAATTACTTTACTCTTTTTGGGATCTAGATACCTTGAAACATAAACTAACACACTTTAAGGTGGGAAGGAATTTTATTTCTTTTTCATGTCGACCCTAAAGGTCCATTATTAGAAATCATTAACCAAAACTCTTAGAGCTACATTCTTGTCAAGGACTTCTTCCAAAGAACCTGCTGTGGTTGAACTTCAAAAGCTCCTTTATTACTCGAATAAAATTACCAATATTATAATATGAAGGTCGTACTACGTGGTAAAGCTCGTCCGGAAGCATAACTTACATTTTTTGATGTTTCCATAATATAAAAATGTAAGGACAATTCCTTCTCTGGATTTTTTCTCTCCTCCCTCTTGCCGCTTTTACTCCCTGGAAGGACGGTTGTCCCTCAAAAATATCTTCCTTTCCAACAATAACGAATAGATTCTCTTTGAAGTTGTTATTTTTGTTCTTTTGGAGTGACTGAAGAGGAAAAAAGTGGTCAACGAGATACAAATTTCGATCAAAGTTCCACTTCTTTTATCGAAATATCTAATGAGGAGGGTTCGGGAATATTGAACGCTAGATATCCAGTGGGAATATTCAATTTGTTGATAACAAGAGTCCTCAGAGTAATTAATTGTTTGTATTTCCTTCAACTTGAATTTGTACGATTGGTCAGTTATGAATACAATTCTGGAGTGATCACCTATTCATAAAATGTACTAGTCCAACACATTATTTGACTATTAGGTATATCCTTTCTATCATGCACGATAAGCCTAAAAGAAATGGCACATACGCATAAACTTATTCAACTTTTAAGTCGAGAGAGAGTTACAAAAACCAGTCGAACGCAGATACTCGTTATTCAGTGTTCCAGCAAGTAGTGTGATACTAGTGCACGGTTTTCAGTCATGGAATAGTAGGTACTATTATATTACAAGTCACTATTAGTATATATCTTTATTAATACTGTTCTACCTAGAAATTTGTCGTTCCTCGTGACCGATTCGAATTCTAGTTAAGTAACAACAGTTTACAATCCTTGAGCGCTCACATTTATTACGATCCATCGAAAGATTATTTTATGATGATGTACCGTAAGTGTTCACAAATAAATTCAACTTAAATATATTATGATCAATAAAAACGGTTCCACAAATGGCACTGAAATCATAAATATCATGTAGAATTGAAATCATACAATGCACCACAAATATCATGCACGATAGCATAGAACACTCAATAGCACAGAAATCATACATTATCAGAAATATGTAGCATTGAAATCTGTGCGAATTGAAATGGCCCATTCGCACGTCTCAATAATATTTTTCACCGTCGATCCGTCTCAACTGAAGAAGGAACCCAGAACCGTGAAAATCTTCACAACAAGCGTTTCCCGCTGGCGGAATTTCCTGCCAGGATCAGCAAGAAAGCCCGGCTGGGACCTTGAAGCCACTTGCCTTTACCCAACCTCACCTAAATTGTCTCTACCAACAACAGAAGTGGTAAAAGCCATTGAAACGCCAGATTCGGGGCCTTTTTTCAACAATCAGGAGAGGTTTGAACTCCTGAGATGAGCATCAGTACACTGTGTCCAGTGAAATTTTGGGTCACAAGCTGCCATCCCAGGATCATCCTTACCATGGCCGCTTGCAGATAAGTGACGTATCCTTGCGCTCTGCACCACGTCAAAACTCTAGGACCTAGCCAGCCTTGAGGAACACGCCGCTCCCTTGCCGCCCCCACGATCGCAAAGGTGCACCGCTTGCCGATAAACGATCGCGTGGGGGGGGAAACTGTAAGCTGGAGAGCTTAGGGATCAGCAGAGACGCATAGTCACTAAGCAAAACCAGTTAGCATTACGTACTATCGAAAACATAATACTTCAATAAAAGTAGCTAAATGATAACATGTTTATCTTTTCACGCATTTCTGTCTACAGCTCACCCTATGATTCCCAGACAAGTTAAGCGGATCTCTCCCGAAGCAAATCCGCTACAGGAAGATGTCTATGAATCTTAGTACAAATCGAGCTGCTTAAAAAATCATATCATATACACCACAAAAAAAAAGAAGAAAAGAAAAAAAAAGTATAGAATACTTTGTGGAAATCAAAACTATTCCAAAAATAGCATTGATTGGTGCCTCAGTCATCTTCATGTACACTCAATCTCATTTTCCTAATTTTGGTTTATTATTCTGTGAATAACACACCTATGTATTCGCTCAGGAAAAATTGTTTAAAACAACCCCTCAAAGTTTTTTCTTTTCCGTTTCAAGGTGCGTAGATTCCAAAAATGCAATGTCCGTCCGCCGTCCGCCGTATCACGTGTACCGGCTTCATTTTAGGTCTAAAAAAGTCGTTCTTTCGCACACATGCTCCATTTGGGCCCTAGTTGTGTTCCGAAACTTCCGAAGCCCGATCGGAATATACCCAGGGGTGTTATGAGTGAAAATGTGTATAAAAATAGGTACTTTTTGTGTTTTAGTAACATGTTAGTAACATGAGCGTTTGAGGTATCGTTTTCCATGTTTTTTGGGACGAGAAGACCGAATATGAAGTCGATTTTGACCAAGGAGTGGAAGATTGAGGTTGTATCAGATGTTCAGCTCCCAAAATTGATTTTTTTATGGGTCAAAAACGTGGGAAATCGTCTGAAATCACCATCAATTTGTAGAATAAAACTAGAAGAAGTGTCAACACGTGGATCAAGACGATTAAATGGCACTACCAATGATCAACGAAAAAAAAGGAGCATAGGTACCTAATTCAAGTTTTGCGGGCCAAAATTGTTGGAAACCATCAGAAATAGCTATTTAAAATATTTTACATGAAATCAGCAACAAATAAACAGCCAACATTTCTGTAGGTATGTCCAATAGAATAATAAACCCATGTGACAAGGACTTTGCAGCGTTTTTTTTTTTAATTCTCCTAACATCCTAGCCTTTTTATACTATTAAATCAGTAAAATAGGTACCTACTTCCTTAATTCCGACATTTTCATCGTGTAATAAATAAATGAATTTATTCTTGTATAATATATCGTATGATTATGCTTGTCAGAATAGGATGTAGGTTTTCTGTTAACTTATGCTCTTGCAAGTTATATATATTTTATATATATATTAATTGCAACGCAATTCTTAGCCCGACCCCCTACTAGTTTTTTTGTCACATGTCACACTTTTTTGTCCCGCGATACCGTTGCTAGGGAAGCTAATTTCTATGCTATTCATTACATTACATTATATCTTCTGTGGAGAGTGGAGGAGGTGCTTGGAAGGTTCCACCACGCCGGTTATACCATAAAGGCCTCACCAGGCAGGTTTCACCACTGTACGAGATCTTCTCGAGGGAGAAGGAAGGTAGTGAGAGAGAGAAGTCATCGACTCGAGGTGAATGCGTAGCATGAAGAAGCCTGGGCAGGAGCACGGGTTTTATAGGGCTTGTTCCACCCTCCTCCGGCTCTCCGACAGTCGTTAGGGACTGTTTGAGGGCGCCGGCTGTGTACGTTCTCCTTGTCACGTAGACCCCTTCCTTCTGCTTGCTTCGTTGAGTATAATCTGATCATATAGGTTTGAGTGTTATAGGCGGGTAACACGACACTCTTTTTGCAAGTTGTCTCAGAACTGCTATTTCAATTAGTCAGACGTGGAAGCGATTCAGTGCTGCTTGAATGAGAGGAGCTTGTTTTGTGGAGAAGGGATTATTGAGACGATTCGAAAGTTTAGAACTGAAAACCGACAAATTTACTATTTGGACGAAACGTGGATTAATGCTGGACACACGAATTACGCCATGATAACAACTTTTGTATTTTTATTTATTTTTTGTTAATTACTAGATGTAATTTACGTACATCCGAGTAGATACATGGCCCTTACATGGTATATCACTTGTTACGATACATGTTACATCACATGTTACATTACATTATCACATGGGTGATAAGGGGGCTCGATTTCATTGTCGTTTGTTTATCTGTGCTCTCACACTAAATTGAACATACTACAGTATACTGTTCACAATAATGATTGGGAGCATTTGTTATTGGGGATTTCATGAAAACAGAGGGTTGAATATCCTAGGTGTTTATTTGAACCCCTCATCCTCACTGCCTTCGTTCTAAGTACCAGTACGAGGTCGAATATACGGCCAACATCGGAGGACCATCCCCCGGCAAGAGGAGGCTGCTGATGGGGACTGCAGATGCCATAATGTTGTACGGGGCTGAGATCTGGGCAGGGGCGCTGAGGTTCCAGAAGTACCGTTCTCGGATGGAGGCTGTGCAAAGAAGAGGGGCGCTTAGGATATGCAGTGCATACCGGACAGTTTCGGCTCCAGCGGCGCAGGTGATTGTGGGAGTGATCCCGATTGACCTGTTGGCTGATGAGCGGAGACGTCTGTATATGCGGAAAGGAGAGGAAGGGACGCCATCATCTATCAGGAAGGAAGAAAGGGATGAAACCATGAGGAGATGGCAAGCTCGATGGGATAGTGAAAGCAGAGGCCGTTGGACAGCGCGACTCATTCGAGACCTCAGGAGCTGGACCAAGAGGAAACGTGGGGTTACGAACTACTATGTAACGCAGTTCTTGACAGGGCATGGTTATTTCCGATCCTTTCTTGAAAAGATAGGTAAGGTGACTGCACCCATATGCGTATACTGCAAAAGGGAAGAAGATAGCGCGGAGCACACCTTCTTCAAATGCGAAAGATGGGAGCGCCTCCGTAGAGTTGTGGTAGCAGAGGTTGGACCATTCGACCCTGACACTGTAGTCGGGAAAATGATGGAAACTGTAGCCAAATGGGATGCAGTCGTGAACTTTATAGTGACTGTACTCAAGACGAAGGAGCAGTATAGGGAGTGGGAAGAAGAGTAAACTTTCACCCATATAGAAGAGAAGAAGAGAAGACAGGCCCATAGAAGGCAATGACGTGACTATCCCGAAGTATTACCGAACAGGAAGTTCCGGGATAGTCACAATAATAGATGACAGAGGAGAGGTGTTTTAGTCGGTATGCCTAAAGAAGGAGAGGCCGACACGAAGGGCGAGCATTGAATCGCTGTCAGTACGCAAAGTATTCCACCTACCTCTTTAAAAAAAAAAAAAAAAAGGTCGAATATTGAGTGCCGAAATCATTCAAATCATCTGAAGAAATGACGTCGTGGTTGTAGATCATCGGTTGGAGACGGGTGGAAAGGGTTTGAAACATATTATTTATGGAAGGCGCTTGAGCTACCCCAGTGAGGGGGGCCACCTGCTGCCTCCTACCCAAGTAGCAACCATTATTTATCAAGGTTTTACTCAAGTTATTAATTAACGCATCATGTATGTGTGTCATTCGTACCTCGCCCCCTTACCGTTATTCCCTCAGTTTTATGAAATTAATGGTACGGCTTTGTCCCAAGCGGGTGATGTTGGACAGTTGGACGACACTGATGACTAGAACCTCTCGCATTACTCAAACGTAATACTTACTTGTGTGTTGGTATTATGTAATACTACTGGCTGACTTATCCGAGTTGTGGGTAGTACTTAGCCATACAAATTGGTGAACATGTGGAGGTAAAAGGTTAGATAGTTCCACTGTAACAATAAGTCCTGTTTTTCGACCACTTCAAAAACTATGGTGGGGGTGGGTTCTTGAGGGTATGTCAGAATAATATAAATCCTTCTTACGTAAACGTTTCGCTTTCTTGTTAAAGAATCTTTGGGGCTTCGAGGTACACATTCTGGTATAGGTAACTGGAATAACTGTGAGAACCTTCACACAGTTCACCTTCATACCTATAACAGTTCGCTCTGTATAGATACATAGCCTCTACTTGAATGTAATTTACCTTGAAGCCCTGAAGGTCATCGTTACCGCCTTTTTTAATCGTTCATCAACTTCGCCATCTGTTCTAAATTGTTCATCATTCATCGCATTCTTAGGAGAGGCTGGCCCTAGGTAAGTGCTGTCGGGTCGCGGCGCTATCTCGCGCCACTTGCGCAAACTTTTATAATTCGGCTAACTAGCGACGAATGGTGCAGCTCTTTTACCTACCCCGGTGGTTCTTAACCTGCGCACTGTGGACCACCAATGGTCCGCGAGGCTTTATCTCACCTGGAATTTCAGACTGCGAGCAGAAACTAACGAACAGAGATACTGCACCCCCCCAGTGGGTCATGAAAGATCGTCAGAGATCAGTTGCTGGAAACAGAGCTTCATCCAGAATGAAGTAGCTTTGAATTGTAAGGGAATGTCGGTGGTTGTTGAAAACATTGGAGCCAAAGGGCCACAAAGGGCCTTTGATCTTTTGTCCCTCAGCCCTAACGCGATTTGCATAGTTTTACGTCGTGTTCTGCCGACGTTGGCTTCAGGGAAAGCTTCAAGTTTAGAACGCATTGTTAGGCTAATGGAAGTTAGCGATCGTTGCTAATGAAACCTTGTTGCATCCGAAGGTTAATTTTTCCCCACCTAAATACCTACTCAATTGTCCATCATGGTTTGAAACTGTTCAAGATGTTGGTAGGTAGTATAATTGAAAGGAGAATAACTAGGTAATTAATATGGATGAAAATTAGTCATAATTTCGTTCTGAGCGGGAGGGTGAAGGTATCTAACAAATGTTTTACATTATGTTTGCACTGGTAAGTACCTAGGTAAACGTGTTGTACATTAAAGGAGTGTAGGTGGGGTATTTTCAGAATGTTGTTGTATAGACGCGCGTCAATATGTTTGTGATTAGTGTTGAATTTTCTGTTCAGATCTTGCTTGAGTGGCTGGATACCAGGCTGCAGCTGCATTTTTAAAGTTTGCAGTTGCAGAACGGTAAATCCAGGTTCTGAAGCATCTCTTTGCAAGCCAAGTTGGTACTGATAGGCCTACAGTGCCTATTTCACATAAATACTACGCTAAGGAACTGGAGGCAGGAACATCAGAATACATGGCTTTTAGTCACTAGTATTAATTTTTTTGTTTTTTTGTCCTCGAGTATTAACTACCTAAACTTTCATGACATTGTTGGTTCGAGAACCTCGGTTGTTGCTTTGCTCACATTCAGTGGTGTCACTGTAAGAGCTCCCCCTCAATACATGCAGATTTGATAACAACCACAAACCGCGCACGGTTTGGTCAACGGTGAGCGGCTAAAAGGGAGTATTTCACCCTATTAACGGAATGGTATGTACCTTTACGGCCCTGCAGATTTGCAGTTGGAATCGGGGTCGAGTGTCGGGCCCATGTCGGGCCTCGGTGAGCTGGGGTTCTCATTCACTGAAGGTCTGTTTACACTTTTCTCCTTCGCGCGAGTACATTCACTCGGCTACCTCCCGTTACGCATACAAATGGAATAGCTCCCGTTCAAAGCGATCCACGAATCGTCAGATTTCATTTTTCACTCTCCCCATTTATCAACTTTAGTCTCAAGGCAGGGTTCCGTTTTGCCGAGTTTCAGATTAGTTGGATGAATGCCCTACATTCATCTTTCAAATTAATTTCTTGGGTGGAAAAGAAACGTTTGATTTTGTTTTATCACTTGTTTATCTCTAGACCCCGAGGTTGGTTTAATTCCGAAAAAAATTGTGGTTTATTATTTTCAATAATGAACCTTTAAAATCAAGCATTTAAAAAAAATAATAATAATAATTGATCCCGCAAAATTTCGTGGTCTGTGTTTCAAGACAGGTCCACACGTAGAATCCAGAAATGGAATAAAAAATATCTGCCCGTCCACCGTACGCCGCAAAGTGCTCCATTACCCCCTAAAACGCCAAAACTTCTTACGTTCGGAAAATGGGCTGAAACTTGATAATATACCCCCCCTCATTTGGGTGGTGAATTCAAAAATTTGAAGTCAGCATTGTCAAACAGCAGTACCTTGGCTCAAAACTTATTTTTCAATAAACTTTTCTTAAGGCTTTTAACTGTTCTACAAAAGTGATGGTCTTTGTGACTTGATATGCAAAATTTCAGGGAAAAAACTGTTTAAAAATCATGTTTAGCAATTTAACAGATCCTTAGCCATTTTTGTTCCTTAACAACATACTTTTGACCTCTGAAAACATACAAATTCGCTGGCCTTTGAACTCATTCTTTCTTTATCAGTAATTATTATACTGGCTCGTTATGGATCAAATGAGCTTTTAGACTGTCCCTTTACATTGTCATTGGTGTTGAAATCGCCTTTGACCTAGTGAAATGTTTCAATAATAATTCAATAAACACGGTTGTGCGGGGAGGGGGGGGGGATTTTAGGAGCTGATTTTAATGTCGCTGTGGGGCCTTACTGAATGTATCTGTAATATCAAGAACCCATCGCACCCATCGTGTTTCACACCTGAATTTTCTAAAAACGGGGTTTTCAGTATTTTCCAACAACACTTTGCGAAATCAGTTTCCATCTGATTTACTTCAATTTAGAATTACGAAACAGACGAAAACCGTTTACGCACACGTTTTGGGGTCTTACTATACTCATTTAGTAGCCAGAAAAATAACTTACCTACTTATTTTTTATTCATTTATTTTTTTTTTTTTAAATGTAAAAACGTGGGGTTTTCACCAATTTTCCTATCAACTATTGTAAAGACAGTAGGTAGGTACAGCACTTGCGATTTATTTTCTCTTATTTAAAATAAAATGCGTGTTCTGTTGAAAAATTCTGAAAGTGGGTTATGTAGTACAATAACTTTTTTTCAACTTGAAAATTTAGGGGGTTTGACCACTCCTGAACCACTGCGCGCCGCACTTTACTTAGTTACCAAGATCCAAAATTAATGAAATCTGGTTTGTAGGTCCCATTTGGGGTCCATTTGGTCCGTGAAGCTCGCTTTATTACTTTCAGCCATCTCGAGGAGGTGAAAAACGGGGTTGAAATTTTCAGAAATTCGAAAACTTTTAATAGAATTTTATGACGTTTTTAAATTGATTCCGAAACTAGGAAATTTTTGTGTGACCACCCGGATAATTGTACGTCAGCCGTCCATTCGCATTTAGGCCCTGATGTTTGAACCGAAGAGCCTCCTCAACATGAACGTGAGTCATACGGTGTACATCCAGTCCAGATATCATCATTGGTATATACATCAGCAGTGGAAGTCAGATTCCGTTGCTTAGTTACCCACAAAAGACCCCTTTTCGATAACACATACACTTTGTCCTAGGCGTCGTCATGTTTATGCTTTCTTTCGAGGCTTCTGAAACTTGAACATTGTAGACAGCAAACCGGACACACAGTCTAGATGAAGGCTTCTACGTGGTATGTACGGATTCGGCGGTAGATAGCATACGAGTAGAGTACCGGTACTTTTTTTTAGACTTATTTGTTTATAAGTATAAATTTGTTGCTCACAAATCATCCAAATCGGGTAGAAATTTGGGAATTACAGGGTGAGGAGTTCGTGGGGCCGTAAGGGTATTACAGAGCGGGTGGTGGAAAATGCATATTCATGTGACTGTAATTGCCGAAAGTTAGAGAGCTATACTTTGAATCTGGTGGGATTTCTGTGTCGGTAGATAGGTATCCACCGCAAAAACGACCCTACTAAATCAGGGTCTTACAATAATACGAATTAGGGGGAAGTAGTAGTACCTGAATATTATTCCAGTACACTTGGTATTTGAGTATTATTTCAGTAGGTACGCTTGTACCTTGTGACCTTTCTTATTAGTCGACAAACCACGACACAGTCGTCAAGTGATCGCCAGCGCCACCGCAACCGCAGCAAGTCCGTGAGGGTATGACACCTATTGCGCTTCAGCACAACAGCATGAGCGATTATCTTAGACAGTTATAGAATGGTGGTGTGCATAGATCACGACTTTGAATAGTGATCTGATTCAAGGAGAAAAAATAATTTGCCCTTGCCGAAATTCGAATCCGGGGAATGTTAGATGCGAGTTACACCACAGATTCGTTACTGATCAGCAAGAGTTTTCGAAGTTTGAACTGATCTACCGTTGACTCATTAGCATCCTGTAGTTCATGCTATTTCGCCAACAGCTTCCTCTAGAGGCGCTGCGGTTACGTGGTGCCAACAACCTCCGACAAGAAGCTCTGGCGCTTGCAAGCTTTGTGGTTTGTCAACCTCACTCGTGATTAGCTTAGCTCCTGTCTATGGTCTGTGCACTGACAATTGTCTTCTATTCTCAGTCGGGCTGTGTTCCTTATCTCAACCAACGCACATTCTGAAAGCTTTTTTGTAAAAATTAAACCTCAAAATTTGATGGCTTCCGTTTTAAGGTGTGTAGAATCCGAAAATGTCCGTCCGCCCTATGCCGTATTTCGCGCTTTCCTTAGTTACCTTGAATAAAAATGAATTAAATTTGGTTTATAAGTCCCGTTTGGGGTCTAGTTGGTCCGCGATGCTCGGCGTTAATGTCAGTCATCTTTAGGGGTGAAAAATAGGGGCTGAAATTTCCAGACGAATTTTTTCACGTTTTTAAATACTTCTCGAACTTGGGAGTTTTTTGAGACCAGCCGGAGCATTGTACCAGCCGTTCGTTCACAGTAAGGCCCTGAAGTTTGCACCGACAGGCTTCGTCAACAGGAGGGTGAATCAAATGGTATACATTCAGCCCAGACAGCACTGCTATGGACGCCGCATTAATACAGTCCCCAAAATAGGGAGGGGGGTTCAATGGGCCATATATTGCCACAGATTGAGGCCCCATATAGAGGTTAGTGGGAATGCCCTAGTTTCATAAGCCATACGTTGCCAGTATGTTTTAATATCGGCGATTGGCCCAATGATGTAGGTAGTTAGGTACCTACTCTTTGGGTCGCCGAAAATCGATAGGTTGCAATAAATTGGCATAAGATCATTGGAAGAAGATGGTCCGCAATGAATTCAGAACGCTTGGATCGTTTTATTGTATCATTGTATTGGGTCATTGTACTGGATCATCGTATTGGATCATGGTATGACTATTGCGCCTCAGCAAACTCAAAATTTTGACTGGCCTTTCGAATACCTGGGATTTCACGGGATTTCGCGTTGAGGTGTCGGCTTTAGTTTCTCAACGGGAAGCTTATTCTATCCAATTCCCAACCTCATCCGCCATTCCACTGTGCGGCTCCATTTTCTTAGTGGTTACTCGATTTTAGGGATTCCATGGGGGGGAGCTCGATGGTAGGTGTTGGCCACAGGAAACGTTGATCCACGCAAAAACTCAGAAAACGTTGATCTATCTTGAAAATAATAAACCATATTCAAGGTTACTTGGACTGATTTCACATCAGTCAACATCCATAGAGAACATCCAAGCTAAATCGATGTGTGAATGTATGGAGCAGTCTCCCTCTCGTGTTTTGCGATAAGCAACCCCGTCTGGCGTGCACTGAATTAAAGTCACCACCCAACAGAAACTGAGAGCGCATTTCATGAATCGTACATAGTACCTATATCATCAGCAGCTAAGGTCTTTTGGGGGATATTTTTGCAGTAGGATTCGGCAGACTGGAAAAATGTTCTCTATTAAGGGTGGTAGCTCATCATGCCTAACAGTGCATTTCACTAATATAGTTGATCCGCCTTCTTGCCTTCTACCACTAGGGTGGTCAGCTCGATAAGTTCGATAACCTGTAACAATTCAACTAACGTGTAAGTTGAAATGTGGAGTTAACTTTGTTTCCGTCAACAGCAGAATATCAACATCGTATGTTCTCAGAGGTAATTCCATTTCATGGTATTTATTTGCACCACCTCTAGCGTTCCAAGTGACTACGTTCATGGTTTGATTCATGGTATCAGACATTTTCTTGGATCAAAAGAGACTTGAGAAATGGTCGTGATCAGAGGCCGCAATAATGATATTGAAGAATCAGTTTTATTCAACAGCGATGTAAAGTCAGACGACCTTTGCTCACGCGTTCGTTTCAAAGCGGAAGCAAATGTGTAGTGGCCAGACTGGAGGACTAATTTTCGTGTTCACTGAGTTGGAGGTTTGTTTTGGGGAAGCACCGACGGCGTTTGCGAAACTGGCGCTGGTGCCCTAACAGCAGGTTTACTAGGCAGAGCTGAAACCTGTAAGTTTGAGGACTTCTGCAACTTTTTGTAAATCGGACAACCTCTATAGTTGGCCTTTTGCTGGCCTTTACAGTTGACGCAAATTGGTTTGTCACTCGTTGGTTTGTTACACTTTTCTGTCGTGTGCGATCCATCGCAGCGTACACAGCGAGGTCTTTCATAACGGAACTTCTTACTGCGTCCCTACTTCTGGCACTTGGCGGTGTACTATGTCTTTTAGGTCTTGGTGCTTCATCCTTTATTGCATTTAATGAATTTGTTAAGGAAAAAACGGATGAGTTGTTTGGATTAGGCTTCAAGTCCAGGAAGAATAGTGGAAGAGTTTGTTTCGTTATTGGATGAATTACAGGTACTACCTACAGGTACACCAGAGAAGGTTTGCCTACCGAGGACGAACTCTGCTGGAGAAAAGTGAATTACTTATCTGTTATCATTTCACCTTTTCCCGTGCGTCCACTAATTTGTTGCTAATTTTTCCCCTCCAAAATGACATATTTCCCTCCAGTGACGGAAACGGAATTGAAAATGGTTGATGGTGGAAATGCAGGACGCTGAATATATTTTGTTGGTTCTATAATTTTAATTTTATCGTATGTTACCTACCGAATAATGAGGAATCTGTACTGTCCTTCAATAAATTTCCGTATTAGTAATATAAAATACTATTTGTTTTGTTTTGTTTTGTTTTATTCATTTGCACGGGCAAGCCCAATTTACATTATACATAACATGGTCATTCATAAACATGGAGGATTTCAGAAAAGAATACAATTATTGAAAAGAAAGAGGTGAAGATAACAATATAGATTTGAGATTAGAAAGGGAGGAGTTGAAAAAGTCAAACTGTGGGTAAGAGGCCAGGAGGAGATTTGCACTTCGGAGGATTCGTTGAAGAGGACGGTTTCTATCGGTGTTTGGTCGTGGTTTGTGTCGTTTCTATTATCTACAATCTAAACCTTATCCTTCTCAAAGTTTAAAAATTGTGTTACCTATTTATGTTAGGTACGCTGAAACCTTTTTTTTTCGGAGAGTACTACATTCAGTGGGACTAGGTATATTTTACCATAATAAATTTATATAATTGAGGATATAATACCACAAGGAAAGTCTAAAAAATTAATAGGCAGGAATTACAAGAAACAAATCATTTATGAGACTTACATGAACGCACAAAAGGAGGTAGGTAGCTAAACAAGCAGATGCTCAATTTGTCACGTACATCCTTCGTCTTCAGACATATCCCACTCGTCAGAACTGTCCTCACCTGAACTTGCCCCCCCCCCCCCCCCCATACAATTGCATAATAAACTCATCCACTTTTTCGTCCACTATATAATATATGGTCGTCTAGCATATACTTCAGTTCTGCAATTCTTTAGCCTTTCCGCACACCTTCTGCCACTGTTCTACAGAATATTCTTGAAAAAAATAATTTGCGTAGGTACCTACCTCTCTTTTTCTCCAAGTGGAATTCCAATGGATCCTCTTGCTAACTTCCCTTTCAGATCTCCCCAAACCATCTCCATGGGATTGAGATCAGGGTGATAAGGCGGTAGATGTACAGCATCGTGTCCTTTAGCTGTAATCAGCTCGTCGACTTTAAAGGTTTTTCCGACTGATCGAGGAGCTGAGCCTTCGTCTTGGTTTCGTCAGCATCAATACTATTCTCCCGCAGCCACAACTGAATTGGGTGGTAGATTCGGTAGGAACATTTCTTCGAGCCATTTCGAAAAATTAATGAAGTTCATTGGTGTGTGATAATCACTTATCTTCGCTGATGATTTAAAAGTCAACAAACTGTTTGGCACAAACCCCATCTTCCCACCTCCATGCACGATGAATCGGTTTAACGTCCCGAGTTCATCTGGAGACTGCCAACACTTTGTCACATTGTGTGCCTCATTCACGTACGTCTCAACCAGTTAAACAATATTCCTTCCTTCTGTGCGAAATTTTCGGATGGTATGCAAATACCTAGCATGCCAAGCAGCCACGTCTGACCGTTCAACCAGTAATTTGCAATTCGACTGGCAGGTCTTCCACTCGAATCCACAAGCCTTAATTCGTTGTCGAAGGTACACTCTTCCACAGTCGATAACTTCATCCGTCTTCAAGGCTTCCAGCATTATTCTGACGGTCGGCAACTACTATTTTTGGAGTTATGAAGGAAGCCTGGCCAGTAGACTCGATCGAATTCTTCCCCTCACTAATTATAGAAGCAACTGTTCTTTCGGAAATTCCAGTTGCTTCACTCATCAACTGACGAATATTATCCTTCGAACCCTCTTCAGTTTCTTTTTGGAGAAGTACTCGGCCACATTGAACACAATTTCCCGAGCTTGCCGACAAAGTGCCTTTCCTCGGCGAAAGGGCGAAAACTGTCCTCTATGCGGGGTGTTGTTCATAACGAAAAGTTGAAATCACATGAGGAAAAACACTCGGTGAATAGAAAATGTAGGAAAAATAACAACGAGAGAACGAAAAATCACGACTTAACCACAAACAAAAACAATCACCAAACCAACAACGCAGTGCAGTGCAGTCAATACGCACACACAAAATTCGCAGTGCTTGACTTTTACCTATCAATTTATTAGTACCTAATTGGAAGGGTTGTCTCGAGTAGTATTTCAAGACTTCTGCCGCTAGGATTCGTCCTTGGTAGGCAAACCTTCTCTGGTATACCTATAGTTGCACATAAACGTACCTATACTCCCAGAGTCAAATCCCTAGTTTGATTCCCAGCCACTAGCGGTTTGTGGCGCCAGTCGTCCTCAGCTGCATAGAATAGTAATACGAGTAGCAAGCTGATAGCACAAACGACATAGGTACCAATAAACATTTCAAAGAATTACCAGAACGTGAGAAGCTGACTAGTGAAACTTAACAGCGTACAGAGATAGGATGTCAGATAAGCACATCGGTAAGCAAGATGAGAATTCTTTAGGTAGGTACCAGTGAGTTGCGAGAAAATAATAATTGATTACACAAAAAATACATAATTTCACTATCGTAAACTTACCTACCTACCTCAGGACATTCTTCTTCTTTACAATGAGCAAATTCCTTGTAATAAAACTACAAAAAGCATTACTAAGTAATGCTAAGTAAGTGGTCAACGTCTTCATTGGTACCACATCTCTATCTGGCTATGGGATTTCAAAAATAGGAGAGAAAAGTGCGAGGATTTTAAAATACGAGGGGCATGCGGCTGCAGCGGCTATGGGATTTCAAAAATAGGAGAGAAAAGTGCCAGGATTTCAAAATACGAGGGCAATGCGGCTGCAGCTGAGGACAACTGCGGCGCCACAAACCGCTAGCGGCTGGGAATAAAACTAGGGATTTGACTCTGGGAGTAGACGTTTGATAGTTGCACAGGACCATAAACGAGTCTTTCAGTTCAAATATAATGAGAGGAGTGTCACTTTGAAAATTTCGTGTTGTCATTAGAGGATGCCTACAAGTCAACATATTGACAACACGAAAATTTGGGACAGTTTTGAGCTGGGACGTGTGAAATTCAACTGCCTTGAAGATCTGCAACTACCTTGCGATAATCCTCAATGTTCTCGAAGGTGAGTTTCAATTTATTATGAAGCGTTACATGTTTAAAGTATTTTATTTTTATTTGATCAACTATGTATCTCAACAATGCATTAATATTTTAACATTGATGACGAAAATGGGAGGAGGCTTATGCACCTTGTGGGTTTCAGGAGAAGCAGATTGCTCCATATCTTGATCTGCCAGTGGTGCAAATTATTATGCGAAATAAAAGGGGAATCTGTTAGGTATCTTACGTTTTTTGGCCAGGGATTTAACTATGGCATCTTCTCCTGTCTTCTGATAGTAGGCGGTGACTGGTGGACGGGCAAACTTTTAGATGAAAACAAAAGAGATTAAGACTCAAGCGACAGAGGATGTGTATATAATAATTATGATAGACTTCTCGCGACTGAAAGCTGTTACTCAAGCTATTTCAGTCACGTCAGAACTGCCTACCCGTGAATGTCGAACACGTTGCGACTTGCGAATTCCACATGCCATAACAACGGACTTATTGAGCTACGGAAATCCGGCAAACATCTGAAAATGTCAGTACAAATTAGCTGTTAGTTGCGTGACCACATCGCTATAGTATCCATACTACCCGATATTATAGCGTGATGTGGCTACCATACTACCACTATAATTATTAGCTAGTAAAATGTATTAATGCGTTGCTGGAAACCTTCGCCACCCCATGTGAATGAGTGTCTAACTTTGAGTATAACACGGAGAAAAAATTACTATTAGATCACACCCACATACTTGCCCCTACTGTTACGGCAAACGAGGGTACTCTCTTTCCTTTTGGTCATTAAAAGTGCCTTATGCAGTTGGTAGATTCAGGTTAATGCATAAGTGCTAATGAAAACATTCATCATCATCATCATCATTTCCTTTGACTCCTAGTGGAGCATAGGGCATCAACGAAAGATCTCCATTCCGTCCTGTCGGCAGCAGCCCTCCTCGCATCCGTCCATGTTTTGCCTGCCTGGCTCAAATCCTTTTCGACTGCTCTCCGCCAAGTTTCCCGTGGTCTTCCTCGCCTCCTTTCTCCTTGCGGGTTCCAATGGAGGGCTGTCTTTTCAATGGCACCTTCCGGTTTTCTAAGGGTGTGGCCAATCCATCTCCACTTCCTCTTCTTGATTTCAATGTCGATTGGAAGCTGATCGGCTGCTCTCCAGAGCTCCTTGTTTGAAATCTTCTCAGGCCACCATATCCCTAGGATTCTTCGGAGGCAGCGGTTGACGAACGTCTGTAGGGGGCGCGTGACAGATTCCGTCACTTTCCATGTCTCACTGCCGTAGAGCAGTACTGACTTGACGTTAGTGTTGAAAAGCCGTATCTTGGTGCGTTTTGAGAGGTTTCTGTTCTTCCATACTGAATATAGTTGAACATACACTCCATTGGCTTTCTTCACACGGCCTTTCACGTCCTCCACAGCTCCGCCATTTTTAGTGACAATACTTCCCAGGTAGACGAAGGAATCAACCTCGCCCACTGGTCCATCTCCAAGGGCAAGCGGGTCTCGGCATCGCTGGTTCACTCTCATTTCCTTGGTCTTTCCCACGTTGATCAGCAGACCAACACGTCCAGCGATCCGTTATCCGTCCGGGTTTCTCTCGTTTGTGTTTCTGTAATAGTTTTGTGGTTTAAGGAGTGCGGGTTATTAGCCCACAGCTCCCGAATACCCACTGGTGGGACTGCCACACTATGACCTGGGTACGGGCCAGGAATTTTCTGTCGGGGGTTCCACCCTTAGCCTTTGGGTCAATACCCTTCCCACAAGGCAGTGGGGCCAGGTTCGTCCGCCTCTTCAGCCGTTGGATCCTGCTGATCTCCTCCGCCCTCTGAGCCGTTGGCCTTTGGCTTGGGCCCCTCCTCCTTTCTCAACCGGGCTTGGGACCGGCTATGGCGGAGTTAATGAAAAACATTCAGAAGAGAGAAATTATTTACCAGAGAGGTTACCTCTATATTTCCGGAAGTTTGCTTCCATTTAAAATAAATTTACCTACCTACCCAGTTACCTACCTACAATAAACTTTGTTGGGGTCATAGCAAGTCAGGATAAGCCACCGGTCCGAGACTGCTCATCTTGGATCCCAGCTAACTATAGTGTCCACACCACGCTCTTTCACTAGGCGATGGTGGGGGCATCTGGATTAGGGAGCGAAAACGTCGTTATTAGCAGTAGCCCTCCATGGTATTTATACTGAATGGTGTCTACGTAAGCAAGTAGGTACTGTGTGCCGAAAAATACCGAATAGCGACTCAACCTAGAGATGAATATTTGACGAGATGAGGAAAAATTGAGGGGCTAACCTCGTTCTTTCCTCCCTTGAGCACTCACGATGTGATGTTTAAAAATGTGTAACCTCGTGAATTATCGCCGAAATGTGAAGTTTTTGACACTCGCTTTCCATTACCCCCGATATTTTTTTAACGTTGGCATCACTTCTCTTCAAGTAGTTTTTCTCTATTCCTGTACTTGGAAACAACCTTTTACGTTGAAAATTTAATGCTAAAAGCTCCTAAACCATTGTGCCTATTCACTAAAAGAGATTACCTGTTTTGAAATCTCCCGGGAGTGATAGTCTCCTTCGGGAGACAGTCTCTTCCAGACGCCCCGCGGGTTCGTCTATTTTACTGAATAGCTCCCATGTATAATATTTTTAATGAAAAATCGACTTACTTTATGAGATAAAAAAAGATACACGAACAAAATGAACGATGAATGATCAAAATGACCGATGTGGTAGCGGTTGAAAGAAGGATAATACGCGATATCACTATCAAACAAACGAGAAGTGAGAAAGAAAGACTATCTCTTTCAAGAAAATACACCTAATTGGGTTTCTTTTGAAATATAATATATAGAAAATGCCAAGTTGGTCGCTAACTTTTTGAAGTTCTGAATAACCATGTCATGGATACTATAAAAATCTGTTTTGTCAAAAGAGATAGTTGGACGGAAAAGAAATCTATTTTGCTTAGTAAATAGCCCCCAGCTACTGATAACAGCAACCTTCATTCGGCAACATTAATTGGATACTACTAAATCAATGGTATAGCCACCTACTCAAGTATGTTCGTAGGATTGGCGTGGTAAGATCAAGGGATTTTATAATACTAAAAGTACTCCCATGAGTACTCCCATTAGGTACGTCTTGAGTGATATTTTTACAATATAATAAAATAAGTTTATTTACAATTGGTTCAATTCAACATCAGTCTCACAGTGTGCTTAGTTATTGCTACTATACCTACTTTGCTCGTTTTCCACCTGATGAAGATAACCTTCATTTTACTCAGCTGACAGGTTGATCGTAGTTGATCGCCTCTTAGTAGATTGATCGTAGTAGATGATAAATTACTAGAACTAGACCTGATGTCAACGTTTCTAACATAAAACGCCTCATCTTTATTTTCACAGAGTTGAGGTATCCTCAGAATCTGTAATTAGAGTAAATGGTTTGATACGTTCATGGTATCACAATTGAGTAGTTTCACCTTTGAATTGAATAATATGAGGCCTCCTTTGAACACCACAACTTTCCGGTTTTCAGAATGTAAATTTTGACGTTTTCTTCGTCGAATTTCCAATTGTTGACTTTCCCTAGAGTTAAGGGGGATACTCAAAAACCCAATTTTTGAAAATTGTGGAGGTTAGGTGTTCTTCGTTTTCACGGCAGAAGTATGAATGGTACCTGCATGTGCGTTGAGGTACCGATTTGTTTTCATTGATAGTTCTGAATATTCACCAGTGCGCTTGGACTAAGTTCCTGTCAGCATTTGTAAAAACATTTTCAGTTTCATATTGTGTTTTGGTAGGTAAACATAATAAAATCCTGCAATACCTGCATAGCTGCAAGGGGCGAAAATGATAAGCTAGATAAAATGGATGCTAAATAGTATTGCATATTGTAAGCTTTTTGACTACTCTTCTTTGAACATACCCGTTTTAGCCCGCTTCTGGTACGTCGTTGGGGTGTGGTTTCTTGATGGGTAGGTATGTGGGAACTGTACGTCTACTACCAATCGAAGATACTTCAACAGACTGCACGAACCAGCGTAAACGTTTGAGGCAGCTATACTTCTCACCGACTTAGCTGACTTACGTATTACGGGAAATCAAATTTTGTCCTCTCTGAATGAAATGAGATTTGTGACACTGAGCGGCAAGGAGAAGAGCATTTACTCCGCTAAATACTTTCCCTAATCTGCTTCTTGTCTCACTTTGAATCCTGGTAGCCTACTAAAGGTTGTTTCAGTCATTGCGTGCTCCATTTTTCTTTTTCTTTAAATGGGTGAGATAAAATATGGTTCTCCTCTTACATTTTGTTTGTGTTTCCACACGCTCTGACTCCTCATGTTTCCTTACTTTTTTCCTCTCTTCTCACGTGAACGTGAGGACAGTGAGGATAATGTTTTAGTAGCCTCAACATTCGAGTCAGAGGCATTAATTTGTTAGTCGAATGCGGTGGGGAGTCGAAAATACAAGACGTTTAGAATGGGCCACTTATCCTGAATTCAGTGGCCGGAAAACCTCCGAAAGCATCGGCTGGGAGGCGAGGGGTAGCAGACGTGTCGAGGGTCCAGTCGCCAGTGAGTGGTGAGGGTGGACTGTACTATATCTCCATTTAAACCTCGCTGCTGCCTCACCTTCCTGATAAGGTGGTTGTTAGCTGTGAATTAAATTTTTACGGGCTAGTCGGGTGTAGGCGAAAGTAGGTCAAAGCAACGCGGAACAATGCTTGTCCCAGGTCAACCTCCCCTGCCAACTTGATGACCCTGCATTGAGTATTAATCCCAAATATTTGGACGGCGTTAAGCAAATACCTCCTAAGGAACAGTTTTACAGTTTGCGTACGAGTTCACCAAGGTAGAATAACCTTCTTTTCATTTTTGATGGCTCAAGAGCTGAAGGACCATCGCTCCGCGGACAGCACTTTGACCTTCACCATTTACAACACTCCTCCGCACATCACAACAGACATACAGACAAGCGTTGGGCCCTAAATGATCCCCTATGAATTTGGCCGCGATGGGATGATTGGTATAGTCAATGCGCATCCGCCAGCTGAATCCGAGGTAGGCACCAATTCTTCCCACGCGAGACGAAGGCACCAGTTCTCTCAAATTTGGTGGTTAGTTGGGTGGGGTCCTTCTATCAGAACGATACAATGAATTTCCTAACTATCTATCGCGCGAATCGTAGCCACTGTGCATGCCCAATTGTCCCTTATTTTCGCTAACTTACCTTATCGTGGGGAAAGAGTTTATGTTAGTGATCTAAACGATCGTGCTATCGGTACGAAGAAGCTATGCTCCATTAAACTTAACACAGGTTTTTGTTGGAAACCGTGAAAAACTATATTGACCTTAGGAAAAAGCTCTTACCTATTGGTCGATTTTAATGAAAAATGACTGATGATTTCAGACGAGAGTAAAAGAAAAGAAAATCCAAAAAACCAGCCGTTTAAAACGGCTAGTCGCTAAAATGAAGCTCGTAGCAAGAACCTATGCAAAAGAGGTTATTATGCAAATGGCAACGTTTTATATCTTATTTGGTTATTGCATATGTACCTATGTTTGGTTGAAAACTTTAAAAACTACACCACTAAGCGCCGTTCGATCGCCGCATGACACAAGAACTTGTCAGCAGCTTACGCAGTTACTTACCTTTTGTTGCTTCTTTGGTTATTGCATAGGTGCCTGACTCATCTTGCGCTCAGTAGGAAATAAGAAATGGACGTGCATGTTCTTTACTCTTTCAAACTATGGGTCGGACGGAGCTTTCCAAAATTATGGGTCGGAAATGAACGGAATTGGGTGAAAAGAGGAAGGAAAAGCGTGCGACGTCATTTCGTATGTATTGCCCTCTCGCTCCCGCACGTGGGGACCGAGTGAGAGGGAAATACATACCAGATGACGTCACGTGTTTTTTCTTTAAGTTGTTCCCGCCAAACTACTTGGGTTTCGAAGCTGAAAATTTGAATGCTGGGATTTTGGAGGGTGACGATACGATTCTGAGGTCAAAAGCAGCAAATTTCGACCCACATCCGTTCTTTATAATGAAATTCAGAATGTCCCGTTCAGGCAATGTCGTTAAGTTTATTCCGTTCAGTTTATTCCGAAATAGTTCATTCAATAACCAGTAAAGGTTTTTAAAACCTGAGGAAATCGACTCTGCTCGACGAGACGAATCCATCGATAAAAAATATCGGTTTTTAGCGTTTCATCGCTTAGGAAGTTTTTTGCATTTTGCCTTCCAATGTACTTCACGGATTTTGGTTTATTATTTTCAATAATTAACCGTTGGAATCGAGCAAGAAAAAAAATTCTAACCCCACCTCAAAATTTTATGGTTTACGTTTCAAGGTATGTAGAATCCGAAAATGCAATAAAAAACGCTGCAAATCCCTGCACAACGATTTATTATTTTGTACGGAATACCCTTCTGTTACAGATCACAGCTCTCTGTATAGATAACTCGTCTATTTAATATAATATGTACTATTCTATACTCATATTATGTAGATCACAGAACCTCCACAGGTTAGTACCTAACACCTTACTCGTTACTAGGTGCCTACCTAAATCACGAATTAAATGTTGCTAAAATAATTCTGTCGATGACAAACAGTACCTAAAATCGCAAAAACAAACGCAAATAATGAAGTTCTGAAGTTAAATTGTTGATGTGGAGCGAAAAAGTAGCAAACATGCCTACCAACAAACTCCAGCCCTTTCTACGTAGATGGTAAAGTGAACAGTTGTGTAATAATTTACCATTGTGTAATAATTTACCCATCAACAATACTTCAACGTTTGTTCAAGTTTCACTACCTACAAACAAACTCCGAAAGAGCCATCATTTTTCAAATGAAATAATATCACAGAACAACCAACTCGACTTCATACTCTGTGAATATAATCAGGTGATCCCTAGCCATTATTTTATCTCGGGCCAATTCCCGATTGTTAGCGCGTCCCTGGTGATGGCATTTGGGTTAAATGTATACAATTCGAATTCATTCACCCTTCTGTTGAAATACTCGCTACTAGGTACCTACATAAATCACGAGTTAAATGTTGCTAAAATAATTCTGTCGATGACAAACAGTAACTAAAATGGCAAAAAGAAACGCAAATAATGAAGTTCTGAAGGAAAATTGTTGATTTGGAGTGAAATAGACCCCTTCTGCGTAGATCACTGTTTTCTATGGTCAATACTTAACCCCGTGGTCAAGTATAATGAACCGTTGTGTAATAATTTACCGTTGTGAAATATTATTGTGATGAATTTAAAATTCTCATCACGGTGGCGTGGAAGGAAGGTGAGTGAGTGAATTTAGGTAAAGGAGAGAAAAGGAGGAAAAGTCGCAGGCGGCTGTAGTCAACCGAACATCTACGACTTTTGGAGGAGAGAGAGGTGGTGTGGAAGGAAGGTGAGGAAAAGTCGCAGGCGGCTGTAATCAACCGAACATCTACGACTTTGGAGGAGAGAGAGGTGGATGAGGGAATTTCACCTAGGCGGCTGTAGTCAACCGTTCATCTAGGTGAAGGAGAGGAAAGGAGAGGTCCCTTGTCTAGGCGGCTGTATTCAACCGATCATCTAGACAAGGAGGAGGAGGAGAGAGGAGAGAGGAGGTGAAATTCCCAGGCGGCTGTATTCAACCGATCATCTGGGAGGTAAGGTAAGAGAGAGAAGAGAGAGCTGGTTAGAGGAAGTGTCGAATGAAGCTTGAGCGCCAGGATCCGGGGTTTTATAGTACTTGGGGGCCTCTCCCTCCAGCTCCTTGCTGGGAGCTGGTAGTGGGGCCCCAGGTTGAGTAACCCTGGGTTCTGTCGCCTGTCCCCACTCATATCTTTATTCACAGAGCTTTAGTTTGGCGTTTGGATATTGGTGAGAACTTAATATGATAGGAGTGTTCCCGGGAGGGACTCACGACAGAGGTCCCCCCAGTTTGAACCAATATTGGTGCTGAAGGCGTAAGATGACAGGAGCTGAGGGCTATGGCAAACAAGAGGTGGTCGCTGAAGGCGCAAAATGACAGGAGCTGAGGGCTACGGCAAACAAGAGGAGGAGCTGAAGGCGCAAAGTGACAGGGGCTGAGGGCCGATGCAAACAGAGGTTGAGCTGAAGGCGGTCCTTAAAAACTAGTAGTAACATGGTAGATTTAGTAGCAGTAACATGGTAGATGATAAGTAGTAGTAGTAGTAGTAGTAACATGGTAGATGATAAGTAAGTAACATAGTAGATGATAAGTAGTAACATGGTAGATGATAAGTAAGTAGGTAGAACATAAGGTAGGTAACATAAGGTAGAAAATAAGTTAGAAGAAATAGGATGGGATGGTGAGAGTATATACAGCAGTGGTCAGGATCCCTAAACATGTGGCATTTAGGGAAGTGATCGGCAAGGGCGAGATGAGGAGGATGAACAATATTTACAAGGCGAAAGTGAGCGGCAAGGGCGAGATGAGGAGGGTGAACAATATATAGAAACATGATATTTACAATATGTACAATATTTACAACCTTTGTGCAAATTCGGGGAACAAGGCGGAACGGGGTGACGGGAATCCGCCGATTCCTGGGTGTGTGATGGGTGTGTCGAGTGATAGTGTGTGTGTGAGTGTATTGTGTGGGGGCGGCGGTTGCTCCGAGCTCGTGGCGAGGCGGGCACGGCGGAGCTCCGAGTTCCGGTACAGTGCGAGTGGATGAAAAAGACACTTGCACTGTCCCGGAATCTCAAGGCCCCGCCGTGATTGCTCATAGCGGGGCGGGGGGTTTGGCCGCCGGGACGAGGGGAACATGGGGACGCTCCCTCCGTCCGTTTCGCCGCCCGGGCCGTTTCGTCCCGGCGGAGACTATCGTGGATATCCCCGGCGATGGAGGGGGGGGGAGGGGGTGTTGGAGGGGGTGAAGTTGATACGGGGGGGTCGAAAATCGAAAACGGGGGGGGCGGTAAACTTGGTGGGGTGACAATTTCGGGGGGGTTGGTGATTTGAACGGGGGGTGGGGGTTTGAAATTTATAGGGGGCAAGCAAATTTGAACGGGGGGCGGTGGGGGCATGAGTTCCGCGAGGTGGAACTCGCGGAGGATGGAGGACATTAGGGGATCTGTGGGGGAGTAGGGAGGGTGTACCCCCGTGGCCTGCGCAGTGCGAAATTCGCGCAGTATTTTCCACTGGGGGTACTTCCATCGCCGGGGCCGGGGAGGTAGTCCGGTGATCCGTGGCGGGACGAAAAGAAGCGGTGTAGTCGGCCCGGGCGAAGGGGGTAGGGGGGAGAGCGGGTCCGGGACGAAAACGTCCCGGAGAATTGCCGCCATTTCCGGATCCGAATCGAAATCCGGAAACGGCGACGGAGGTGACTGGTGCGTTGGGAAGAGGTGCGACATCGCGAACGGACGGTGGGAGACTGATAGTGTCTGTGGGTTGGGTTAGCACAGGTGCGGGTTTACACCTGGCTAACGGGACTGTATGTGGTTTGCCGTCAATTAACAGGGTCGCGGTGGTGTGTGTTGTGCGAATGACTTGAAAGGGCCCGGCATAAAGTGGTTGGAAAGTTTTATGGATGCCGGGCTCTTTCAGGTACATGTGTGTGGTGGTGAAAAATCGTTTGGGATAAGTGGTGTCGTTTGTCGGTGTTGTTGAGTGTAGCGGTTCCCTGTTAATAGACGGCGTGTGATTTGGGGTGAAAATGTCGGCTGGTAGACGTAACGGGTCTTTAAATGCGTTTTGTGCGGGGCTGGTTTGGTCTGAAGGACGGGCTGAAGTGCGTAGGCTGAGTAAAATGTAGGGGAGGGATTTGGTCCAGGAAGGGGAATTTGTTGAAGTAGAAATGGCCTGTTTCAGGACCGAGTGCCACCGCTCTATTTTCCCGTTGGATTGGGGATGGTATGGGGTAGTGTGGATTTTGTGGATGCCGAGGGAACGTAGTAAATCGGAAAAGTGGGCGGACTCAAACTGCCTCCCTTGATCGACCGTGACTGTTCGCGGACAACCGTAACGGCTAACCCATTGAGTGAGGAAAGCCGTCGCGACGGTGTCCGCGGTGATGTTTGAGAGTGGAATGCATTCCACCCAGTTGGTGGCACGGTCGATCATCGTGAGGCAGTATTTTTTCCCCTCGGAAGGGGGAAGGGGGCCCACTAAATCCAGATGAACGTGTTCCCACGGCAGGGAGTCGGGAATGGTTTGAGGCGGGACATGGGGGTGGGCCGAGACCTTAAACCGCTGGCACCTCTGGCACCCCAGAACCCAGTTACGAATATCTGTGTTCATGTGGGGCCAGAAGTACCGCGTCTTGATAAGGTCCCGGCTAGCCCGAATGCCAGGATGGTGAAGGGAGTGATAGTGGAGGAACAACTGCCGCCTCAGTTCCGGTGGGACGTAAGGGCGCGGTGTATCGGCCGTTACGTCACACCAGAGGTCGAGGGGCGGCAGCTGTTCCAATTTGGAGGCGGAAATGAGATTGGAGAGGGCGGGGTCGGAATGTGGAGTTTGTTTTGATTTTAGGATTTGTGGTGAAGGGAAAGGCAGTAACTCCGCCACCGGCGCGGGGGTAGGGGTGGGTCGGGATAGCGCGTCCGCCACGCAGTTGTCGGCCCCCGGCAAGTATCGGATATCGGACGTAAATTGCCCGATAAACTCGAGTTGCCGGAGGCGACGCGGGGAGGCGGATTTGCGATTCTGTAGGAGGGCGTGGGTAAGGGGCTTATGATCAGTGACGACAGAGAACTGCCTGCCCTCCACGAAGTCACGAAAGTGCTTGATGGCTTCGTGGATGGCGAGGAGTTCTCTGTCGAACGTGGAGTAATTTTTTTGGGTGGGGGATAGCGTTTTGGAAAAGAAACCTAAGGGTTGGGGGGTGGCGCCGGTGTGCTGATGGAGCACTGCCCCGATGGCCCAGTCGGACGCATCGGTGGTGATGGATAGTGGGGCGTGAGGATCGGGATGGGCCAATAGAGCGGCGTCTACTAGGTCCTGTTTGCAAATTTTGAAGGAGGAGATGAGTTGGGGGGTCCAGGTAATGGGGCGGTTGTCATTTTTTTTGGAGGGTTGGGGAATGGCGTGTATGAGTGGTTGTTGATGTTGTGCTGCGTGTTTGATGTGTCTGCGGTAAAAGTTTAACATACCCAGGAAGCGGCGGAGTTCCGTCACGGTGCGGGGTTGCGGGAAGTCACTAATGGCGTGGACCTTGTCAGCGAGGGGTTTGATGCCCTCGGATGAAACGTGGTGGCCGAGGCAGCGGACGGAGGGTTGGCCGAGAACGCACTTGTCTGTGTTAACCAAGAGGCCTTCGGAGGAGAAGATGTCAAGGATCTGTTGGAGATGGCTGAGGTGTTCTTCCGGCGTCCTGGAGGCTACCAGGACGTCGTCGAGGAAGCAAAAGACGAACGGTAGGCCTCGCAGGATGCTGTCCATATAGCGCTGCCAAGTTTGTGCAGCGTTCCTTAACCCGAAGCCCATCTTAACATACTCGAAAAGTCCGAACGGGGTGATGATGGCGGTTTTCTGGACATCGGGGGGGTGAATGTTGATGTGGTGGAATGCCCGTGAAATGTCGAGGGTAGAGAATATATTAGCGCCATGGAGGTGCGACGAGAAGTCCCGTAGGTGGGGAACATTATAAAGGTCCGGCGTGGTTTTTGAATTGAGTCGCCGGTAGTCCCCGCAGGGGCGGATATCCCCATTGGGCTTCTGCACGATGTGGAGTGGAGAAGCCCAAGGGGATTTTGAGGGGCGGACGATACCGTCGGCTATGAGTTTATTAAAATGTTGTCGGGCTTTAGATAGTTGCAGGGGGTGGAGTCGTCGGGCTTTCGCTGTGATGGGGGGGCCGGAAGTCTCAATGTGGTGTTGAATGGTGGAGATGTGGGCAGAGGGGCGGCGCTGGGGGCGGTAGTTGAGGAGGAGGCGTTCAAATTGCGTAGGGGGGTGGTTGATGGCATGGATGAATCCGGGAATGGGTGTTTTTGTGGCGGGGTCGATCAGGCGCGCGTTCCGGACGTCGACCTGGAGACCGAAATATGCGAGAAAATCGGCCCCCAGGATCGCCTTCTCCACGTCCGCCACGGTAAACTCCCACTCGTACGCGAGCCCGCTCATATAAACAGAGGAGCGGTACGTCCCGTACGAGGGGATGGTGGTACCGTTGGCGGCGTAGAGAAGCTGCCGGTAGCAGCGCGCCTGACGACGGAGGATGTTGTTAGGAAATATTGATAGCGCCGCCCCTGTGTCCACCAAGAAAGGCACATTGGTTTTCCTGCAGCGCAGGAAAAGTCGCTGGTGGGTCGGGAGGGCGTTGGGCACAATTGCGGAGGTAGGTACGTTGGCCGGTGTTGGCTGGTCCGCCGCGATGGAGACTCGAGGCGGTTTCTTGTCGGTCCGGAGGGGGGAAGCGGCGGAGTCTGCAGGGGGGCAGGCCAGTTTGGGAGGAGGGGGTTTTGCCTTGTTCCGGGGAGGGGGAACGGTAGTGGTGGGCTGTGTGGTGGTTGGAGGGGGTTGTGCCCTGGAGGCGGGCGTGGAGGTTCCGTTCCGTGGTGGGGGAACGGATGCGGCGGCGTGAGTGGCGGCCGGGAGGTTGTCTGCCCTGTTGACGGGCATGGAGGGGCCGTTCCGGGGTGGGGGAACGGATGCGGCGGCATGAGTGGCGGCCGGGAGGTTGTCTGCCCTGTTGACGGGCATGGAGGGGGCGTTCCGGGGTGGGGGAATGGGAGCGGCGGCGTGAGTGGCGGCCGGAAGGTTGGTTGCCCCGGTGGCGGGCGGTTTGTTCCGTTTGTGGTGGGGTGAGGGATTCGGCGGCGCTGCAGGCGCGGCCGGGAGGTTGGCAGCCGTGGCGGCGGCGTAGGAGGGGTAGCGTGGCTTGGCGGTGGTGGCTGTGTGAATGCGGGCGGGGGGGGTATGTGCATGGTCCCCCCCGTGTTGGCGAGGAGGGGGGCCCGCCGGATTTACCGGCGGGCGTCTGCGTTTCCCTGCTTAGGGGCGAAGGAGCAGGGGGGTTGGCACTTGCGGGCCTCCCCACCGAAGTTTACGTGATAGAAACAACGGTTGGGGTGGTCCGCAGGTAGGTAGGTGGGGTTGGTGGGGCGGGTTGAGTTGGGCGCGCGCGCAGCCGCTGGGGATCGGCCTCTGCGCTGGCGGGGAGGGGATGCGTTGCGGCGCTCGGGTGAGCGCTGGCGGCGGCGGTCGGCGGACGAGTCGCGTCGGCGATCCGCCGAAAGTGGTCGACGGCCGTCGAGGGAGGGTGCCCGGCCGCGTTCCCGGGATTTTGTGCGGTCCCGGAAAGGCGGGGGGTGACGTGGCGTACGCACCTCACTGACGGCGGCCGCGGCGGCTAAGTCATGCACGGTGTCCGCGAGGCGCAGGAGGGGCTCGTCGGGACCGTCGAGATGGCTGGCCAGGGCCATCTGGATGGGGTGGGAAGGGCACGTAACCAGAACGTGCGTGCGATGTCGGCGGTCATAATCCCCTGCAGCTGGTGTCGCAGCCGCCGGTAGAGGTGTGAGGGCTTCTGGTCGCCGAGGTGTTGAGGTTGGGAGAGGGCGGCGACTCGGGCGATTTTCGACGGCTGGTAGGTGTTGATGAGGCGGCTGCGGAGGTCGTCGTACGCAGCGGCGGCGTCGGGGGAGATATCAGAGGTCTGCAGCAGGATCTCGTAGGGCAGTAACGAAATGATCCGAGAATATCGAGTTTTCTGGCTGCGGATGTTGGCGGCCGAAAACGCTGCGTCTACTTGGAAAAACCAAAGCGCCGGGTCGTGCGTGTAGAAGGGGGGTAGCGACAGCGGGAACGCAGCGGACGCCGTCATGACGTTGGCGGCGGCTGCGGCCGTAGCGGCGGCGGCGGCGGCGGCGGCGGCGTCCGATGACGCAGAGGTCGGCGGGGAGAGCGTGGAGAAAGGGTTGTCGGCCAATGCGTCGGATGTCGCAGCGGCGGGCGGCTGCAGTGTGGCTGGTCGCAAGAGCGGCGGCGTCGGTGAGTTCGGGTCCATTTCTGTAACTAAAATTCAAAAATTTGACTTGGTTTTGAATTTTGAAATTCGCAATCGGCGGGAGCGGTGGTGCGTTGAGTTGAGAGGTGAGTGTTGAGGGTTGGGCCAAGAATTGCGAATTTAAACTGACTGGTGAAAATTTTGAATTTAAAATTTGGGACACCGAACTACTTGACTGGGGCGACACATGAGGTGGGAAGGTGGGAAGGAGGAAGGTTGAGTGAACGTCGGGTTCACCACTGTGATGAATTTAAAATTCTCATCACGGTGGCGTGGAAGGAAGGTGAGTGAGTGAATTTAGGTAAAGGAGAGAAAAGGAGGAAAAGTCGCAGGCGGCTGTAGTCAACCGAACATCTACGACTTTTGGAGGAGAGAGAGGTGGTGTGGAAGGAAGGTGAGGAAAAGTCGCAGGCGGCTGTAATCAACCGAACATCTACGACTTTGGAGGAGAGAGAGGTGGATGAGGGAATTTCACCTAGGCGGCTGTAGTCAACCGTTCATCTAGGTGAAGGAGAGGAAAGGAGAGGTCCCTTGTCTAGGCGGCTGTATTCAACCGATCATCTAGACAAGGAGGAGGAGGAGAGAGGAGAGAGGAGGTGAAATTCCCAGGCGGCTGTATTCAACCGATCATCTGGGAGGTAAGGTAAGAGAGAGAAGAGAGAGCTGGTTAGAGGAAGTGTCGAATGAAGCTTGAGCGCCAGGATCCGGGGTTTTATAGTACTTGGGGGCCTCTCCCTCCAGCTCCTTGCTGGGAGCTGGTAGTGGGGCCCCAGGTTGAGTAACCCTGGGTTCTGTCGCCTGTCCCCACTCATATCTTTATTCACAGAGCTTTAGTTTGGCGTTTGGATATTGGTGAGAACTTAATATGATAGGAGTGTTCCCGGGAGGGACTCACGACAATTATCTTTATGTAATAATTTACCGTTGTGTAATAATTTGCCGTTGTATAATAATTTATCATTGTGTAATAATTTACCCATCAACAATTAATACTTCAACGTTTGTTCAAGTGGAAAAGTACCGATCAACAAAATCCAGGCCCTTCTTGGTAGATAAACCGTTTTGTAATAATTTACCGTTGTGTAATAATTTACCGTTATGAAATAATGTACCGCTGTGTGATAATTTGCCGTTGGGTAATAATTTACCCATCAACTGTTGTACTTCAACATTTGTTCAAATTTCAGAAGTACCTACCTTCTTAATCCAATAGTCCATCACTTATCAAAAGAAATAATATAGCTGAACAACGAACTCGACTTCATACAGCCATCCTTGATTATAATCAGGTATTTCCTAGTGATGATTGTCTGGGCCGGATTTATACCGTTTGATTCACGATCGTGTTGACGAAGCTTTTTGGTGCACACGAACGGCTGGACGTACAATGCTCCGGGTGGTCTCAAAAAATTGTTTAGCTCAAGACAAATTTAATAACGTAAAAAAACCGTTCCCTTCCATCGAATGTTTTCGAGCTTCTGCGTTCTGAAAATTTCAACCCCTATTTTTAACCTCTTAGAGATGACTGACAGTAGCGTCGAGCTTCGAGGACCAACTAGACCCCAAACGGAACCTATAACCCGAATTTCATCAATTTTGTTTCATGGTAACTAAGAAAAGTGGCCAGTACGGCGTACGGCGAACATACAGAAATTTTAGCATGAATATGCTTTAGCCGTGACCTAACTAGCCAAAAAAGCAATTTCGTAACGAAATTTCGTAACGAAATCTGGGACGACAACATTTGTAATGATTTTCACGTTCAACCGATTCGTTGCTACGGAACTTTAACTTCGCCAGTTATCATCGTACAAAAATCGTTCACCACTCGTTGGATACCTCTCGATTTACCTAACCATATTACGTTAACCACTGCGGAGTGCGTGGCCGCCAAGCTGCGGTATGAGCGTGATTGTTTAAATAATTGTTTACACACAGGTGATCATTCTCACTAACGAGGTACGTGGTGTGGGTGCGGGAGGGGGCGCAAAGACATAAAATGTGGGACGACAACATGGATACCGATGATACGGAACTATGTAACTGTTGCGATAATTTGTTGTGACGCGGTGATTATATACGAAAATCATAGGAGTTCCAGTTGTATGACCACAAAAAAAAGCTTAGGTAAGTACCTATTACACTTGCAGCATTTTTGGAAACAGTAAAAACTTACCGTTGCCTCCTTCGGTTCAGTTGTTGAACTCCTATCAACCTCCTCCTTCATTATTTTCTTTGCTCCTTTTCCCTTCCTTCTCACTCGTACTGACTCCATCGGGCAAAGTAGATTGGCGACAATTCCTCGTTTCCAAGATTCAATTTGTTGAATAATTACTGGATGAAGTATTGAAAACAAATGTGCAGCCTCACATAATGATACCCACATTTTGGGTCAGAGAAACAGCGAGGAGACATCATGAGGCTAAAGCATATTCATGTTTTGTAATTTTAGCCAAGGGCTCTAAGTAGTACTCAGGCGAGGCGCGCAGCGCATAGTTTTGGTTTATTATTTTCAATAATGAACCATTGGAATCGAGCATGAAAAAAAAAAAATTTACGTTTCAAGGTATGTAGAATCCAAAACTGCAATAAAAAAATGTCTGTCTGTCCCCCGTACGCCGTACGCTTTTCTTAGTTACCATGAAACAAAATTGATGAAATTCGGGTTATAGGTTCCGTTCGGGGTCTAGTTGGTCCTCGAAGCTCGACGTTAGTGTCAGCCATCTCTAAGGGGTTCAAAATAGGGGTTGAAATTTTCAGAACGCCGTAGCTCGAAAACTTTCGAAGAAACGGTATGGTTTTTTTAACGTTATTAAATTTGTCTCGAGCTAAACAATTTTTGAGACCACTCCGAGCATTGTACGTCCAGCCGTTCGTGTGCACCAAAAAGCTTCGTCAACACGATCGTGAGTCAAAGGGTATAAATCCGGCCCAGACAATCATCACTAGGGAGCACCTGATTATAATCAAGGATGGCTGTATGAAGTCGAGTTGGTTGTTCTGCGATATTATTTCATTATTTGATAAGTAGTGATGGACTATTGGATTTAGTTGGTAGGTCCTAGTTCTGAAACTTGAACAGACGTTGAAGTATTATTGACGGGTAAATTATTACACAATGGTAAATTATTACACAACGGTAAATTATTACACAACTGTAAATTGTTTCATAACGGTAAATTATTACACAACGATAAATTATTACACAACGGTTCATCTACCAAGAAGGTAGAACAAGTGCCTATATCGATTACTCTCCATTGAGTATTAAATATGAATTTCTGTGACTGTGTTAATATATCTAAAAGTACCTATAGGAAAACAGTTGTGAAGAGTAGAAGAGAATTTATATAGGATTTGCCTTTTTAATTGAACCATCTACCGAATAAAACCTTTTACCAAATGAACTGAACCTTTTGCCAAATGCATTAAACCTTTTGCCTTATCAGTTAAACATTATGCGAAAAAATGGATGTGGCAAGACAAACCACGTCATAAACTGGTAGAAATCCACATCCATTTTCTTCGCGTGAGGTTTCATTGAAAAGGTAAAGGTTTATTTCATCATTTGGCAAAAGATGGAGTTCACTTGGTACAAGGTCTGGTAGAAGTGTTAATGAAAAAGGCAAATCCTACATATTTTCGACACCTGTATGGGTATAGACGGAACCTGTATGGATCACCTTACTTACTTCGATGTCCACTTGGAATGAATTAGAACTATGTAAAAAAATAAAATAAAAAATAAAAATCTGTTTTCAATATTCATTGTAATACTTTAGTATAATGTTATTGTATATCCGATACCCTTCACCTTGCACTGATGAAACGTGTTGTTTGAGTTCCTGACATTTCACAGGATGATGTTACCCATTCACCCTTTGAATTTAACAGTTATGGGTAAAAATGTGTGCAAAATTAGGTATTTTCGAGGTTTTAGTGTACTTGGGCTTGTGAGGTATCGTTTTCCATGTTTTTTAGGGTGAGGAGACCGAATAAATATGACGTTGATTTTTACCACTGAGCGAAGGATTGAGGTTCTAACGAAGTTTTAACTCTCAAAATTCAATATGTATGGGTCAAAAACCTTTGAAAAGGGCTGTTATCACCAGAAATTTGTATAATAACACAGGAGGTCATATTAACAAATGACAATTCACACAAACACACTCACAACCTCTCACTCTTTCACTGACAATTTCACTGGTCAACAATTTTGTCAGATAGCAACCTAATATTCGAGTTTAAAACCGTCACATTAGCTTGGTGGGTCTCTTCTCTGAGGGCCAACGTATTCATATTTGATTATAGCTTGGTCGATTGTTCCGGCGTGTACCACAGAATTTGGATGTCGGAGCATGCTGGAAACCGCAAGTGGACACTTTGTCAGGGGCTAAAACGAGGATAGCGTTCCATCTCGGCGTCCGATTGGCATTTAATATTTTATGGGTTTGTACCGCGCCGTAAACATTCCAGCGGAGGAATCTGAACGAACTTCGCTTGAAATTGAATTTATAGCCAGACCGTTGTCTTTACGGTAGGTGGGAAATGCGAGGAGTTGCATGGATTAATCGATCAAAGAAAAACGGAGTTATTGAAAGGTTGTCTATTTCCACTAATAGGTACCCTACCGTTCTTTCACTTGTTGGCATTCACTTCCAGGGCCAATGAGAATCGGCCCCCTTCACTTTGTTCCCTTCACCATTCAAACGGTTAGTGGAATAGACAACCTTCCAATAACTCCGTTATTGTTTGAAATGGATTTCCACGATTTCATCGTGAGTGATTTATTCCGGATTAATCGATCCACAAGTCCTCAAGATGAATGGAGTGATAAATGATATATTATATGAGGATGTGGTGAATGTTAGCATCCAATTCTTTGTCTGACTCTGATATTCATCTTAATCGCTAGTGGCGGTAGCTTACCAGTTGCGCACCAGACGAGAAAGCTGTTTGATCCAGTACAGCAGTTGTTGCGCCTCGTTCAGTTTATCTGATTTTACCATTTGCGGCAAAATTTCCCTACGCCCTATAGACCAGTTGTGCCCCGTTTGAAGTTCAAATTATAAAGCTGAATCTTGTTTGCTGGTCGAGTTGAAACATAGCCCAGGCAAACTAAACTAGTGTTTTGCCTGCAACAAAGTCGTATAAAGCTGGAAATTATTTCGTTTGGGCTTCCCAAATAAGATTAATATGATTTACTACGGCTTCGGAGATGAGCTAAAGTTTTAGAAGCCAAAAACCCGCAAATGTTTGACAATTTTTCAGTTCTTTTGTGTATAACACCTAAATGGTGGCATCTCGTAGAAAATTTCAGTCCTACCAACATTCAATTCTGCGTCGAATGGTGACATTAGGTTCAGTGGTTTGATCGGAATCGGCAGTAAAAAATAGGCAAATTGATCTATTCTGGCTGGAAAGTGTGTGATGCTCAGTGTCACACGCCTGTAACTAAAAAACGCTGCAAAGTCCTTGTCACATGGGTTTATTATTCTACTGGAGATACCTACAGAAATGTTGGCGGTTCATTCATTGTTTCTTTCATGTGCAATAATTAAAATAGCTATTTTCGATGGTTTCCAACAATTTTGGCCCCCAAATACTCGGATTAGGCCCTATTTTTGAAAAATTATGTCTTTGATCATTGACAGTGCCATTTACAGTCTTGTTTCACCCGTTAATACTACTTCTAGTGTTATTATACAAATTTATGGTGATTTCAGACGAATTCCCAGGTTTTTGACTGGGGGGGGGGGGAGGTGGGCTTTTAGAACCTCAATTTTTTACTCTTTGATCAAAATCAACTTCATATTTGGTCTCATCGCCCTAAAAACATGGAAAGGTACCTCACAAGCCGAAGTTTTCAAATACTTTTAAAATACCTACCTCATTTTCAGAAAGTGTTTCACCATAACTCTCCTGGGTGTTCTGCGATTGGGCAGCCGAGCTTCGGAGCACAACTAGGGCCCAAACGGGAGCCTGTATGCGAAAGAACGACGATTATCGACCAAAATTTAAGATAAATTTAAGGCTGAAACTTTGTTAGAATCTCAATTCATTGACTGTTGGTCAAAACCGACTTCATATTCGGTCTCCTCGCCCTAAAAAACATGGAAAACGGTAGATACCTCACAAGCGTGGTGGTGTTGTTAACCGCCAAAAACCCCTATTTTTACTGCTATAACACCCTCGGGTGTATTCCGATCGGGCTGCAAAGTTTCGGGACACGACTAAGGCTATGTGCAAAAGAACGAATTTTTTAGACCAAAAAATATGGAAAACGATAGATAGGTACCTCAAAAGTTCATGTTGTAAAACATCAAAAACCCTTAACACTCATTTCTCACCCATAACACCCTCGGATATATTCCGATCGGGCTGCACAGTTTCAGGGCACAACTAGGATCCAAATGGAGCCTATGTGCGAAAGAACGAATTTTTTAGACCGAAAATAAGGTTGTGACAATCTCATTTGGACTGGAGGGTGGTGGATCGATACCGGGTGGGTAAGGAGAAAAATTGAGAATTAACCCGATTACCCACGTCAGTGAAGTCGCCACTCCAGGACCTACGCAGGTATGACCAAAGATCCAGAAACAAGGAACGACAAAATAAAAGGAACGGGAGTTTTTGTCCAAACTGGGTCCGCTGATTGTTTTCCCTGACTGAGGATTGAATGCGCATCACTCACTCTAACTTCTGCTCTTGAACTGTTACCTACTTCTGATTTAATTTCAACCGATTTTTTCTCATGTTCATCTGAACTTACTGTTTGCTTCATCAGTCCACTCATCCATTCTTCAACTGACTCCTCCCTGAACTCTCTTCATCGATACGACCACGGATGACTCATATGTTTGAAATAATTTGTCGTTCTCCTGAATTATTTACTTTTTATTAGCTCCATCTCCCTCCAGGTTACATCAGAGTATAGAAACGCCGCAAGGTAGGTATGGATGATACGGCGGACGGCGCGACGTACGGCGGACAGGCATTGCATTTTTGGAATCTATGCACCTTGAAACGTAAAAGAAAAAATGTTTAGGGCGTGTTGAAAAAATGATTGCTGAGCGAATACACTGCTGTATTATTTACAGAATAATAAACCAAATGCCATTTAACTAATGTTGTAGAACATCAAATTCTGCGTTAAGCGCACCTCTATTTTAATGAAAATAATTTTCATTAAGATATTCTATTTAAATGTTCACGTTTGACGATCGTAATTAACCAGAAACCATAGTAGCAACTGGTATAATATGGTTTTCGTTCCTGGAGTGAGACAAATTTGGGCGCAACTGGTATACAAAGGGAATCATGAGCGTGTCGCTTACCTATTTTGTGGTTAGAAACCTCTGGACGAACGGCTGGACCTGCAGTGCTGAGTGGTCTAAAAAATCCACAAGTATTTTCTTTGTGAAAGTTTTTGAGGTACTGCACATTTCATCAACGGTTAAAATTTGCGTTATTTGATATTGCCTATACAGTACATTGTTTTGAAGTTAGTGTTTTAATAAATTGATGGATCGCATTGAGTCTTCTGCTACTCCGGTGACTGTGATCGGAGGCGGGCGTTCTTGCTTCTTGGTTTTATTATCCGTTGTAGCTTCGGATCCGGCCTTGTTAGTGTCTGGCCTGCTCGAACGACCAGCTACTTCTGGGGAAGAGGTGGCTTTACGCTTTTTTCGGCTTCTTTCCAGAATCCAATCGGTTTCCCTTGTAAGTTCTGTTATATGTATATGTGTTATATTCAATAGGAACTTGTTGGTGGCCTGTAAACTGGTGGCATATGGGGACTGTAAACCATTTTTCATTATTTTGGGTCGTAGTCACTTCTGAAAAGTGCGAAGTAAGGCGGACGGACAGAAATTTTGTTACTCCATTTTCGAATTCTGCGTAGGTTTGAAACGCAAGCCATCATTTCCAATCATTAAAAAATGGAAATTAGATGGTTCTTAGATGAAAATAATAATTATAATACCTGAAATTTCCTCTGACGTTACTTGACCACTCTTGAACGACAAAGTAACGTTAGAAAGAATGACTGGAAACACTTATCGCCGAGATCCCTATGGGTACTATAATGCCTTACAGCTTTTACGCGCGCGCACACACACACACACACACGCACACACACAGGCCGTGATGTTGACGTAGGACCCGCGCTTTTTCAAGACCCGTTGTCCTTATTTCGCGTTTCCTTCCTTGTATTACACAGTTATCACCTTCTCCCACACTCTACGTACTTTTTATAGCTGCTTGAACTGAAATATTCCAAAAGAAATGTTATATTTAGATCCACTAGAATACCGTATTTTGAGTGGTTTAAACTTTGTTTTTGCGCTTATTCCGAAGGTTCATTATTGAAAATAATAAACCAATGTGACCTAGCCCTCCACAGGTTCCTCCGTAAAAACCATCACGTTACCATATAGCGAAAAACTATACAATTTTTCACAAAATTATATAATTTTTTCGTGATTTTAGCCATTTTCACCGATATTTGACTCTTATAAAGTCAAATTTGACCCACTCTTTTTTTGAGAAAAATATTTTTATCATCGAAATAGACCATCCGTTGTGACTCACCATCCCACTCAACTTCAGGTGAATTTATGTTGGTTTCAGCCTTTAATTCCAATTTTTGACCCCAAAATATCCGTTTTGACCCCCTGTTCTGTGTAAAAAACAGCTGAAATGACATTTTTCTGCCTTTACCAACCCTTCCATACCACTTCCAATGATTTTATGTCAGTTGATCGCAATATTACCGTTGTTAACGAGTTTTGACCCCAAAAACTCTAATTTTGACCGCCCTGAAATTTTTGAAAATTGCTTGTTTTCGAACTCATCCTTCTGTTTGGCCATACGAACGTTTTGGCGAAATTCGGAATATTGATAATTTACCCAAGGACAGTATCATCTGAAATTATATATATATATATATAATTATATTCATCTAATGAAAATGTTGGACCCATTGCACTAGCGTCATTTTCTTTGAAAATTCACTAAAACTACCATGCTCATCTCAAACAATTATCATAAGAAACCCACTTCTTACAAAAGCCCTCCAATTCGACTCCTACGCTCCCTACGATCTGTTTTTTGAGCAAATCCTCCTTTTGTTACCTACTTAATTTCTGGAGGCAGCCGGTTCGTCGGTGAGCCCAGGGACGCAGGAAACTTCGGTGTATTAGGAGGATTTGTGAAGCACGAGTTGTTGAAAGATTTCACTTTGAGCGCCATTGACTTAATAATACCAAATACTAATATCTTTTGTGGAGATCAAAAAGGCCGATAACAACTTGTTGGCCCCCGCCTTCCAATTCAATTCAGCACCACATCACAGCATTTAATCTTCTGGAAAAAAATGGAATAGCGGGATAGATCCTGATCGGGATATTTTGCGACTTTGTAGTATTTCACCACTTGAAATACGTTCTACAGAGCATAGAAAACTGGTTTATTCTCTCGTCTATTTTACAAAGTTTTTAGTAGTTCAGAAAAGGTCAACCGCAGTTATGATGTCGAATCCTATTATGGCATCTAAAAATGCCCTTAATATAGTTTGAACGGCCATAAAGCCTTCAAACTGAAGCCACAGAAAGTAATCACAAGTCTTTGGTCAAATAAAAACAAAACCAAACATGAAAAAACAAAGATCTCTTCCTATCAAAAAACGTTCGTATGTCACAGAAAGGTAGGTAGTTTTTTCCTCGACCCTCCGTCGACCATAGTTTGTTTTAAATTTTTTTAAACTGGTGCGCGTCTATGCATTGTTTCTGACAACAGTGGTTCCACCAACCACTTCAAGCCTTTGTAAACAATAAAACTGACTTAATCGAAAAATGGCTCACGATATCTATCTATACATATAATAAAACAGTGTCTGTTTGTTTGTTTGTCTCGGCATCAATTGAGAACGGCTGAACGTAGAAAGTTGCGGCTGGTACCATTTGACGCAGAATTTATCTGGGAAGGTTTATGAAAAATCCGCATTTGAATCTGTCCATCCGTTGAAACGCTATAAATGAAATACTACTAAAAAACGTGTTATAATCACTTCTATGAGGACGTTTATGCTTATAATAACTTTGAACGGTTGGACGTAAATCCGATTGTAATTAGATTCTGGATTCAGCTCGACGAGTACATTCAAGTGGTACTTCAATCAGGATGTTAGTGGGAGGGGGGTACAGGTTATGAGAGGGGGGGGGGGGGGTCTACAGAAATTTCAAAACTACTTGACCAATTGGAGTGCAACTTTGGGAATTTGTTGTGTGAACATTTAGGAATGTTTCTAACCAGGTAGGGAGGGTTCATAGGAAACGGGGGGGGGGGGGTTAAAGGCAGTTAGGGTTGGCATTGGGGAAGGTTTCTGATCAGTTGAGGAGGGGGGGATACAGGCATATTAAAATACATGACCGTTGGCTCCATTTATTTAAATCGCAGCAACACGCGTCGGTTCAAATAGTATAATATATCATAAAACAGTGTCAGTCTGTTTGTTTGTCTCGGCATCGATAAATGAGAACGGCCACTAATCAAACAATAACCAATTACTCAAACCAAAATTTTCACTTGGGACGCACCCTTGAACCGTGGCTTACGGTAGCAAACAACCACTCTTTGTCAATCCTGAGGTGGTATCTGTTATGAGTGGGGCCTGTCCTAAAGGGGGTGTCTGTTCTACCGTTGCGAAGCGCGGGTACACAGCTAGTTAATCTATATAACTAAATTTACAGGTGATTTTCGTGGTGTCTGTCTGTCTGCCTGTTTGTCTGTTTGTCTTTCAATCACGCCAAAACGGTTCAATGGATCGAACCCATCTCGCGTATTTAGATGTTTCAGTGACCGGGGAAGGACATAGGGGGATTCACTCCCGGATCTGATGAATAGGGGTGGGGGTTTACAGGGAAGCCGAAACATAAAAAAATTAAATTCTCGAAAACGGCTCAATGGATCGAACCCATCTCGCGTATTTAGATGTTTCAGTGACCGGGGAAGGACATAGGGGGATTCACTCCAGGATCTGATGAATAGGGGTGGGGGTTTACAGGCAAGCCGAAACATAAAAAAATTAAATTCTCGAAAACAGCTGAATGGTTCGAACCCATCTCGCGTATTTAAATGTTTCTATGACCAGGGAAGGACATAAGGAGGTTTACTTCCCGATCCGATGGATAGGGGTGGGGGTTTATGACATGAAGGACATGTAAGAGATATAATCTGTAAAGCGAGAGGTAACAAAGTCAGATGGACCCACCCCGAGTTTTACCCGTCAGCGACGGGCACAACAGTTAGTAAATTATGAAGTTGGCAGTGACGATCACGTTTCACAGAACAGCCATTATGTTTGAGAAAGGTCCATATTTGCAAGTCTTTCGCGCATGCTATAAAACAGCTGGATGTCCAATTTAGTTATTGGGAGAAATCAGTTGAGCTTTATCGTTCACGTGTGTACTTTATCCGATCCTTTGTAAATACAGTGGCACTGAGCCTGCATCTCTCCCCACCGTACAGTTGATTTTAGCGACGTTCTTTCATTATGCCCAGCGAGGTATTGTTCGTTATTTTCATGCGTAGAGGGGCTCACATTCGCGACAAATCGTCGATATTTTGCGATAAGTTCTAGCAGCATATGATGAGGCAAGTTGCAAAGTTGCAAAGCTCGATTTTAACGCATCAGTAACGTTGGCATTCTTCAAGTCGGAATACGGCGAATGGCGTATAAATAGGTTGTTGGTAAATACTTGGTTTTCCTGGAACGAAGGGGAAGTGAAAATGTAGGTACTGAAAATAATTTTTGACCAATACACTGAATAGGGACCAGGAGTAAAGCGTTTTGTCGAGAGGGGAGTGGAGATTATATCCAGAAAAGGAGTTGATATTGAATAAAACAGCTGGCCTTATATAACTAGGCTATTATACAGGTCTTATAAGTATACAGAGGCGTATACAGTAGTAGAATACATTAGTGCATATAGGTAAAGGGATTTTTTGAATTTTGAAAGGTTTGTATTTATAGAAGACGTCTGTTTGTGTGTGAATATCAGAACTTTCTTTTTTGCATCGATTGATTGTTTTATTTTTTATTTCCAGTGATGTTACAGCGTGCCTCGGTCCCCATACAATATATCTGTGGGTTTATAGTTCCAGGGGCTTCATGATAACAAAGGAAATGATTATAATCGTCAACCTTGGCAATATAAGTGCATAACAGTATCAACTCCATGTGAATCATTATCAGCAATGAAGTCTTCAAGACGATCAGTGAGTATAGAAGTAACTTACGTGAGTATAGAAGAAGTTACGTCTGTACTCAGTGAAGGCGATGCTAGGGAAAGATGATCTAATGGACAGTGTGGGCCTAGATATCATGGAATCATAGATAATTTATGTTTCAACTAGTTGATTTACCTGTATCAGTTATTTACTGGTTTGCCTGTGCAATGGTGTCATGTGCAAACTTCAGAATGAACCCCGGTCCAAAACAAAAACCCCCAATGTTAAAAAACGAGGAACAGCAAACTCGAGAGAAGGATGATGACCCATTTTCACTACAGTGTGCCAAACCTTTGAGCTATTTCGGGGAAACGAAAAAATCGTAGTCGTATTATTTCTATTGGTACCGCTGTATAATTTAACCTTCTATCTACTACTCACTGTACACTGTACTTATCAATTAATAAATCGTGTCACCATCTGAACGTTGGTGACGGGAATGTTAGCCGTCAAAGGGTCGGTATTTGTCGACTCAACAAATTGTCTTGATAAGTAAGACGGATGACTACTTCATCCCGGGAATGCGGTAGGCACAATGAAGAACAAACAACACTATCTCAGTAAGCTGACACGAACGAGACGATTTGTCATCTCAAGATGAGGCTGTGACGAGGCGATACAGCGTTGCCGCCCTCTTGAGAACGCCCTCTACTTGGAATTCGCTCAAAGGCAGAGCAGCTTGAACCTCACGCTCCCTGATCTCCAATGCTTTTGATATTATTACATCCTCTGACAATCTGAACGTACACAGGTCTCCAAAAAACAATGGACTGATTTCAAAACGCTGAAAATTTTATTTAATAATTGCTTTACCAATTACCACTGTAACGAAGGTTTCATTTAAATGCCGTAGCTGTTCAAATTGGATCTTTCTAACCACGATGAGCTAACTTGACTACCATTACCATTTCACACTATAGAGTTCGTTTGATAACTGGATGAGCACACTACGATTTGGAGAACTCACCTGAGATATCTTCTTCCTCTCGCATCGGGGGAGGGGGGATCAACATTTCCACTCGCATTTTGCGTTTTAGACACTAATGTAAAAATTTGGTTCCGTGTCTGCCAATTTTTCCACCAAACCTACTTGAAAGAACATTCCAAACGTGGGTAACTAGCTCATAATACTTTGTGTAATACCATATTTAAATGATCCCATCTAGCCGTATCGATGTACGAGTATGCTTCACATCGCGAGGCTAAATGGCGAGAGCCGTTCTCAGTTTCCTGGAATGGTGGATTATTTTTCGATTCAGCTCGTATGGCTGGAGCTAAATTAGTTTCCTGTTGATTGTTAACCAATGAGGATATACAATATACTCGTACTTAGTTCACGGCTCCCGTGCTAAAATCACGTGGGGCTATCCTCGATCACCTCAAGCTCAAGCAATTGGTAGTTAATTAGGTCTACGGCCACTCGGGCGTTTCCCCCGAATTCGCATCTTTTGTGAGTAAAATGGGAAATTCAAAGGGGTGAGTGTATGATTGGTTGCAACTTAAGCAACGCTGTAACTGAACAGCCTGGTTTTTTTTCCACCTGCCAAGTGGCACTTCGAATAATGGACTGTTATTTTCGTTGATGAAAATGAACCGTAGATCACATAAGGAAGTACTTGGATTACTTAGCATGCTACATTACAGCCTCCACCAAACCATGAATGGTGGACTGACGGATCTCTTATGATCTACTGAAGGTGGGGAACCCTTGTATTCGCAGTGACAATTACCACTCGAATTATGCTTTTCAGATAAAAGGAACGAATTTATTTCCGTGTCCTTCTTCCTGTCTATTCGTAATTCCTTGTGAGCACCATGATAATCTTAGTGAAAAAAAAATCCAAATGAGCTGAAATTTCCACGAATGATACCGAGCACGTAAATATATGTTTCTAACTCCAACCTAACTGGACTGCGCATGCGCTAACATGAAATTCCTGCCACTACCTAGTTCCGGTAATTAGTACAACTGTTTGACCGATTTTGATGATATTTTGAGGACTCTTACAGATTGGGTTCATCATGGTCCTTTTCGAGTTTTTTATCTATCTTACCAATACAGGTGCCGGGGCATTCACAAACAACTTGCTGTTTATATCCTTGTAACGTATATCTCCGGTTTTATTCAACAGGTTTCGAAAAACTTAGGGAGATTATGCAGGTTAGGTCCCATATAATCTTATACGAATTCCAGCAAAGCAGTCGGCACGATATCAGCGTCTTCCCATGCGTGAACGGTAAACCTTTTATCGGTTACTATAACCTAATATCGCAAAGAACCACGACATGTTTGAATAAAATGTTCGTACAGGCAGTGCGTCAGATCTTCCCTACGAAACTCCTTGATCGGTCCATTCAGGGGCATGCTCGAACTTGAAATACTATTTAAGAACTGATTCCCGAAAACGTCCGAATCCGCTCAAATTTGTAGCTGTATCCATGGTGACGATACGTGTCATGTTTTATCCAGCAGTTGAAATATTTCATTCACCACCTAATATTATATATGCAAGGAAGCTATAATGCTGACCACAGACTTTATTATTCGATTTCATATCTTGAAACGGCTAACACTTAGGAAGGGAGTTGTTGTTTCGTTTTCATCGATTACAAAGGTTCATGATTGAAACTGAATAATCCAATAAAAGCCTACTATATTCGAATTGTACTTATTCTGTCCGGATGAAGACTGCGGGTAGCCTGCTTTAGTAACTTATCTAACTTCATTTATAGTGATTCAATAGGAGTCGTTCAACAACCTTGAGTTTTATTCGAATGAAATCTATTAACAAGGAAACCCTACTCGATCAGAAGCTGTTCGGTCGGCGATAAAACTGTGATGTTGATGTTCATTGGAAAAGTTTCCATCCCTTCTACTTCGGAGATCCAAAACCCGCGGTGGAGAATTATTGCCATTGGATTGAGTTTTATGAGAGAAGTTGCTACTCAGTATTTGCCAGATGTAAACGGCTAGTTTCTGAATCCCTGAGTTGTTTGTAGATTAGTTGTTGGTTAGTGAGTGTTTGCAAGATTGTTAGTACCTGTTCGAAATAATATAAAATTGTTCATTAAATTCCATTTCAGAGCATTCTGAACCCACCCCTAGATGCATTGTTTCCTTTTAAACATAAAATGTGCATACTTATGTAGCGGCTTCATCAACAGTTATATTTTATTTATTTATAACTCATATAATAAAACAACGGACTTGTTTACTCCCAACTTCGTGTTGCCAATAAAAAGGTAGTTCTTCCTTCTCATCGATTATGTGAACTCATTTCTAAGATAAAAGTCAGTTACCTCAAAATAACAAGAACACCCCACCAAACTTATCTGTCCTTCCAGGTGATCTAACTAACCTTGACGACGATGTGCGACATAAAAGTAAAAAAATCCAAATACCTATCTGCAATATTACGAAAATGTTGAGATCAAAATTTTTTCGAAAATAGGTGGGTCAAATTTGAGTGTAAGCCCAAAAATAGCTCAAGTAATAATAACTAAACACCACAAACGTGGTGAATAGACTTTTATTATAGAGTTTGTAATTTTTCCACAAAATGTTGGAAGGTGTGTCGTGAGTTCCTCCCAGAACTACAACACTAGCATACTTAAGTTCTCGCAAACCTTGTACAAACCAACTTTAGTTCTCACCAATAAACTGTAAGAGTGGGGACAAGAGACGCAGGAGGTAGAGGCCCAGCCTGATTCCCCACCATCCCTTACAAACTAGGGGATGGAGGGAGACAGCCACTGGGGTCTATAAAACCCCGGCGCCTGCCTCTTTTTCTCCATTCTACGTTCTCCTCTTGTCGCTGACTACTCTCTCTCCTCCTTACCTCATCTCTCTCTCCTCTCCTAAAAGATGCTGTGTTGAGGTGGTGATTCGCTCATAACCCCCAGCCAAACCAACCTAAAAGATCCCAGGTGTTGAGGTGGTGATTCGCTCATAACCCCCCTGGGCATATCCAAAAAAGATGCTGTGTTGAGGTGGTGATTCGCTCATAACCCCCAGCCACACCAATCCAAAAAGATCCCAGGTGTTGAGGTGGTGATTCGCTCATAACCCCCCTGGGCATATCCTCACACCGCTCGTGATGAAATACGCCAATTTAAAATTCATCACAGTGGTAACCCCGACGTTCACACAACCTTCTGATCCGATGAATTTACATCACCTTCTGATTCCTCAAATTCATTTACAATTTTAAATTCATCACAGTGGTGAACCCGACGTTCACACAACCTTCTCCTGCACTCCCTCTCATAGTCGCAACAATTTCAAATTCAACGACCCCACACTTCACTTTTTCAGTCCCACAATTTTAAATTCAAAACTCAATTTTAAATGTTGAAATTCAAATCCAGCCTCTGGGGTGGATTCTCTGGGGGCTGACCACTCTTCCCCCTCACCAGCCCCCCCTTCACCAACACATGGGAACCTTCCACCACTCGCCTCAACAGCCAGCGTCAATTTTTCCCACTTCGCCAGCCCCCCCCCCCCCCCCCCCCGTACCATCACACATGGAAGGACTCCGCCCGCCCGCCAAAGTTCTGGCCAGCGCTCTCCCCTTTTCGCCCCCAAAGTGCGTCTCCCCGGACGTGCGACGGCCCCACCACCTCCACCCCCTCAAGGTGTGCCCAAGCCTCAAACCCCCGCCCCCGCCTCTAGGGGACTCATGCGTCCACATCCCCCCCCCCCCCCCCCGACACACTGGGGGGACCCAGCACCTGCAAATAGCTGTCTAGTACGCCACTATGTTTTTATCAATGTTTCACTGTACATATTCATTCACCTGTATACTAGCTGTAAGCCACTTCTTTTAGCGAATTTTCGAAGAAAAGGAAGCTATTGTTCTCGGTCCAAAATTTTTAAAACTCGAATTTCCGAAAGATTTTTATACCAAAATCCGTTTCAGACTATCCTGAATTCCCTGCCGAAAGACACCAAAAATTATATGTATATATATATATATTTATATATATATTTATATATTTATATATATATTTATATATTTATATATATATTTATATATGTATGTGTCATTCCAGACGATAACTCTCGAAAGAATTGAGATAAAAAGTTCAAATTTGCACGAAAAATCTGTCTTGGCAATCGACAGGCTAAGTTCGAAGATGGGCAGAATCGGGTCACCCTAAGGGGGAGTTTTGGGGAGTTTTAGGGGGGGAAAATTACCCATAAATTCCCCAAATGAAACAGTGTGACAAGTGACACCTCATTTTAAAGGTTTTTGTACGCTGAACACGATGGTGAAATCAGAATTGCGATATCTCATTCCATTCTCAAACTGGAGCACTTTGAAGATGAAGGAACGTGGTTATTTCTTGAGATGTTCTTCCTGGTTCGTCTGCTCTAATCAGATAACGGAATGGGATATCGCAATTCTGACTCCACCATCGTGTTCAGCGTTGGAAAATCTACAAACCGAGGTGTTACTCGGCAAAAAATGGAACAAAAAATTTGTTACGTACCTACCCAATACCTACTCTTCTGGTATTCAAAACATTTTGATTTCCCCCTCCCCCTCCTTCCACCCCAAATTTTACTTTGCGTAAAACTACTCCTGTTTTAATTTTGTATCAAGTTGGGAAAACATTGGCCGAAAATTAATTTTCAGAAAATTTTAGGCGGAGGAGGAAGATGCCGAAAACTTCGAAAATTCGCTCTTATAGCCATGCTGCATGACTGTTCTTAGTTTTTTGTTTTTAATTTCGTTCACCCTCCTAGCTCTAAGTAAATTCTGTAGCCTGCGTTTCAAATTGTACTCTCATTGTACCATACCCATTGTACCATACCTTTGTAAATATTATCGTATCTCTAAGTTCTCCCATCTTGTCACCTCGCTATAAGTCACTTATTTGTCCTTCTTGTACATAGCACCTTCACTAGCTCTAAGTGCCCACTTTTGTAAATACTTCCTCCTACATTTTTGTAAATATTTTTACTTCTTTGTCATACTTTACTCTCTCGTAGATGTTATTACTCTTCAACACGATTGTACATATTATTTCTCTTCCCCACAAGTATTACCTAGTTTTAAGCAAACAATTGTTACCTAGTTCTAAGTATCAGTCACTGCCTTCAGCATCACATTGTTCCTCTTGTTCCGTGCCTTCAGCCTCCTCTGTTCTTCAGCCGGCCCTCAGCCATGTAACTCTGCGCCCTCAGCCCTCATCAACCTTGCTCGAACTGGGGGGACCTATGTCGTGAGTTCCTCCCAGAACTACAACACTAGCATACTTAAGTTCTCGCAAACCTTGTACAAACCAACTTTAGTTCTCGTCAATAAACTGTAAGAGTGGGGACAAGAGACGCAGGAGGTAGAGGCCCAGCCTGATTCCCCACCATCACCTACAAACTAGGGGATGGAGGGAGACAGCCACTGGGGTCTATAAAACCCCGGCGCCTGCCTCTTTTTCTCCATTCTACGTTCTCCTCTTGTCGCTGACTACTCTCTCTCCTCCTTACCTCATCTCTCTCTCCTCTCCTAAAAGATGCTGTGTTGAGGTGGTGATTCGCTCATAACCCCCAGCCAAACCAACCTAAAAGATCCCAGGTGTTGAGGTGGTGATTCGCTCATAACCCCCCTGGGCATATCCAAAAAAGATGCTGTGTTGAGGTGGTGATTCGCTCATAACCCCCAGCCACACCAATCCAAAAAGATCCCAGGTGTTGAGGTGGTGATTCGCTCATAACCCCCCTGGGCATATCCTCACACCGCTCGTGATGAAATACGCCAATTTAAAATTCATCACAAGGTGTTAACACATTAACCACTTTCGAATAACATAACGTTTGGGGGCAATCGTGTTTTCAGTTGGAGCAACTCATGGAAAATGTTCGTTGTTATGGTCATTCTCAAAGACCGAAACATTCTCAGCTTTGAAGTTCATTCTGACATGTTTTTAGGAATTCTCGAAAAGTTCTCCATATATCCAAGTTGGGTATCTGGAGATCGGATCTCTCGTACAGCTTCGTGAAAAGTAGTTCCGAGGATATTTGGACATCCGAGGGCATTTGGACCTCCCCAGCATTCAGACCGTGTATACGAGTACCTTACTATCTTTCCCCGGTTCAACGAGGTAGGTATACGGTATTATAACGATAACACTGGCAATCACAGTAATTTGACTGAACGCGAGGTAGGTACTGATTGCAAATGGGTGCTTTCCGTACGAGGTTGACTCCAAAAAACCATGTTTGTTTTCATGTTTGATTTCTTGTGGCAGTGGGGCTATTGTTTGGAAATTTACATAGACGACTGAGGAAATTGCTATTACAGCGCATATCCTAATGTGAAATAGGTACGCTGTTTTAAGTTTCGACAAACTATGAATCGAAAAGCTGGCCTTCAAGTTTCAGTCCCGTGGCTTGATGTTATCGCATAATTTGTTTTCGCAATGCATCCATCATCAGCGCGTTTGGTAAAATCTTTCGTCCGTGTTTTCCAAACCCCCCCCCCCCCCCCCCCCATTACTGCTTGTTCCAATTTGAAACTTCCTTCGTCGGCACGTTGCACCCCGTAACTTACAATCAAGTTAGATCCAGTTCAGTGGCTTCTCCTTAGCAAAGTTTGACGTCGCTGAAATAGTCTTAAACAGCTTCGCGAAACATTGAGGAAGCAGAGCAGAAAGTGATGATCAAATTATCGATACCTATCAGGTTCACTGGCTGATAGGAACAAGTGAATTTAGCGGCCAATCCGTCCATGGCTACTCCAATTTTGTCTCTCTCTCTCTCTCTCTCTCTCTCTCCCAACATCTCTCTCCCTCCCTCTCTCTGTCACTCTATCTCTATCTCTAGATCGACATTTGGCTTAATCCGATTCCCTCGTTTACAATAATCGGCCGCTTTAGGGAGAAGGACTGCTTTTTTCGAAGTTAAGTTCACTCTTCCGGAGAATCGGATGGCAGCTTATCGATTGCAGCTGAATTGAGCAGAGTGGAAGGGTTGAGCCGTCCACTTTGTTGGGGCGTGGAATCATCGATATCAGGGTATTGACTCTCGAGCATCTTAGGTGTAAGGTTCGATGATAACTAGGATCTTCTCAACATAGAGTTGCGTGTACGTGCTATCGCCTTCGACGACTACGTTCTTTAGCATCCAAAACTGCACTCATTACAGCTTACTAAGGTCTTGACAAAACGATTTACAGTATCAAGTAATAAGGTCTTCACGTCATTACACTGTCAACAGTCATGTGGCATCAATTTTGAACGTGTTGCACAGATTGCGGACGCCGTTTTCAAAGGCCAGAAAAGAATTCTGCTAATTTTCCTGGATTCTCCCCAAGATATGCAGGTTACCGCGTGGGATGAACCAGGTGGTGGACGTGTGCTCTGACATAGATTTATTTTTTCAATCTCCTGAGGCTGTTAGGAGGAGAGTAGTTCTAGTTCTATTGAATAATGACAGACATTAGAAGTATCGAGTACATACAGTCATATGCGGACATTTTACCTGTTTTTTTTTCTTCTAATTATCATTATAATATATTATATTTGTACATTTGTACTGGGCATGCCCGTATTATTATAAATAAATAAATAAAGATCTTAATGCAGTGGTATCTCCTAACCTTACCATCCATATTATCATAATCTGGAGTTGTTGTCATTCTGCTGGGTTGTTGTCATTTCGGCTGATTTCTTGTAAATGATAGAAACATATTTCAGTGTTCCACTTGAACGATATCTGGGTACTCGCTCCTGGTGGTACACAGGCATCAGCTTGAGTTCTTCAAGCGATGGCTGGAATATGCCGTCACCCTGCACATTTCTTTTCACTTGCCCCGTTCAGCAAAGATAAAGTCCCTAAAAGTCCAGTTTCAAAATTTTTGTTTATCCCGTTGTAAAACTGCGAATTCTAAGCCCAGTTCGGCAACTGTGATTCCTATTCTCGAACCGAGCTTCCACACAAGCGAGTATCGACGAGCCTAGCACCCGCCAACGGCTTGGTCGTATTTGTGAGCATTCGCGACCATTCGCTAGTGTTCCCGCTGGGGATTGGTCCTCAAAGGGTGTTTGTAATTCTTGCTCGCCAGGTGTGGACGCAGATGAGAGCATAGTCAGCTATCTCTGTTCTAAATGGGTAGTAATGAAGTATTCCACGAATTAAAAAGTTGCACTGGTGCCCATTCCAGTGACAGTACTTTCCTGAAGAAATTTGCGGAGAAAATCTGTACTAGGCTAGGTAACTAAGCGTAATGACAAGCTTCATATCGTGCTGCTTTCGTATAGTTCTTGTCCTTCCTGCATATTTTCATCCGCACTTCTTTCAGTAACATGTTGAAATCCTCCTCCGATGTTCTGCAAAAGTTGTTAAACAACCTCTTTCCATCGTCCCTCCGAATGCCGTCTAGAAGTAAGGTATTCTCCCTATTTGAAAAAGCTCGTTGCCCACAACCTTTCTCTTCTTCGTTTAAATAATAGAAGCCGCGGCCAAGGCGATTTTTGAAAACACTGGAGCCATGGTCGGAAGGACACTGCCGAAAAGAGAACATCTCCAAACATTGACGAACAAAAATGCTCGTCTGGTGTGGACAAGAAGGCGAACAAGTGTTTGCGAGCATTCGCGGTCGATGCTCGCCCGGTGTGAACGCGCCTTTAGAAGTTGCCATAACCTAGGTGTTCGATTTGCCACTTTTTACAGAAGCCTCGCAATTCCGATCAATTAAACATGTCTTCCCCATTTGTGAACATGTTGAACATGGACTTGACAATGAAAATCCAAAATTTTTGCTCCTTTTGGTAGTTGAGTATTTACGATGAATGCTAACCCTTGTTTACTGTTATATTTTCTTTACCTGTCATTGTTGTTGTGTTTGATTTGTTCATCCACGGAGACATGCAACAAGTGTGGCGAACATAATTTAATTTCAACGTTTCCCGTTAAACATCAACTACAGTTCCAAGAAATGTTCAAAGCAAGCAGTTGAAAGCGCGACGGAACGTTACTTCGTAGTCTTCAAAATGTGGAGTAAAGTAATAATGAATGATTGCAGATTCATTGGTGAAGTGAGGTGGCAGCATGATTGAATAAATTGTTTTCATTGAAGCGGTTCAATAATAACGTGAATTGTGATAGTACTTTGGAAGTTTCAAAGCAACACTTGAAAGCACAAAGTGAGGCCCCAATGAAAGCTCGATGGAGGCGATCTTCACTAACTTTAATTAGACCCTTTTTAGACCTTTTCTTGCAACGAGTCTTTCCAAAGAAAGTTTAAAATCCGTTTGCGGTCTTTATGAGCATTGAAAACAGGGACGTTGCCCTCCTTTTGTACATGGGTCATTGCTGGAACCCATCACTCTTGATTGCTTCTGTTGTAAACTTCAAACCTCAAACTAGAAGTATCCTCATGGGTCTGCTCTGCTTGTTGTCCATTACTGGGTGAAATTAACTAATACCCTTGGGATACTCAACCCCTATTGAAACGTAATGGACCTAAACGTTATGAATTGGTTAGTTGCAATTATACATGCAAATCTGTTTCAGAGCATTCTAAATCCTAGTTTTATCAATTTGAAAATTGTTCATAATTAGAATGAAGTCCGTAAAATCAACAAACATCGCAGGAACAGGTGGTATTTTAATACAATTAAACTACGATTTACTTGGGCAACATTAAAGCTTGTGATGCCAAAATCATCGTATCTCCCTGTTTAATGGCTTCATGTACTGGCACTTGAGGTTTTTCCAGGTTTTTCGCATTCAATTTGGCGGTCAAAAATACTAAATTAGGACCCCTGACATCCCCATTAGTCAACTCCTCCTGGTTCTTTTCATTTCATTACGGGAAAGATTACAATGAAAGCTTTAATTTAAGGAAATAATCAACGTTTCATTGTTCACGATCGCTAATAGGGTGCACTTATGAAGTACGTAATATCAGTCAACATTATTATAGGAACAGATAGTATTTTAAATTAAACTACGATTTACCTACGTTTCTTGAGCTGATAGTCGTATACTTAGACCATTCTAAAAATTGCAGTCAGGCTATCCGTGTGGGAGAAAACTTGACAACTCAACCTGATTTATATTTATACCGTGACGTCACCCAGTGCCGATCTGCTCACCACCCGAAATACGTATACAGGTCAAGCTCACCTATCATTGAGTAGGTATATCTAATTTAGAGGTGAATATTTTGACATATCCAGGTGTACTGAGCACGGTTATTGCATAAATCTATGGTGGAGGAGCGGCACATGGGAAAATCACGTCTCCTATAACATTTTCTTCAGGAAGTATGAAACTAGTTGGAATCCTTGAAGTAAAATTTCGAAACCCGCACATCAGAACCATTGGTGTCTCCAATCACCAATGGTTAAAAGAGCTATACATCGGAATGCGGCATCTTTGGAAGCTATCTAAATAATAAATATCCAGTTTCAAAAACTAAGTCTGCTCTTTATAGATAAACATATTAAAACTACACAGTTCAAAAGATAAATTAAAAAGACGATACACAGTCTTCTATTCGATTATTGCAAAAACGCAGTCTCATCTATATTATGTAGGATAATATTCGGAAAAACAACTAAAATTAAGGAAACCTGTTCAGCGACATGTATACCCTCATTTAACGGTTATTATCTCCGAGGCAGAAGCACAACATTCCATTTGAAAAAAAAAAAGTAGATCGCTGTTTTCTGTGGTCAGTACCTACCCTCGAGTCCTAAATCGAGTACTGTAGCCTGCCCGGAAATTCATTAAAATGTGCGGGATTCAATAATTCAGTCATTAATAAATTATTTGTTTTTATTCAAAAAGCATAAAATTTGTTCAAGTTGCAAAAGTACCTATCAACAAAATCGAAAAGAGCCATCATTCTTCAAATGAAATAATATCACAGAACAACCAACTCGACTTTATACAGCCATCCGTGGTTACAATCAGGTGCTCCCTAGCGGTGATATCTGGGCCGGATTTATACCGAAATTTTAACGATCATGTTGACGAAGCTTTTCGGTGCCAACGAACGGTTGTACTTACAATACTCCGGGTGGTCTCAAAAAATTATTTAGTTCACTAACGATTTTAAACGTAAAAAAACCATACTTTTCTGTTGAAAGTTATTGAGCTTCTGCGTTCTGAAAATTTCGACCCCTATTTCTCACCCCTTAGAAATGACTGAGAGTAACGCCGAGCTTCCCGAACCAACTAGACCCAAATTGGACCTACAAACCAAATTTCATTAATTTTGGTTCATGGTAACCAAGAAAAGTGCGAAGTACGGCGGACGGACAGAAATTTTTTGGTTTATTATTTTCAATAATGAACCTTTGGAATCGAACATGAAAAAAATTTTGTTAACCTTCCCTCTTTGATGGTTTACGTTCAATGTGCGTATAATCCGAAAATGCAATTTAAAAAAAATTGCCGTCTGCCCGCCGTACTTCGCACTTTTCTTAGTTACCATAAACCAAAATTAATGAAATTTGGTCTACAGTTCCCGTTTTGGGGTCTAGTTGGCCCTCGAAACTCGGCGTTACTGTCAGCCATCTCTAAGGGGTGAAAAATAGGGGTTGAAATTTTCAGAACGCCGTAGCTCGATACAAGGGTGTGGTATTTTTACGTTTTTAAATTGATCTTGGACTAAAGAATTTCCTGAGATCACCCGGAGCATTGTATGATCAGCCGTTCGTTTGCACCGAAAACCTTCGTCAACATGATCGGGAATCGAACTGTATAAATCCGGCCTAGATATCATCGCTATGGAGCACCTGATTATAATCACGGATGGCATTATGAAACAGAGTTGGTTGTTCTGTGATATTATTACATTTGAAAAAAGATGGCTCTTTTGGATTTTGTTGATAGGTGATTTTGCAACTTGAACAAACGTTGAAGTATTGGGTAAACTATTACACAACGGTAAATTATAACACAACGGTAAATTATTACACAGCGGTTTATTATTCACCTTATATTATGCTCACTGAATAACTACAAATAATTAATGATAGAATTATTGAATCCCGCGCATTTGTAAACTTTAATTCCCGGGCCGGCTCCAGTACTCCATTTAGGGCTTTCCTGGAGGGAGCTCGAGGGTATTGACCACAGAAAAAAGTGAACTACGCAGATCAATATAGGTAAATCATAAACCGTTGTGTAATTATTTGCAGCGTTTTTTATTCCATCGTCGGATTCTACGTACCTTGAAAAGGAAACCTTCAAATGTTGGGGGGGGGGGGGGGGGGGTTAACTTTAATTTTACATGCTCGATTTCAGAGGTTCATTACTTAAAATAATAAATCAATAAATAACAACTCCACACGGAATGACAAACTTGATTCACACTCATGTTGACGAAGCTTTTCGGTTCAATTTTTAGGGGAGGTTAAAAATTGTTTCTCATAGGTACTCGATTCGAAAGGTTCGTTATTGAATACAGTTAACCAATATTGATTCCCAGATCGAAGATGGACACTCTCCTGGAGATAGATCACGTGTTACATTAACCTTAGTCGAGATGAACGAAGCGAGTCGATTTGGAATAGTAAAAAATATAAATGATTTCCTAAAAAAGTATTTGTTTTTCATTCAACTTGATTGATTTGTATCCAAAATAATTTTCGGTTCCCTCCCCTGAAAATCTGTTTGGAATGTTGAAATCCATACTTTGTACACTGGCGAAATCGAGTTTGAACATTGTCCCATACCTACCCAGATTGAAACTTGATAGTTAGTAATTAACTATAGGCAGAAATCAGCTGGGACAAACAAACTAGAATCAAAGAAATGCATGATTATTTATGAAAGAAATATTTAGGTATTATAAGTTATCGGTAGGCAGATACCTTCGCAATCACTTTCACAAGTCCCTCTATCCGTCATAATGGACGTGGTCAGTGGAAGTGTTGATATCTTCTGTGGTGGGGGAGGGGGGTGCTGTTCCACCAGTTCGGATCCGTTTTGTATCGCGCATGGCTTTGCTGCTTCTCCATCACAAATTCTCTACATTCTTTAATAACCAACCCTAGACCTTTCACGTCCAAAACGTAACATTATGTTGTACTTGTTTCACCGTTCAGGAAACAAGTTTCTCAACATCACTGTATTTCGTTCCATGACTCATCAATGAATATTTCGTTGAATAAATTCCATATTTTTCACTTCTTTGTTTTCAACGCACACCAGCTCACATACCTAGTACATCATCCTCTTCTCTTTTCTTCCCTTAGATGGTCGGTGGTGACTTCAGGGGGAGCGCGTTGCTTCCTATCACTCAAGCATTGATTGGCCTACAGGAACAAAGATCTGCTACTCCTGAAGAAATATATCCGCAGGTAATTTTTTTTATATATTTTTTTTTATTATTTTTTTTATTTATGGGCTATGGTTCCGAGTGGAAAATATTTTACTTCCGTGACATTAGGTAACATAATACCATGGAAGAAAGCACGACGAAAGACATTAAACAACATAATACCATGGAATAAAGTAGTGTGAACTTTAAAAAGCAGCTTTAGATAAGGTGGATGCCTGGTCTGCGAAGCTACGATAGTCATAATCCAAAGAAGATTGTAGCAATAATTCATCAGCTTTATGAGCATGCTAGACGTGGAAGAATATTGCTGAGACTCGAGGAGGGGAACTAGCTATTATAATTATTATAATTTCTCTTTCTACCGTACGAGGGGTGTCCAAAAACGAGGAAATAGTTTATTTTAATTTTTTTAAACCGACGGTTTCTGTTACAAATTACGAAATTTACAAAAAATAATTAGGACTGTTATGTGTACCTAATATTTTCGACGTAATCGCAAGCAACTTCATTATATTTTGAGTAACTGGTTACGAGATTGAAAATTATCGTGGAGGAGACACACCCCTGTCATCAGTATCTCAGTTTGGATGCTGGGCTGTCCTAACCCAGCCTTGGATCGGCCTGTTAAATCTTTAATGAAAAAGTAGTGGAAGCATTCAGGAACTAGACCAAGGGGGTGGCGACAAGTTTCTTCAATGAGGGAATTTACTCTGAACGTACACGGAATGTACTGAGTTAGCTGGCAATTAGGCCTATAGAAAAATGGTTCAAATCAACTTCTGTGGTTTCATAGTTTTCCGAAAAAACTTGCGATTCTTAAAAAACAAACAGAACTAATTTTTTTACTACTTCTCTGCTACTTTCCTACTCTTTATTATTTTTTCTTTGTGCTATAGTTTAGATGAAGCAGGCTTTGATATAGTCATTGTGTCGATTGTTGGTGTTTAAACATTGATTCCCTGTTGATGCTCACGTAAATTGTAGTTAACTTACTACGAATATACGTACTGGATGTAATAATACATGGAATTTGTACTGGTACTCGACTCCGGCCTCGAACTCCACTCGCCAGGATTTTCATGTGGAAAGACGAAGTACTAGTTTTGTCCTCCAGTGATTCTTATGCAGGCGTATGGCTACTTAGATGACCATCATCGCTGAAACAGTATTCATGTTATCAGCTTCAGCCTCGCTACTATGTCATAATTTCCTGGATTACTGTCAGCATACCGTTAAGAGGTATACATCAATCTTATTATATTATAAATTCGAATCTCTGTGTGTCTGTCTGTCTGTGTGTCTGTCTGTCTTCCCACGGCCTAACGGCTCGACGGATATCGACCAAATTTGGCACGAATATCCATTAGGCTCCCAAAATGTGCAACGTCGCATTTTTAATTCCCTCACCATAGCGGAACTATGGTCGACCATGGTCAACTTCGTTAATTGAAATGGTAACCCCTATTTTTTATCGCGTATTCGTAATCTACGTGAAATTCTATCTACGATCGACCCTTCGGACTACCCCCGCGGTCGACCATAGCGCATCCATGGGCCCCTCCATGGTCGAATCCCGAATTGCTCAACGGATATCGACAAAATTTGGCGCCAATATCCGGTAGCCTCCCAAGTTGAACGTAGGCGCATTTTTAATTCCCTGACCATAGCGGAAATATGGTCGACCATGGTCAACTCCTGAATGGCTCGACGGATATCGACCAAATTTGGCACGAATATCCAGTAGGCTCCCAAGTTGTGCAACGTCGGAATTTTTCGGTCCCCTTCACCATAGCGGGAATATGGTCGACCATGGTCAACTCCTGAATGGCTTGACGGATTTTGATAAAATTGGGCACAAATACCCGGTAGGCTATGGGATTTTTCCGTCGTTTGTTGGTTCCACGATACTGCGTACAGCGAATCTCGGATAGCGAGCGAAGCGAGCGGTCAGGCTAGTATAATTATACGGCTCTTGACCAGATGAGTTCGATTAAGCCAGTGTTCACTCACTGACCACGGATGTCAACTCGTTCAATATGTTTGCGCCCGTTGATCACGTTGAAAGAGAATTTTGATTGTAGAATGAAGTGGATTACTAAGTCACCTTATGGCGGAAGCTCGTTGGATTGCTGTAATAGGGCCGTCTGTTTAATCATCACGCAGTTGGAACACTTCAGATGAGGGAAGTTCCTGAAAGATGTCAGCCAGTCAAGTTCAATGAGGTTTATACGCCTAAGGCTCCCTTGGGTAGTCCTTACTTAGCCTAGGTTTTGCTTTGCGATCCTTTACATAACATCCGTCCTCAAATTTTCTCTCTACTAACAGATTTTCTACGGAAGCATAAAACGAGTCAATGTAACAGGTTCGAGATGTTGCGTGGATGTTACGTTTGGAATTCACAATTAGGTATGAACGTATTTGTCATGGTACCCTTTACAATATACCATTCCTGTAATAGTTTAGATTGATACCAATAAAGCAACGGAGAAGGCGAGCTGTGCGATGCAACGGTCGATGGCAGGTGTCTCTCCCTCCTACGGCTCCCAAAAGTTTCCAGCGACCGTTTGTTGACCGGTGGAAGGGTAGAGGCGCCTTTATAAGGCGCCCGGCTAGCCCAGCTCACCACTCCTCCAACTTCTGTCTTACCAGCGCCTTCTCTCTCTTACCTAACCTCAACCTCATCAACTCACCCTTCTCCTCAACCATACATTCTCGTCGTGGTGACAAACCGGACGAGAATTTCCTTCCCAACATTCAAGGCGGTGACAAACAGGCGAGTGCTGTTCCAGATATCCAACTTGGTGACAAACCGGAAGGATATTTCCTCATCCCAATATCCAACGTGGTGGGTGGATACGCTCTCACACTCCTTTCTTACCTCATCACTCAACCATCATCTTCTTCATCTCTTACATCATCACCTTCTAAACCTCACCTCTGTAACCTTACCTACCTCAAAACACGCCATCACTACAGTAATAATAACGATGGTTGGGTAGAAATATAAACCAGACACCTTAGCTGTTAATTACGCGCTTCTCAATTACCTGCATGGTTTGTTGGGTAGGTATTTTGTGGCGTGCTATCCATTTTGACTCTGGTTGGATTCACGAGTTTGGATAACACTGTTCACTTTTATCCTCTCTCGTTGTGATTGTCTGTTCGAGCTGCACGCGATAACTTGGACATTTTTAGAATTTTGCTGCACAGAGAATGAGCATTGCAGAATATAACTGCTAGGTAATCGTAGGATATGGGGTCTCCTTCTTAAACCCTTCTCCTCACTTTATTTCAAAGATCGTCCCTAACTTCATGATAGATTGCGTCGCCCATTTGATTACCTCCACAAGTATCAAATGGTTTTTCTGAATATAATATAATTTGAATTTAATATTTAATACCTAGTTCGAAACAATTTGCTAAAAAATGACTTGGTGAAAATTATTGGAGTTGTTCCTTCTCTGCAAGTTTATCTTGTATCTATATTTTGTATCTGTATACCTATATGTATTGCATGTAATGGTTATATGCAATGGTAATATTTGTCCAGATTCAACTGTCCGACATTTGGGCAGTGAAGCATCCCTCAGATTAATTGAAATTACTCGCATCACTATCTAAATAACACCCATTGGTTTTGACTCTGAAGAAGTACGTTGGTTCGCGAATGTGCTCATCTGAAAGGTTCTGATAAATTTCACTTCGCTTCCTCACTAATCTATCATGATCAGCTCAAAAATCTGATCAGTTTGATGAGGATACCGTGACTATGATCGTGTGAGCCCGTTGGTGCAAGTGATTGATAAAACGCTCCAAATTATTACACAGCGTTATTATTTACTTGTATAGATGCCGTTCTGCGTAGAACACTGTTTGAGACATATCGGTAGGCAGCCCGACATAAGAGATCTATTGGAGTAATTCCAACTCATTCGTGACTTTATTTTGCTTTCTTCGTGTTCGATATTCATGATGCTTCATGCAGGAATCTCTTCCTTTTTCTAAATAAATTAATATTTTATTACTCTTTCTCAGCTATTTGTCTCGTAGCACGATCGATGTACCTTTTTGGTACAGTTGGATGGAAAATCATGTATCGGTCAAGTTTTGGATGCTTATGTAGTAACTATTTATCGTGCGGAGAAGTTAATTTAAGTAATTCCTACTCATTCATTATATTTTATTTTTCCGTCTTTGTGTTGGATATTCATGATGCTATCTTCGTGTTGGAATCTCTTCATTTCTTCTGTATTAAACTTTAATTACTTTTTCTCAGCTATTTGTCTCGCAGCACGCTTGATGTACCTGTTTAATACAGTTGGATGGAACTTGAACGCTCGGTCAGGTCGGGGATTTTCATCTGTCTTACCTTTTCACCCAACTTTTTATCGTGCGGAGAAGTTGAATTTAAATTTGACCCAAAAGAGTCAAATATACAGGGTGGCACCGGTATTTCGTGGAACACCCGCTTTCCTCTGCATCAAGTGTGACAAGGAGGTTAATTCAGGATTAATTTTCTTGCACTAAAAAGAAAAACGCTGCAAATTATTACACAACGGTTTATTATTTACCTATATAGATGCTCCTTCTGCGTAGATCACTGTTTTCTGTGGTCAGTACCCTCTAGCTCGCCCGGGAAAGCCCTAAATCGAGTACTGGAGCCGGCCCGGGAATTAAAGTTTCATACAAATGCGTGTGATTCAATAAGTCAATAATTAATCATTCACCATTTTTTGTAGTTATTCATGAAGCATAAGGAAAATAATAAACCGTTGCGTAATAATTTACCTGTATATATGCCCCTTCTGCGTAGATAGTGTAATAGACCGTTCCGCAATTATTTACCGTTGAGTAATAATTTACAGTTGTGTAGTAATTTACCGTTGTGTGATAATTTACCGTTGCGTAGTAATTTAATAAACTGTTGTGTAATAATCTGCAGTTAATAACCGTTGTGTAATAATTTACCTGTATAGATGCTCTAAATCGAGTATTGAGCCAGCCCGGGAATTACATTTCATAATATTGTTGTTATTCATGAAACATAACGTTTAGTCTAGTTACAAAAGTACCTGTCAACAAAATCCAAAAGAGCCATCATCTTTCAAATGAAATAATATCACAAAACAACCAACTCGACTTCATACAGCCATCCGTGATTATAATCAGGTGCTCCCTAGCAACATTATCTCGGGCCAATTCCAAAATGTTGCCACGTCCCTAGCGATGATATCTGGGTTGAATGTATACAATTTCAATCACCCTCCTGTTTAAAAAGCCTGTCGGTGCAAACTTCTGGGCCTTACTGAAAGAGCGGCAGGACGTACAATGCTAGACCCCAAATGGAACCTATAAACCGAATTTCGTCAATTTTGGTTCATGGTAACTAAGAAAATTGCGAAGTAGGTACTGTGTACGGCTAACCTTTTTTTCATGGTCAGTTCCAAAGGTTCATTATTGAAAATAATAAACCAAAAAGAGAATAATATATAGGTTTGCTTCAGTATGCTTCATTTCTCATTATGCCGTAGAGAGTGAGGATAGTGGGTATAATATGAATGCAATTAGACTCACCGATTTGACAATGGCTGGGAAGCGACTTGTTAGGGGAAGCGTATTGAAAGGATGCATCCCACCATACGTCTCGCAAAGAAAAGAAGAAAAACTTGTCTACATAGGGCCGAAGAATTTATTATTAACCCACTCATGTGATTTCATTGTTATGCCTCATCACAGATACTTATGGGAATTTCGCTGAAAACCATAACTGTGTGATGTCCGAATTCGTGTCCAAATTGAGGGGACAGGAATTGTTATCCTGCTAGGGATCCGCTCAGAATGCTATCTCTTGCCCCCGTATTTTGTCGGCATATAACTGAATCCACCATTGTTTCTGGCGTTGTTGAACAAGCTGTACTGTTTGGAAGGGAGAACTGACGACCCACGTCATAGCTGGCCACCCAACTGACCCACTCGGGTGTTGATTGACTCGAAGGTATTGAGAACTGACCACACCGGCAACTAGCTTTGTTCCGATTCCATCCGTTCGCTCTTCGCTTTATGGTATTTGAAAAGTGATTAGAAACAATTTCGATTCGTCTCAGTTTCCTTTTTACTTTACTGAAATCAACCATATTGAACTTGTATATCGGGCATAGGGGGCCGCCCTCAAGAAGGCTTGAAGAGTTTTGGAGTGTGGCTACGTATATGAGTCATAGATAAGGGGATAGAACGAACGTGGTTTTATACTGCATCAATAGAACTGTTTTCAAATTATTTTGGTATGAAGAAGATACATCTTCTTGTAGTATCGAATAGCACAATCCGTAGGTAAGTGTGATAATTTTTGTCAAAGGTGGTACATGAATAAATGGATAATGAGGGTAGTAGATGGATAAGGGGCTACTACATACTAACCCGCATGCTCGTTGAGTCTTGAAGGTGAGGTCGCTGTTTGACCACTCGTTCTGTCGCTCATTAGAGTCTAATAGAGGGAATTGATTAACTGGAATTTGAAATTCGAACAGTAGGAATGTAGGTTAGGATTATTGGACAGCCATCCGTAATTATAATCAGGTGCTCCCTAGTGATGATATCCGGGCCGGATTTATACCGTTTCAAGCATGATCAACACACAATCGGAGCTTCATCAACATGATGGTGAATTGAACGGTATAAATCCGGCCCAGATATCATCGCTAGGGAGCACCTGATTATAATCACGGATGGCTGTATGAAGTCGTTGGTTGTTTTGTGATATTATTTCATTTGAGAAATGGTGGATCTTTTGGATTTTTCTGTACTTTTGCAACTTGAACAAACGTTGAAATATTATTGGGTGAATTGTTACACAACGGTTTATTATACCATCTACGCAGAAGGGACATCTATACTGGTAAATTATTACACAACGGTTTATTATTTACTTCATGCTTGATGAATAACTACAAGTAATTAATGATAGAATTATCGAATCCCGCGCAATTGTATTAAACTTTAATTCCCGGGCCGGCTCCAGTACTCCATTTAGGGCTTTCCTGGAGGGAGCTCAAGGGTATTGACCACAAAAAACAGTGATCTACGCAGAAGGGGCAGTTATACTTGTAAATAAACCTTTGTGTAATAATTTGCAGCGTTTTTAATTCCATTTTCAGATTCTGCGTACCTTGAAACGGAAAATATCAAATTTTGAGGGGGGGCGGGGGTTAAATAAATTTCCATGCTCGATTCCAAAGGGTTCATTAATGAAAATAATGATCCAAAACCTCCTGAAACTAGAAAAATTCACATAGTTTTGTGAATGGTTGGGTTTCGGGAGAAGATGAAGGAATTAGCTTAGTTTAATTTCTGTTCAATTATTCCTCCGAATCTGCCTATTTTGGTTTATTATTTTCAATAATGAACCATTGGAATCGAGCATGAAAAAAAAAATTCTTACCCCCCCTCAAAATTTGATGGTTTACGTTTCAAGGTATGTAGAATCCAAAACTGCAATAAAAATATTTCTGTCTGTCCGCCGTACGCCGTACGCCGTACGCCGTACACCGTACGCCGTACGCCGTACGCCGTACGGGCCACTTTTCTTAGTTACCATGAAAAAAAATTGATGAAATTCGGGTTATAGGTTCCGTTCGGCGTCTAGTTGGTCCTCGAAGCTCGACGTTACTGTGAGTCATCTCTAAGGGGTTCAAAATAGGGGTTGAAATTTTCAAAACGCCTATACAATTTTTTTACGTAAATATTTTTACGGTTTTAAATAGTTCTTGAACTTGCGAGTTTTTTAAGACCATCCGGAGCATCGTACGTCCAGCCGTTCGTTCACAGTAAGGCCCCGAAGTTTGCACCGACAGGCATTTTCGACTCCAGTGTGAATGAAATTGTATACAATTCAAACCAAATCTCGTAACCAGAGACGCGCCCACAATAGGAATTTGTGAATACGGCCAATCATTGGTAGGGATCACCTGATTATATTGGCGGAGTATGAAGTCGAGTTGGTTGTTCTGTGATATTATTTAATTTGAAAAATGATGGCTCTTTTGGAGTTTGTTGGTAGGTAGTGAAACTTGAACAAACGTTGAAGTATTATTGATGGGTAAATTATTACTACGGTAAATTATTACACAACGGTTCATTATACCATCTACGTAGAAGGGGCTGGAGTTTGTTGGTAGGTACTTTTGCAACTTTTTTCACTCCTAATCAACAATTTCTTTTCAGAACTTCATTATGTGTGTTTCTTTTTGTTAGGTACTGTTTGTCATCGGCAGAGTTATTTTAGCAACATTTAACTCGTGATTTAGGTAGGTACCTAGTAACGAGTACGGGGTTAGGTACTAACCTACGGAGGGTCTGCGATCTACATAAATATGCATAGAATAGTACATATCATATTATATAGAAGGGTTATCTATACATAGAGCTGTGATCTGTAACAGAAGGGTATTCTATACAAAATAATAAACCGTTGTGCAGGGATTTGCAGCGTTTTTCCGCTGGTTGCCATGCACCAATTTGCTGTTTACAGTGTAACTCAGAACTTCGAAATTTTCTGTATTGTGGGTGGATGGAGGGGTAAGTGATTTTCTCGATCGCTTTCAGACGTTCACTGTTAAAAATAATAAACCGGTATGAATAGTGTGTTCTTCCTTCATTTGATTAGACAGCCGACTTGTCTCGCGTCTCCGGAGACATAGCCTTCGGAGGGCCCGTCATTAGCGCGAGACCCTCAAATCATGCGAAGGGTCGACGAGTGGTTGCGGTGAGGGGGTAGAGGGATGAACAAAGCAACTAATCAGCACTAGGAGACACTTTCTCGCCGAGTTTAATCGAGTTAGCCGCTAATCCCGCGAGACCCCGCGGTGAGCTTGAAGAATCCGACGAAAGTTCATCAACGTATTCTGAGAAAGTTAACGGCAGCATGATGGCAACTTCCTTCGGGCTTAAGTAAACGATCCGTTGATTCTCCCGTCGCTTTGTATTTCTCCGGATATTTCCACCAGAGTTGTTCTCAGGGTCTTGTCATACCAGTTAGCGCTGTCTCGGTTTGTTGTTCCGCAATTATTGGAACTCAAAGGATCTGAAGGGTAACAAGATGTATTGAACATTCGAATTAACCACACCCTATGGAAAATCTTCCATGAATTGAAAGTCGCAGATTCTAAATAATTTGCGTGGGATCAGATTCTACGCAAAATTTACAATAGACTGCGCAAAATGCTGAAATCAAGGTTCTGCAAATTACTGTCACATAAGATATATGATTTCCATGTATCCTATGATGCTGAAACAGTGGACGTCACCAAGAGTTTCAGCATCAATATTTATACCTAAAAATTAGTGGACAACACCAAGTATTTTTACTCGCTTCCATGATTCTGAGGTAAAGGATTCGTCATTCCAATTTCTGAACTGTCGTATATATATATATATATATATATATATATATATATATATATATATATTCGTGAGGAATATCTTTCAAGACCTTGAATTGTTATATCCTGTACAGAAGATATTACCGAGGCAATAACAGTAATATTGTAGGTGCAACTAACAATAAACAGTTAGAGGTAATTTATAGTTGTTATTGTTATTCAGTACCTCTTGAATTCCTTCCTTTTGAACTTAATAATGTGGCATTGATCAGAATCCTAATTAATGATACATTCTGAAGGAAGATCGACTGCAAATAAACGAACGCTCGTCCGATGGGTCCGACGTTTCAAGTGCTCTCATCGGGAGCTTGCGAGTGTACAAAGAAGAAGTAATTAGGATTCAATTGAGTATTCCGCCCGCCGCGCCGGAACCAGCAAACCCTACAAAGGTCTCACTTGAGAATTCCTTTCGTGTATTTTTGATCATTAGCAGCCTCTTTCCTCTTCCTCCTCCGCTTCAGCCATAATAAACCGGTCGATAACGCGGTCGACCAGGCGTTGCAAATAAACAAAAGGCTACTTCGTGATTTCCTGGCTAGTTTGAGAGGTCAACGAAAACTATTTATGAAATATTCATATAGGTACGAAATATTCGTGGACAACTAGTAAACACGTGCTTACTGTTTCCCCCAATAAAAAGCCCCTGAATCTACAGAACCCCCCCCCCCCCCCGCAGAGACCCACTGTTATATAGACTTCGAAATGATTTTTGAAAAAGTGAAATATAGAAACTAAATTAATATTTTGTCAATTTATTTATTCATTTATTTACACCAATTTCTGTCAGTATAGATCAATTGATCATTGTAGACAAAACCACAGGAGCATAAGGCGAATATTAACAATAGAACTGTGAATAATGATTTGGTATCATATATTGGACTTGCTGACTAGGAGCCTTACGTACCCCCCCCCCCCCCCACCCACAAAAAAGAAACAATACCTACTAATAATAATTATAACTTGACAGATTATGTAACCAAATTCAACAAGACAGTACAAAACCCGAATTCATGAATAAATAGTACACACGCAGTGTGACAATTTTGGTGTTCTTTGAAATTATTCAAACATTCTTAGCAGATGCTTATTTAATCTTTAGCAATATGCATACTGTGAAGTTATTTTTTGAACAAAGGAGAGCACAATTAATCATTCATCAATATTATCTGGAGCTCCTCTCCTATTTCGTCTTGTTTTTCTCTCAGACTTGGAAAAATTGGTCTTCAGCCAATCATCGGTCCTTTTTCTTTGGTCCACATGTTTTCAAACGCCCACGTTTTCCCATGGAAATCGACCTTCGCAGTATGAACCACTCGACTCATCGCATACACGAGTGCCAAATCGTCTCTTCTCTTTCCATGCCAAATGTCTGTTGAGACCATTACCCCCGCTCAGCCTCTCAGTTCCCTCGAGCTAATCTGTTCCCATAGCCTCACAAACGGGTCCGCCTCAAAATTCATTTCCTTACTAACTATCAAGCCGACAGTTTAATATTGATTAAAGCGAAGCAGTTCCCTGGCAGCTGGGGGAAGGTAACTAATGCCTCTGACCCTGGTAAATAGCAGTTGAACTACAGCTCTAATGAATACCTCTGGCCTAGAGAGAGAGAGTGGTCTGGAGCCCCATTCGTTCCCTACCAGGTGCTCGAAGGTTGGCAAAGTAAGCTGTTATTTGTAACCTTTTTCTCTCGAAACAAATGAAGAACTCTCATTATAATTATTCATCCGATGGCTCCTTCTGCAGTCTATATGTTACTACACAAATCTCGTTACTTGAGCTATCTTTCTTTCCTCAGATCACAAAAATAATTAATAATCTCCTTAACCTACCATTCGAAATGAGGGGGAATTATCTCGAAAAGTGAATAAGGATCATTTCGAATTCCTTCAGCTTTCAGGATACTGGCTCCCGCTACAGGACAGTCTTCGGGGACGTAGTGAGATCCCGCTGGCCAACCAGCAATAATATGAAGGACAACGTTTATCAAGGTTTGATAGGTAGATAAGCCTTTGTTTGTTTAACATTATCACAGTCACATTCAAGGGAATCGGTAGCGCACTGGGCTTCCTTGGTAGGGCATTTTGGGCTTAGGGACAAACTGCATAACTACTGAAACTTCTATAAATGAAAATAGAGCAACATTTGTGGAATAAAGCACAGTTTTGTGACCCAAGTAAAGTGACAAACGGAGCCTAGTTAGTTTAATGAGAGCCTCTACATTTTGGTTGAAGAAAACAACAAGTTTGCATTTCACATCCGCAAGTAGATTGAGTGGGGGAGCCAATTCTTCCGCAATGTCATTTTCTCTACAACAACACGATTTACTGTACCCCTTCCGTCTAGGTCACTTGATACACAAGACAACTGAAGTTGCCATAGCTGAAAGGAAGAAACCCTAATCCGGTAAAAGTTGATGAAAGGTTGGTAAACTTTTCTGTTGCCCGTAGGATTCGGAACCCTGTGAAAAAAAATGTAGACAGTAGGTAGTTGAAAAAATGAGCTAGAATATTATTTTCACTGACGAGATAATTCAGTCTCCATCTAGTTTCCCTCGTAGTCGAGGTTCCCAAAAGGGAAACCGAGACGGTAGATGTCTGTTTGAGTTGAGTGTGAGTTGATGACAGACCTGCCGGTTCTGGAACTTATAGTCGACCCACAGACTCGGTTCCGGATACCTCTGGCGGTCTATCATTACGTAGAAGTCAATGTGCCCCACCACACTTGATGTTTTCAGAAGCCGTTCCCGTAGGTTCCTGCCACTTGATGCGTTGTTTTCATTGTTTTCGTTGTTGTTCATCACATTGCATGCATTTAATTTATTACCTCCTTGTAATAATTTAAATAATGTAAACTGTATGACGACCATTAGCGTATGACGATATAATTAGCGGATCTGCCGAACCAAATCCTACAAGTACCCTCAGTTCGTCAACGTTTCACAATTTTTTGTGACTCGGAAATGAAAAACTCAGAAAGAACCAAGTCTGGACAGTTTTTCCCCTAGCCACCAAATAGGTAATCATTTGTTGAATTAAATCACCTCAGTTTCGAATAATTGTGTACCTATCAGTCAATATTATTACTATTCTGGGCAATAATTTTCAATATTAGTCGTTGTATTGTCCGAGTTTCAAATACCTAGGTACCTAATGAAATGGTGCTTTAATTGATGACTTTGTGAGCATTGTATGTTTATCCCTCTAATAATCGTCGAAACATTTCGATAACTGTTTCACTAAAACGCTCGAGAAACTTATGCAAAATCATCTCCGTCATTACCGCAAGATAAGCGTTCTAAAAATCTGTTAGTGTAATAGGATAAACCGTGCGGGTGGGCGATCTTTATTTCTCGGGTAGGGTTATAAATAATAGGGACTCGCATAAAATACGTAGCCGCGCCATTGACCATATGCGGACCATTTATGGTCAATGCCCCTGAAAGATTGAGCGGCTTAAGCCGCGGACAAATAGGAAAAGGTTGGCCGAGGACAGGTGGGCCCGATGGAAGCAGTCGAAGGCACAGGGCCAGGGATTGTAAAAAAAAGGGAGGAAAATGGGAACCCCCCTCCCCGGACCAGGTCTCGTATAAATCAGAGCACGTACGTTCCTTATAGTTGACGATGAAGTTGCACCCTCACCACTGAAGTATTTTATCTGTGTGATACGACATCGATATTTCGTGATCTGGGTGAACTCATTCGCTCAAGAAAGTTTTTTTGATCGACCAGTAAAAATAGTTGATTTCATTCAAGGGCACACAAGCTCACTTCTATACGTGTTACTGTCGATGTCGGATAATCGATTAGCCGAGGATCGAAGCTTGATGATTCGCATTGGCAACCGGTATACACATTTGTATGTTGTTCGACAGGTATGTTGTTCGCGGCCGAACGAATCATTGAAGTTGGGTGTCAGTTTGGGAATATATTATTATATTGACGTTGAGGGCCCTACTTTGGTTCAGCGGAATTTCAAAAATGACCGGTTGGGGGGGTTCGCGTGTTATAGGAGATGGGGGCCGTGGAAAAAGGCATCTTATGCAACTGTAATAAATTGCCGAATGTTACAGAGAGTTACTTCGAAATTGATGGAATTTTTTTTCGTGTGTACGTGTGTTTCTGCGTGCGTAGGTAGGTAGGTATCCACGACAAACACGACCCAACTGAATAATTCTTACACAAATAGGAATTCAGTGAGCTACGCCGAAAGGGTTTTTATACCCGAATATAATGAACCGTTGAGTAATATAATAATTATTATGTAATATAATAATTTGCAGAGTTTTTGTTGTGTTGTCGGAACCCACGATTCCGGCTATCGAATTAAATACTTATGGTGTTTGCCTACCAGCAACTAATGTTTCTTTCATAAAGACACTTGAATTCTAGCATTTATTTTATTCTAGTTTTTTCATCCTATAATATGAGTTTTCCTTACAGTTAATTATTATCTACCACGTTTCAGTGTAACGCACAAAAGGTAACTAGTAAAATGAGGGTAGCCTAGGTATTGTGGCGAACTGATAGGCTAGGATAGAATACGCTTGTGGTAGAATACTATGTGAACGGTACCTACGAATTATGGTGATCACTAGGGAAAAGGTTCAACAAGAACTCAGTGCGTTTTTTTTTCTACACACACCTTCGAATCAATGCCTCTTGTTGGCAAGTTAGTTAGGTACATAATTTTAGCTACTTTAGACAACTACATTAGCTACTTCGAAATTCCCAAGTTTTATTTTTGGCATGAATTCGCATAGATAACATGCACCGAAGGGGGGGGGGGGGGGGGGAGTTGAAAGCGACATTTTTGCGGTGAGAATCCTTTTCCCACATTATTAGACTTGGGGAGTGAATTTCCGGACAGGCGACTTTTTTCACACGTCGAATCACCCAATTTGTCTTGTAATTTTTCTCCGGTCGGGCACAGTAAATTAAATGGCGTTATCCTACCATTTTTGCCATGAAGAATCGCTCTCATTGTCGGGAGGATAAATCACACCCTAAATTTATTACTAGTTCAGTTCCCTCTCGTTCTCGCGTTGTGAAGTCATCTCTCATTCTTCTCTAAACCTCTTGTGTTGTTTCTTGCTCTTGAATATTTTTGTAGTCAGACATGGTCGTGAAGCAACCCTTGAAAAGAAAGTAATAATGTAGAGTTGGAAATTGAGGGAGCTGAAACTTGTCGAACAATCTTGGAAAAATGTTTTGAAGTAGAAGGGAACAACCTTCAGTTGAACACGATTGGGTGGGTGACTTTTAGTTTGTTCTGATTTTTTTTTTTTTTAGAAACACATCGGAATACTAGGTAAATACCCAGCTGTCTATTTTACTTTGTTTTTGAATAATTGTTGATTGAATTTTATTTGAATATTTAATATTGCTAGTACCTAAGTGTATTACTTGATGCAGTAACAACAAGTTTTATTTGAAAATAGCACTAACGACGTTTCAACTGTCATTTTTCATTATATTGTCGATACATTAGACTGTAAGCATTCATAATTTGCACCTACTTACATTTACTCTATACATGCAGCCTTGCTTCGTATCATTTGATAGGAGATGCCAATCCTTGTACTCATAATATTGTCGGCAAAATTTCGGAGGAACGTGTATATATATATATATATATATACATCCTTGTTTGGATACATCTATAACAAATAGATACCGGCTTAATTCAACCTAACCTAATTCCTTGGTTTTAAAACTTCCCTACTAGGTATAGGAGGTTCAGCGGCGTACCTACACTCTTCAAGGACTCTTCTTAAGTGGCATGTATTAATAAAAAATAGGTGATTGATTTTGCAAATATGTAGGCACGTCACTTGGTCTCAATGTCATTTTTTTAAAATCGGCCGATCGCCAAGGTGTTTCGATGTATAATGATTAGCTGTCGATGACATTCGATTTCCTCGTGTCGTTTTATTGAATCGAGACCTCATTTTCCGATATTCCCCGTTTTCGTGGTAATTTGTCTTTCCCTCAAATTCAACGGGCCTCATCAGGTAGGTATGTCAATACTTCATTTCCGGATTAATAGCTTTAACAATATTATAACGAGATTGAAGAAATGTCGAGTTAGCTTTGAGCACGAATTTTCGTTCGTAAAGTACGCTGGGTAACATCCGGATGCCAGTCATGCATAATTATAGGACCATGTAGGAATGAGTTATCATAATTTTTTGACTGCAGCACCTTAAAAATATTGTCACCCTACACACGAAAATCGTTCACTACTCCTTCGAAAAATGATAATATAAGTAACCGAAAACCACATTTTCTCAAATTTCCCGAAAATCCAATGAAATGAAATGAACGGTTAAGTACTGGAAACCACTATTGTCGGGACTATAGCTCCCCTATCACACCGCACCACAACATGGTGGTAAATAGCATCCTTCTTTTCGCCCGGTGCCGGCGGCTCGACTGTTTGATCCTCCCAATCTCTTTCCATCTGTGTATTATTAGACATCACAGAAGGCTCAAATTAAGGTCCACATCAACATTACTTTCGAAATTCGGAGGGCATGTGCGGGTTAATGCGCAGATGGTTTCATACGGTGTTCCTATACGGTCCACCTACTCCTACTTGGAACTTTTGTTTTAAGGTTCTTGCACGAAAACAAGGGATTTTCCGGTTCTTGCAGAAACAAGGGTTTATTTGATGACAGAACAAAATTATGTAGGTAGTTACTTGGAATTTGGCAGGTTCGCAAATATTATTAATGAAGAAAAAATATTAAGGGGGCTTTTAAAAACGGAACTTTTAGGAAAAATTTAAAATTGCTTCAAGATAAATGTGTGCCAGCTAGTCTAGAAGTGAGCTGGTGAGGGAATGTTGGTATTCGCCTATAAATACAAAAGGGTTCTATATTCTGGGGCAAAAAATGATGAAATTTAATGTGATTGATTGAAAGAGCCTCACAACATTTGAATATGAAAACAAGCGCTCTCGCCACTAAACCCTCTGTTGCTGCGATGTGAACGACTGACATTCGCGTTACATCGGCTGCCGGCTGAGGGTGAGAATGGAGGATCGGGTGCTCCCTGTGAGTGAGGGCTCAGAAACAACCCGGCTGAAAACAGTTTAGGCCCCCGTCGCTAGGTTGTGTGGCGGTCCCGACTTTTCTGTATCGATTGACGGGTATACTCACTTGAGCAGCCTTTGTTGATTTTCCATCGATAAGTTGATTACCATGTCCATCAGTGCGATAGCTTTGGCAAATAATGAGAAATGGGAAGAAGAGGTTACTTAGCTCCTGAAAAATGATTTCAGCAAGCAAATCAAGCTTTCCCCCATTCACTTTTTCTCCTTAGGAACAGAGAAATTGAAAATTAATCGAATTTCCGAATTAGGTACATTCCTTTGGAGCTTTATGGAAGAACCTATAGAAAACGAATGAAGCCGGAAAAGATTATTACGATAGCAGATTTTCGATAGTTTTCCTTCTGAATTCATAAATACAGTATGTATTTATATAACTCCCAAACCTTGGAGCTTTGGCATTTCTCAAGATTTCTAGGTGCCACGAACTAAATCACTCGCGACGAAATCGTGGAAACCCATTTCAAAGAAAAACGGAGTTATTGAAAAACAGTCTATTTCCACTAATACACGAAAAACGCAAAAAACACTGTTATACCGGTTTCGGTGATCAAACCATCGTCAGTAACGGTATTATTGTGTGTTACTGACGATGGTTTGATCACCGAAACCGGTATAACAGTGGTTTTTGCGTTTTTCGTGTACCTATTAGTGGAAATTACTATTTTTTCAATAACTCCGTTTTTCTTTCTAGGTGCCTGCCCATTGAAGAAATAATCTACCCCAAACAATGACTTAATAATTATTGAAAGATATAAGATAAGCCTTAAGCAGATTTTATGGTCTTGATACGTTGATTTATATAAATGTTTTTCATACATAGGTACATGCATTTTACGGAGGTAGGTAATATGTTTATTTCATAAACTATGGATTTTAAACTATTGTATATAAACTATGCCTAATATTTTTTATTCTAATTTGTTGTGTTTAAAGGTCAATTTCACGTTTTTGTCAACTTAAATTTAGTGCAGCAAGTTCATATTATCTTCAAAAACAGATTTTGGATAGTTTTTCATGTAACGAGATGATTTTATCATATTATTTATGCTATCCTCTTATACAATGATTGGACCTCAGTACAAACTAAATATTAACCAACACAGCATGTCTGAAAAACTAAGTTATGCTATGGCGATAGATGGATAAAATGTACACATACGTGTACTACGAGGAACTAGCAGTCCAAGCACGATCAGGCTTCGGGGGAAGGTGTAGCAAAGTTATAGAGTTCTACTGAAATTTTGTGCAAAAACCACTTCACAATGCAACTTGTGGAAGGGTGGAAACAGGCTGCAGGGTTTAGAGCCGAGCTAGGAGCGTATCTAGCGTACTAAGCCTGAGGGATCATTATATTATGTGCCACAAAGTTTGCCGAAGGCTTTTGGATTCTGATTATACCTACGTGTAACCAAGGTTTATGTACCTGTTTATGAATTATCACAGAATAGGTATGTATTCATACGTGTGTAATGAGTAACTCAAATATATCTTTAATTACTTGTATTAGGTGTGATTTTATCTACCGTAACATTGCTTTTGCGATTATCTACAAAACATTCGCTTAAATTGGGACGGATTTTGATAAATCAGATATAAATTTTGCATCTGCATTGTAAAATAAGGTACAGCTACTTTGGAAAAAAAAATTAAAAAACCTTTATGAAACTGAAGGGGGGGGGGGCAGTTTCTGGGAAACCCTTAATTAAATACAGGAAGTAATATTCATGTTCATTTACGTAATTAATATTGAATAGAAGATAGGTATAACTGAGAGCATTTCAAGAGTACTACGCACAGAGTACTGATCTAGGCAGAAGGGTTATCCATACAGAAACTATTGAACTGATGATTTATGATGTTTATTAGATAAGGATGTTACTGAGAAGTAGCATATTTCTTTATTAGGGCATTGCAAACTATTGATTTGATCAAGCGTACCTTATGTAATTAATATAACTAATAATTACGTATGAACTATTAATTCAAATATCACTTTTCCGTTAGTTGAACAAAAACCTGAGAAATAGACTGGCGAAACATGTGAATTATTTTACTGTGTGAAATATGTTCAATTTATTGTACTATGGAACTCAGTCGTTCGGATAGTCATGACACCTGATGACACGTAATCTTTTCATTCGAGAGCATCAGAATAGTTCAAACATCGCTATATAGTCTGCCTCGTCTCCCCACCTGTGGTACACGAGTAAGTACCTATTCGTTCGACCTGAAGGCAATTCGATTAGGTACATCAAATGGGCTTATCTATCAGGGATGAGAGTGGATTCCGAGGTGCACCACGGGCTGCTGGAGCAAATCCACTTGATGGGACGGCGCGGCGGCTCTTGCACCTCAATTATCTCCGCGTCCGATGCTTTACGTCAATAAATTATCGTGGGATGACTGCATAGGAAGTACAGCAATTGGTCCAGCCATCGGTCGAAGTTATACACATGTACTGTACGGGTAAATTTACATTTACACTGATGGAAATAGGTGCACGTGGTGCTAGATGAGTCGCGTTTCAAGTGCCTACTCATCGTTGTAAAATAGCTGCAAATTATCACACTGCGATTTATTACCTGGAGCTAGCGGGAAAATACAGTCCTTTCATAAACAAAATATATGGTGGATTCAAGAATTGTATCTATAATAATATAATATTTGTTGTTATCCATGAAACATAACGTGTAGGTAGATTGAGCAATATTGAAAGACAAGTCCTCCGCGTAGTTCGAAGAAATGTTCCTGAAAATGTCATCGTGATCGGGCCATAAGTTCATGAGATGGAATATCTCAGATTTCGCGTTTGCGCATGCACAGTGGTCATGCCAATGATCCGAACAGTTTGATGATTTTACAGTTCCAATTGTGTAGATTTTTGACATGAATTTGAGTTTATAAAACATGTGATTTGAGTTTTCCTATTTTATCATGTTCAACAACGACAATGTTACCATGTTCAAAACATCCAATCTAATAATTGGCCATCCTTTAATTTTCAAAATATGTTTTACTCTCACAATTTGCAGTTGCATGCTCATGCACGGGAAATCGAACAGTAAAACTAATGCAAGCGTTTTACGTGAGTTGTAATTTTTCACACATACCTAGTCCCACTGTACCTAGTACATAATCAGATACGCATTTGAAGCGTTCTGCTATGGAGAGTGAGTGTGCTAACTGCCGTAACTTCATCCGTCCACATCAATTCAGAGAGATAGAGAACAATAAAATTGTTGAACGCGAAAAACCATTTATGCAATTAGCTCTCATAAAACTGATGCATCAATATGAGATAGTTAATCATCCTGTCGGTAGGTGATTAGGTAGGTACGTGCTATTCATTTTCGATTTCTACTCTCTCTCATCTCTTCTCACGTAACCAGTCGAATATTGTAAGAGAGAAAGGAGCCGGAAAATCCGGTGATGAGACCCCCGACGGATCGTAGGCCCTAAGAAACCGGATTCACGAAGTGCCCACCTAATCCCCTAGGGCCTCGTAACAAGGCCTACATCCGAGTTTCTTTCAGGGCCTACAACCCCTCTCACCACGTTCTTATAATGTCCCAGGTCTCCCCCCTGAACCAACGCTTGTCGTGTTTCTGAATGTCTGAGCTATAAAGCAGTAGCCTGCTTATTATTATACCCTTCTCTCAAATAAAAACCGGCACAGACGGCACTCTTAGCAGTGGCATCGAGTATTTTTACCATCAATATTTTTTCACCGATACTGTCGGGGAATCGATACTTGGCTGTGGTGTTGACATCCGATGCGAGTCGGTCAATTACTTTTATTTGCCACTTTATTTTTCTAAGATCCGCGTTCTACACCAAAAGCTCAAGATCATAATTTGACGTAACACATTCAACGTCATGTTAACGACCACTAAGAAGTTGACGAACACAGAAGAAAGAAGACAACACCACTGTTCCTCTTCGGGCATGACCTTTACTTCGTTCGTTGGTTCGTTTACGTAAAATGTACATTTCATTAATTTTTTTTTAAATTATTATTACCTTCCTCCTGGTAAAAAATAAGTCCTATTGAAAATTAAAAGCATGACCATTTTATGTTTATACCTGCTTATTTTATATTAGAAAATATAATAGGCCTCCACACCTGTTCTGAGGAAACAGAGTTTTAGAAAAAAATTGAAATAGTCCTACCAACCTAATTCATGTTGTTCCTGTGTTCGTTCACATAAAATAAATAAATGCTCTCCTCGTCCTTGTGTTGTACGAGGCACGGCCTTGAATTTAAAATAAAAATGAAAATTCCAATGAGATAAATGAGGATTTTTTATTGGAGACAAATTTCAAACTTTTGATCCGCAACTCCCCCCACCCCCCTCCCTATTTGGATTTAGGCATTTCATGAGCTGACCAATAAATTGTTTTCGTTCATTACATAAATCGGCAATTTCCCTGATAAATGACATGTTTAGCGGATAAATGACATAAAAAGACATAATTGTCTCCATAGTCGGAATAGATGGAAGATAAAAGTGAACGGGTGTGATTGGGAGCTTCAAAGGTACCTACATATTTGTAGTCCCTATGCATTGACCCACGGTCATGCGACGTTGCAAGCAAAGGACTCCTACTTCATAGAGCAGAACTGGAGAAAACCAACGAGTCTACAATCGTGCAAACTGTTCAAGAAGCTCTAGAAATTCTTAGGAAGGTAGGATCTGCAAAGAATAAGCAAAGACTTTTGATCCTCGTGACTGACAGCGTTGCAATATGTTGAAGGCTGGCAAGACCCTAAAAATGCTTCATCCGAAATCAGTCCATTTTACGTATTTGTCTCACGGCCTCCATCGTGTTGCGGAGGCAGCACGAGAGGATTGTAAGCAAACTTATTTCCAATGGGGAAAAAATATTCCTGAAGGCTCCCCCGAGAATTGACAAGTTAATTAAGCAAGTTTTACCTGGGGTTCGCCTCCCTCCCGAACCAGTATTAACAAGGTGGGGAACATGGCTGGATGCTGGAATGTATTACCGCGAGAACCTCGAGGGGTACAAAAATGTTGTTCTCACATTGGAAGATGATGCGGCTCGCATCAAAACAACAAAGACATGGTTACAAGACACGACCCTAGCAAATGAACTCCTCTTTATTCGGTCCTATTTTGCGGGTGTATCGCAAACTACAGCAGAACTACTGAAGGCGGATATACCATTGACGTCAACGGTGGAAAAAGTTGAGGCCGTTGTTGCCACTTCCGCTGAATGGCCGGGAGATAGTGGCAGGTCCTTTGCGCAGTCCTGCAAAGGAACTGTGGATGGCAGGAGTTGGTGAAACTCGCAATGGTGTTTAAGGGTGAAAATGAAGAGCATCCGTCAGGTTGGACGGAGGCAGACGGCTTTGCGGCCACTTACGCCCCAGGAACGTCGGCGTACGTCGAAAGAAGTTTTTCTAAACTAAATTACCTATTAAGTGATCCTAGCTTAGGGTTAACTATTGAAAATGTGAAGTGTTATAATGACTGTTCTTTTTTTATCAGTAATTTGTATTAATAAATGTATTGTATTTTCACCTGTTGTTTAAATTTTGCCTTGACATTTGAAAATAAATGACATAAATAAACAACCTATTTCACGATTTCAAGCAACACAAAAACATGACAATTTCGTATAAATAAAGGACATGACTTGACGGGCTCTGGTAATAATTTACCGTTGTGTAATAATTCACCGTTGTGTAATAATTTACCCAATAATAGGTACTTCAACGTTTGTTCAAGTTGCAAAAGTACTTACCTATAAACAACATCCAAAAGAGCAATATCACAGAACAACCAACTCGACTTCATACAGCCAATCAGGTGCTCCCCAGCAATGATATCTGCGCCGGATTTATACCGTTTAATTCACGATCATTTTGAAGAAGCTTTTCGGTGCAAACTAACGGCTGGTCATACAATGCTCCGGTGGTCTCAACAAATGTTTTAGTTCATGATTAATTTAAAAACGTTGCTAAAACGTTACTATTTACCTGTATAGATGCCCCTTCTGCGTAGATCACTGTTTCCTTGGTCAATCGAGCTCCCCCCCCCCCCCACCCCAGGGAAGCCCTAAATCATGTATCTTGGGAATTACAGTTTCATAAAAACGCGCAGGATTCAATAATTCAGTCATTAATTTTGTTTGTTGTTATTCATGAAGCATAAAGTAAATAATACCGTTCTGTAAGAAACCGTTGTGTAATAATTTACCAGCATTGATGCCCCTTCTGCGTAGATAGCTGTTTTTTGTGGTCAATACCTACCCTCGTGCTCCTCGCTGCTGAGGCCTAACTCGAGTATTGGAGCCGCCCGGGAATTACGGGTTCATGAAAATGCACGGGATTCAATAGTTCAAGCATTAATAATTTTTTGCTATTCATGAAGCATAACGTTTGTTGAAGTTGCAAAAGTAGCTATCATCAACACAATCCAAAGAGCCATAATATTTCAAATAGGGGCTATCACAGAATCACCTACTCGACTTCATATACCCAACCGTGACTATAATCCGGTGCTCCCTAGCGATGATATCTGGGCCGGATTTATACTGTTTGATTCACGATCATGTTGACGAAGCGTTTCGGTGCAAATGAACGGCTGGTCGTACAATGCTCCGGGTGGTCTCAAAAAATTCTTTAGTTCTAGATCAATATAAAAATTAATAAAAACCATACCATTCTACTGAAAGTTTTCGAGCTACGGCGTTCTGAAAATTTCAACTCCTTAGAGATCAATGACATAAACGGCGAGCTTCGAGGACCAACTAGACCCTAAACGGGACCTACAAACCAGATTTCATTAATTTCGGTTCATGGTAACTAAGAAAAAAAGTGCGAAGTACGGCGGACGGAGTGATCTACGCAGAAGGGGCATCTATACAGGTAAATAATAACCCGTTGTGTAATAATTTGCTGCGTTTTTCAACTAGAAGTCATCGATACCCATTCCTGATACTGATTAGTATCGATACTTTCGCATGATTTTATCGAGGTTTCGAAACTTTCTCTCCGATAATGTAATGAGTACTGGTGTCGTTACTTTGAACCATTCCTAATCTTTAGGCTCGGCTTCTCAAACGTGGCCGAAGCCTTATGTGTTTGACTTTCCACTTTTTATACAATCTGGTAAATGATTGTGTCCGAGTTTTCCTGAGAAACTCTGGAGGAAAACGATTTCCACCCTCCAATTTTTGCAATTTTCACGGGCATGTTGCCTTTTAAACATTTCGGAATTCATTTGGCTCCGCGTCTGTTGATTATGGTCGCAGTTATTATGGTCGGAAATTAGGAGGGTATTTGCGGGTCGAAACCCAGATGATACCATGTAAGTATTATACAGTGATCAGAGTCGGACATTCCTTTGCGCATGCAAAAACGGGATTTCGCATTCTTGCGACACGCATGACCTATTTGGTCAAGCGGCTTTTCGATTTAACATCTAGGTGGCTCATTATCCTAGGCTTATGGGATATAACCATAATCTGCGAAAGCGCCATCGTGGTAACCATATCCCCTTAAACAAGGATTTGTGGTGCTGATCAAAAATAAATGTAATTCGGTCGCTTTTCATGTATGGGCTATCTTTAGGATTTGTTCAGAGCGATGATGAATCATGTTGAACTAGACAGTTTTTGAGCGTTGTTTGCGTAACAAATATTAGCGCTTCGTGGTCGTTTACCTCCCCGACTCAAAATAACCTACACAACCCCGAGTTTCATGTCACTGTGGAAACCTGAGGGAGTTGATCCTGCTACGATATGCTCGAGGCCATCAGTCAATTTTCGAGTGTAAGGAGCTATCTTGTGAACATTGACTATAGTACGGGGATAAGCGAGATTTATGTGTATGCTGAACGACCAAAATTTCCAATTTATCGATCGGTTTGAAACTCTAGTACATATTATATGTACGTGACTCATCAATCGTTCACAAACCCTGAGCCAAAACATAGCCACGTGTGCCACGGAGTGGGCTGTCGCGCCGCAAAATACGAGAAGTTTCGGGTTTGCAAATTTCCATGTGAATTCACGGTATAGTTTTTGCAATCACGACGGCCTTCAATGTCGCTGGAAATAGCGTCACCAAGTGTAGTACAGATAATTTTGGTTATTATGCCTTCAATATCGAGGGCATATTCGTTAAACGGACATAATGTTTTATAGCTATTTGTTGTATAGAGAGCTCGACAGCAGCTAGGAGTGGCGCGAAGGCGCCGGCATTTTGTAATGCAAAAACAGCACATTTCTAGTCTTATGGCTTGAAACTTTTAACATTCAGACAACTACAAGTAGGTCTTCAACCAAAATTCACACTTGAGGCACTTGGTCAGCGTAACCACTATAAATAGTTCGTATCACCAAATTGCCAGCCTAGCCAGCTAACCTAAAATACAGATCGATGCGGACAAAGAAGTCTCGCAGGCGCTTATTTCAAGCGTGCTAAGAGTTTTCAGCGTGGATACAACCTTTTTACTGTAAGTGCAGTGGGGAGTATGTATTATAATATTATGATAAATTTGATGGCTAACTGTTTCTTCTCAAGAATCAAATATGGATAATACGATAATTTCTCTTTGCCAGATGTAGGGTTTTTTTAACTGTAGAACGGTTGAAGTAAAACGTTCTTGAAAACAACCCTACAACTGACATTATGGAGTTCCATAAATTTAATAATTTATCAAACATGAAAATATTCATTTCCCTTTGGCTGTGAAACGTGGGTGACAAGGGGTGCCGGACGGGCTTTCATCAACTTGAGATCCAGCTATGTTACGCTGATGGCTCTACGCGTTCTCAAACTGTACCACATCGAGAGAAATGGCGTTGGTTATACTGTGAGAAGTGCCTGATGGTTTCAACGCCACCATTCGCTGTCAGAGACCATTATCAACCCAGACACCATCTCACAATCAGCTAGAACGTCTCATCGTATTGTTTGCCTCATATCGAAATCGTACAGTGTTTTTACAGGCTCCGCAGAAACGTTACCGTAAATACACCTTGTGGATTTGAATCGGAAAACGGTTTCTCCGACGACTGCATTTCTTGCCTTCTTCCGCTAAAGCTCAGGATTCAAAGATTCGAGTTATTGGGACGAGAAGGGTTGGCGGTTGAGATACGTAGGTGATCAACTGAAAGCTCCGTCCCATGTCCTCTGGGAGAGATTATGAGGGGGACTCGACGTTCCTCGAGTTCCAGAACAAGACGCAATCAACCTCGCCAGAGCTGGGATTCCTCACCCCCGGTGCGGGTACGGGTATGCAGGAAAATGAGAGTCCGCTTCCTCCATCTACCGGTGAATGTTATAATAATTTTACAAACCCCTCTCTAAAAATGTTATTGCTATCTGTGAACCGTCCTGAGCCAAAATTAAAAACTCCTGTCATACAGCATGACCAAAAGGGAATTAACGACGTTTTTTATGATTCATTCGCGAATTTTGTCCCTTGAAAACTGGAATTTGATCCAAGTTTCAGCTTCCTTAAAACCTTGTGAACGCGGATACAAACCATCGAATACCTAAATCACGGAAGTCTCGATGCTACGAAACACATTACGCAAATTTAAATGAAGTTCGCGTCAAAATTAAAGTACGGAGAAATAATAGGTTACTACGTGATACGCGTCCATGTAGGAATAGGAGATGTGCTCCTACCCTTTCATACGTGCCACCTATAATTATAGCGGAGGGCATGAAACTGTAAGCGACAGCTAGCCGATTACCCATGCGTTTGTTAAATCACCTCTTACAAGGTTTTTAAATATCACACCAAATATCTTTACTGCATCCATGGAACTAACAACTACGTTATCTGTGATGAAAGATACCTCTTCACTTAGATACAGAAGAGGTTCTATTTTCTCAGGTGACTTTTTCTATTGGGAGTTCTGCTGCCTTCCATACAACACTTGGTTGCCATATCAGTGACCCCCACGCCACCGCACTTTGCCCATAAGGGGAGATTTGGGAACACAAGTTACCTCCTAGTTACGCCACTGTCACTTTGTGGTTGGGACAGGACACCGACTGTGGTCCGTCAGTTCGAATCCCAACGCCCCTCGTCACAACCTAGGCATCAGAGAGCCATGAGCAAAATGATAGATCAAATGCTGAACCTCCGCGACGCAAGCGCTTGCTGGGCAGTTGGACGTAAAGCCACAGTCTGAAACGGCTGTTTGCTTTACTTTTTACTGGCTGGACAGCGCAAGTCATAGACAGCGGAAAAATTCACGTTTGTAAAGTTGCGGCTACGTTCATGTTCCTGAATCATTTGTGGCTGGGCACGCTATCTTCCTATTGCCTATAAAGTAGTCCTTTGGTTGTCTGAGACTCATCAGGTCTAAAACGCGAGTGGAATATTCTATTTTGCGTCCACTGGACGCGATTACTCGCGAACTCAGGCTCTTGCAATGGAGGGGATCCCATAAAATCCTCGCGTTTGAACAGAGGCGAACTGTTCGAACGATTTCGCGCAGTGGACGGCCAGCTTGTTGCTTTGTATTGGTAGTGCTTTGTAGTAACTTGGAAGCAACGGAATTGAATTTAAGGTGCGAGTTTCACGGAGTTCGCCAAACCCTTTCCGCTTATCACTGGAGGAGGTTAAACCGCTCGTGATCGTGACAGCGCAACCTGCTTGTTAATTAGCCCCCCCCCCCCCCATTCTCCTTAACATCCCTTCTCTCCCCATACGTATTATATTCATCCACCCCAGCATAAATCTCCTCCGTGACGCGTTGGTGGTGGGGAAGGCTTTCGTCTCGCATCCACTTGACCCCCCATCGCTTCACCACCATTGCCGCCCCGAGGAGCTTCTTCCGTGGCCCTCAGTTACAAGCACTGCGACGTAGGGATGCAAAATTGATAACAAGATCGGTAGCTCAACATGTTTATAACTATTAGGTAATCGATTCTGCAAAATTGAGTTTTCAAGGTTTTGACATTACATGGGTTAGGGAGTTACGAGGTTCAAACACTACAAGGAGTGATCTAATCTCGGATGACTTCCTCCATGAAGGGCCAGAAAGTGGAATTTCTACGCGGATTGAGCAACTGCAGAGCGCGAACGAGTCATTCCGAACGAGCAGACGAGCTCTCTAAAACAAAGCAACTTCAAAGCTGAGTCAGTCAGGAGCGGCCGAGCCATTTTTGACTGAGCGAAGGAAGAACCGCTCAGCAGTGTAGCAGGAAGGTACGAGGAAGATCCACCCAACTTCCGTCTTCATGTGCAACGCTGTTGCCATTTTCAAGGAGTGAGACTTCACTTATATTACCTTTGTTCAAGCCAAGAATAGTGGTCGAACCGCGGTCACTACCTTATTGTTTATGGTTCGAGCCATGGTAACGACTGGTTAAGGTTCGGCTGGAACGCCTTCTGGTCATCCCAGGCAACTCCCAACCAACAGACCGGAACCCCACGCAAGCGAGCGGTCGAACCGCGGTTACAGTCGGTTCATTGGTTGGAACACCAGTTGACGTGTAAATCACTACTGCGCATGCTTGGTCCAATTTCGGTTCAACCGCACTGTCAGGTTTATTATTACAGTCGGTCGCTCAGACGCCGGTCATTTAAAAGATTCGGCTCTTTGGGAGTCGGTCATTCGGGACCCCATCTCTAGTGACGTCAGGTCAAGTCAGGTCAAGAACATAGAATATCGGATGAAAACATCGATGTACCGATGTTATCGAATCCCAATCATCGATAGTAAATACATCGATATCGGAGGTCTCAGCCTAGAGCCCACACCCCCTCGTGATCGCTTCGAAAGCGTTTCATGACGGGGCGTGATCAGTGGGTTGGCGGGGTCCCCTTCTCCCTCTACCGTTCACCACTCGAGCTTTCATCAGTTGCTACGGGTACGAGACGTTCCAGACCACACCCGGATAACACGTAGCGCTCACTTTCAAGGCGGCCAGCCCTGAAAGTACTATAGCGGGCGAATTCGAATGGAGAACCTCGGTTGGACCCTATGTAGCAAAATATTCAATTCTATATTTGTCTACGCTACCTCTTGTACTTACGATGATATTATTTTATTGATGCTCGTCTCAAAAGATTATTTTATTTTATTGGTGCTAATTTAGTTTTATAATATTATGTACCTACATTCTTAAGTTGCCGGTTTTCTCCAGACTAATGACTAACTCACTCCATAGAACTAGTCCATATAGAACCCCTCTTTTTAGCCAAACTAAACGGACTTTTGAGATGAAAATTGTTAGGGAGGGGGGCTTGAAGGGTGCTGAATCTGAATATAAGGTCGAAAATGAGAAATTTTGGTTCCGTGTCTGTCTATGGCCATTATTCCTTGTCCCTGGCAAAAGTATATGAAGTTATGGTCCGATTTCGATGAAATTCAGACGACTCCCTATCAATTTCATGCCTGTCGGACCAATGGTTGCGTGTGCGCATGTGCGTACGTGAATTTCCTGCTACTCTGCTTTCTTATTATTTTGTTCAATTTCATTGGTTGATACAACAACTATTTAAAACACAGTATTAATGCCTATAACCATATTACTACTCTTCCTATTGATATTCAATAATTTTGGCTCATTCTTTTCTCACCGACTGATTCTATACATCTATGTTACAATAAGTGAGGAAGCTATACTGCCCACCACACTTGCCAGACTTTTTTTGGAGTTTTATTACTGCATCCCAAATCATCGCTCAGAAAATTATGTAGGTACGCAAGCACTTATAGGCAATCAAAAAGGAAAAAGAAAGAAAAAGATGGCGTAGCGAAAAGTACTTTATTATCAACCTTTCTATCAGGAAATGCAAGCGTAAATGTAGGTAACTGCAGAAATCCTATTAGTTTCATTGCACATCCAAAGACACTGCTAAGAAAGAATGCTAATTATAAGGTGGGTAACCGTTGAAATATATTATCACATGAGAAATACCAAAGGCACATAATTTATTATTACCTACCTATATTTATATAGGTACCTACGTAATGCTTTTCCGCTGCCATAGTACTAAACCACAATTTATTAGGTTTTCTTTTTGACTAGTCAATATTTGGTTTTATTGGCTAGCAGCAGGAAAAGCCACATCACCTACGAATCACTAAAGAACATACACACAAAAACACTAAGAATGAACTAGCAAACAATATCATTTAATGAAAAAAATTACTCGAAAAACTATGACAAAAATGCAGTCTTTTGGTTAATAGCTGGTAACTACTATGTTAATAATCAAACTGTGGCGATGACCCTATTAACGAATTTATTGGACCGTTCTCCGTGGAAATGTCTACATCATTTTCTCCGTCCACTTGCTGCGATGACAAAACCCAACTGGCAGAGATAGACAGCTGTTCGCTGGAGGATGGCTTGTTGAAAATGTTTCTGCTTTTTTTTTTAGGTTTGCTCTTTGTTGAGTGAAATCTTTTCTGAGGAGTGATATTTTTATTGGGGTTCACTCTCTTATTTTGGGGGGCGCCGGCAAACTCTTTTGGGGAGTCATTCACTGCAAGGATGGTAGGCAGGATTGGTTTCAGGTGACTGAGAACGATATCAATATCCGAATTTTGCTTCACTTCACCTCTGATGCGATGCCACAAGTCATCCATTTCTCTCAACCTCTTCTCAAAACAAGCATTCCTGGTCGGTATGGCAGAAATTTGGTCCAACAACATCGCTTCACGATCGTTTTTGGTGGACTCATCTTCACAAATTCGTAGAGCTGGCTCCTCATCAACATCAGAGTGATTCACGTCGAGGTCGGGTATTTCAGGGTTAACTCCCTGACGGTTCTGTAACATCACCAAATGAATGTGCTTGCACATATTCCATTTAGCAGCACTGTCCTTACACGAACACGTGAACCTGTGAATGCAACATCCACACTCCTCACACTTCAAAGGGCAAGTGCACGATTCATTGCTTACCACAATGCTATAATAGTCTGCAGAGTTTTCGGATTTCACCGACCAACCATTAAGACTCTGAAGGACAGTACAGTCGTGAGACATAGCAACAGCATGGTCGTGCCGCTTTCGGATTGATCTGAGCTTAGTACTGTCTCCACCTTTATGGAGTGCTATCCACTGCTCAAAAAGTTTATCTCTGGCAAATTCCATTAGAGCATGAATGGCTTTATCGAGGCGCTTCGTTTTTTTTCCTCCCAAATAAATATGTTTTAACGTCTTGTGTAAAGACTCGAGGAACATGTTGGTGTTGATTCCACAGTGCTTTCTGTGACAATAGGCCCAAAAAACCGGGTTCTTCCCGTATTCACTAGCAAAATATTTACCGAACTCTTCAGTTGCCGGATCTGTCGTCAGCTCAAAAATTGCAGCATCCAGGAAAATAGAAAACGCCTCCTCGTCGGTTTCCTCCTGCAAAACTTTGAGTTGCTTGTAAGCATGTTCTCTTTTATCGGCATCCTTGATCTTATTTAAATTTTTACGCCAAGCTTTCAGAACATGCCAAGAGCAGTAAAGCCGGCGTGTTGGAGGTGGCATCACTGAACACCATCCATTTACATAAACTTCTGCCATATCACTCATTAGTGTAGCTGCCAACAGCTCGTGACCCAGTGCGTCTTTCACTACTTGAGCTAACAAGGTCATTATGCAAGTATCACTACGGTTGCTGAACATGAAGAAACATGGGAAGCCTTTGTGCATCTCATCTACGGTAAGCAGCGTTGTAAGCTCAAAATTGTAGGAATTGGTGCCATGGGTACCGTCGAAGCAAATGATGTTTTTCCCATGTTCAGCTAACATTTGTACTTGATAGTCATTTGCCAGAATTAGAACAAAGTCGTCTTCAGCCAAAGTAGGATATTCTGGCAAGTTGCGGCCTTGTGGTTTATAAAACCTTACAGTGTTAGACGACTCCTGTGTCTCCTTGACCCACGAATCGACGCTCGTGACATCGCTGGAATGACGGACCACCCTGGCGTTGACATTGAAGTCCCTCGCAATGTTTGCAACGTCCTGCCGGGTGACGAGGTGTAGTCTTTCTTCATTGTTTTTTGACACACTGTTTCTTATGTTGCCTATAATCTTCTTGTAACTTACACCAGCAGAAAGTTTTTGAGCAATCATATTTCTGTCAGAATTTGGAAGAGGTAGTCGCCCTAAATCCTGGGTGTGCCCAACATGAGTTGATATGAACTTCATTGTCACAGTACCCGAAGGTAAATTGATCGTAAGATTCATCTGGGAAGGACAACAACCATTCATTTTGTTTGACCCAAGTCTTTTAACACGACGCTTACCTTTTCCCTTTGTCAAAAAAATACCGTCACGATGACAGATGTAGGTCTGATGGATGGCTTTCTTGTTACGACGAGGTGGCCGCAACCGCACGTACCGAGACCGATCGTTCTCCTCAAGTTTTTTTTTCCATTCTTCAAAAGTTTCGATGTTTTTGAATTCAAGAAGTTGAACGCGACAGTCAACATTATGAATGTTAGCGTAGTGGTCCTTCATTTGAGGCCGTGAATGAGATTTATACTGACACATCATACAGGAGACAGATCTCCGGTCGTCATTTTTTGGTTTGATGTGGTTCCTCTCGATGTGGCGGCCCAAATTGCACTTGTACTCCGAGGAGAAACTGCAATAGAAGCACTGAAAATCTGTAACCTGATCCATAATAAACTAACTATATCACAGTTTCACTTAATAATAACACAAAACAATCGCCGAAAAATATCACATTACTGATAAGAAGTGTGGCTTGGCCTCTCCGCGGAAAACTGCCGCTCTGCCGGTAAGAGGGAGCTTTCAAGGCTGGCCGCCTTGAAGGTGAGCGCTACCTGTTATCCGGGTGTGGTCTGGAACGTCTCGTGCTACGGGTTACCAAAACGCCCCCCCCCCCCCTTATCATTATACTTTTCCCCCTTCCACCTGTCCACCGGCTCCATTTGAAAATCCCTCAGTCACCTCGCGGGCTTCTCGTTCACATGCTTTCAGAGCCACTAACTTTGAAAATTTTCGTCCACTCACAAACACCCGGCTTCATCGCGCGGTTCTAATTTCCCCCGTTGTATGCGGGTCTTGTTCTCGTTAAAGTTCACTCGACGGACATGGCGCTTGAATTCGGCGTTTAACATCGCGATGTGAAACAACAATTTTGACAAGTGAGGCGGTGTTGTGCTCAACATCAGTTAGAACGTTCTTTCATCAACAAACCTCATCACAGCTTGGTATCGGCTACCCCTCAGAGTGTGGGTATTGATGTGTAGGTGTCTCTCATCCCTGGGGTCAAATTTACGAAACGTCATGAAATTTATGACAAAAGTAGCGCATAAACAGCGCTTTATGCCTATCTATAACCGGTACTGATCTAGGCTATCACTGCCTGGGTATCTGTAACTAGTGTGCTGAGCTAGCAGTGTGGCGGACTTCTTTCTTTTTCCACCCAGGATGCTGAAATGATGAATGGACGATGGAGCCTCTGGACTGCTGACTGAGAACGAAGCGGTCAGAAACTACCGTGGACCGTGATTCTCTGCTCAGCTGGGTCGAAAATTGAGCTTTTTGTCAGCTGAGTCAAAAATTGAGTTCTCCTATCAGCTGAGTCGAAAATTCTATAACCTACCCATGTCAAAAATGAGCTTTGATCAGCTGATCAAAAATTGATCTCTGCGATCTGATCGCAGCTGAGTGGAAAATTTCATTCTGTGAGTAGCTGGGTAAACATTGAGCTGTGATCACCCGACTCAAAATCGAGCTGCCCGATCATTCGAGTCAAAAGTAAAAATTAGTCAAATTGAGTTCTTTGATTAGCTGGATTAAAATTGAACCCTGTGATCAGCTCAGTCAAAAATTGAGCTCTCCGATTAGCTGAGTCTAAAATTGAGTTCTCTGATTAGCTTGATGAAAAACTGGCTCTGTGATTAGCCGAGAGTTAAATATTGTGGTCTCTGAGCTACGAATAGTATCAGAAATCAGGACAGCATCCGGCGTGCAACATAATGTTCCATGTTCTTCTGTCTCCGTAGTGAGGACGAAGCTGTTTGAGCTATAAGACCACTTGAGTATTGTTGTTGTTTCACACTTTTCGAATTCTGCGTATTCCTAAACGTAAACTACCAATTATTCTATTATTGAAAGAGTAGGTGAATTACAATTTACGATGACATCAACTATTGTAAAATATTTCATAAACTTGACCAACATAACAGTGCCGGTGATACTTTTCTTAATTTCGTGTTGTTTGTTTTTCACACCATTCATCTTGTAATTTTGAGATGTTTTTCTTTTCTTCACTTCCTTTTTCGTTTTATTTATCTTTGTAAATTGGCTTATACCGTATTCTTTAAAAGAAAAAAAAACCTCGGTATACAAATTTAAAAATTTTTAAAGTCTGTTTTCGATGAGAAATAGAAACTAAAACTTAGTGTTAATGCGTAAACTTGTCAATGTTTGTTGCGTTGGGGCTACTCACCAACTAACAATAAATCCATTAATGATCGCTCTGTGTGAGACGTAGCATATCACGTCAATAATGCCGTCTTAAATGCCTTCGATATCGTTCGCCTTGGTTGACTGTTCGGATATAGGTCAGCTGTCTTTAGATCTTCACAAATATTGAATCACTACCGAGAACCAATCGATTGGGTTTAGACACTCTTCGACGTTAACGTCCTTTCTCCAATACACATTTTTACTAACGGACGAGTAGGTGCACATGTAAAACCGGGTACAGTTGACCCCCTAACACAAAAATGGCTTGAGAGACTTTTCCCATCAAAGAAAATGGAAGTCCCAAGAAAAGTCAGGTGCTCCCTAGCGAAGATATCTGGGCCGGATTTATACCGTTTGATTCACGGTCATGTTGACGAAGCTTTTCAGTGCAAACGAACGGCTGGTCGTACAATGCTCCGGGTGGTTTCAAAAAATGCTTTAGTTCAAGATCAATTTAAAAACGTTAAAAAAACCATACCCTTCTATTGAAAGTTTTCAAGCTACGGCGTTCTGAAAATTTCAAGTCCTATTTTTCGGCCCTTAGAGATGACTGACAGTAACGCCGAGCTTCGCGGACCAACTACGTACCTACAAACCAAATTTCATTCATTTTGGTTCATGATGACTAAGTGCGAAGTTCATGGTGACGAAATTGCGAAGTACGGCTTACGGCGGACAGAAAGAAATTTTTTAAATTGCATTTTCGCATTCTGCGTACCTTGAAACGTAAACCATCAAATTGAGGGGGGGGGGGATTTTTTTTATTTTTGTTTTCTTCGTGCTCGATTCCAAAGGTTCATTATTGATAATAATAAACCAATAATGATTAATTTTTGTCAGTTTTCTCGAACTTCGAAAAACTAGGTAGGTAGTATTTCGTTCATTTATGGTGCAATGTTTGAAAGGAGGAAAACGCGATTTTTACATCGCTGATCCCTCTTTTTTGGGGAGGAATGAAAACATCAACACAATTTATGAGTTCATATTCTGCACCACAGAAATAAGGTGACGATTTTTCTTTTTAGTTTCTGAGGAAAACAAGGTTTTTTTCTGATACTGTACTGCAGTCGTAATAATATGGTAATCACCAGATTATACCATGTGAATTTCATGGTGATCAAATCACCATGATCTATATTGATAAACACATTCGCAACCATTATTCATAAATACGGATTATCACAAACAACTAAGACTCAGATTCACACCACATTTTATTGGAAGGTTGGGACTGGTCCGTAAATAGTAGGTAGAGAACGGGATAACTGGAGAAACTTAACTAGGGTGGTCCACGACCAACCTTTTCAACTCCCTTCAAGAGATGAAGTCTTTGTCATTGTACCTTGGGTTTTTGTTGATATTGGTAAAGTTTGTTTTGGGCTTTGAAGATAGACGATGTTTTGAACTCCTCAAGAATTAGTTACCTGCCGAGTAGAGTTTGGAAGTCCGGAGAATGAAATATTCTCGAAATGTCCCTTGAAGCATGAAATGCAGAAATGCAATGAATTTCTGAAGGGACAGTTACCTGGTAGATTGTCTCAACTGTCCGAAATGCGCATGGGTGACAAAAGCGGTCTATATTAGACCTATTAGACCCCTCCCCCCTATCGCACCCACGGTGACGTAGGAAGTGCTGGAATCGTTGAAAAATCATAGAAAAAGAACTATTCATCGTAGGTGAGTGCGGTTGGTCTCAAAATTCCTAGAATGGAACCTGTTTTCATTTGAAAGAATAAAATAAATACACGAGCATAGCCCATTACCAGCTGTCTGCTATTATTACCCGGTTCTTTACATCAATGTTTGCACGAAGGTGATCCCCATTTTCTCAACAGATATCCATCCGTACGGAAAATGGAAGGCAAGATACTAACGTCAAAACCATGGTTGTTTTTCTTTTGCGACCCATCAAAAAGTATTTTCAGTCAAACACCATCAACGACGTTGGCTTAAACGACCGTTCAGCTAGAAGCAGGCGTTTTGGGTCATGTTAGAACAGTGATTTTCGCTCCAATCTGCCCGCAGACATCAATGAAGTTCATTCATTAGCTGCTAGATGGGGTGTAACATGTGGGGGAAGGAGGCTACGAGGCCCATTCTAAACCATCGAAACCTGGCCAAGTCTGCTATCTGCCTTGTGGTTGTGACAATCGAACACAGCCGCCCTCTGTTAATCAAAAAACGGATGAGGAACCCAACTCCTGTGGACGGAATTAGAATTTCTATAATGGAAGAGCAGCGGCGAAGGTGATTTTTACTAGCGGTAAGTGGGATCTTGGCAGGAGAATCGACTTCAGTTTGGAATGCCGGGCCGGTCTCTAAAAAACAAAGGCGATCTACCGATTGGTTACACTCGCGTTCAATAGGGTAGAAATATTTTGGGATCCAGAATTGAGCTATATTAGAAGTACACCTTCAAAAAACGACCCTGTTGTAAAAATTTACTCGCCAACAAAAACCTCTTTAGCCGCAGGAAGTATTGACATCCATTTTGCCTGCCGAAGTAGCATGCTCGGTGCTTCGGCGAGCAATGTGGACATGTTTAGGCTGTTGGCTCCTGGATACTTCACTAATTCACCAGGAATCTGTTCTGTGATGCGCGGCAGTTGGAGAAGGACGATTTGACAAAATCTAAAAGCTAGGGTACAGTAATTTAGGAATAATATAGTAATTGTTCTCCTTTAATCTAGAAAACGCTGCAAATTATTACACAACGGTTAATTATTTATCTGTATAGATGCCCGTTCTGCGTTGATCACTGTTTTCTGTGGTCAGTACCCTCGAGCTCCCTCAGCCCGGGAATTGAAGTTTCATACAAATGCGCGGAGTTCAATACTTCGGTCATTAATTATTTGTAGTTATTCATGAAGCATAAGGTAAATAATAAACCGTTGTGTAATAATTTACCAGTATAGATGCCCTTCTGCGTAGATGGTATAATAAATTGTTGTGTAATAATTTACCCTTGTGTAATAATTTACCACTGTCTAACAATTTATCGATGTGTAATAGTTTACCCAATAATACTTCAACGTTTGTTCAAGTTGCAAAATCAACCCCTATAAACAAAAACCAAAAGAGCCATCTTTTTTCAAATGGAATAATATCACAGAACAACCAATTCGACTTCATACAGCCATCCGTGATTATAATCAGGTGCTCCCTAGCGATGATATTTAGGCCGGATTTTTACAGTTTGATTCACGATCATGTTGACGAAGCTTTTCGGTGCAAACGAACGGCTGGTCGAACAATGCTCCGAGTGGTCTCAGAAAGTTTTTTAGTTCAAGATCACTTTAAAAACGTAAAGAAAACCATACCCTTCTATTGCAAATTTTCGAGCTAGGTACTGCGTTCTGAAAATTGCAACCCCTCTTTTTCACCCCTTAGAGTCACCGGCAGTAATGGCGAGCTTCGAGGTAGACCCCAAACGGGACCAATAAACCAAATTTAATTAATTTCGGTTCTTGGTAATTAAGAACAGTGCGAAGTACGGAGTACACAGTACGGCGGACAGACAGAAATTTTTGGTTTATTATTTTCAATAATGAACCTTTGGAATCGAGCATGAAAACAAAATTTAACCCTCCCCCTCAAAATTTTATGGTTTCCGTTTCAAGGTATGTAGAATCAGAAAATGCAATAAAAAAATTTCTGTCCGTCTGCCGTACGCCGTACTTCGCAATTTTCTTAGTTACCATGAACCAAAATTAATGAATTTGGTATGTAGGTGCCGTTTGGGGTCTAGTTGGTCTTCTAAGCTCGGCGTTACTGTCAGTAATCCCTAAGGGGTGAAAAATAGGGGTTGAAATCTCCAGGACGCCAGTATCTAAAAAATGTTTGCGGTTTTAAATAGTTCTCGAAGTTGGGAGTTTTTTAAGACCACCCGGACCATTGTACGTCCAGCTGTCAGTCCACAGTAAGGCCCAGAGGTTTGCACCGACAGGCATTTTCAGCAGGATGGTGGATGAAATTGTATACAATCAGCCCAAATATCATCACTAGGAACGCGCTAACAATCGGGAATTGGGCCGAGATCATAAATGCTTGGAAGCACCTAATTATATTCACGGAGTATGAAGTCGAGTTGGTTGTTCTGTGATATGATTTCATTTGAAAAACGCTGCAAATCCCGGCACAACGGTTTATTATTTTGTACAGAATACCCTTCTGAAACAGATCACAGCTCTCTGTATAGATGACCGGCTTATATAATATAATATGTACTATTCTATGCATATTATGTAGATCACAGGTCCTCCGTAGGTTAGTACCTAACCCCGTACTCGTTAATAGGTGCCTACCTGAATCACGAGTTAGGTAAATGTTTCTAAAATAATTCTGTCGATGACAAACAGAACTAAAATGGCAAAAATAAACGCAAATAATGAAGTTCTGAAGGGAAATTGTTGATATTGAGTGAAAAAAGTTGCCAAATTACCTACCAACAAACTCCAACCCCTTCTACGTAGATGATATATGTATAATGAATCCTTGTGTAATAATTTACCGTTGTGTAATAATTTACGATAGTTTAACAAATTACCCATCAATAATACTTCGACGTTTGTTCAAGTTTCACTACCTATCAACAAACTCCAAAAGAGATTTATTTTCAAATGAAATAATATCACCGAACAACCAACTCAACTTCATACTCTGTGAATATAATCAGGTGATCCCTAGCAATGATTTTATCTCGGGCCAATTCCCGATTGTTAGCGCGTCCCTAGTGATGATTTTTGGGCTGAATGTATACAATTTCATTCACCCTGCTGTTGAAAATTCCTGTCGGTTCAAACTCCTGGGCCTTACTGTGAACGAACGGCTGGACGTATAATGCTCCGGGTGGTCTTAAAAAACTCCCAAGTTCGAGCACTATTTAAAACCGTCAAAAAATGCGAGAAAACGGCGTCCTGGAGACTTCAACCCCAATGTTTCACCCCTTAGGGATGACTGAGATTAACGCCGAGCTTCGAGGGCCAACTAGACCCCAAATGGGACCTATAAACCGAATTTCGTCGATTTTGGTTCATGGCAACTAAGAAATGTACTCAGTACGGCGGACGGACAGAAATTTTGTAAATTGAATTTTCGGATTCTTCATACCTTGAAACAAAAACCATCAAATTTTGACGGTGGGGGGGGGGGGGGTAACTTTTTTTTTTCATGCTCGATTCCAAAGGTTCATTATTGAAAATAATAAAGCAAAATGAAGGCTCTTTTCGAGTTTGTTGATAGGAAGTGAAACTTGAACAAACGTTGAAGTATTATTGATGGGTAAGTTATAACACAACGGTAAATTATTACTCAAAGAAATATTGTTGCACAACGGTTCATATACTATCTACGTGGAAGGAGCACGTATACAGGTAAATTATTACGCGACGGTTTATTATTTGCCTTATTCTTCATGAATAACTATAAAATAATAAATTATTGTATTATCGAATTCCTTGCATTTGTAGGAAACTTTAAATCCCGGGGCCGGCTCCAGTGCTCGATTTAGGGCTTTGACGAGGGTATTGACCACAGAAATCAGTGATCTACGCAGAAGGGGAATAAACCTTTGTGTAATAATTTGCAGCGTTTTTATTGCAATTTCGGATTCTACGTACCTTGAAAAGTAACCATCTATTTTTGAAGGGTTCAAATTTTGTTTATTATTTTAAATAATGAACCTTTGGAATCGAGCATGACAGTAAAAATATACCCCCCCTCAAAAATTGCTGGTTTACGTTTCAAGGTATGTAGAATCCAAAAATGCAATAAAAAATTCCTGTCTATCCCCCGTACTACGCTCTTTTCTTAGTTACCATGAACTTAAATTAATGACATTTCATTTGTAGGTCCTGATTGGAGGCTAGTTGGTCCTCCAAGCTCGGCGTTACTGTCAGTCATCTCTAAGGGGTGAAAAATAGGGGTTGCCATTTTCAATAGAAGGGTATGGTTTTCTTTACGTTTTTAAAGTGATCTTGAACTAAAGAACTTTTTGAGACCACTCGTAGCATTGTACGACCAGCCGATCGTTTGCACCGAAAACCTTCGTCAACCTGATCGTGAATAAAACTGTATAAATCCGGCCTCATCGTTAGGGAGCACCTGATTATAATCACGCAAAAAGATGGCTCTTTTGGATTTTGTTGATAGGTGATTTTGCAGCGGAACAAACGTTGAAGTATTATTGGGCAAACTATTACACAACGGTAAATTGTTAGACAGTGGTAAATTATTACACAACGATTTATTATGCCATCTACGCAGAAAGGGCATCTATACTGGTAATTTATTACACAACGGTTTATTATTTACCATGTGCTTCATGAATAACTACAAATAATTAATTATTGAATTGTTGAATCCCGCGCATTTGTATGGAAATTAAATTCCCGGGCCGGCTCCAGTACCCCATTTAGGGCTTTCCTGGAGGAAGCTCGAGGGTATGGACCACAGAAAACAGTGATCCACGCGGAAAGGACATCTATACAGGTAAATAATAAACCTTCGTGTAATAATTTGCACGGTTTTTTTTCATGCTTGATTCCAAAGGTTCATTATTGGAAATAATAAAACGAAATAATGATCGACTGGGTCTCTATCGTGCGGCATTCGCGACGTCGGTTTTCGAACTACGTGTACTCGGTTCCGAGGAAAGTGCGAAAAAGACGTGAGAAACGCGAGGACAAAACCAATATTCCTGCCGCCATTACTTGTCCCGCAGCCTGCCCTTGTTGGCCTCATAAAGTGAGTTTGATTTGGATTGACCGATATTATCGATTATTCTTAAATGAGATTTTCGGATGAAAGAATTCATAAATACATTAGGCAATGAGCGTTACCCACGCGTTTAGTTTATTTTTTAAATGAAAATAGATCCCGTCCGAAGAATTTCTCAAGAACCTGCTTTCGTTAAAAAAATGTCCATGGGTAAGTAACGCTCATTGCCACTATTTATTAAAAAAATACACTGCCAAGGACATGGCTTTCTCGTGGCCTTCACAGTATGTCACCATTAAATTTTCATACATAAAGATTCAGATTAATTAACGGATTAGTTAACATAAAGATTCAGATTAATTAACGGATTAATTAACATAAAGATTCAGATTAATGAACGGAGTTATTTAACTGTTTTTAATAATAAGGGTACCTAATTCGAAGTTAGTATTCATGCTTTTAGATAAAGTAATTAGTCCACGTATAGAACTGAGAACGCAAAGAGTGCCTATCAAATTTCAACTTCCAAGGGCGAACAGGAGAGAATTTAGCACATCAGCTGAGCAGGGTGCGGAACCCGTCATTTCATTCGTCAACGCAGAGGCCCTTCCAGGTTTATAGTTCTATGGTCTGGAATGCTCGACGTTTGGAATGTACGCGGTACCAGTGCCACGTGATCATGATGAATGTCGTATGGGACCTCAAGGGACCTTACCCGCATCATCCCTGAAAATCTGACCAAAATCCGTTCAAAATTGATGGAGTTATGACCGTAACAAACCGTCTCGTTAGCGCCTGCGCAGAGGCTACCGTTGATTCTATCATGATGAAACTGATAGGGGACCATCTAGCGCTAAACCCACACAATTCCTGAAAATTTGATTGAAATCTGATCAAAATTGTGGAAGTTATGGCTGTGGCAAGGAAATGTGGACAGACAGACGGACGGACGGACGGACAGACAGACACGAAACCAAATTTGTTCAGGAGGCCCTGAAACGCAAAATACAAGTGGAAATTTTGATTTTGGAGCACACACAAAATTTCATTTCGAAAGTGAAAACAAAGTTTCCGCTGCCTTGTAGACTCGGAAGCAATATTGGTATTTAGAAAAACCCTGCAAACACGCCATAATAAATGAACTGAGTGCAAACGCGTTCAGTTTATATTTTAAATGAAGTATATTCCATCCTGTGAATTTCTCAAGAATGTGCTTAAAAAAGACCCATAGGTAGCGCTCATTGCAGCTCTTTAAAAAAATATGAGTATTTAGAAAAACCATGCAAACACGCCATATTTCTCCTACCATAGACTATCATTTTCATCAACTCTTCGAGAGGATGATGGTTGTGATATAATCTTCAAGAGAGGGATTCAAAATATAGTTACCTATGAGTCACAAGTAAATCCGTTACTTGCTAATATGACAAAGTTTTAGTTGGTCGTGGTCAATCGACGCTGAATTCAGTTATCAGCAACTTTTCTGCAGTGCAGTCTTACTTATAAAAAGAACGTAGTGTAGGTACTTAACCATCAATTGAGCCTAACATTCCTTTCATTCCAAGCTTTGAATCAAAACTCAGTGTGGTAATATTTCATCGTCGGGGGTATTGATTGTTCCAGAAGGGCCGGTATCAGGACGAGGAGGCGACGGACGTGCCTGCGGCGAACGATGAAGACCGCTCACCCAGGATCCTCCCGGAGCCTGTGCAGCTCAACCATTCGCCTCTCCTCGCCAACAAGGTGAGTCCCACTCTCCTCACGTTTCCTTTTTCCTTGGCAGAAAACTATAGAAAACCCAACGCGACTACGAGAAATAACAGGTTCTCAGGAACAGTCTCAAACAAGAGAGAGCTGCTCGTAAAACCTCTCCTGTGCAGTTTGGAAGTTTTCCAACCCTGGAGGTGACAGGAAAGGGCTAAGGGAAATTGCAGGTTATCCAGTCGTACCATCTCAGCCCATTGCATCCGTAGCCCCATCCCATTCTGACCCATGTTATAGTGTAGCATCGAGTTAACTACCCTCCGTTCAATCTACTCGTAGCTCAGTATCATAGATTACTCCATCCTTCTCTTGTAATTAGGCCAATTCTCATCCAGCCCATCTACCGTCCATCCTGTGAACTAGATAACCTATTCACGTTGGTTGTTCTTTACGAGTTCTCCCTCATTGTTTCAAGTGACTTTTGAAAGGGGCATTCCGATGTCTAAAAATAAGATAATTTTTGGACTCAGAGGGAGGAAAAGAGGGAAGGGAGGCGGAAAAGGACGTAGAGGATGGGAGAAGGTTGGAATTGTGCACTATTACGAAATGCGAAATAAAGATAGCGGATGTTGAAAACCGTGGGTCCTACGTCTATGTACGTCACGACCGGGCTATGTGTGTGTGTTCTTGAACGATCAAGCAACGTTAGATGGAATGAGCGGGGACCTTGATCGCCGAGATACCGATGGATAAAAGTGATAAGGTATTATTATAGTATCCATCGGTATCTCGGCGATCAAGGTCTCCGCTCATTCCATCTAACGTTGCTTGATCGTTCAAGAATGGTCAAGTAACAAGAGGAAACTTCCTCTTTTATATTATTTCTATCTCTACCATGATTATGCCGTTTAATTTGTATACATATATACAAATACCTGATACCCCAAGCAATATACTTCGGAAAATAACTTAAAATAAAAGACTGTAATACCCATTTGTTCTTGAAGAAGAGAAAAAGTTATATTTGTTATCAGTACGAATTGAAATGAGTACGGATAGTGTCAAACAGCGTCGTTTTGGCATTTCGTCTCCTCCCTTACAATAACAGGTAGGCACCTGTAAAGATGTTTGTTTCCCACTCGTTACTCATATTTATAACAGCAAAGAAAAACAAAAACCATTGAAGTTCGTTACTCGTAAATTTCAATTTAGAAACGTAGGTAGGTACTGCCGTATCTACAAACCCATAGTTTTTAGGTACGACCCTCAATATCAATTACCAGATCAGCTTATAATATCAGCATAATTATAATGGTTTCGAGAAATGGGAAAGGCCAAATCAACCGGGCTTATTCCAGTGGCAGGAAACCTTTTTTCTTGACACTTATTTTAGGACCCTGCAGAACGTCTCGTGTGTGTCCAACATACCATGTACATTATAATATAAATATCTGTGTTTTACCACAACGTCACCGAAATCACATACCTAAGTCCGACTGGAGCATAGAAAACGATTCGATCACAGGCGAAATTGGACGACGTTCATCAAAGTTCAACGCGAGCGTTGTTGAAGTCGAACTTACCGAGGAACGTGCCAACGATTCATACAAAACATCTTGGTTTGAACGCACGAGAGGCCTGATATTCAATAGGTAGTCAAACGGAAAAAGAAAAACAAGACGTGACCAGAAAGGAGAATAAATGAAAGAGGATGGCAGAACGAGCCGAAAGAGGACAATTTATGTGCTCTTCCCAACCTCCATCGTGGGGACGTCTCATGTGTACCCATCCTTCGCCCGACAAGGCTCGAGCTTCCGTACCACCGGTGCCCTCTAAATCAAAACAGTTCACCCACCAACAACTTCCCTCCTAGCTACTTTTTTTTCCCCACTCGCCGCATGAACCCTAATTGACGAAATTTGGTTTGGAGGTCCAATTCGGGGAGTCCTCGAATCTCGTCGTTACTGCCAGTTATGGGGAGAAAAATGGGTGGGGGGGGGGGGGTTGACATTTTCAAAACGCCGTAACTTGAAAACTTTAGATAGAAGTGTATGGGTTTTTTAATGACGTTTTAAAATTTATTCAGAATTTTGCGAGACCACTCGGTGCATTATACGTCCAGCCGTTCGTTCACAGTAAGGCTCTCGTTTGAACAGAAAAGCTTTATCAACATGAGTGTGACTCATACGGTATAATATTATAACATAATAACTCCAGTCCAGATATCATTGATAACAGACAGCTGTTGAAACAGCTTGTTCTTCTGAAGGTAATATTATTTCATTTGAATAGTCAAATCAAAAAGTTTTTTATTGCAGACTCCAACTTTGTAATGGATGAGGGGTCTAAACTTCCGCCGCCCATACAGCGTAATTTCCCCCTCTCCATTCTCAAGAAAGGTAGGGAGGCAGTGTGACAGCTGCCCCCGGAGACACTGGTAATGCAATGCCTCCAGGAGTCGAAGATTTGTTTTCGCGAATCGGCCGCCCCTTCAGCCGCGTGCCAAAAAGATCTGGAAGAGCCCGGATCCAGTATGGTCGGGATTCCCATTTACCGTCACACTCCTCCCCTTAAAAACATACTTCTTTGAAGAGGCATATACCATCACAACTTGTAATTGTAATATAAAAGCCTATAATAGTTTTTTTTTAATGTTTAAAGAACAAATTTGTGCACTGTATATTTCTGCTCTAATTAATAATTCTGTTGTGGCTTGATGATGAGAGAGGAAGTCAAGGCATGGGAAATGCCCAGTGGGTATACCAGTCTAGGTTCTTTTCGGGATGTGCCCAGTGGGTACACCAGTCTGAGTTCTTTTAGGATATGCCTAGTGGATATACCAGTCTAGGATCTTTTGGTGCCCCAGTGGATATACAAGTCTAGGGATCTTTTAGTGCCCCAGTGGATATACCAGTCTGGGGATCTTTTAGGTGAGGAGGAGTGAGGCAAGGAGAGAGAGAGATAAGTCGGTGACTTAAGGAGAGCGTAGAATGACTTGGAAGGCGAAGGAGGCGAGTTTTTATAGCCAGGGAACTATGCTCCCTCCATCCTCCACTATCGTGGAGGATGGTGGGGATCCCTTCCCACTGGACCCTTACAGCTCTCTCGAGCTACCTGCCCACGTCTACCAATTCATTCTCGAGTTTATTTGATAAATCTTTACAATACAAGGAGTGATATCACGACAAATTCCTTTGTCCTTTTCCCGAATTGAGGAACGGGTACATTCTGCGGAGTCCGGTATCATACTGAAGAATCTGGAACCGTGCTGGATTGGGTTGTTCCGGACCGATGTAGTCAAATGAACAGTTGGCGGTCTTAAACCCTTGCAATTTCGATTCGGGTACTGATGATTGTCAGAAGATTGCTTGCAGGCTCAGATTCCGCCTAAAGAAACATAGTCTCTGTATAGTCAAGCAATTCAGCTCTTTGAAACGTCCTATACAACCTGTACCCCATATTGTTGAGAATTCGTGTTGCCGCCTTCTGCAATCTGAATGTCTATCTCTGTAAACAAGTTTCATTATATTATTCTTACAATAGACCATTATTATGGCCATTCGTTGTCATCTTTCGTTTGGTCTGCGAAGGGGCGAAAGGTTCCTTTGCACAAAAAACGCTCGAGTAGAAGCTTTTACAAGGGCACTCACTTTTATCACAAGGAGAGAAGGGTGAAACGCATTTGGGCCGCGAGCACGAACAGTTTCTTCCCATTGTTATGAAGAGTATCCTACCCTTCTACATTCATGAAATACGAGTATGTATATACATTTGAAATTACTCCTATGTCATGGTCTTGAATCTAGAATATGACGATGTCCGACTATTACGTTCGTCGCCTAAAGGATGAAGGAGTATAAATACTGAATTCTTATGTTGAGAAAACGAAGTACTATTGCCAAATTACCGTGTGTTCATGTATTTTGAAGAAGAAGAGTGAAGGTGATGATGTAATACATTAATTCATTGAAGATGCAGATAGAATATGTCATTCAGCTTCGGGGTCGGTAGGGATGTGATAGATCGTCGGTGTTGTTGGGGTCTGTCTGTATTCTCAAGTAGATGTAGGAACTCGTAGGACACGTCGGTTTTCTTTTTTTGACGAATGAAAGATTGATATGAGAAGTCGATGCAGCGAGTGGAGTGGAACGGAGAGGAGTGGCTCCACTTGTAGTTGTTCAGGAGTTTCTTGGTCCACCAGTCTGGGTTTTCTGTGGTGTAGATGGCATCAGTAATGAGCACTTGTCAACAAAATCAAAAATAACCATCCTTCTTCAACTTCCGTGGTGAAATATCACGAAACAACCAACTCGATTTCATAAAGCCATGTGATTACAATCAGCTATTCCCTAGCATCTGTGTGTGGATGTATACCATATTTATGATTCACGCGCATGTTGACTAAGTGTTCAGTCCAAACTTCAGAATCTTGCTGTGAACGTACAGCTGTACGTACAGTGTTCCTGGTTGCAACCCCTATTTTTCGCCCCTTAGAGATGACTGAGAGTGACTCCCCACTTCTCGGACTAACTAGGCACCAGACGGGATCTACAAACCAACCAAATTTCATTAATTTTGGTTCATGGTGACTAAGAAATGTGGCACGTAAGGCGCCGACGGACGGGCAGCTGTTTTTATTACGTTTTCAAATTCTACGTACTTTCAAACGGAAACCATCAAATTTTGAGGGGGTTTTAAATGTTTGTTCGATTCTAAGGGTGCATTATCTATTGAAAATAAATGTAAACATCTACGATTCCGAACGCTAGGTGATGTCGAATACGAACTAATATCATCTTGTGAAACGTAAGGGTCATACAACTGCTCTTAATAAAACCCCAACGGCTGAGTCAACGGACGGAAAGTAAATTATGTTTCTTCATGTCAAAACTCGGTTCGAGCGACAACTTTGGATTCAGAGGAGGCCAAGTTAATAGTGATAATTTGCCATTCACTCTTGACTCGAGCTCGCCGTCCATCTCAGCCATCTGGGTGTTGGCCAAGAATTCCTTCGCTGTGGGGAGGTTGGCGTCCGCTTGAGAAACGACCCTCGTCAAGTTCGATCTAAATCCGTTGGATGCGGACATGTAAATCCGAAGCCCGTCACCTCGAGGAACCCAAGAACATCTGAAGTGCGTAAACGTGGATATTTTCAGATGTCTCACGAACCATAAGAACAACGAAGCTGTTTGTTTTGGGATTCCATGAAACTCATTATTCGGGGCCTCACAGCGAGCGAACGGCTGGTCGTACGCTCCGGGTGGTCTAAAAAAAATCCTCAAGTTCGATCAAAAGAAAACATATCCATTCTATGGAAAGCTTCCAAGCTACGGCGTTCGTGAAACCCCTGTTTTCCACCCCTTAGATATGACTTGACATCGTGGACCAAATAGACCCCAAATGGGGCCTACAAACCGCATTTAATTAATTTCGGGTCACGGTACTTAACTATAGTAAAAGTGCAAAGTCCGGCGGACAGACAGAATTTTTTCTATTACATTTTCGGATTCTACGTACCTGTAAACGGAAAGCAGCAAATTTTGAGGGTATACAAATTTTGGTTTTCATGCTCGATTCCGAAGGTTCATATTTAATAAACCAAAATTACGACGCCACTGAGATTTTGTCGGTTTTTACTGACGTGGCAACTTTAGCTGGCCTGCTTTCATCAGGTTTTTGTTCGCTTTAGTTTTATATTATTTTAATAAGTTTAAATCTTTTGTCACCATGAATGACGAAATACTAACTAATTATGGAAATCGTTACCCAGTTTATTTGTTTTTCTTATCTTCTTCCTCATCTAAAATCAGTACTATTACAGCAATATTATGCCAGTTAAAATGCATTATTAAGCGAGACGAACAGCGAGAGATGACACCCGAATTTCAAAAAAGCAATACCGCAGCAGTGTCACTGGCACTGAATCGAACTTATGTTGTTTGTCATATTTCATCAGGTAGCCGAGTGCAATTAGACCTTTGGTTTCTGTTAATTCATGAAAATCTAGAAATGATTTTATTTAACTTTCGACTCCCAGGTAAGAGTCGAATGATTTTCTGAGGCGAGCTAAACTTTTGAGAGCCAAAAAAAAAACGCGAAAGTTCGGCATTTGCTTATAACATCCAAAGGCTGCATCGCACAGAAAAATTTACTCTGACCCAAATTAAAGAATATTAAATTCTGCGTCGAATGACCTTATAAACATTGCATTTGGTTCAGCACATAGTTTATCAAAAATAGGCAGACTTTTGAGTGGTGTCTTATGCTCTTTGACACGCCCTTAACTTAAAAACGCTGCAAAGTCCTTGTCACATGGGTTTATTATTCTATTGGACATACCTACATAAATTTTGGCTGTTCATTTATTGTTTCTTTCATACGTAATAATCGAAATAGCTATTTCTGATGGTTTCCAGGCCCCTAAAACACAAATTAGTTACGCTTTTTTTTTCTTCTATCTTTGATCACTCTGATCATTGTTAGTGCCATTTTATCGTCTTAATCCACGTGTTGACACTTTTTCCAGTGTTATTATACAAACTGATGGTGATTTCAGACGATTTCCCAGGTTTTTCACTCATAAAAAATCAATTCTGGGAGCTGAACATTTGGTAGAACTCAATTTTCCATTCTTTCGTCAAAATCGACTTCATATTCGGTCTTCTCGTCCCCAAAAACATGGAAAACGATATTTCAGAAGCTCATGTTACCAACATGTTGCTAAAACGCAAAAATTACCTATTTTTACACACATTTTCACTCATAACACCCCTGGGTATATTCCGATCGGGCTGAAAAGTTTCGGGACACAACTAGGGCCCAAATGGAGCATGTGTGCGAAAGAAAGACTTTTTTGGACCGAAAATGAAGCCGGTATGCGCGATACGGCGGACGGTGGGCGGACATTGCATTTATAGAATCTACGCACCTTGAAACGGAAAAATTTATAAAATTCACTTTCTCAAATTTTGGACCCATTGCAGTAGTGTCCCCTTTCTTTGAAAATTCGCTAAAAATAATAAACCGACATCCCGACGCTACTGACATTTTTTAATTAAATAATAAAAATTTAAAATTTAATAATTTATTAAACAGAAGGGGTGCCCTGAACGCAGAATTTGATGCTCTACAATTAGTTTATATGACGTCTTTTATTTGGAATAACCAGTTTTCGTATATTATTTCCAATAATGAACCTTTGGAATCCAGCATGAAAAGGAATTTTAACCCCCTTCAAAATGTGAAGGTTTCGGGTTCGATCTATGTAGATTCCGAAAATGGAATAAAAAAATTGTCCCACCGGTGTCCGCAGTACTTAGCATTTTTCTTAGTTACCATGAACCAGAATTAATGAAATTTGGTTTGTAGGTCCCGTTTGGGGTCTAGTTGGTCCGCGAAGCTCGGTGTTACTGCCAGTCATCTCTAAGGGGTGAAAAATAGGGGTTGCAATTGTCATTACGCCGCCGTAGCTCGGAAACATTCAATAGAAGGGTATGTTTTTTTTACATTTCAAATTGATCTTAAGCTAACGAATTTTTTATGACGACTTTTTTCGGTATAAAAAATTCGTTCTTTGGGCCTAGTTGTGTCCCGAAACTATGCAGCCCGATCGTAATATACCCAAGGGTGTTATGAGTTAAAAATGCGTGTAAAAATAGGGTTTTTGGTTTTTTAGTAACATGAGGTTGTATCGTTTTCCATGTTTTTTAGGACGAGGAGAACGAAAAATGAAGTCGCTTTTGACAAGGGTGGGAAATTGAGGTTCTAACGAAGTTTCAGCCTTAAATTTACGTTAAAATTGTATGTAAAATCATCGTTCATCCGCGCACAGTTTGGGTTCCCATTTGGGAACACGTTTGGCTCCTAGTTGTGCTCCGAAGCTCTGTACCTCGATCAAAATACACCCAGGGGTGTTGCGGGTTAAACATGTGATGTAAAAGTAGGGTTTTCCATGGTTTTTTGTGAAGATGAACTTGTGAGGTATCATTGTTTTCCATGTTTTTTAGGGCGAGAAAGCCGAATATGAAGTTGATTTTGACCAAAGAGTGAAGGATTGAGGTTTTAACGGAGGTTCAGCTACCAAAATTCATTTTTTATGAGTCAAAAACATGGGAAATTGTCTGAAATCACCATAAACTTCTATAATAACACTACAGTTAGTTTCAAGAGGTGAATCAATTAAATGACATTATCAATGATCAAAGGTAATTTGTAAAAAAAACGCTGCAAATCCCTGCACAACGGTTTATTATTTTGTACAGATTACCCTTCTGTTACAGATTACAGCTCTCTGTATAGATAACCCGTCTATATAATATGTACCATTCTATACATATTATGTAGATCGCAGACCTAACCCCGTACTCGTTACTAGGTACCTATGTAAATCACGAGTTAAATGTTGCTAAAATAATTCAGTCGACGACAAGCAGTAACTAAAACGGCAAAATGAAACGCAAATAATGAAGTTCTGAGGGAACATTGTTGACGTGGAGTGAAATAGATGCCCCTTCTGCGTAGATCACTGTTTTTCTGTGGTCAATACCTACCTTCGTGGTCAAGTATAATGAACCGTTGTGTAATAATAACTAATACTTCAACGGTTTTTCAAGTTGCAAAAGTACCGATCAACAAATCCAGTAAAAGTACCGAACAAAATCCAGCCCCTTCTTGGTTGATGAACCGTTGTGTAGTAATTGACCGTTGTGTAATAATTTACCGTTATGTAATAATATACCGTTGTGTAATAATTTGCCGTTGTGTAATAATTTGCCGTTGTGTAATAATTTACCATCGTGTAATAATTTACCCGTCAACAATGCTACAACGTTTGTTCACGTTGCAAAAGTACCGATCAACAAAACCCAGTCCCTTCTTGGTAGATGAACCGTTGTGTAATAATTTACCGTTGTGTAACAATTTACCGATATGAAATAATTTACCGTTGTTTAATAATTTACCGTTGTTTAATAATTTGCCGTTGTGTAATAATTTACCATTGTGTATTAATTTACCCATCAATAATACTTCTACATTTGTTCAAGTTTCACAGCTACCTACCTACAAAATCCAATACTCCATCACTTATGAAATTAAATAATATCGCAGAACAACCAACAGGTGCTCCCTAGTGATGATTATCTGAGCCGGATTTATGCCGTTTGATTCACGATCGTGTTGACGAAGCTTTTTGGTGCACACGAACGGCTGGACGTACAATGCTCCGGGTGGTCTCAAAAAATTGTTTAGCTCAAGACAAATTTAATAACGTAAAAAAACCATACCCTTCTATCGAAAGTTTTCGAGCTACGGCGTTCTGAAAATTTCAACCCCTATTTTGAACCCCTTAGAGATGACTGACAGTAACGTCGAGGTTCGAGGAGGAATTTCATCAATTTCGTTTCATGGTAACTAAGAAAAGTGGCCAGTACGGTGTACGGCGGACAGACAGAAATTTTTTTTATTGCAGTTTTGGATTCTACACCTTGAAACGTAAACCATCAAATTTTGAGGGGGGGTTAGAATTTTTTTTTTTTCATGCTCCATTCCAATGGTTCATTATTGAAAATAATAAACCAACATATAAGCCTACTTTGTGTTTTTGGGGCCAAACTTGATGGAAACCACCAGAAATAGCTATTTCAATTATTTTACATGAAAGAAACAATAAATGAACAGCCCAAATTTCTGCAGGTATGTCCAGTAGAATAATAAACCCATGTGTCAAGGACTTTGCAGCTTTTTGATTTATTATTCTGTGAATAATACACCTAAATAATCGCTCAGCAAAAAATTTTTATATCACCCCCTCAAATTTTTGGTTTATTAATCTGTGAATAATACACCTATGTATTCGCTCAGCAAAAAAATTTTATAACACCCCCTCAATCTTTTTTCTTTTCCGTTTCAAGGTGCGTAGATTCCAAAACGCTGCAAAGTCCTTGTCACATGGGTTTATTATTCTATTGGACACACCTACAGAAATGTTGGCTGTTCATTTATTGTTTCTTTCACGTGAAATAATTCGAATAGCCGTTTGTGATGGTTTCCCCCAATTTTGGCCCCCAAAACACAAATAAGGTATTAGGCTCCTTTTTTTTTAAACTTTGATCATTTTTAGTGCCATTTATTTAATCGTCTTGATCCACGAGTTGACACTTTTTCCAGTGTTATTGCACAAACTGATGGTGATTTCCGACGATTTCCCAGGTTTTTCACCCATAAAAAATCCATTTTGGGAGCTGAACATTTGGTAGAACAATTTTCCACTCTCAGGTCAAAACCGGCTTCATATTCGGTCTTCTCGTCCCCAAAAACATGGGAAAAGATATCTCAGAAGGTCATGTTACCAACATGTTGCTAAAACACAAAAAGTACCTATTTTTGCACACATTTTCACTCATAACACCCCTGGGTATATTCCGATCGGCCTGAAAAGTTTCGGGACACAACTAGGGCCCGAATGGAGCATGTGTGCGAAAGAACGACTTTTTTAGACCGAAAATGAAGCCGGTCGATTTTGACCAGTGTGGAAAATTGAGGTTGTACCAAAGGTTCAGCTGCCAAAATAGATTTTTTATGAGGCAAAAACCTGGAAAATCGTCTGAAATCGCCATCAATTTGTATAATAACACTAGAAAAAGTGTCAACACGTGGATCAAGAGGATTAAATTTTTTTTTTTTTTTTTTTTAATATCATCTTTATTGTTACAACTGTGTGTACACATCTAGTAACTTCACTCTGTTAATTTATTTAACGTATTGTGGTTCATAGATCACTACCTACTACCACTCATCACATCACTTCAGTGAGATGTAACTAGGTCCAGAGGTTTGGTCCTTTTCAGTCTTCGTAAATCGCCGCTGTTGTCCAGGAGGTTCAGTACTTCGACATTCCTGTGCTTGTGGAGACGGTTCTCATGATCCGTTGCTCGATTTTTTACAACTTCGCTCACCATCTTAATTTTAAGGTCGCGATGGAGGTCATCCGTTCGGATATACCAGGGGGCATTCACTATGCTCCTAAGGATTTTGTTTTGTGTTGTTTGGATAATTTTCAAGTTAGTTCTCTTGGTGCAGCCCCATAACTGGCAGCCGTAAGCCCAAATCGGTTTGATCACTTGCTCGTACAGTAGCATTTTGTTATGTGTAGGCAGTTGGGATTTTCTTCCGATGAGCCAGTACATCTTCTTGAATTTTAGGTTTATTTCTTCCTTCTTCTTCTTCACGTGCTCCTTCCAACGGAGCTTCGCGTCCAGAGTCATTCCGAGGTACTTAGCTGTATTTGCATATGGAACAATCTGGGAGTTTATTTCAATTGGTATAGGGCTCACTTTCCTGTATGTAAAGTTAATGTGCGTTGACTTAGCTTCGTTGAGTTTTATTCTCCATTTTTTGGTCCATTGATGGATGCTATTCACGGATTCCTGTAGTTTTCCCGAGGCTTCCTCGACTGTAGAACCTACTGCCAGGATTGCTGTGTCGTCTGCGAACGTCGCTGTCACAGCTTCTGCTGATTTTGGGAGATCCCTTGTGTATAGTAGATAGAGTACTGGCCCAAGGACGCTACCTTGAGGTACTCCTGCTTTTATTACACGTAATTGGGAGTATTCATCTTCGTGTTTTACCCTGAAATGCCTTTCTGTTAGATAGGACACCAAAATCCTATAATACTGGGTAGGGAGATCCCTGTGTAGCTTTGCCTGAAGCCCCTTATGCCAGACTTTGTCAAATGCTTGAGAGACGTCAAGGAATACTGCTGAGCAGATTGCCTTCTCTTCAAAGCATTTCTCTATCACGCTGGTGATCCGGTGTACCTGATCGATTGTTGAATGCTGCTCTCTGAATCCGAATTGGTGATCAGGGATTAAATTTCTCTCCTCGATTATAGGTTTTAATCTCTTTAAGAGGAGTTTCTCAAAGAGCTTGGAGATAATTGGTAAAAGGGAGATGGGTCGGTAGGACTTTTTTTCATATGTTGGTTTACCTGGTTTGGGTATCATTATCACCTCTGCTACTTTCCACTGCAGTGGTACGTACTGCAGCCTAAAAGACGCATTGATTAGGTGTAGGAGTTTTTTTAGCCCTTTTTCTGGGAGTTCTTTCAAGATTTTCCCAGTTATAAGATCATAGCCTGGAGCTTTCTTTGGACTGAGGTTGAACATGATCTCATTTTTGAGTTCTTGAATGGTAACCGGCCGAATTTCCATTTCATCTGACTTTTCTATCATTGTAGCATCCTCATTTGCGGTCTGCCTTCGGAACGGGGTAAATGTTTCCTCAAGGTGGTTAGCAAACAAGTCTGCCTTTTCTTTGGCACTCCTCGCCCAATATCCATCTTCTCGTTTAATAGGCGGTATTGGTATTTTGGGCCGCTTAAGTCCTTTAGTTGCTCTGTATAAAGAATAGTCCGTGTCTTTTCCAGCAGTGAGGCTCTGCAAGTTGATAGCCAATGTTTCATCTTCAATTTCTTGGTTTAGAGCTTTGAGCTCATTGCACAGCGCATTCAGCTTTCTTTTGTTTTCTGCAGAGCGAACCCTTTGCCAGGCTTTCCTAGCTTTTCTTTTGGCCCGTACCAATTCCCTTACTTCGAGAGGGTAGTTGGAATGGTAGAAAGGTTTCTTCCGGTTGATTGGGGTGCAGGACCAGCACGCCTCTTGGATGTTTTCGGTCAATCGTTCAACCTCTGTTTCCAGTTGATCTGATGTTCTGATGGGCACGTGTAAATCAATGCTTTCGGACAGTGTTTTTCGGAATAACTCCCAGTTACTGTGCTTATTAGTAAGTTTTGGGGTCTCTTCTCTGAGGATTACCGAGTCACTTAGCGTCATGATCACAGGAGAGTGATCAGACGAGAGGCCATCGCTATCCTCAGTATGTATGTAGTTACCCGATATTCCTTTTACTATAAAGAAGTCCAGGAGATCTGGTACTTTATTCACATCTGTTGGCCAGTACGTAGGCCCTCCTCCAGAGTGAAAATTGCATTTAGTTTCTTGACCTGCTGCAAACAATTGTACTCCCTTCGGGTTGCGCGTTTTTGAGCCCCAGAATTCGTGTTTTGCATTGAAATCACCCCCTATAATGAAGTTATGTCCGATTTCGCGAAATAAGTCCACGTAGTCGTCTTTTTTCAGAACATACCTAGGTGGGCAGTATATGGCAGCAATGTTGATAGTTCTGTTTTTTGTACTCACTTGTACTGTGATGACTTGCATTTTTTCGATCTCTATTTTCAGCTGTTCCGAGTGTTTGATATTGCTCTTTATAAACACAGCCGAGCCTCCCCGAGCGCGATCGGCGGGGTGGACGGAGCGATAAATGTTATAACCTTTGATATTTGCGTAGGATGTTCTTGTTAGGTGTGATTCCGAGATCAAGCATACGTCAATTTTTTCTTGATTGAGAAAAATCTCTAGTTCTTTTATGTTTTGAACTAGCCCGTTGGCATTCCAGGTTGCTATACGGAGTGTATTATGGCCCATATTTTTTGTAATTTGAGAGTTGCAGTTCTATTTTATCTAGCCTGTTGAATATAATTTGATTTATCTTACTGTGGTCTTCCAGTTTTTCCAGCACTAGTGCTAGCATATTTTCTGTGGTGGGTTTTACTTTCTGAACCTCTTTTACATTTTTTGTTATTTGCGCATAGGAGACTTCTCCCTTGGACCATTTTTGACTCATACCTTTAGAATTCGATACACTCTCTCTTCTACCAGGTACGGTGGTTGTGTCTTTTCTGGCCGGCTTATCCCTTTTATCACGGAGCCTTTGAAGTTCCTTTGCCACTTCACACCCGCGATAGTTCGCGGGGTGGTCGCCTTTGCAATTGATGCACTTGGGAGGTGATTCATTTGTTTTCTGGCAATCACTTGTATTGTGCTTACCAGCGCACTTGACACACCTAGGTTCCATTTGACAGTACCTGTGTGTATGATTGAACGACTGGCAGGACTTGCACTGTGGAATTAGTGCTGTTGTCTTCCTCAGGGGCTCAATTTTAACCTTTAGATTCATGATATGCTTAATTTCATAAATTTTTTTAATATCATCCTCTTTGTCAAATGAGAGCATAAATAAAGGAAGTTTTTTCAGCACCGTAATTGGTGCATCTTGCTCACTGGGTTGTTTTTCCTTCTTGACGAGGTTGACTGCCTCTAGGATTTTATAACCCCTACCTTGGAGGTCTTCAATAATCTCTTGTGGTGGGCATGAGTGATGAAGCCCTCGGGCTACCACCTTAATGGGACGATCATGCTTATTCTCGTACGTGTACCACTGAAGGCTTGCGTCTTTCAGCCTTTGGGTCACAGCACGGTACGCGTCCTTATCTTGGACATTAATCTTCCACTTATTATTGTTGAGAGCGGTTACTTTCCACTCTGAACTTGTCGCCGATTTTATTAGTGGGCTCAACTCCTTAAAGTCCTTGATACCAATTACGTTGATGGGTGGAGGGGGGTAATCCTTAATTTCCTGCTTTTTAGGGACAGATGTCCCTTTGGGTTGATTAGGTAAGGTGGCTACTTCCGGAGAGGATGATGCTTTTCGTTTCTTTTTGCCTCTTTTGAGGATCCAATTTGTCTCTCGTTCAAGGTCATCCTCATCCGTACTATACATTTTGGTTTCAGCCTTGCTGTTTGTGTTTTGAGTAATTGTGCTAGCCATAGTGCTCATTTTGAGATCAGCTTGGGTCAAATATTCACAAAGGGCAATGATAGTATTATAGAGCTCACCAAATGCTGAGTTGATGTGCTCATCCTGGATACGGAATGCCGCAGTAGAGGTCCGGTGTTGCACAACCTTCAGTTTTGTTTTGTCAACAATTTCGGCGATTGACTCGCCGCCGTCGCTTTCCTCGTCCATTTTCCTCACAATATCATTCCTGACACGGCGAAAACAATAATTATTACTAACTGTTTTCTTTTCACTAGAGCTCCGACCGATGTTTCCTGCTCGGAGGTTCGCGCACGACTCAAGAGGATTAAATGGTACAATCAATGATCAAGGGTAATTTGAAAAAAAAAAAAAAAAAAAAAAAGAGCGTAGTACTTACCTACTAATTCAAGTTTTGGGGTTAAATTGCACTAGGTACCAATGATCAAAGATAGTTCCAAAAAAAAAGTAGCGTACCTAATTTGTGTTTTAGGGGCCAAAATTAATGGAAACCATCAGAAATAGCTATTTCGATTATTACGCATGAAAGAAACAATAAATGAACAGCCAACATTTCTGTAGGTATGTCCAATAGAATAATAAACCCATGTGACAAGGACTTTGCAGCGTTTTGGTTTATTATTCTGTGAATAATACACCTATGTATTCGCTCAGCAAAAAATTATTTTTATAACACCCCTCAAAATTTTTTCTTTTCCGTTTCAAGGTGCGTAGATTCCAAAAATGCAATGTCCGTCCGCCGTATCACGTGTACCGGCTTCATTTTCGGGCTAAAAAAGGCGTTCTGTCGCACACATGCTCCATTTGGGCCCTAGTTATGTCCCGAAACTTTTCAGCCCGATCGGAATATATCCAGGGGTGTTATGAGTGAAAATGTGTGTAAAAATAGGTACTTTTTGTGTTTTAGTAACATGTTAGTAAAATGAGCTTTTAAGGTATCGTTTCCTATGTTTTTGGGGACGAGAAGATCGAATATGATGTCCATTTTGAACAAGGAGTGGAAAATTGAGGTTGTACCAGATGTTCAGCTCCCAAAATTGATTTTTTATGAGTCAAAAACTTGGGAAATCGTCTGAAATCACCATCAATTTGTAGAATGACACTGGAAAAAGTGTCAACAGGAGGATCAAGACGATTAAATGGTACTGTCAATGATCAAAGATAATTTGAAAAAAAAAGGAGCGTACCTAATCAAGTTTTGGGGGCCAAAATTGGTGGAAACCATCAGAAATAGCTATTTCAATTATTTTACATGAAAGAAGCAATAAATAAACAGCCAGCATGTCCGTATGTATGTCCAGTAGAATAATAAACCCATGTGACAAGGACTTTGCAGCGTTTTTTGTTCAGTGATACCGCCGGTACGTCCCGGATAGGTGTGAATCGGCCTTGAAAGTCAGGTTATTGCAATCCTGTATTTCATTATGTTGACGTCAGGGAACATGAAGGGCGGATCCGTCTTGTGTTCAGTGCGCCGTTGCGTTGATTTACGTCCGTGTTGTGATGGCCGAAGGCGCCTGAGGCGAGTCGTTGGTGGTGCGGGGCGGGTCGGAAACTAAGATTGCGGTAGGTGAAGCTGTATTGAGCGGAAAGGTGGACGTCGGAGACCTCTAGCGGCCGCCCAACGTATTACCCGGCTCCGCGGGGGCGTCAGTGCTCGGCGGCGGGGGCTCTGCCCCCCCGGTGGGGCTCAGTGTCGAACGGGCCCCCCTCTCTTTCGTTCGTTCCTCGTCCCGCTCGTTCGTCCCCGCCCCGAGCCCTCGGCGCCCTGAGCGCCTGGGACCCACGTGCGCGGATCCTCGACCCGTCAGCAACAGGTAAACGCTGACCTCACGTTAATTTCTACCTGCTGTTGATTAAGTTCCGAGGCGATGGATTTCTGTTCCGCTCCTAAAGAGCAACATAACACGAGCCCTGATTACGTCAGCTTTGCAACACCAACCACTGCTGTGGTATTTGCACCAACCACAGAATCTTATTTAAAAATACCAACTACAACAGTAACCCACAACACATGTCAGCTTAAGGTTGCCGATTTCAAACAATGCATGTTTACTGAGCGAATTTTTCGATAATATACGAAATATTATGCGTTTAAACGAAGATTATAATAAGCGTTATGATAGTTTCAAGTTGATGACCATTAAAAATCAAGGAGTAGGAAACATGAAGATAGGAGCAGATATCGAAATGATCGGTTCGAATTCTGATCCATTGCAGGACAGCTGATCGCGTCCGCGTCGCTGTCAGGGCAGCAGGACGAAAAGCCCCAGCCCAAAATGGCTATTACCTTCCTTTTGGTTTATTATTCTGTGAATAATACACCTGTGTTCGCTCAGAAAAATGTTTTTATAACACCTTAATTTTAGCGAATTTTCAAAGAAAATGAAGCTATTGCAATGGCTTCGAAATTTAAATAATATAAATTTTTGGAAATTTTCTTCATAGAAATCCGTTTCAGACCATTCTAAAACGATTCCTGAAATTTAACACTTTTTTATATGTATATATATATTTATATATGTGTCACTCCAGACGATAACTCTCGATAGAATTGAGATAAACAGCTCAAATTTGCACAAAAATCTATCTTGGCAATCGAAAGGCTAAGTTCGAAGATGGGTGAAATTGGCCTACTCTAAGGAGGGTTTTGGCGCATTTAAAGTGCGCAAAAATTACCCAAAAATCCCCAAAATGTTATTTTCCAACAAGTGACCCCTCATTTTAAAGGTTTTTGCACGCTGAACACGATGGTGAAATCGGATTTTAGATATCTAAATCCGTTCTTAAATTAGAGCATTTAAAGTGCGCAAAAATTACCCAAAACTAGGATAATCTTTAAACTCTTACCCCCCCCCCCCCCACCCCCTTAGAGTGGTCAGATTGAAAAATGTGAGAAGTATTAATTGAAGACGAGAGTTCGAAGCAAAAAAGGGGGAGGCAAACGATTAGTACAACTCCTTGAATTTCCCATTTGACATATAATTGTTATGATACCTTCATAGATAGACAAGTACCGGCCCACGTATTACTAGAAGGAAGACGAAAGAAAAAATCTATTTCAAATTATTCAATTTAGGTACTAACAGTAGGAGGAAGAAGGTTAGGTAGGTATCTTATCAATTTATTATCAGTATCATACGAATATTTGATATTCAAAGGTAGGTAGGTACTTAACATGATAAAAATAATATCAATGAAGAAGGAAGGATCTACCTACCTAGTAGAGCAAATCTTGAACTGGTTTTAGATACCAGGCCTGAAATCGTAGTCAAGAGGAAAGGCCATTCAGAAGGAACAAGGAATCTACTCATAACAAACGGTAGCATCAGGATGGACAAAACGTACAAATTAAAATAAATACGAAGAGAATATACATAGAAAACCAAATTTTAGACCGAAGTTTTCCTTTATTCAAAACCATAGCCATTAATTCGAATATTTCTTTGAAAATTCGCTCATTAAGTCATGCTGCATGACTGGTTTTTTTTTCTTTTACGTTTCAAGATGCGTAGATTCCAAAATGCTGCAAAGTCCTTGTCACATGGGTTTATTGTTCTTTTGGATATACCTACAGAAATGTCGGTTGTTCATTCATTTTGGTTTATTATTCTGTGAATAATACACCTATGTATTCGCTCAGCAAAAAATTTGTATAACACCCCCTCAAAATAGTGCCAAGGCCGAGCCATGTAATAATAACAGATTACTGTAGACTATATTGTGTTTAGTGGTACTAGCCATATTTTTTATCTTAACTGTTTTTAGCAATTGTTTATCCCCAAAACCAAAATTTGACCCCCTCTTTTTTCAATAAATATTATCATCGAAATAGTTTTCTTTGTCTCGACCCACTATTTTACTCATTTTGTAAGTTTTTATTAACGTTTGGTGAATTTGGAAACTTCAGTGGTTGTTGATCCTAAAAACCCAAATTTGACCACCTTAGAATTTTCGAAAATTTTAACTCGTACCTACCTACGAACATTTTGGCGAAATTAGCAATTTTGGTTTGTTATTTTAAATAATAAACCTTTGGAATCGAGCATGGAAAAAAAGTTTAACCCCCCCCGTTTGATGGTTTGCGTTTCTATCAAGGTACTTAGAACTCGAAAATGCAATGAAAAAATTTCTGTCCGTCCCCCATTCGCCGTACCTAGCACTTTCCTTTTACCATGAACCAGAAACTAATGAAATTTGGTTTGTAGCCCCGTTGGGGTCTGTAACCTCGGTTTTACTCGCAGTCATTATGTATATGAACGCGTTTCGATAACTTCAGTTTACATAATTTATCAGTATAAGGTATGTAATTATCAGTATATAATTACATAATAAATTTATCAGTACATAAACTTCAGTTTACATATCCTCATAAACATCGAGGAGTGTTCATAGGCCGTAGGATCGTAGACGTAGGCACCACTTCCCGTATTGCCTCCACCTCTGACGACACAGACTCTGGTGATTAGGAGCTGATTACAAACCCATGATTATCATACCTATTGCAAGCGTTATAACCGTGAATATAATATGTGTTACATCGGTTTTAGTTTCGTTGATCATCATGAGCATCCAGGAGTGTTCCGGTTCAATAGGAAACGTTCATTGATCTCAGATTCTTTATGTTTTTCAGTAATATTCGGGCTGCCACGCACTAGTGGAGCAGATGGTTAAGAAATGAAAATCGTTGCCATGTTTTTAGGCTCGTTTGTTGCATTTTCATGCTAATCCGACTGTATCCAACCCTTATCTTCGAAACATCGCTAAAAACCCACGGCTGCTGATATCACAATCGATTGATTGATAATGGGCAATTGACATGAATTCTGGCTGCATTTTTCTCAGTCTTATGATGTAAGATACACGATCATAGGGCTGAATCGGGAAAATATCCTACATTTTTTGAGATCATTTCAAACTTCGAAATTTCAAAAAAGAGGCGGTGAATGGGCGTCCTACTGTTGCTTGTGACCTTCCACGGATATGGCTTCCGATTGGCTGGCCGCTGGCCAGATGGGAAATGATTTTCTCGCCACCGCGTTCACCAGCGTAAGGTTACGAACAAAGTCACTCGCGATGAAACCTTGCTACCCTAAAAGAAAAAAACGCTGCAAATCCCTGCACAACGGTTTATTATTTTGTATAGAATACCCTTCTGTTACAGATCACAGCTCTATGTATAGATAACCCGTCTATATAATATGATATGTACTATTCTATTATATACATATTATGTAGATCGCAAACCCTCCGTAGGTTAGTACCTAACCCCGTACTCGTCACTAGGTACCTACCTAAATCACGAGTTACATGTTGCTAAAATAATTCTGCCGATGACAAACAGTACCTAACAAAAAGAAACACACATAATGAAGTTCTGAAAAGAAATTGTTGATGAGGAGTGAAAAAAGTTGCAAAAGTACCTACCAACAAACTCCAGCCCCTTCTACGTAGTTGGTATAATGAACCGTTGTGTAATAATTTACCGTTGAGTAATGATTTACCGTAGTAATAATTTACCCATCAATAATACCTCAACGTTTGTCCAAGTTTCACTACCTACCAACAAACTCCAAAAGAGCCATCATTTTTCAAATTAAATAATATCACAGAACAACCAACTCGACTTCATACTCCGCCAATATAATCAGGTGATCCCTACCAATGATTGGCCGTATTCACAAATTCCTATTGTGGGCGCGTCTCTGGTTACGAGATTTGGTTTGAATTGTATACAATTTCATTCACACTGGAGTCGAAAATGCCTGTCGGTGCAAACTTCGGGGCCTTACTGTGAACGAACGGCTGGACGTACAATGCTCCGGATGGTCTTAAAAAACTCACAAGTTCAAGAACTATTTAAAACCGTAAAAATATTTACGTAAAAAAATGGTATAGGCGTTTTGAAAATTTCAACCCCTATTTTGAACCCCTTAGAGATGACTCACAGTAACGTCGAGCTTCGAGGACCAACTAGACGCCGAACGGAACCTATAACCCGAATTTCATCAATTTTTTTTCATGGTAACTAAGAAAAGTGGCCCGTACGGCGTACGGCGTACGGCGGACAGACAGAAATATTGGTTTATTATTTTCAATAATGAACCATTGGAATCGAGCATGAAAAAAAAAATTCTTACCCCCCCTCAAAATTTGATGGTTTACGTTTCAAGGTATGTAGAATCCAGAACTGCAATAAAAATATTTCTGTCTGTCCGCCGTACGCCGTACGCCGTACGCCGTACGGGCCACTTTTCTTAGTTACCATGAAAAAAAATTGATGAAATTCGGGTTATAGGTTCCGTTCGGGGTCTAGTTGGTCCTCGAAGCTCGACGTTACTGTGAGTCATCTCTAAGGGGTTCAAAATAGGGGTTGAAATTTTCAAAACGCCTATACCATTTTTTTACGTAAATATTTTTACGGTTTTAAATAGTTCTTGAACTTGCGAGTTTTTTAAGACCATCCGGAGCATCGTACGTCCAGCCGTTCGTTCACAGTAAGGCCCCGAAGTTTGCACCGACAGGCATGTTCGACTCCAGTGTGAATGAAATTGTATACAATTCAAACCAAATCTCGTAACCAGAGACGCGCCCACAATAGGAATTTGTGAATACGGCCAATCATTGGTAGGGATCACCTGATTATATTGGCGGAGTATGAAGTCGAGTTGGTTGTTCTGTGATATTATTTAATTTGAAAAATGATGGCTCTTTTGGAGTTTGTTGGTAGGTAGTGAAACTTGGACAAACGTTGAAGTATTATTGATGGGTAAATTATTACTACGGTAAATCATTACTCAACGGTAAATTATTACACAACGGTTCATTATACCATCTACGTAGAAGGGGCTGGAGTTTGTTGGTAGGTACTTTTGCAACTTTTTTCACTCCTCATCAACAATTTCTTTTCAGAACTTCATTATGTGTGTTTCTTTTTGTTAGGTACTTTTTGTCATCGGCAGAATTATTTTAGCAACATTTAACTCGTGATTTAGGTAGGTACCTAGTAACGAGTACGGGGTTAGGTACTAACCTACGGAGGGTCTGCGATCTACATAATTATGCATGGAATAGTACATATATTATATTATATAGACGGGTTATCTATACATAGAGCTGTGATCTGTAACAGAAGGGTATTCTATACAAAATAATAAACCGTTGTGCAGGGATTTGCAGCGTTTTTTTATTGCAGTTTTGGATTCTACATACCTTGAAACGTAAACCATCAAATTTTGAGGGGGGGTAAGAATTTTTTTTTTCATGCTCGATTCCAATGGTTCATTATTGAAAATAATAAACCAAAAACGGAGAACGGAAAGAATAAAAACGGAGTTACTGAACGGTTGTCTATTTCCACTAACACACGAAAAATTCATTGGTATACCGGTTTCGGTGAGCAAACCATCGTCAATAACAAACAATAACGGAAGGCACACTGGAAAGAGGTGGCCTTATAAATAGGACCAAAAAGTCAAAGGTGGTCGACTGGGATTAGTTGTGAAGATGAAAGGAGAAGGGAGCAAAGTGAAGGGTTTTGATGATTCTGATTGGCCATGGAAGTGAATGCCAAAAAGTGAAAGGAAGGTAGAGGTGCAATGTGGCGGTAAGGGGGGGGGGGGGGGGGGCAAGCTGTTGCAGAAATGAACTCAATAATGGGGAAAAACTTGAAGGAATTACATCATTCAAAGATTTACCCAACCTATCAATCTCTTAATAATTTCGAATTTTTAAAGTACATCCAACATGCTCCTTTTCGGGCAGAAATGAAAAACTCAACAAACTATCTGTAAGATCTTGAAGCTATTATTGTGTTAATTCAGGTGACGTGTAAAGGCCGAATCATCTTTATTATCCCTGAAATCTTTTTCATGTTCCTTTATCCTTTCTCTAAACTTCCTACCAGTTTGACCACAATCATTTTAAGGCCACAAGAGCACCTTAATTTATATACACACGACTTTTATCTTGAACACTTTAACTGAACTTAATGAATGTCTGAGATTATTTTTAGTCTTATACCCTACTTTGAACCCTTTAGAAGTTAATATTTAACCAATTTTATCCAAAATTTTTCCATAATGCCCCCCCCCCCCCCCTCTATACCATCGAGATTATCACCAGTTACCTACAAAGGGATATCGATTAGGCTTCCCCAAGCGACCCCGTCTTCACCGGACCAAAAAACTACTCGAGAACAGTCACACTGTCACACTCCTCTCCACATGACATACTTCTGGGTAGCAGATGTATGAGAGGCAAAAGGAGGAATGAAAAGTAGTATGAAGTTCTGATTCAGGAAAGGACATCTGAACAACTAAAAGGTGACTAACCTCCATCCTAGGGGTACTACCTCATTAAATTTTACTGGTAGAGAGCAAAGCTCCTACATACGATATTGGCGGAGAACAAAAATGTTGTCAGAGGTTGTTGTCCAGTGAATTGTGCTCATCTGGGCAACCTCTAGGTGATCAACCTCCATCGTTAGGGTGGAACAACTACTGGGACTTGTAAACTGGGGCACGGCATTGCTCGCCGTCAAATATGCTCAATATATTTTAATTATATTGAGACTCTAAAGGTAGGAATGGTAGTGGGGAAGCCAATAGATGTATATATTATCAAAGGGGCAGGATCTTTATAAAGGAATCCTTCTGGTAAGCCCACAAAAAGTGGATGGAGTATGGTGAATTGCTCAGCACATACTACCAAACCACGCTCTGCTACCATGTGGCAGAGTGTGACAGTGGACTATCGAGAGTCCCCCCCACCCATGCCAGCGAGATTACCACCGGTTAAGAGAAGGGATATCGATTAGGCTTCCCCGAGCGACCCCGTATTCACTGGACCAAAACACTACTCGAGAACAGCCACACTGTCACAGCCATTACTCGCTATACTTTTATTAGGTAACTTTCTTTAGCAAATTCTGTTCAATCATTGGTACAGATAAAGCTCTGTTAATCATACTATGGAAAGGAGCATGTTTGTGGACTACTGGATGATTTGAAGTACCATGAATGGTAATATCGCAATAAGTATCTTTCTTTGTATGGAAAACTCGTATTATTGAACGAAATTCAAAGATCAAGAAAATTCAGATGATTGCATCCGAATGCTAAGGTGAAGTTATTGAATGGATCTGCCTTATTAACTTTAGTATGATATGAATCAAGTTGTCTTTCAGTACCTTTCCAAACAATGATAACATGTTGACATGTTGATGATCTTAACATCATTCTGTCGACATTAATGTTGGTAAAGAGGCTGACCACATGTAGTAGTTTGGAAATATGTAACCTTTCAATAACTCCTTTTTTATTATATTTTACTGGTAGCTAACCTACGAGTAAGGTTTTGTTAGTTTTTGCAGGTTCACTTTTTTTTCCTTCTTCATCATCGATTCATTCTTTGACGTGAAATACCTAATGGATTCGATGGATGCCTAAATGAACCGGTTGGACTTGAAATTCCTATATCTCTACGCTTCAAGTGGCCTGTCGAATCGTTATAGCCGGGTGGCGTAAGCAAGCGTCTTCTTCAAATCGCCTCTTTCTTTTACATGTTTTTCTTCGTCCATAAAGCAATTTCCTTCAACTTTTTGAAGATTATAAAATCTATACCAAAAGTGCTCTTTGTGGATACATGATAATTATATACCCGTTCCTACATTTTAAAGCGATCAGCATCGTCGAATTGTTGCGTAAATAAACTAAATATTGGGTAATTTGTTGAAGTCACAGAAGACACAGGAGTTGCAGTCAGCGTTATCTATTTCTACTAAGAACAAAATATACTGTTATGCCGGTTCCGGTGATCAAACCGTCGTCATTGAAAAACAGTTCTTATGTAATTTTCCAAAAACAGTAAATCGGTACCCGTCCTCACAACTGACAACAGTGACCTTCACGACGATCTCACTGAAGCAGCCGTTATTATAATAAGCCCATTATTATGATGGACTAAGCAATCAAGAAAGGAGTGTAGTGTATATTGGCATGTTTTGGGTTTTCCGGGTGAACAAAAGGAAGGAGTGTTTTGGTTCAATGTTCAATACGAAACGCGACGATCCCAGGTTGTGCAGTTATCGTATTGGGCCGTTGCCATGCCGCCCTCTTGAATAATACTACAGTGTGGTAGATGGTTTGCTTGACATGAAATACCCATTACCACTGTGTTATGTACGAGTGAAACGGTCCCCCTTCTCTGACTGCATTGACCAACGATGCGTTCACACTGAAGTAGCCGGTTACAAATATCAGAATGGGGGTCGTTGGATTTGGTTGATGCATCGCTCTCTGATCATAATCGGTTCATCAAGTTTTACCGCAGACCTTGAGTGGTAAGCCATCATAAGATGTAGAAAATTAAAACAAAAATAAACATTTCGTTTACCACAATGTACCGCATTCTCAGGTACGTACAACTGACAAACACAGATAACAGTGAAACCTACTCTTACTATTACCTGTGTTGTTATCGTTTATGCCGGTTGTATGTACCTCAGAATGCTCAGAATCTGAGTGAAAAGCTTCGTGCTTAAATATACATTGTGGTAAACGAAATGTTTATTTGATTTTATTTTCTACATCCGATCATAATCGGTTCAAAAATGTTCAAAGGATTTATCAAATCCACTTATTAAAAACTGCATTCGAGAGATCACAATATTTTTAAATTTTCTGTTCGCGTGACACTTCTCACAGGATAAGGCCCATTGGTCGCCCTTGCTGAACTTCCTTTTATTTAGCTTGTAAATCAGTATGGTGCTATTATTTATTTTGCTTTCTGCATTTATTTGTCTTCAAGCGACGCTGTCGTATAGTACGAATAAGACGATTGGATAACAAAACTCCAGTTCTTCATCTGCCAACTCATTTTTGTGAACTCAAACGTGAAAACGAGCTCATGTTAAATTAATTACATTGTACTAAGGTGTCTGGATCGATAGGGAACCAGGCTCTTCATAAGTTCTCCCTCGACCTGCTTCACGTTGTAGGTAAGTTGTGTGGTTTCAACAAACTGCCAGGCTCAAATGAGGGGAAGTTGTGAATTAATGAAGCGACTGTTCTCGTGGAGGTCATCGCTAGGGGAAGTAGGAAGTGGGATGAGCTCGTGAAAAATAATTTGAGATCTCCGTAGCGAGCTGTTTTCAAGGCGTCTGGAAGCGGTTTGTGCCTACGGAGCACATTGCCGTATATGAGACTTACTCCACTGGAAAAACTACTTCCACAGCTTCATCCTTGAACTATACAACTTCCTGTGTTGGAAACCTGCGGTCCTAAATATCTTCTTTCACAAGTACCAAGATTAGTGGCGTTGCTTACCATGTGAAGTGCATATACCGCATACATAAAGGAAGCATAAGGTAGAAATAATAATAATTTTTTTTAAATCAATTTTGGTGGAACAAAGTTGTCCTTCAAAATTTAATATTTTCCCCACGGTTAGGCTTGAAATCTGACCTGACCCGCTCCTGCACTCCCAATTTCAGCTAGTCACGATAATTATTTTATAATATTTATGGGCGTTAAAAGGATTTCACATTTGCAGATGTGCAGATGAAAGCTAAAATCCGATTTCGATTAAATTCACTGTTCACTACCCTCATAATTTCAGATCAAAACGGACAAATTGATGAAATTCCTACTTTTGAGCCCAACCAGGCACCTACTCTTCGGATTACATCTCATTACAGGTTCGTTCGCGCTGACTTTCTGGCGGTTAGCTGACTCCTAGAAAATCGCAAGAAATCATCCATGATCCAATACCATTCTAATAAGCGTTTGTGAAGGGTTTGAGTTTGATAATGGTTGGGAATCGAGAAGGCATGGTGAGTTTCCCATACGCCCTATTTTCTGTGTACTAGAATGACTATCGCTTTGTATAGTCAGGAAAACACTGCGAACAGCCGGTCTGTACTGACTGGATACTATACAGTCAGAAAAGAGTCCGAGAATTATTGCGAACGGCCCAACTTCTTCTGACGGTCAGTATAACCGTCGGACGGTCACAAATTTACGAACATAATTTAGCTAGGATTTGTGAACATGCAGACAGCGCGGTACCAATATCGTACAGGAAAGTCTGAACGCAGAACACGAGTGGAAATTTTGATTTTGATGGGCTTTTGGTTTATTATTTTCCCGTCCGTCCGCCTTACGCCAAACTTCGCACTTTCCTTAAGTAGTTACCAAAAACCAAAATTCATGGAATTTGTTTTGTATGTCCCATTTGGGGGTCTTGTTGGTCCGCGAACATTGATGTTACCGTCAGTCATCTCTAGGAGGTGAAAAGTTGGGGTTGACATTTTTAGAACGCCGTACCTCGAAAACTTTCAATAGAAGAGTATGGTTTTTTTAACTTTTTTAATTTGATCTCGAACTATAGAATTTTTTGAGGCCACCCGGAGCATTGTGCGTCCAGCCGTTCGTGTGCACCAAAAAGCTTCGTCAACACGATCGTGAATCAAACGGTATAAATCCGGCCCAGATAATCATCACTAGGGAGCAACTGATTATAATCGAGGATGGCTGTATGAAGTCGAGTTGGTTGTTCTGCGATATTATTTCATTTGAAGAATGATGGCTCTTTTGGATTTTAATGGTAGGCACTTTTCTAACTTCAAACGTTATGCTTCATGAATTACTAAAAATAATAATCAATGATAGAATTCTTGATTACACCGCATATTTATAAAAATGATCGCCCGGCTGTGCTCTCTTGTAGGAAGCATAAGGTTAGGTATTGACCAGAGAAAACAGTGATCTACGCAGAAGGGGCATCTTTACAGGAAATAATAAACCGTTGTGTAATTATTTTGCATCTTTTACCTACCCGAAGTGGTCATAAGGTTTCCGCTACCTCATTGCACTCCGAAGCGAGTGATTAGTTGAGAGTTCCATTTCCTTGCACCAGTCGACTCTCCAGCAAGCATTTCTGGTCGGAGTGGCTTGAGATTCGAATATAAAGGTCCGCTGCTGGCCTCCTTGGGGATTGCGGCTTTCAATGCTCGGGTTCCCTTCGCACAAAGCCCGTTGTAGGTCAGGCGATGGGCGGGAGTCATTACGGCCCGCGGACCCCGTCAGTACACAGCTACGACTTGAATCAACGGAGCGTTTTCGAGTATCCGACGCCCCCTCTCGAATGCAGCAATGAGTGGATCATCGCACAACTCGATCATTCTCCGCTGGATCACCCCAGCTTAGTATATTTTCATCCAAATGGGTTGGAAATGATAGCGTGTACCTATTGTAGGAGGTACGTTAATATTATATCATTATTGGTAGGTATTATATTCCAAAGCTCATTAGTCGGTATATTATAACTATGGGTACATTATGCTAAATTTTTGCTCATTTCTCCTTGGTCATGATAACACGAAACTATCCAGGGCGTTAGCAAGTACCTGAAGTGGGAAAAATTGTTCCACTTCATGTAAAAGTCCTTAACTCCATGAACTACGGTTGGTGTAACTTAAAGGCTGCGTGATTTTGGCTTTTCTGTTGTTGCAATAGTGAACCTTTGAAATCGACCAAGAAAAGCAGTGGTCAGCTCTCTACCTCTTTTTTGTTTATGATTTTCAATAATGAACCTTCGGAATCAAGCATATGAAAATAACTTTTGGTTTGTTATTTTCAATAATGAACGTTTGGAAACGGGCATTAAAAAAAAAAATTTTAACCCTCCCCTCAAAATTTGATGGTTTACGTTTCAAGGTATGTAGAATCCTAAAAAGCAATACTAAAATTTCTGTCCGTCCGCCGTACGCCGTACTTAGCACTTTTCTTAGTTGCCATGAACCAAAATTAATGGAATTTGGTTTGCAGGTCCCATTTGGGGTCTACCTCGAAGCTCGGCATTACTGTCAGTCATCTCTAAGGGGCGAAAAATAGGGGATGAAACTTTCAGAACGCCGTAGCTCGAAAACTCTTAATAGAAGGGTATGGTTTTTTTACGTTATTAAATTGATCTTGAACTAATTTTTGAGACCACCCGGAGTAGTGTAAGTAGACCAGCCGTTCGTTTGCACCGAAAAGCTTCGTCAAATGATCGTGAAACGTGAATGAATAAATGAAACGGTATAAATCTGGCCCAGATATCATCAGTGGGGAGCACCTGATTATAATCAAGGATGGCTGTATGATGTCGATTTGGTTGTTCTGTAATATTACATCATTTGAAAAATGATGGATCTTTTGGATTTTGTTGATAGGTACTTATGCAATTTGAACAAACGTTGAAGTACCTATTATTGGATAAATTATTATTCAGCGGTAAATTATTGCGCAACGGTTTATTATACTATTATGTAGAAGGGGCATCTATACAGGTAAATTATTACACAACGGTTTATTATTTACCTTATGCTTCATAAATAACTACAAATAATAGTTAATTATTGAATATTATTGAATACCGCGCCCAGTACTCTATTTAGGGCTTTCCTGGGAGGAGCTCGAGGGTATTGACCACAGAAAACAGTGATCAGAGCAGATGCGGCATCTACACACGTTAATCCGGTGTGAAATATTTTGCAGCGTTTTTTCAAACTCCTCCCCAAATTTTGATGGTTTGCGTTTAAGGTACGTGGAGCCCGCAAATGGAGTGAAAAGTTTCTATCCTCCTGTATTCGTTTTAGGGCTTTCCTGGGGTAAGCACAGGGGCAGTTATTCACGACAGGAAGCAGGGATATATACGCAAATATGGGGTATCTATATAGGAAAATAATAAACCTTTGTGTAATAATGTGCAGCTTTTGAAATTAACCTGGAACTTGAAAATTTGGTTTGTGGGCTCTGTTCGAGTCAGGGAATGAGCCTAGGAACTTTTCATGGCGCTAGCTCAGCAGGTGGGGGTGAATAATAGAGGTCTTCAACAACAAGTAGTTCAACTTGCAGTTGGAGGCTATCTAAATAAAGATGGCCTCATGCATTCAGAGAATACATTCAGTTTCCTGCATAACTACACAGAATGATTTTTCCGGTGCGCTTATGACGAGCAGTGCCCTGTGTGGCCGATATATTTATGATCGATCGAGTGGCATTATAACGTAATGGATGAGTTGATTGCATGTTCCAGCACCTTACCTTTTATAAAATATTAAACAGTATACGAAGAATGTTACTCAGTTTAAAATATCCTTGAAAAGATCGGTTTTGATGAGATGAAGGAAACAGCAGAAGCCGGGGGAGAAGTGGGTAGAATAACTCGCTTGTTGTTGTGTGAAATTCTGCTGGACGTTTTGGAGGTAATTCATCAATATTCTTGTAAACTGAGTGGCCTCAAAATCCAAGCCACAATTAAATTGTCCCCATCGCCCAAGCGGCTTGTTGCTTGAATTTTGATTGTGGTCTTTTATTTGTTCGTGTTTGTATTTTGTTTTAGTTTTCCCGCCAGGGTACTTATGATACATTCTACCTTGTCCACCAGCCCCTATTTCTCGCCCGTTCATATTTCCCAATAATTTTTCGGATTTACATAACTACTTGTCATCATTTCCTAAATTCTCTACTCCTGCCGAACAACTAATCTTGGTCATGAATTCCTCAATGTCATCGGTCATCATGCTCGTAGCTCAGTCGAACCATGTAACAGTCCTTTTCTGGTTATCTGTCGATCGAGCATTGGCAATTGAAAATAACGACATAGTTTCCAGTTGGGATATGACCTATACATCGTTACCTATTACAGTTTGTTACCCTTTTATTAATACCATGAGTATGTTCCGCTGTTTTATTGATATACTTACTTGAATATATTACCCGTACAAAGCATAGCTCTAATAATTCATCATCAGGAATTCTCTCCCCCCTCAATATTAAATCGCCAGGCTTGGAATGATGATAATATTATACATGAATATGTGGAGACCACGATTTTCTGATTTATATTGGCCAACAATCGTAAAATTTATGACAAATTTAGTTCAAATTCCAATGGATGGAATCGATCTCAAATTTATTCACAATTCTTATCTTCTAGCTCTTCAGTCCACTTTTAACCAGCCGATTTCCTTCCTGCTCGGATATTTCTCATACCTACATATAGATATTAACGTAGCCATTCGAGTGAGGTAGTTTTTCAAAGAAGAGGGAAGATTAAAATGCTCATGCTCGTTGGCGCCTGGAGCGTTAATAAATCTGGTGGTATGAAAATTGGTTGAAGTAAGTAGATAAGTGTTTGTCGACAGCCGAGCGCTTCATTTCTCAAATTAGGGGACCTTTGGATAAAATGTCCCTTTATTAAACTCCTTCTGAGAGCGTCATGGCACCCACTTACCGTTCACTGCGGTGATGATGTCGTCCATTATTCAAAGCCGAGAACCCCGCTATCTCCTCAGCTTGAATTTATCTCAGAGAATCTAATGGAGGGAAATAGACTTTGCCTTTTGTCCTCCCTCCTACTATTCGTTTATAGCGCGACACAAAATGACTATCTCTTTTCTTCTCATCCGTTTTTCCTTCACTTTTCATGAGTGGAGATAGCATCAAGTACATCCAAGAGCAAAATAGGAGAATTTTCCCGTGGAGGTCTTTGAGTGTCCTTGCGCCTCAAGAAATACGTAGATAGATATATGTACATAACTGGAAGGAAACCAGATAGAATGCAGAGCACTTGAATTTAGCTCCTCAAATAATACTCTAAAGCAAATCCACGGATACCAGCCCAAAATTAGACATATTTTGGTTTATTATTTTCAATAATGAACCATTGGAATCGACCATGAAAAAAAAATTCTTACCCCCCCTCAAAATTTGATGGTTTACGTTTCAAGGTATGTAGAATCCAAAATTGCAATAAAAATATTTCTGTCTGTCCGCCGTACGCCGTACGGGCCACTTTTCTTAGTTACCATGAAACAAAATTGTTGAAATTCGGGTTATAGGTTCCGTTCGGGGTCTAGTTGGTCCTCGAAGCTCGAAGTTACTGTCAGTCATCTCTAAGGGGTTCAAAATAGGGGTTGAAATTTTCAGAACGCCGTATCTCGAAAACTTCCGATTGAAGGGTATGGTTTTTTTTACGTTATTAAATTTGTCTTGAGCTAAACAATTTTTTGAGACGACCCGGAGCATTGTACGTCCAGCCGTTCGTGAGCACCAAAAAGCTTCGTCAACACGATCGTGAATCAAACGGTAGGTATAACTCCGGCCCGGATATCATAACTACGGAGCATCTGATTATAATCAAGGATGGCTGTATGAAGTCGAGTTGGTTGTTCTGCGATATTATTTCATTTGGCAAGTGATGGACTATTGGATTTTGTTGGTAGGTACTTCTGAAACTTGAACAACCGTTGAAGTATTATTGATGGGTAAATTATTACACAATGGCAAATTATTACGCACCGGCAAATTATTACACAACGGTAAATTATTACACAACGGTAAATTGTTAGGTACGCCACGGTAAATTATTACACAACGGCTCATCTACCCAGAAGGGGCTGGATTTTGTTGATAGGTACTTTTGCAACTTGAACAACCGTTGAAGTATTATTGATGGGTAAATTTGAAGTATTATTGATGGGTAAATTATTACACAATGGCAAATTATTACACAACGGCAAATTATTACACAACGGTAAATTATTACACCACGGTAAATTATTACACAACGGTAAATTATTACACAACGGCTCATCTACCAAGAAGGGGCTGGATTTTGTTGATAGGTACTTTTGCAACTTGAACAACCGTTGAAGTATTATTGATGGGCAAATTATTACACAACGGTTCATTATTCTATCTCCGTAGAAGGGGAACCTATACAGGTAAATTATTACACAACGGTTTAGGTAGGTACCTAGTAACGAGTATTGGGTTAGGTTCTAACCTATGGAAGGTCTGCGATCTACATAATATGTGTAGAATAGTACATTATGTTATATAGAAGGGTTATCTATACGGAGACCTGTGATCTGTAACACGAGGGTATTCTGTACAAAATAATAAACCGTTGTGCAGGGATTTGCAGCGTTTTCTATTAGATAGTCACAATTTCTATCAACACATTTTTGGTAGCGGGTGGAAGTTTTTTGGGACCGCTGTCATAACACGCGTGCCCATCTCTCTCAGATGCTGGCCCACAGCAGTCTTCAGTTGATCATAACTTCTCAAGCTCAGTCCACCCAAATGGCCCTTCATCTCCGGGAAAAGGAAATCGGATGGTGCTAGGACTTTTAAGGTGGGTGGTGTTGGGGTGGGGGGGGGGGGATTGCATTTTTGAAGCAGTTCCTGAGTCTGCCGAGCTGAATGGGAAGCGAGGTTTGTCGTGAAACAGCAACTTACCTTTCCTCAAACTCCAGGTCTTTCCCGCTTTATTGCAATTCGCAAGTGGTTGAGTACCCGCAGTACCTCTCTGCTGTTATGGTACTGTGTTCCAGGTAATCGATCAACTAGTAGCCATAATCACCTTGACTTTTTTGGAGCCGAAACTTGGCTCAGGAACTGCTTCAATAATTCAATTGGGACCCCGCTCGCTCCCCCCATACTCTCCAGACCTCGCACCATCCTATTTCTTCTTTTTACCGAAGTTGAAGGGTCATTTGTATACATTTTCGAAACTTAGTGAGTACGATAAGTACCTATATTTAACTACAGCCCAGTTTCATAGTAATAGGGAACTGCTGATCAAATCACTTATGAATCGATCTCATCACTATGTACCAACTCATTTTATTATCTTGCGTTTACTGGATGGTTGGTGATAAAATTGAGGCCTTCGCCACAACCCGCGGTGGCAGTAGAAATCTCGTTGATTTTCTAGGATTAGTAATGGAGATTTATTGCGAAGGGAGTCCCTACACCGACCTAATACTACAGGAAGGGTGATAAATGGCATTTACGGAAAACGAGCCACCACAGATTGCTGTTGGGGCAGGACGGGCGACAAGAGACTCAGTATGCGCGTTCTTGCGGGTTATCGAGACTCAGGTGGGTGGGGGCGTTGGCTGCCTCTGAACGGTCGTATCTCAAACCTCGTCGTCTCGAATAACTCCCCATCCTTTCACTGTTCGTCCTCGTGTGACCTAGCTAGCTGTTCCAGAGCCAATATCTCCTGCACAAGCGCAGCTCTATGGAGCTTTACCTTGACTGTTTGAAATAGCAGTAAATCTCATTGGAATGAGAGCGTGGTCTATGATGTACAAAATCACTCACAAAATCGTAAATAAGGCATGGCGGCGTATCCATCGTGCTGGTACATGGTGCTGGTAGTTTTTTCATGAACTTAGACACCTAGGCTACGAACAAACAGAATCCGAGGAAAATAAGTACTCCAGAGCAAGCAGAAAGAAAGATAAACAAAGAGAGGCATTGGGGCAGACGTGCCTGAGGATCCTTGGGATTGAGATTTAACTTGTTCGATTACAGAAGATTTTCTACTTTATTCAACTTCTTTTTGTTGCATTTTCAGTTCGTTTTAGTTGAGGTTCTACTTTTATTTTTATTTTAAAGTCTGTTCACAGAATTTTGTCGTCTATAACTTTTCTCATCTCAAAATGAGAAAAGCCAAGGTGTTGCACGAAGTTCCTGCTCACCATAACATGATCATAAATATAATTATTCTATATAGTTCGGGTTGTTGAGGCCTTGAAATCCATTCTTGTAGTTACGCGCGTTAACTATTAGGAAAAGACTTCGGAATCGGTGGTTACACTAGGCGCGTGGAAAGCGAGGTAGATTCTATTCTATACTTATGCCGCGCCAACCAATAAACTAAAAAACAATTAAAATAGCTTTAGATCATCCACTGAACGACAGTGGATGTTGACGAAAATCTTACTGACCGGATTAGTTGCCTTAAAGCTAGTCATAAGGACCAAATTGTCTCTGCTAAATATACAGCATTAACTTATGATTTTTGCCTTTTGCCTTGTCTTTGATCGTCGTTCTTGGGAAGAATTCTTCATAAACGGGCTGATTAGAGGTGAAGAAGAGCTTGAGGTTGATAGACCGTATGCGCAGACGAATGTTACGGCCCGATTACTTTCAATAATGGGCCTTTGGACTCGACCAAGAAAAAAAACCCAAATTTTATGGTTTCCATATCGTTGAATTACAAAATAGAATAAAAAAATTTATGTCCATCCGCCGTAGGTACGCCGCGCGACGTACTAAATAAATACTCCGATGAATAAATAAGTAGAAGTTCGAAGTTGGGATGAAGCTTCTAGATGGCCCCCTCTGAATTTCAGAACGATTGGATCCTCAGTGCGACCTCTGCGAACACGTAAACGCGAATCCAACGTAGTGCTCAATTTTTCACGAATAAATGGCCCGATTCTGCTCAAACAGAAAGCAGTGATATACGCAGAAGGGGTAGGTTGCTCGCCACAGGAAAATAATAAACAGTTGTGCAACTGGAGCATTTTAGGTTTTATGAGGATATTTTAGGGAAGCTATTTCTTCTTGTATACCTATTCCAAATTTCATCCGAAAAATTCCGTTTCGGAACCAATGAACACGCGCTGTACACCCAGTTACACCTTAACACAACAATCGTCAGATCAATTCATTAATTTTAACGTTAGTTTTTAGTAACTGCGTACCTAATCCGTTTCCTACCTCTCTCAGAACACCAAGGGGGCAAGGAACTGTCAATTTGTGGGCAGCCACGACCGATCCATACTTCGATAGGTTATTAATCATTCAACTCATAATATGCGGGGTTTGCTGTCTTCCAAGCTGGACGATGAATATTGCAGGATGCAATATTGTTGGATACGAGTTATATACGCCCACGTAGAAATGATTTTACAAAAATTATCATTAAAACTAATGAGGGTTAGACGGGGGTTGTTCATAATGGGGCTATTATGCCTTATGTTTTATACCCGTCAACTTTCTTACATTATCGTGTTTTCTGTGTATGGTATGGGGTGCGCTTAACGACCATGATAGGTATTGATTACTAACTTTGATTGAAGTCTTGGTTTGTTGATGACTCTCTCAGACGAGGGAACCCGTTGGTTTAATTCTTTACAGCAGTATGAGCTTTGCGTAATCTATATAAGCTATGGATTCATGAGTTGCCTTGCCGCAACGCTATAGTGCCACCTTCGCATAGGCCAATACATTTGACGACCTTGTTACCGCAAGGCACTGCCGCTTCATTTGAACTACGTTAGTTACCGTCGCGAGGTACTTTTTAATTGGTTAAAAAAGTGGATAGGCACCGGATCCGATGCCATTTTCTTATGATGATCAGAAAGGTTCCTCCAAAAACCACCATTATACACATAAGGGAGCTACTGGTAGGCACTTCATTCAACTTCATACCTTCAACGTCTCAACATAAATTTAAAAATAACAATTTTTAGTGAGCAATAGGTGTCAACACGTATTTGGAGCTGAATGAGATCATGTTCCTATTTTGTTAATTCACTCCACGCGTTTTGCACTTTTCGAAAACGAAAATTGGTGTTGAAAAGATTGGTTTGAACCAAAATTAAGGAGGGCGTGTAAAACAGCAGCTAAATAAAAACGCGGCAAATTATTACACAGCTGTTGATCATTTATCTTTATAGATTCCTCTTCTACGTAGGTTAGATACTGTTTTCTGTGGTCAATACCTACTCTCGTGCCCCCCCCCCCCCCCCAGGAAAACCCTAAATAGTACTGGAGCCATCTTGTAAATATGGGGTAGATTCAAGAAGTCTATCATTATGTTATTTATTCATATTTGTGGAGCATAACATTTGTTCAAATATAGAATCGCTGAAAAGTCCTTGTCACACGGGTTTATTATTCTGTTGGACATACCTACGGAAATATTAGCTGTTCATTTATTGTTTCTTTCATGTGCAATAATTCAAATAGTTATTTTTGATGGTTCCCACCAATTTTGGCTCCCAAAACCCGTATTAGGCTCCTATTTTTGACGAATTATCTGTGATCATTGATAGTGCCATTTAAGTGTTTTGATTCACCTGTCAATACTTCTCCTAGTGTTATTAGATATACAAATTTGTGGTAATTTCAGACAATTTTCCAAGTTTTTGACTCATAAAAAATAAATTTTGGGAGCTGAACCTTCGTTAGAACCTAATTCTTTACTCTTTGGTCAAAATCGACTTCACATTAGGAATTCTCGCCCTAAAAAACATGAAAAACGATACCTCACAAGATCTTGTTTACTAAAAACCTTTTAAAAAAAAACTCAAAAACCCCCCTTTTACACACATTTTTCACCCGTAACATCACTGGGTGCATTCGAATCGGGCTGCCGAGCTTCGGAGCACAACTAGGTCCCAAATGGAGCCCCTGTGGGAAGAACGATGGTTTTAGACCACACTAAAAAAGTAAATAAGACTGAAATTAAAGAGTAAATTTAAGAGACAAAAAATAAATAAAAAATAAAAAAATAAAATGGGGGAAATTTTGTTAGAATCTCAATTCTTTGCTTTTGCTGGTCAAAATCAATTTTATATTCGGTCTCCTCGCCTTAAAAAACATGGAAAACGATACCTCACAATCCCATATTACTAAAATACCAACAAAAAACCCTATTTTTACACACATTTTTCACCCATTATATTCCTATCGGGCTGCAATGTTTCGGGACACAACTAGAGCCCAAATGGTGGCTGTATGCGAAAGACTGAATTTTTCAGACCGAAAATAAAGTAGATATGGATGATACGATGATACGATGTGTCTGCACACATTGAAACGTATAAGAAAAATTTGGGTGGGGGGGGTTATCAAAATTGTTTGCTGAGCGAATACATAGGGTGCATTATTCACAGAATAATAAACCAAGACGCTTTAAAAATTACCTATCATCAAAATCCAAAAGAACCATAATTCTTCAAAAAATGAAATAATATCTCGGAACAACCAACTTGATTTGATACAGCTATCCGTGATTATAATCAGGTGCACCCTAGCAAAGGTATCTGGGCTGGATATATTCACGATCATGTTGACAAAGCTTTTCAATGCAAATCCAGGGCCTTAATTGAACGAACAGCTAGACATACAATGCTCTGGATGGTCTAAAAAATGCCTAAGTACGATATCAATTTAAAAACGTACAAGCCACGTTCAAATAACGGTGTTCTAGAAATGTCGTCCTCTATTTTCACCCCTGTGAGAAGACTGACAGTAACGGCGAGCTTCGGGGACCAACTAAACCCCAAATGGGATCCACAAACAGAATTTCATCAACTTTCGTTCATGGTAACCAAGGAAATACGAAGGGTGGAGTGGGGACGGACAAAAATTATTTTATTCCATTTTCAGGTCTACCTATTTTGAAACGGAAATCATCAAAATTGAGGGGAGGGGGGATAAAAAATATCATGCTGGATTGCAACGGTTCATTATTTAAAATTATGAACCAAAATATGATAATAAGATGCCATACAACAGTGGATTTCGGTTCACGTAGAATCCGGAAATGAAGTAAAACAAATTTCTCTCCGTACGCGGCACTTTTCTTAGTTACCGTGAACCAAAATGAATGAAATTTGGTTTGTAGGTCCCATTTGGGGTCTAGATGGTCCGTGAAGCTCGAACTGTCAGTGATCCCTAAGGGCTGAAAGTGGGTTTGACATTTTCAAAACGCCGTAGCTCGAATACTTTCAATAAAAGGGTATAGTTTTTAAATTGATTCCTAACGTGAGGGTTTTTTGAGAACACCAGTAGCAATGTATCTCCAGCCTTTTCGGTACATCGGTCTGAACCTTGAACCGAAAAGCTTCGTCAACGTGAGCGTGAATGACGCGTGTGATGATAATCCAGCGTAGTTATCATTGCTGATTATAATCAGCATGGCTGTATGAAATCGAGTTGATTGTTACGTGATGTTATTCAATTTGAAGATTGATGGATATTTTGGATTTTGTTGACAGTTACTTTTCTTACCTACCTATTTGTTGATGGGTGCAAGTTTGTTGTTGACGGTCAAACGAATCATCCAAATTAGATGAACATTTGGTAATGATACCTTAGTAGGTATGTACTTCAGTTCAGCAACCATCAAAATGTTTAAAACGGCTTGACCGAGTTCGTGGTGCCGAAATGAAGTATTACAGATGAGGGCGGTGGAAAAATGCGGGTATCTACGAGGGAAAATAATAAACCTTCGTGCAATAATTTGGAGCGTTTCCACTTCAGCTTGTATGAAATACAGTATCATAACCAAGGAGTGCTAACTGCTAATGAAGCTATGATGTCATCGGATAACGACACACTATAGAGGTCGAGAAAAGTCTCTGTGCCTAATTTCTTTTATTTATTCGTTTGCCTTTCCCGATATTCTGGTAAATTACTCGCTCGAAGCACAGGGGCGCGCAACAAGTTTTCCGAAGCTTTTTTGGAAAACCGCCAATCACTTTTACGATAAGAGGGTGGAAAAACAATGCATCTTCTCTACCGAAGCGTGTACTTTGGTTGGTTCATTTCCTATTTTATTATTCTCTTTGGCCCCTAGCCAATTTTTTCGTGGCTTTGTTTCAACTTTTCGGTTGGCGTATTTGTCTTAACTTTTATCTCACCTATGCCCACTGTACAAACTTCGCGTTCTCATTTTATAATGTTACTTCCCATCTTGAAATGGTAACTAGCGCTAGCTATCTTTGTGAACCCGGAAGTTTTGGTTTATTATTTTCAATAATAAACCTATGGAATCGAGCATGAATTTTAATTATAATGTTACCACTCCTTCTTGTTTCGTGAAAAAATGTGCTGAGAAGAATGAGTGCATGTTGCGAAGTCGAGTTTCATAACATGAACATCTTTTTCATAACATGAGTTATGAAAATCAGCTTGTTCATAACATGAGTTTTCATAGCACGAGTCTCATGACATGAACATCTTTATGACCTCGTTATTTGACTCATCAAAATCATCTACGAGGAGGAGGGTGAGAATAAAATAGGTAGAAGAGACAAGTGGAGAACGCACAATGTTCCAAAAAGTTCCATACATTTCGAACGTTCACTTTTTGTTAATCGATTGTACAGGTATTATTTGATAATGTGCTTATCATAATAAATCATCATGCTGCTCTTATTCCACAACTGAAAATATCGGGAGGGAGAATATTATGCTCTGTTCATAAAAGTATGGTCAGCTGTCAAGGCTGGTTGGTTTATTTACACAACTTACTGTGTCAGTTCTATGCAAGGCCCAGACGGGGTAGGGTTCGGGTTGAATAGCATGTCACTTGATCATTTAATACTGAAACTAGATCTGACCTGTCTTCATAATGATGATCTCGAATTTTGAGGCCCTGATCGGAGGGTCATTAGGACTCACGAATTGTTCACTGCTAAATAGTGAGATCATGTTCGTTTTCAGTTTTGGTATTATGAATGGAATGAGGTGTAGCGTTTAATGGTTTTGTTATTCGTGTTTATTGAATAATTTATCGAATTAGGTGTTCGAAAACGATGTTCTGTTTTATTTGGAGAACTTTTAAAATTTCGCTGCCACCTTCAAATATTCATCGATTGCTTAGGTGCTTCATAATCGCCGGTGTCAGTTTTTATTATTACCTATAATTTATGTTAATCCACGGACATTACTGGAAAGCGATCCGTCAAGCCGTGAGGACCCTTCCGTCGTTAATGTCGATCTGTTCATTGAATCACATCATTCACCACTCACCGCCCACAACCGGTAGGAAGTTGACAGTGTAATGTCAATCGATCATACTACACCGAGTCCCCAGCTCTGCTGCATACCACTCACTTTCAGCGACTACTTCAAACGTTCCTCCATTTCACCATCAGTCATCAGCCCTTTCAAAACCATTAAACGACCTTCCCGCTTTTATCATCCTGGCATAGCGAAAATATCCCACGCAAGGATCCAATACATCAAAATGTCTACTAACTGAACTGAACTGAACCACTCAATACGCTATCGATCCCTATCGTTTGGAATTCATTCCTCCACCTTGTAGCTGCAATATCGAAGTTATGATTGTAGAATTACGTTCATTCAAATAATTTATAAATTACTTCTAAGATGGGTGAAACTTATTCAGTTGGAGAACTACAATAATAGTTCCCGTAAAACGGAATGAATAAACTGAATCATTTATTAACATACGAATAATTGGTTTCCTATTGTTTTTGGCGTGTTACTTATACCAAAGCATCATAATATAAATCCAATTGTTCGAATTTGCGTTCTAGATGGAATTCCTTATCAAATCCTTGATTTAATTCAAATCCATGGTTTTTAATTGTTTTAATGTCAAGTAACGTAGCTGCTCTCAAATGTTTAAGATTTGAAGAATAAATATGCTTGCGCATAACGACGTGATACACAAATATCCCCCTCAACATGTCGGGTAAAGAATGTTCACTTCTGTATTGAAACTTTTCAATCTTTCACTATACTCGTATTAGCGTAGCAGATACACGTGGAGTGGTAGCGCTCCTAACCGTTGATGATAATAAATTATTGAAAATAATAGTTAAAATAATTATGAAACCCTCTAGCAAACTTAACTTTTGAAAACCGTTGATGTGGATTCTGAAATGCATTCTCCATTAGTGATGGCCTACTGTGCCTCCCTTAAACTTCATCTGGGTTGTTTTCATGGATATGTCCCGCAGGCTACATGCAATCTAATTATGCACCGCAACGAATTATTTGAGTGTTTCATTCTGTTTCGTGCAGTGGTAGGGTACCCACCTAATTTATAAATAGTACCCCCAATTCAGGTTTGCATCCACCGATGAAACGCAGCGAGAGGAAATTGACCGAGTTCCGTTGATTTCGTAAATGGTCTTTTCCCACTCAACTTTGGTGTCTGGCTTATCGACCTGGTGTGACCTCCATTAAGAGTAAAGTAGTCCCCTCCTTCTCATCACTTTGGCCCGACAAACATAGCTAAAACCTCCACCTCAGCAACAAAAACGCATTCTGTCCAGGAACCCAAGAGATCTCTGTCTGTCTGCCATTGCCACTCACACGAAAATTTATTTTCAAATCCGGTGGAATTCTAAATGGAATGGATACGGTGCATCGATACCATAAAGACTACACAGTAGTTGAAAATATCAGAAAAATAAGTAAGTATTCTGTGCATAACTATAACTCAACACCTACGTGAAATACTAGCTGAGGAGTAATCAAGAGAAATCGCGCAACAGTTTTTCTATCAAAGACATATTTTCCTTATTTTCTGGAATAACATTTATTTTCCGGTAACAAATTTTGAGTTCGTTTATACCGCTTGCCACTACCGAAACTGACGAAACGCTCTATCGCTATAACCAAGAAAGATGCAACAACGTGCGATTGCGGATGGAAACAAATTTTGTATTCCATTTTCGGATTCTGTGTACCTTGAAACGGAAACCACCGAATTTGAAGGGGTGGTTTTTTCCCACTCCCGGTTCTAAAGTTCTTTATCGAAAATAATAAAATGTCACCGCAAATACTTATCGGTTTTAATGCTTATGGTAATTATTGGTAGGGATCAGCAATAGAAATACTTCGGTGATAGGAGCTTCCGATCTGCTGTGAACCCCGCTCGGCCCGCACTTATTTGGACAATAAATAATTAATGCCTTAATTCCGGAAATGCCCTCTCCAGTTGAGTCGAGGTTCACATGCTCGAGGTTTTCAGCGGGTCATCTTTCAAACCTACTCAAACGAAGAATTGTGGCGAATTAGTGTACTTATGGGATCTTTTTGGGAATACGTCACGCAGTATTTCAGCTCGTTACAGTCACTCGTACATTATAGTTATGAGCGTTTCAAGGATGTACCTAGCTAAGATGCATACACACATTCGTTTTACCTTGAAACGATCTCAGCTATTGATAGAGAATGTTAGAACTATGATATAGTTTTAGGGATTATTCATATCCACTTACAGAAAATTATTTGCCGTTTTGGGTTTTGGGTGAATTTTCCGCTTGAGTTTGTCATTGGGGGGGGGGGGGGGGGGATCATTCTAACAAAATATTTCCTGGTATTGAGAATTATTATTGTTGGGTTATGTATTCGAAACTGCTTACGACGCTGCTTCAACATGGAGTACAAGTATACATAAGAAGAGTATGTGAAACAATCACCAATCAGTGAGAATAAACTTTTTGCTTAAATTGCAGCAGGTGAAAAAGCAACTGTGAGAAGGTACAAAATTTATAAAGTGGGTGAAGTTCTTGTGTTGGTACTTTTGATGATCCCAACCTGGTCGAGGAGCGTGGTTAGTTCATGAGGTTCAGTGTAAGTTGGTGTCTACCCTACATCATCTTTTGAAATGAAACTCTTTGAAACTACATAATCAAAATGAAATATTTATTCGAAGTAATTAGACCACTAACGAACCGAGTGAAGTTGAGACCGTAGTCCTTGAGAATCTCAGAAGTGAGAGCTTATTTTCGCCCCAAGGCTAAAAATAAAATTCAGGTAAGTCTTTTATCAAGGGAGAAACTTTCCCTTCCTTCGTAATGACGTTAGATGGAAAGGCACTCAAGTAATTGAATGAGGGTTCAAAGCATTTCAGTCATGTCCCATGCAAAGTTCTTATAACCACTCCAGGTACTCCACGGGTTCAAACATTTTCGGCAGTCCCAAAAAGGGTTGTATATTTAAGAAGTTGGTTTGAATATTTCGTGGTTGGAGAAAACGACTGAAATTAATATTGTGGCTAGAATTTTCATAAAACTTATGATACCTCTAGCATTATGTGAGTAGGTTGAAGAAAATTACTTCAGTTCCACCAATGTTACATTGGTGGAACATTGGTGGAACTGAAGTCATTTTCTTCAACCTACTCTCATAATAATGGAGTTCCACAAACTAAAACCAACCATAACCATAAAACCAAACCAACCATAAAACCGATACCTCTAGCATATTACCTACTTGCTTAAGCCCGCTGAGCACATGATCGCCATAGAATCTGTTTATATATATACATATACCTATGCATACACCGTATCGAGGTTGGACTCAAAATATAGGAAGAATGGAAGTACATCACAGCACTGATTTCTTAATTTTTAATAATAATGAGGAGTACCCATGACTTTTGTTTATATTTTTAAATGAAAGTAGGTTCCATTCTAACAATTTTGAGACCATCCGCACTCTTTCTGTGAGCTTTCAAATTTTCGGCAACAAATGACGTCATACTGGGCAAGGGGGCCCTGCCGCCCAGGTGGGAGGAGTGCAATGACGTCACTTGTTGCCGAAAATTTTAAAGCTCATAGAAAAAGAAGTATTCGTCGTAGGGTAGTGTGGTTGGTCTCGAAACTCTTAGAATAGAACCTACGTTCATTTAAAAATGGGAAAGTAATATAAACAGAAGTCATGGATACTCTTCATTGTTCTTTATTACAATACGTTGACTGATGATAGTTTCTCCGTTGCAAAGGTTCTGGGGTCACCCTGATCACAACATGATTGAGGTGGAACTATCTTCAGAACAAATTTGGTCCTCCGTTAAATCAGCTCCCCAGTAAAGCGGATTCGATATTGAGACAAGGGACGAAATCATTTAGTGTTTGGCACAGCATGATATTTCAAATACAGCAACGATTCTGGGCCAATGACTTGGGGCAGAAGTAATGGGTTTTGGCTAAGGAAGGAAAGATCTGAAATGCGGACAAAATTTCTCGCCGTACTCAGTTTGTAGCGGTTGCTCACAGCTTCGCGGTAACGCAAAATGTCGTTGTCATTTTCATATTGTTTCCAAAGCTTGTCCAATTTTTGGAGCATCTCTAGTGGATTTTCTCGTATGGTTTGTAGATCCTGCAAATAAAAATAAATTAGCTTAGGCTTCGTGCTAGTAGGATGTTATGTAAATCCAGATTCATATAGCACAGGGAACGCACAGGTCAACTGACTGGAATACGATATCATCGCGGGATGAGCCGAGCTCATCGAAAGGAAGGTACCTGCTGGCCCACGCACATCGCTGGACGTTGGCCCAAACACGTTGGGCTTCAGGCGACCTTTCACTTGAAGTTGGCCCAAACTCATTGCACCCGTTTTTAGGTGTAGACCACGTAGGTATAGGTTTGTAGTATTACGAATTTCTCTCTGACTTGAGAAAAACAGTGGATCAATTATGTCTTGTGGCTGCTTGAAGTCAGTGAAAACTCACGCATCCATGTTAGTCGCCTCAATGGTCGCACTGGAAATTTTACATAATCAGTTTTAATAAATAATTGTGAACTTTAACTAAGCAATATTTAATAATATTTTCCACTCCAACATGATATTCGAGTCCGCGTAACGATTCTGCGAGCTACTCCGGTGCGTATCGAAGCTGCGGTGGTTTTCTTGTTAAACGCGATAAGTTATTCAGTAACCCGTGAAGCCCAGATAAGACCTCCCACGAGCAGAATACGTTTCGAACTGAATTCCGATTGGGCGTTATCATTGACCTAGTAGGGAACCCGAACAGTGGGAGAGGCAGGTAGTAGGTGCAAGAAGGGTAGATAGGTAGGAAGGAGAAGAAAAGAAAGGACCGCGATAAAAATTGTATTTTACCCACGTCCTTGATTTGGGGTTGTTTGCCCTTGGCCGAAACTCTTGCTACAGGCTGAAGTTTGCCCGAGTTTTCCAGCTGCCTGATTTATTTGGTCCTTTGTTTTTCTTTTAAATAAAGCGGTTTTTTTTCAAATGTACCTACCATTTTTGGTTTTCGAAAGCAGAAACTTGTTCAGACGTTTTATTATTGTAATACCTAAATGACTTTATGAGTAGTTATGTCTTTTTACGTTAGGGAATCTACAAACATTGCTTGGTCTTCATTTGGGCGCTGGAGTTATAATAAGATTAGTAGCTGGCGTGGCACAATCATGTTAACTGTCATGTTGTGACTCCTGTTGGTTTGGTAGGCTTGGGTGAAGTATAGGATGAATGGAGTGAGAGATTGAATGAGAGGAGGGTGAGGAAGGATATGCTCCATAGGAGTCTTTTACTAACGCCCCGCGGTTTTCACCACAGCAGACACCGGGAAGGTAGGTATTGGATAGCTCCCCGCGGTTTTCACCATAGGAAGAGCTAGAGGAGAAGGAAGTGTCGCGCGGTTTTCACCACAGCTGACACTGAAGAGAGAAGTCATGGTTAAGAGGGAGATCAGTCGAATGACGAGCCGGGCCAGGAGGTCTGTTTATATAGGCCCGTTTCCACCCGTCCCTGGTGCACAGTTGGCAGTTATGACCATTGAGGGTGACGGCGGTTGATGGAAGGGGCCCTTCTCCCTTGGCGTTACCCGGCTCGTCGTTCCCTTCATTTATTTGGTTAAATCTTTCAATATTACATAGGAGTGGTATATGTAGAGGGCTGAGGGCGACACGTCATGTTGTCTGTTCTGATCATAACATGACAAGGGTTTTATGAAAACGACACATCCAACGGATTTATCTAGCTGGATCGTTAATTTGACACGTCATTAGTTCTTGAACTTCGAGGTAGGAAGGTCTGTACTTACGAACTCCCAGTTGAGAATGATTCAGTGTTAAGTTGCGCCCCAGGGGTGAATATCGACCCGTTTAGTCTTTATTCAGGGGGGGGGGGGGGGGATGTGGCAGTTGGAAGGCAAGTCAATTGTCGGCAGTCAACAGTCTGAATCTGTAAACAGCTGCAATATTGGAATCGTGCGAAGTATTCAACCTTGATCCTTACGCCTAGTTTTTCGTTTCCTTACATTTTCTCACTAATGAATCAAGTGAAACAATATACTTAAGTACTTGGTAAATTGCAATAGGTATCTACCTAATGAATTAAGCACTCATCTTACTCATAGTTCATTGTAAAGTTACCAAAAGACTCCTCCAATATATCTCGTCAAAAAGTGAGGAAAACAGCAACTCCTTATTATTTACCAAAATCCTCCTTGTAGGTCTGCGCATATATAATTTCCCATGTTCTTGTACCTCACATGTGGATACATTTAGAGCAGACCGAAGAAGGCAAACGGGTAGTGATAGAGGAAGTTAGTTATAATGTTCCTGGTTTATGGTGTTTTTACATAGTAGCCTAGACATTCCTATAGTGATTAAAATGGATTTATTTTGGTGGATACGTTAATGCCTGCTGTTTATGAATGAGAGGACGATTTTCATTGATTTTCTATATTTTACTGATATAAAACATTTTTATTGGTGCTCAAAACCTGAAATTCACTCTTGCCATGAGTTATTGTTTTCGTGATCGATCTTTCCTGCCGCCTTTCTTCTCTTAATATTCCAGCCTTCTTGAGCTTCCAGTCATCTGGTATAACCTTTATAATTAACTTCTGGTTTCAAATGGCGCCGGCTTTGCATAGATTTCGCTAATCAGCGCATCAAAAACTCATAGCCTCTCTGACGGCTCCATCCAACTCTGGATTGATGTTTGGAGGAGCCCGTAAGCTCACCCTCCTAGAGTAAGTCGATGCGATGCGTGCAGTATATGAGAAACCTTGACAAAGTATAATTAATAACTTTTGCAAGTGACTAGCCTGCCCTAGATGCGTCAAGACGATCCTTGAGTGATGGTGCTCCGTCGTACCGCCTTTCAAACCCTACCAGACGTTGGCACCGATGATACAGAGCTCCACCGCCTGTCCCAGGTTTACATCTTCATCATGTACACTCCATTCAACATCGTTATTCCGCTAAGAGTAGTTCAGTTCAACCTCGATAATGCCACAGTATACCCCTCGGTCTGCCTGATAACCTCGAGGACCGCAGTAATCGATCTGACATTTCTCGACTCTGCTGATAGCTCCAGATGAATGATCTTTATACCTCCTGGCCAGCTGCTGCACTGGCTGTTTGATGGGGAATTACCTGATCGAATGATATTGAGCAAAAAGGAACAGAACTCATCTTGCTCGTTTTGAGAATAGCACAAGGATCTTTCCTTGGTCCTTTTTCAAGATTAGGTAGTTAATGAAGTGAATACCAATTTCCCTTTGTACAAATTATACTATCTCAAATTATCGCATTCTGCGACTTCCTTATCAGTTTGGGATCTATTTCTCCAGAGAGTATCTTTAAATAGGCTGATTAATAGTTGGGTTCTTTGTCTTGTCAAATTGGACGAAACTTGCGTGCCACATGGCTCGTATTGCTTTATGTGCCATCGCTGATTTCTGATTTGCAAAATGAGGAGTCGTGACCTCTATTCATATTACGAGTACTTTCCCATTTTTAAATGAAAGTTGGTTCCGTTCTAAGGTTTTGAGACGAACCGCACTCTCCTACGGTAAATACTTCTTTTTCTGTGAGCTTTCAAAGTTTTGACAATAGAGTGACGTCACACATGGCAAGGGGGTCCTGCCCTGGCGGGAGTGGAGTAATGACGTCACTTGTTGCTGAAACTTTGATTGTTGCAGAAACTTTGAAAGCTCACAGAAAAAGAAGTATTTACCGTAGGAGAGTGCGGTTGGTCTCAAAATTCTTAGCTTGGAATCTAATTTCATTCAAAAATATAAACAGGAGTACTCCTCATTGAACCAACTTTGATTTTCTTATCCCGCTCCTGAGTTTGGATCACTTAGTAACTTAGTTCTATTTGACCATTTTGCTAAATGCGTTACTGTCGATTTCTGATCTCTTCTGGATCGAATTTCGTTCGATATTCTACCTCTCGGGCCCTGTGGAACGTTAGGTGGTTAATTTCGTATCAGTGCAGCTTTCATTAACTGTCTTCTACTCCTTATCCACAACACAATACATTATTCTGTCTATACTACATTATCTAGAGAATCTTGCCCTCCCCTCCCCCCCCCCCCTTTCCACACATATTATCGTTCCATTATCCATTTGCGTTTCCCAGAATTTCCGTCCTTCATTGATTAGACCGCATACCCACGGGATGGGTCATTTTGTTGGGAGCACGCGATTATTTGAGGTTGAGTATTATTTCAGAGCTAAGTTTGAACTTGGAAGGTCGCTGAACCCCACGTGAAGGTCGTATGAATATTAAAATAATAACCTCAGATCGCTTCGCAATACTGCATAACCTTTTAAATGATTACCATACCTTACGGAGGAATCCCGACCATAGCTTGTCGGGTACTGAAGGCTAGCGCTTTCGATATAAGGACATCATCATCAGGCCGTCGAAAAAATGCGGAGTATTGAATCAGCTAGTGACGATGGACTCCTCCGGAAGGTATGATAATTTTACTTCTAGTGCTAGCGTAACAAACCCTTAAGATTTAATATCTTTTAAATTGTGTTTTTTCTTGCCCGGCGAACTTATTTTATCGTGTCGCAGTTTTAATTTACCCTAATCCAATGATCGTCGTTCGCCTTAGAGTAATATACCTACTGTTCGATTTCTATGAAGTGTACCACCTGAGACTTAACCCATGCATACCCAAACGTATCAGTTTGTTAGAATGGTTTTTTCCCCCTATAAATGGTATGGTTGTTATAAGAAATTTGGAACAGATAGACACACACATGGAACTAATTTGCATTGTTCCTGATATGCAAAATGACCGGATATTTCCACTTACAAATTGTGATTTTGGAGAACACGATTTGTATCGGTTCATTATGAATACAGAGCCCCCCCCCCCCCTCCCATCCGTGTCCCTCCACCATGTGACGGTGGGCATTTCTCGAGTTGTTCGTTCTTCCAGTGAAGATGGGGGCGGTCAGGCTGAAACCTAATTGCTATCCCTTCTTAACTTGTGATAATATCGCTAGTCTAGGAGGGGGACTATAGGTTCCACCGTCACTCTCCTCACACTCTGTCACAACCACGACTTACACCATCTCAATATCTTGAAACAAGGAGACGATCGAAATATAGGTAATATTCATTCCGATACTGCTATGTACATTGAATTACCATCAATGTGTGATCATTACCATCGATCAGTACGTATTTCAGTGTACATTGAATTACCATCAGTCAGTCTGTGATATCTGTCCAGGTTACTGCAAATCACTCTACGTATTTCAACCTCACATTATTTGTAAAGTGCACTAAAGTAAATAGCCATTCTAGCCTAGTCTTTACCTCCGTCGCGGGTGATCGGCAGTCCTCTCAGAAGGATCAGAATCCATTCCGATCATTTCGCTCAAGACTATGTTAGTTGCCTGGGTTGTGACTAGGGGCGTTTGGATTCGAACCGAAGGCCGACCGACAGCCACCGTCCCAATCCCAACCATCAACTTGCAGAGCGCTCGGTCACCGGCTTGACATGCCAACCCCCGTTCCACGCATTTGACTGTGAAGCGATATAGGCACGTAACCCCTTTTTTGAACTACAGTGTTCCGTTAACAATTTGTTCCCCCTTCTGATTGCAGTAGCGCATTTCCCTCGAAAACACGACACAGGGTGATGTTCTCTCCGTTCCTTAATGATCTATGGTTCAGTTCTGTCGTTTTAATTGACACTGTAATTGCTATATCGACTCTCCACATCCCAGGGGATCATCCTGTCACCGTCCATTTTGCCAATAGTGACAAGTGTGCTTTTCCCGAAACAGCCAATCAGCAACGTGTTCCAACTCACACTAGTAAATCTGAGTGAGGTGCTGACAGCTTATGTTAGGTGTGAAACTCCAGAACCACCATCCAAATCGAAGGGCACCCAGCTACTCGTATCCTGAATCCTGTATGAAGATCTCATGAATATTAATCCGTCATGAGAGTGCCGACGATAGTGCCTGTGTTAATTCATTGCTACGCGTAATCTTATTCGTCAAGTTGAACGCATTTGTGACGGTTTCTCGTAGCACTATCGAATTAGTTCTTCGGAATTTTAGTGGACATGACATAAATTATTCACTGCTCTCACTATTTCAGTCACAAAACCTTCACGATAATTATGAATGTTTATTAAACAGGTAGTTATTTGAATACGGAAGAATATTGTTTCTTATTCTGAGTCAGTATAGTGTCTTTACGAATGACCAAAACTCGTCATCCATTATATAGACTTACTGAACCAGGACCTGCTACTGTTCCAGTAAAACAATGTCTTTTGAATTCATTACCTTACTGGCATAATTTGGGTTTGTCTAACTTGGCCTCATGGCCATCCAGAAATTAATATCCATATTATTTTATTATTCTCTTCTTATGACGCCTATTATGGCGGCTGTCGTTAATTAGCGATGTTCGAGATGCAGCAGCTTGGATGATTTCGATCGAGGAGTCCTGAACCATCAGTTTCCATCTAATTATCCTTCTATAATCAAACGGAGTATCTGGTACTTTCACGGTGCATTATACGCCCAAAATAGCAGAAGTTCCCTTTTGCCATGCCTTTGCAACACTTCCTAATTGGAGACATTCTGCACTCACGAGATCGTACCATTAGTTAACTTCTGATGCCTCAATCATCCCCTCCAAGTATGGGTCGAAGTTATACCCATGCTATGGTCACTGAACCTCGAGGAACTTGATTGAACGAATTGCTGTTTTCACTATATAATAATATTGCGTCAAAGCTACACCAATGCCAAGCGATGACAATTTTTAATCCCACCCGCAAGACCTTCCAGTGTTGAGGGTCATTGCATAATCGTGTATGCCGTTCATGGTGAACGCAATCTCAATTATTTTTCAACCCTTAGGTCGCTGCAAATTATTACTTACTTACCTATATAGATGCTCATTCCGCGTAGATCACTGTTTCCTGTGGTCAATACCTACCCTTGAGCCCCCCCCCCCCCCCCAGGAAAGCCCTAAATCGAGTATTGGAGCCCCCCCGGGAACGAGTTTTATAAAAATACGCGGTGAATTCAAGAATTCTATGATTGAATATTTGTTCTTGCATATTCATGAAGTCGTTTGTTCAAGTTTAGAAAGTGCCTATCAAAAAATACTCGATTTTCATGCTCGATTCCTAAGGTTCATTATTGAAAATAATAAACCTAAATGAGGAATCACTCCTTCTCCATCAAAAGCGCCCAATCTGACACTGGAGTTTTCATGTGGTTAAGAACCAAAAAAAGGCTGCAAATCCCTGCACAACGGTTTATTATTTTGTACAGAATACCCTTCTTTTACAGATCACAGCTCTCTGTATAGATAACCCGTCTATATAATGTGTACTAGTCTATACATATTATGTAGATCGCAGACCCTCCGTAGGTTAGTACCTAACCCCGTACTCGTTACTAGGTACCTACCTAAATAACGAGTTAAATGTTGCTAAAATAATTCTGTCGATGACAAACAGTAACTAAAATGGTGAAAAGAAACGCAAATAATAAAGTTCTGTAGGAAAATTGTTGATGTGGAGTGAAATAGATGCCCCTTCTGCGTAGATCACTGTTTTCTGTGGTCAGTACCTACCCTCTGGTCAAGTATAATGAACCGTTGTGTAATAACTTGCCCATCAATAATACTTCAACGGTTGGTCAAGTTGCAAAAGTACCGATCAACAAAATCCAGCCCCTTCTTGGTAGATGAACCGTTGTGTAATAATTTACCGTTGTGTAATAATTTGCCGTTGTGTAATAATTTACCGTTGTGTAATAATTTACCCATCAATAATACTTCAAAGTTTGTTCAAGTTTCACAAGTACCTACCAACAAATTCCAATAGTCCATCACTTATCAAGTGAAATAATATCGCGGAACAACCAACTCGACTTCATACAGGCATCCTTGATTATAATCAGGTGCTCCTTAGTGATGAAATCCCGGCCGGATTTATACCGTTTGATTCACGATCGTGTTGACGAAGCTTTTTGGTGCACACGAACGGCTGGACGTACAGTGCTCCGGGTGGTCTCAAAAAATTGTTTAGCTCAAGACAAATTAAAATCGTAAAAAAAACCATACCCTTCAATCGAAAGTTTTCGAGCTACGGCGTTCTGAAAATGTCAACCCCTATTTTGAACCCCTAAGAGATGACTGACAGTAACTTCGAGCTTCGAGGACCAACTAGACCCCGAACGGAACCTATAACCGGAATTTCATCAATTTTTATTCATAGTAACTAAGAAAAGTGGCCCGTACGGCGGACAGACAGAAATATTATTTGTATTGCATTTTCGGATTCTACGTACCTACCTTGAAATAATGTAAACCATCAAATTTTGAGGGGGGGTAAGAATTTTTTTTTTCATGCTCGATTCCAACCGTTCATTATTGAAAATAATAAACCAAAAGGGCAATAATAACCTTAAAATAGGACAGCTATTATACCTGTACTGGGCTGGACGGGAGAAGAAAACACAACACTTGATTGTAAAGGTACGATTTATTAGAAAATCCTTGGCGGCCTCGATCGGAATTGCCGTCTCACGGGTTTTCGGCGGCTTGTCCCCCCCCCCCCCCCCTCACCCCGTTGAAAGCGGCGGTGCTTACCTCAGCAGTTCCTTCAGTACACATAATTCAGTCGGTCGTAAATGTGATCAGTTTTATTCCTATTTTATATTCCAAATTTATTACCTAGTTTTGGTTTGATTCGCTATTCTTTCTCGGCTCTGTTAGGTGTTGGTGTATTAACCAATCGGTTTGAACGCGATAGGTACATTTTGATGCCTTGCTCTTCTTCATTCTTATAATACGCAGGTGGACGTGACTTGATGCAGAATTAGGAAGTGTATGTAGGTTCATTGGAATGGAAAGGGTTGAGGAAAATGTGGGGCCCCACATAAGTTTTCCACTAAAAAAGTAGATACGTTTCAACAATTATTTCCAGACTTGGACGTAATCCAGAAATATGACATGAAGTAAATTATAGGAGGCGAACAATGGGTTTTTAAATCATTTCCTATTCCAGTTTCGTATCTTTTTCCTCTTACGAAGTTAGGCATTATGGAGGAAATTGAACTGATACCTATTGAGCTAGGTAAAGAGGGTTTACCAATGGTTGACTTATTTTGGAACTCAGTCAGAAAAGTATTACTGGTGACTCCGACTGATAATGAGTAGATTAAATTATATTGCATTAGCGATTAGTAAGTCAAGTATAGGTATATAGCAAGTTAAAAATTAATAATGTAATAATCATCGGACAATTTTTTGATTTATAAGGTTCCTTCCCGACATGAATTTTGATATTCACAAAATTGGCTAAAATAAGTACACGCACGTACGCACGCACGCACGCGGACACAGCACAGCACAGCGCAGCACAGTACACACTGCACACACACGGACTCACAGTTATGGTTTATTATTGTTTGACAACTTCAGGACAGTCTGAATATTGGATTTGTATGTGATTATTTTTCGTATAAGCTTCAGGTCGTCCCCTTCGCTCAACAAACGAAAACGGTAGGGGCATTCTAGAAGCCTAACATCTAAAGGGCGTCCCTAAAAAGGGTTGGTCGACAGCCCTAGCTCGAAATCTATGTTAAAAAAACCATCGCCTCGGAACATCATAGCGGAGTTGTATTGATTAAAAGGAAGAATCGACGTTGCTTTAACGTATTGTTGTTGCTGTTGGTTGTTGAGTGCAGAGGGGTCGAACGTTAATGTAATGCCGCCGAACATGTGCTCCCTCTGCCCAATCAAGAGGTCTGCTCACCACAAGAAGCTCGTTCGGTTTCACTCGATCGTCGACACTTTCAGCCTCACTGAGTACACTTCCAGCTCCGCGCACAGGGTAAGCATAACCTTCTGCTTATACACACAACACTTACTTTACTATAATTTGAACGAAAATGGGTCGTCTGGCTGGGCATAACCCACGTATTCACAAAAGTTGCTTCAAGAGTTTCGTTCTGAATATTCGCTGGGCCTCTACGGAATAATAGCAGTTTTCTCTGAGATGTTTGAACAGGAAATAGTGCGTGTACGTGGTATACCTATTCTGTCAATTATCTCAAACTTCGATAATCGGCTTGTCGATCTCACTATTCGATAAAAAATGAATAAAAAAATAACCGCTCAAAATACGTCATTTATTCAGTAGAAAAAGCCTACTTGTATATAGTCGTTACCTGATTAATTAGCATTTTTTCATAAAAAATGTTGGTTTTGACCGAAGTTTTGTCTCTGTCAACTCTTACTTATATTTCAGGTACGGCGGAACCCTAATGAAATACGAATGAAAGGGCCTCAATTTCAGTAAATTAGAAACGCGTTTGCGTATGAGAATCGTTAGAAATCCATTTCCATTGAAATCCATTTCCTTGAATATTTTCCTCGTCGGCCGAATGCAATGAAAACGGGGTTTCATTCCACAAGGTTCAATCCGCAAATTCATTGATTGAACACCAGTGCAATTAGGCACTTCAGGAAATTTACTCATTCATAAAAAAATGTCCAGACTTTTTTGGGAAGCTATTTTGCGAATACAAATAAAGGGAAGTAATATTTCACGTTATCTTGTTGCTTTCAAACTCCTTAAAAATAAGGTAAATAAACGTAGAAATTTGATGAAACGTTTGCTCTTGCAAAGGGCTAAAGGGCCTTTTCGATAACAGTACAGTTAGTTATCATGCAGTATCTTGTTTCATAACAATTCTGCGTTTTTCCTCATAATGTTTTGTAACAGACAGATGGGGACCCCCCCTTGACTGCCCAATTACGGTAAATACCTACTTAGAGATCTGATTCGAATGAAACTCGAGGAATTTATCTTTGTGTTTGGGACGGTTCGGTTGGAATCTGAGATCATCACAATCGTAAAGATTGAACTGGGAAGGGCGGGTTTATAATTGGGGAAAACTGTGTAATTGTAAAAGAGTTGGTGTAACGTAAAACACTTAGTGTACTGTAAAAAACTTATGTTTCTATGCGAATGAAACTCGGGAAATGTCTTGTGGCTATTCAGGTTGAAATCTGTGACCATTAGAACATTGTAAGCAATTCGTTCTGGGGGATATAGGTACCCGCCGAATCATACAATAATAATCTGACAACTATATTTATGGTTCCATTTAAATGAGTCGCGAAGAATGGGAGCTCATTCGGAAATCTCATCGGAGTTGTGAGAATCGGACTGACGGGATTTTAATGGAAAGAGAGTTGGGGAAACGGCATAGTTGTCAAATGGTCCGTATGGTTGGCATACGAAATACGGCCTTCCTATGAAGAGTTGCTATCAAGAAATATGTAGGTTCCTAAATGTATATATTTCATTCCGATAAGGAGGATTTCTGATGTTAAATATAAAGGTATTCAATTTATCCATATTTAATACAATCCTGTGACAAGCCGGTTAATGTTGTCATTATGCGGTAGGCTGTAAGTACACAGGTGCCTATTTGAGGTAACTCTGTATGCAGAGCTGCCTATTTAACTACACAACATCGAAATACCACGTATTAATTGAATCGGACAATTAACAGGAAGGTTCTTTTGTCACTGAACCATTGGATGTTATCAAATGCCTTCTGCTACCTAGAATTCACTTAACGCTATGGTTTATTACTTATGCCTTATTCCTCATCTCACTCAATTACAGCGGCTTTCACAATATCATGAAATCCCAGAGAAACTATTTAATATTGTCGATGTTTGATGAAGGTGAAAACTGGTTCACCACCCATCCTAGCGGGAGGTGTGTGAACTAAAAGGGGTTGGTAGCTTCTTTCACCTGCTGTTTGAGCGCTCCCACAACCCTCCTAGCAGAGTATTCCCGGCATAACCCGGAATGACCCTACTGGTGGCCCAATCTGGAGATTATACCCTGAGGAAGTGATGGCTGATAGGCTCTTTTATGTAGGTAATAGTAAACAAATTCCCAAAATGTCTATGTTCAGCATTTGAAACGAATATAATTATTATACTGTAGATTGTAAAGGCTCTGAATTACGACTACATACACAAGGTGGTTAAAGATTTTTCTTGCCATCAGGAAGGGATATTCATTATTTTTGCAGCAAATCAGACAAAGCGGCTTACCAGATATTCGCACAGACACAATTTAGTCGTAAATTAGATTGTTGATTTTGAACAACAGCCGGGAGCTTGCGTGATGGCCTTTGATAATCTAGCTGTAGGTAGAACGATGAGAGATTGATATCCGGAAGAACGACTAACAATTGAATTAAAATCACAACCTCCATAAATTGTATGATCAAATATAATATAATTACTCTCATTTTAATTTGGAGATGGGTTTTCATAGTTGCCCATCAAGAAATCAACCTGCATGATCGGTCGATGATCGATGATGATGAGTCGGTTAAATAGAACCTGAGATACGAGAGCTACAATTTTAGTTGTTCACACATGCGCAGGAGCTACTATGGAATGATAGAAGCTCCTTTGCATGTGCACTCCAATGATATAGAAAATCGTAGGGGGCCATCGTGGTACCAGCCCACATGATCGCAGGGAATTTCAGCAGAACAGTTGAATGGAACAGGAATTACTGGGGTGCCGGGAATTGTATTATGCGCGCCTACGCAGACGAAAGTTACCTATGGTCGTATTTTGACGGGCTCCATACTTTTTGGATCAACCCCCACCTGCCTTCAAAATAGCATTGATTGTTTGGATCGTTCTTTCTATGCTGGATTACAATAAGTTGTGGTATTTACGTGGAATTTGGTACATATTACAGAATACAGAATACTAGTATAATTCTTCTGTAATTCTGTGTTCGTGATCGAACACATAATATAGTTGTCTACTTTAATTCTGTGTTCTATGGTTTGGGAGAGGGAGGAGGGGGTAGGCTGCCCGCCGTTGAGTCTATATCTGAAATTAAGATTGAATTGCGGAAACGGCTGAAAAACGACGATAATTCAAATGAAAGGGAAATAAGGGGAGGGCAAAAAAAAATTGAAATGAAGTGGAAGAGTGATTACCGATATTAAAGGGAAAATCAACCAACGAACGATGCTTGTTAAGAGAAGTTAAATTCCAAAAGGAGGTGCAGTAAAGCGATAATAGAAAAACAGAAATTGCGAGAGTGCAAAAGAATTAGTATTACTTTACAAGAGATGCTGAAATAATTAGCAATCAAAATGGCCGGAAGGCAGAAAAATCGCAAAAAGGTGGTGAGAGAGATTGAGGGTGCCAAAGGCGAAGCGGTGGAAGGGCACTAATCTCTTGAGAGGTGGTGGGGGGGGGTAGTTGGGAATCAGAGCCTTGAAGAGAAGGTGGTGTTTAGATGATGGCGATACAGTGGAAAAGAAGGTGAGGATCGCTTCACCTGGAGACGAGAGCATGAAGACTGGTAGATAACCTATTTCACATAATATGGTACCAGTGGCGGCTCGTAGCTATAACCAGTGGCGGTACACAAAGGGAATGTTTGGTGTGTTGTCCGTCAAGCAGATGTAGGAACAATGTTTACCAGAGCTGCTAATGCAAAAAGTATGTATTTAATTAAGGTGTAGGTGTATGTGTGTGGGTTTAGGTACCTATATAAGACTATAAAGTTGTAAGTAGAATGGTACCTACATACATAACTAAATGGGTACCTAGGTAAATGAAGTGGTAATCAAAATTAGTCCATGAAATCGTATAGTAGCAATTACATATAAATGTAAGAGCGTAAAGTAAATTTAAACAATGGAAGAGTCATGCTTCTTTATTTTGACAGATAAATGGGCTAAATCTACAATATCATCCACCACCCATACAACGGCTAATCTACCAAGAAGGGGCTGGATTTTGTTGATAGGTACTTTTGCAACTTGAACAACCGTTGAAGTATTATTGATGGGCAAATTATTACACAACGGTTCATTATTCTATCTCCGTAGAAGTGGAACCTATACAGGTAAATTATTACACAACGGTTCAGGGAGGTACCTAGTAACGAGTACGGGGTTAGGTACTAACCTACGGAGGTCCGCGATCTCCATAATATGTGTAGAATAGTACATATGTTATATAGAAGGGTTATCTATACGGAGACCTGTGATCTGTAACAGGAGGGTATTCTGTACAAAATAATAAACCGTTGTGCAGGGATTTGCAGCGTTTTCACTATACAAGATGGTCGTTGGCGGAAATCCGTTTCATGTCGCCAATCCGTGTCGTCCATTCACAATGACCCTTTAAAGACATTTAAATCGGGAGCACAGATCTGCTGTGCTCTTTGTCTGTGGGTTTTCCATGGCTTTTGCGTACTGACCCCCCCCCCCCCCCCCCCCGCGACAACCCAGGCAGCTGGAAGGCAGTTCTGTACATTTTGTAGAGCTGGAAGTTTAAGCTGCTACTCTCCCTCCCTCCTAATTTTCCTTGGGGATGCACGTGCTCCTGTGCCCAACCAGTATCCGCCCCTGCATGGTACAGATTGACAGACAGACACGGAACCAGTTTATTTCGTTGCTGTCAGAAATGCAAAATGCGTGTGGAATCTTTAATTTTGGAGGACCCAAATAAAAAATTGTTGATTTTTACTCTTGCATGAGTACAAGGCTTCTTCTTCGGTAGTACTTAAGGAAGCGAAAAAATTTTACTGAACACGATACAATTTTTCACTTCAAAAAGCACTCTTTATTGGAATTCAGATGGTCTGGACTTATTTACTGAAGAACTGGGAAGTAGATTCGTGTTTGTTGACCTTCTGCAAAAGCAGCAGATTCACTTTGTTTAAGCAGTGTTCAGTGATTAGGTCTGGTATACCCGTAGCTATACCAGATATACGGGCTTCTGGCAAGTAACTGGACTTCTTTCGTTCCAAATGTAAACGTACCTCCGTCCTCGTCATTGGCGGTGAAGTAAGTGTATGTACTGGGAGCCATTCTCTAGAAATCCATACTAGTTTTGGTTCAGCTATCGGTAGCTACATTATAAAATACAGCAAACTATATTATAATATGCAATAAAGTCTCGTAACTTAGGGTAGAGATACCACGTCTAGGCCACTCGGCCCCACCCGTCCCTTCACATACCTTCATTGCAGTTCCGCCAGATAGTCCAGTCAATGAACAGTCAACAGGTGCATTGGCGAGGCCATAATATTATTACTTACCTCAGGGATGTTTAGAGTAGTTAGGAGGTGGACATACTTAAAGTCCCCGGCTCTAGGAGTGAGCTGAGGTGGGTGAATTCCGTCAAGGCCCATAATTTTCCCTTTTTTTGTGTTTTTCGCTTATAACTGGAAAGCGAGGTCCTTCCGGAAAAAACCATTCTTTCAAGACAAGCACACAAAATATCCTCCATTTTTCACTCTCAGCAAAATGTTCTAGCTTCAACCGTTCTCGAGTTACCCGGTACTGAAATCGCCAATTTCTGGAACACATCGTTTCGCTATCTGCACTATCCCCCCCGCCGACTAGGGAATTTCGGCGAATGTTTAATATCATCACAGTGCAATTTTATGTGTACTCGTAATATCATCAAACGGGTTTTCACGGGGGTTCAAACGGGTTGCTCATTATGATCTGATATGGGTTGCCGAACCTAACGAGATACAAATCATTCATATCATCACAGTCAAACGGGTTGAGGTGTACTCATTTATGATGAAATATGGGTTGCGGAACCCAGTGAGATACAAATCATACTTCTTCTCCTCCTGAACGGTTCAGCCGTTTGACCGCGATGGCGTCGTACATTCTCCGTGTGGGTGCCATTTTTCCTTTCGGTCACATCTCGAGGATTGCCATACCACTTTAGGCATTTACTGGTTGTGAGAAGGCTCGAGGTGCAAATACTCATGATAAAATATGGGTAAAATCACACTTCTTCCCCTCCTCAATCCGAGTACAGCTATGAACTGGTCCCTGAAGAGAGACCAAATGCTTTATAATAATGTTATACTAAAATATAAAGCATATTATACTGTTTATCGAAACCCATTTCACTTCTTACTTGAAACTACCAATAAAGCTTGTAATTGAACGAATCATAAAGCCAAATTCCTTTATTTTCTACCAATTTGTTTGATGTATTATTGACGTTGGTTAATTTTATATTTTCATTATTTAACAGAGAGTTGATTTATTTTTCATTTTATGTTTTTAGAGACATTATCAACAAGAGCTGATAGAAGTAGCTGCCGCGATAGCTCCAAAAGCGCAGGTTACTATAATTTATCATCACGTCTGTCAACTAACGATTTTTTCATCTATAAATTACTAACCACTGGACTATGGGTGAAACTTCTTCCTGATAGCCATAAGACAATAATCCATTATCATTCTTAATCATCATGAGGAATGAGCAATTAATCGTACATATTTATTAATTATATTTCTATATTCCTATAAATGATAAATGAACAAGAAGGTATTTGTTTCTAGTAGGCTTCTTCTAAGCTGCTCAAAAATGTTTAATCCCAAATTATTTCGGAACCATCATGGGAATTCAACACAGGATGTTTTGTTTTTAATTAATTTAATAAATTTTACTAATTAAATTCCAGATGGTTTTATTTTAGCATGGAACATGCTTTAGCCTTGGACTAACTATCCGAAAAATGTCCCGCGGAAGTGTCACGAAATTTTAACGATGATTTTCACGTACAACCGAGTAGTTGCTAGGGAAATGAAACTTCTTTCATTTTCATCGGACAAAAATCGTTTTCCATTCGTTGGAAAGCTCTTGATTTATCGCGAATTTATTTCGTATTTGTTCTTGGTATTTATTTCGTACTTTCATACTATAACTATATAAATTGATGTTATAAATGGATAGTAAACAATGACGCTTGTTTGGTTGTCACTTGGTTGTATCCTGGTGACGAAGTGAAATCATAACAGTGCGGCTACAGAATCATAAAAAGCGCGGCTAAAGCATGTTCCATGTTTCTTGAATTTTAGCCGTAGGCTCTAAGCAGTACGCATCCGGGGGTCCAGGGGGCTTGCCCCCTGGCGAGGCGCGCAGCGCCGAGTTTTATTCAATATTCATTATAGTTACTGTGATTTTTTCCACCCAGATAAACTAATTAGGTTGAACAACTTACCTGATTTTGCAAGTGAATTTATGGCAGTGATATGTCGCTTACTTGCATAATTCCATGTAATTATAGTGGTGTGGAAAAGCTCTTGTATTTTGGTCTTGGCTGGAACATCATTTCCAAAATTCCTTCACTATTTTCATCGCCAGCGTTTCGGAAAAAAATTGTATTTGCCATTATCAGGGCTAGGGATAGGAAAAACAACTATTTGTAAACGCATTTTTCAATTGTTCAAACTAATTTCCTCCAAGTGGTCCTCTCTGCAGTCCTAAGGATTGAAAATATATTTACCAACACCTTGGCGATGGTTAATCACCCAGGATCGAAGTTCATTCTACTGTAGGTACTAATTATATTATTCAACTCCGTCCATTACCTATCATCCTGGTTACATAGCCTCTTGTTGCAACTGGCTCCCGCAGGGGCTACAAGTATTTTTAAGTATATTATTGAACTGTTGAACAATTTCGTAATTGTTTTCCTCGTAAAGTTTTTCATTTCATAACCATCAATAGTTGTACCTATCTTAACTATCAATAATTATTGTTAAAAGTTTCCCTTTCACAATCAGGCTTTTCAATTTCATATTATTTTTCTCATCAAGTTTTTATTTCTGTTTCCCCATAGGATGACTCCGATGAAGACGCTGATAGATATTCGCAGGTCTAATTTACATCCATTATAGTGCATTTTGTGTATATATGGTGAATGGGGTGGATTTTGGGTAGAAAATTTCATCTTCAGCATGCTACGTATAACAATTATTGCTATAGATTTTGGCTCGGAATACGTGACTACGTGACTGTATGAAGCCTTGTAGTACGCTTGTCTTCCGATTTTATAAGGGCGTTTTCTTCTAATCTTTTTATTGTACATAATATTTTTACTCCTTGAGGTGTTCAGTGATTTGTACGTAGTACAACTGCAAAATCAAACGCTCGAATCGCAGCGGTTTGTCTTCCTTTTATTTCGTGTTCTTTTGTTTTTAGAGTTTGGAGTGAATAATTTATGGATTAAACTAGCTTACCTGTAAGTGACGTTTAATCGTAATTATACCACGGAGGACGCCTGGAGATGTTCGACAACCATGTAGTTCGTCTCGGAACGGCTTGGTACCGTCTTTTTAAGAAAATATTCCTGTGAATGCCGAAGCATTCGCAGAAATTTGAAAAAAGTCGCCACCACGGTTGGAATTTCCCTCGTCAGAGGTCTCCACCTGCCTCCAACCTTCCGCGGTAGCTACCTTCCCGTTTTTCCGACCTCACTTGTTTAAAGGCCACAGGACGGGAGACTGTGTGACACCCAAAAGGGGGCTGGGACCAACAACTCCTTGGGTGGGAGATGTCGAACATCTCCAGGCGTCCTCCGTGGTATAATTACGATTAAACGTCACTTACAGGTAAGCTAGTTTAATCCATAAATTATACCCCTACGGACGCCTGGAGATGTTCGACAACCATGTAGTCGTTTGAAGATGCAATGACACTGACCCTGGGAAGTGTCTCTTTTGGGGGTCATGTGTATATTTAGTGGAAACGTCGGTAACAGTAATTCTGTTAGCCAGACGAAGCGAACAGCAACTTTATTAAACATGCAACTACAACAGATCATACATATATAGCACTCATCTAAGGAATGAATCCTGACAATCAACTGAAGCCTCCTTTATTGGGCTTCCCCCTGGCAAAATATTGCTGGCGCCAGAGACTGCGGGGTCACCTCCGCTGAACAATTGTAAAATCGAGCATAGATCAGAGACTCTTTAGATCATCCCGCCGCCTGATATATGACATCGATTGACACAGCTGACTTCAGTGCGGCTGAGGTTGAAGAATGCCTCGTAGAATGAGGGCCAAAACGCTCCGTGTCTACCCCTGCTTGTCGCATAATGTATCTGGGCCTTCATTGAGCCTCCACCACCATGCCAATTATTATTATTATTATTATTATTATTTTTTTTTTTTTTTTTTTTTTTTTTGTGGCTCATTTATGAGGGCGTCGAAATGACAGAAACACAAGGGCATTATTCGCGTCTTGTAGATTTGCCGTTTTAGCTAAATATTCTACTAAGAGAGAAGCTGCACAAATATTAGGTCAGTCCCTGAGGAATGACATCAGAAGAGTTTTGCGGCCTTGGTCATTTCTGAGATAAAAATAAGAGCTCTCGAGCCTGTGTCAATAACACCATCAGTGAACTTGATAAGATGAAATAGTCTATAGGCACTGGGCAGACGCCAGGAGCCCTTCCAGATTTGGAGCTTCTGAATACAAGAATTTAATGACCTGCTGTGGGTCCCGAGCCAATCTGTAACGAGTACAAGGGGGTGTAGTACGACCCCCCCCCCCCCCTCCCCTCCCATCAGCCTCAGGCTGGATGCAAGGGGATGGGGTCTGCTGGAACAAGGCAAAATCTACAGGTTATCAAGCGGGCTAGATAAAGCATTGGTGGGTATCAGGGCTAGGTTGGCCAGTCTGGGACAACTGTAAAGCCCCTAGCTCAATCGCTTCTAAATCTATCAAGTGCCTTTGATATAAGGGTGAATGGTGGGAACGCACAGAAGTTTACTTCTGTCCGCGAAATCGTAAGAGCGTTCACAGCCCAGGCACTGGGATCTGGACCCCATGCCACAAATTGATCACCCTTAGTATTAGCAGAAGGAGCCGATAAATCGACATCAGGTTTCCCTAGGATATAGGTTATTTAATCAAAGTAACATTGAGATATTCCCAATTACGTTTTCGATGGTGAAAGGCCTGAAGCCCTGTCCACTCTGACATTCTGCACTGATGGGATATAAGAAGCTATCAAGTAGTTGTTAGATGCTTCCCACCAGCACCAGATATCTATGGCTGCCTCTGGCAGAGATTTTGATACCATGCATGGCGTCCGGACGATTGCCCGACGACGCTATTGCTGTTGCGTCTGTGTGAAAACCCGTTGACGTCGAGTCCGGGCGAAAGCCCGATGAAGTCGCGTCCGGCCGAAAGCCCGATGACGTCGTGTCCGGGCAAAAGCCCAATGACATGGCAGCAGCTGTATCCGGACGACGGCCCGTCGATATCGCTGTGTCCGGGCGCGTTCCCCGCAGCCTGTTTGATGCAGTCGGAAGGTTGCGCCTCCACCAACCCAGGTCTTCGAACACCTTGGCTGGGACAACTATAGCGGCATATTAGTTACCCCTGTACACCTTAGTACAGAGTCCCGTGCGTTCGCCAGTCGCTTGGCGTGGCTCCAGTCATATGGGGCAGCTGGGCACACAGAGAAGAGTGCACCAATTAGTCTAGGAAAGTGCCTGATAGGTACAGATGACTTCGCCTCCAGGGACTGTAACCTTCCAACGTATGATGTGCTTTTGTCAGGGGTAAGTGAAATTGTCGTATCAACTGAACTGAATTGAAAACCGAGGAACCTGAATACCTGTGATGAATTACAGGCACTCCTCTCACAATTAATCACAAACCCCAATGAGGCTAGCGAGGACTTGAGGAGGCAGAGGCTAGACTGGCACTCCTCTGGAGAGTTACCTCAAAGGAGGTAGTCATCTAAATGGTTACAGCACGAGATGCTCTTAGAGTGCAGTAATTTTATAATGGGGTTTTGGAGCTTAGCGAATACGTAGGGAGCAGTGGCAATGACACGTACACCCACAAGTTGTTGCTGTACCTAGACCACAAAAATTTTGTAAAATTCGGGTGGATCGACACTTGGTGGTAAGCATCCTTTAGATCCACTGTCACCCCTTAACAGTCTTCCCCTATTAATGGTCTGACAACAAGCTGATCCTCTAGCATGAAATGTGGAGGGGATATGAATGAATTAAGGTTTTTCAACTCAATAATGAGGCAGTAACCACCAGACAAATTTTTTGGCCAAAGACACATAAAAGATGAATTGGCCTCGAGTTGGGGCGCACTTCCTAATCGCCCACATAGACAGAGGGTTGTTAACATTATTGGAAAACTACTGACTGAGAGGGGGAGTGGTGGTGAGGTTGGGATGCTGGGTAGGTTCGGAGTCGAACAGAATTTCATGAAGTGACATGAATATCTGGTATCTGACACCAGTGCTCATAAAAATAACAACAAACAAGAAAACAAACGGAAGCCGAGCAGCATAGGCTGTAGCTACCTCTATTGTTGGGCAGATTGTGCCGGTGGTGGGTGGTTTCTCTGTCTCTGTTGTGACGGTCCCCCCTCGAACTCTTGTTGGGAGCTGGGCCTGACGAGTTTAAATTCTTGGCCGGAGGGTGGTTAGAACGGTCTGTCGCACCGGCTTTCCCCGAGTGGGAAGCAGTCCAGGGAGCCGAGGGGGCGAGTGCCCAAGCGGATGACTGAATAGCCTGATGGTCCCTGTGCCGACCTGATAAAATATCCCCAAAAAGAAGGGTTATTGATGGAACCCACTTGGTCACCGTTTCGAGGTTCCCACCTATAAGTCTACATACCTCCCTACGTCTGGTCCTCAAGCTGTCATAAAATGGGGCTGAGAACGGTCTACCACTCTCAAGAAGTGGTCGGAGGGCTAGGTTGCGCACCTCAGGGGGGATTGAGTCGGCATGGGACAACATTGCCGATGAACCTTTGCCAAGGGCCGATATGCCAGCCGACACAAAATTGTGCATAGCTACAAAATTTGAATCGCCCAATTTGGCCCTCTGAGACAAAACCGCCAGCTCTGGGTTCAACTGGGGAGGAACCATGGCAGGAACGTTGGTGAAAGGTGAATTTTCGGCCTTTAACGTTCTAAAAACCTCTGGTTCTAACCCGTGTAACATAACATGATTCCCCCTGGTAGCCAGGGATGCGTGGGTGTTTATCACCGGAGGTGGCTTCAAGGGGTTTTCCCCGACCCACCCTCTGAAAGCTCATTTTCAGAGAAACCGACAAAAGCAGGTGACTCTTGGGCGTCCGGGCGATTGCCCGACTACGCTACTGCTGTTGCATCCGGGTAAAAGCCCGTCAGCGTCACGTCCGGGCGAGAGCCCGTCGACGTCACGTCCGGGCGAGAGCCCGTCGACGTCGCATCCGGGCGAGAGCCCGTTGACGTAGCGTCCGGGCGGGAGCCCGTCGACGTAGCGTCCCGGCGAAAGCCCGTCGGGCGTCGCGTCCGGGCGAAAGCCCGTCGGACGTCGCGTCCGGGCGAGAGCCCGTCGACGTCACGTCCGGGCGAGAGCCCGTCGACGTCGCATCCGGGCGAGAGCCCGTTGACGTAGCGTCCGGGCGAAAGCCCGTCGGACGTCGCGTCCGGGCGAAAGCCCGTCGACGTGGCAGCAGATGTATCCGGACGACGACCCGTAGATATCGCCGCAGCTGCGTCCGGGCAAAAGCCCGTCGACTTCACGCCCGGGCAAAAACCCGTTGACGTTGCATCCGGGCGAAAACCCGATGACGTCACGTCCGGGCGAAAGCCCGTCGATGTGGTAGCAGACGTATCCGGACGACAGCCCGTCGATATCGCCGCAGCTGCGTCCGGGCAGAAGTCCGTCGAAGCCTCCACCTGTAGTATCCCCGAGTGGGGAGTCACTACAGCAGACGAAAGAGTCCGTGGCTGCGTAAATGCACCTTCCTCTTCTTTAGAAATATTATCAGAATAAAATTAATCACCTACCTCATTCGTATCCGACCCCGAACTGCTCGAGTGTTGATGTCGCAGTGAACCTGATCGGCGATGAAGCGGAGAACTTGATGGACGATGTCGCGGCGAAATTGATCTGCGATTTCGCAGGGACCGTGATCGCCTTCGGACTCGTTACCGCCCGTAATCCCGATCGTAAGAGCTCGGGAGTTCTTTGAAGAAGCGATTTCGCCTAAGCCTTGCGGGACGCCGGTGACGGCCGACCTCGCATCGCCCCCGATCCCACGACTCGCGATCGCTACTCATTTGAATTGCTCACAATCCGCGAACACACTTAACTTTTTCGCACTTCGCAAATAGATACGAATAGGCTGTATCGCGCAAAAAGGGCAAAATTGCTCGAAAAGGACTAAAATATTCGGTAATATTCAATGAAAAACGGGAGCCGAAAGCGACGGTACCAATACCGAAAAGACAAGTGAGGTCGGAAAAACGGGAAGGTAGCTACCGCGGAAGGTTGGAGGCAGGTGGAGACCTCTGACGAGGGAAATTCCAACCGTGGTGGCGACTTTTTTCAAATTTCTGCGAATGCTTCGGCATTCACAGGAATATTTTCTTAAAAAGACGGTACCAAGCCGTTCCGAGACGAACTACATGGTTGTCGAACATCTCCAGGCGTCCGTAGGGGTATAATTTTAATTTCGTAGTTCTTCCAGTATTTCACTGTGGTATAGTTCGACTAATCAACTGTTTCTGATTTTTGTGTGCATTATTTTTCATTCGAATCTTTTATTATACATCATTCACTTGGATTCCCACAAGGATTTGTCTCAACTTGTGCAGTATGTTCTATATTACATCCCTGAAGCCAACAGCCGAATTTCGACAACCGTTAGTCTCATTTTGAAGATCTCACCTTGAAAGTGGCCACTTACTTGGAGCCGGTACACCGAGAATTGCGCGTTATTATTCAACCCTTGAAATAATGATGGTTCGCTTTCCAAGGTACGTAAAATCATAAAATGGAATTAAAAAATGTCTGTCCGTACGCCGTCTGCCATTTTAGAATGGTTTTGTCAGAAAATTCCAAAAACAACGGTCAGACTGAAAAATAACTGCATGAAATTGTTGCGTCATATCTTGCGAGAATTTTAATTGCGAGTTTAGTAAAATTTGATCAATCAAAATTTATAACTTTTGAGGCGAACAAATCCTTGATTTATTTAAACGTTCCCAGTGCCGCGGAGTTGTATTTTCTAAAAGGTACAGCCGACTCCCTCGTCTTGTTATCTTTGCCCATAATTTATAATAAATTTATATTTCTTAATGTTTCATCATAAATCCTCAAAAATTGTAGTCAGAATCAGCACTACATAGATACCGCTTCAGGAGCTTAATTTGATCACATATGAAGGAAAATTTACTTTCCTACAACGTTTACGTAAAGGTGATTTACAATTTTATCCTCTGGTGGTTTTTTGACAGAAATTATGTTCGTTTCGTGAAACGCCCAGTATGGAACATGATAATTTGCGGGATGGAAAAAATATGTATAACGATGCAGCCGTGAAAAGAAGATTTCCATAAATATCGTCGAATTCCGATCGGCAGAAACTGGCTACGAACCCGCGGTAGCAGCCCAAGTTATGACGAAGGCGGAGTTTCATCAGAGCTCGTACAATTCATCCTAAGTGCCGAAGGTGTGTGGAATGACTCAAGTTCCGAAGGTGGATTACGTCGAGTTGGGGAGCAGCGCGGGTAAAACCTCCCCTCGCCTCTCGTTCAGGCAAAATTTAATGAACTGTGAAAACGTAACTTCGGGAAAAGGGAATGAAATTCAATAAGCCCTTTTCCAACGGCCCGGGAGCCCGTTTCGCTTCTCATCTTTGCCCAAGCTGAGTTTCAGAGCCACTTGAAAGTTTAAGGTTTTGGCGCTGCGACGACGGTCTTCTGTATTCAAGACGCCTTCGAGGAAGGCGACTAATTTTCAAGGCTTTGGATTCTGTACCAACTCGATGTTACGGCGGTTGATTGGACGGTTTCTCACAAGGAATGAATCACGTTGTATACCTACTTATTGAGTAATATTACCATACCTGATGGTGATGCCCTTACTTCGAAAGCGCTCTCATCCAGTACTCAACCAGTTAGTGACAACGGGTTCCTCCGGAAGGTATGGTAATATTACTTCTAGCGGAAGTACCTAATAGATTTATATTTAATACCAACTTATTGAGGTTCGAATTCCTACTTGGAAAATGAGGACCCTGGGTCTAGAACCTGCAGATGTATGCCTCAAATGTTTCTACGTTGTTAAATGGTCAGGAAATTCCACTTGGTCGGGATAAATATCGAATATTTTTAGAGTCACACTGAAGTTCTTCCTCCACACCGCACATTGCAGTTTTGACCTTATCCACTGAGTTTAACGGCCTTTTCTACGCTTATTAATTAACTAACCTAAAAAAATATCATGGATGCGCTAAGTGCTCTTGGATACTATCTCTTTCTATTTATTTATTTATTTATTTATTTTATTTTTTTATTCGTATTGTACAACAAAATACAGCCTACCGAAATAAGTCGCTTTTCACAGAAAATTGTGAAAAAAATTAATTATTTCATTATTTAAAAAAATAATAACTCACAGATTGAGCTTCTAAAGTATATTCAAATTATAAATTGTCATATCACTTGTTGCCAGCAGTGAATTCAGGTTGAATGGGATGGTCCTAGTTTCCTGAGCTGCTATTCTTGAAATGAGTCGATTGAGTTCTTCAGTGTATGCTGGGCAAACCAAGATGATGATATTATTCTCTAAAATGTCCACCTCAGAAAAATGTTGGCAGATGTTGGAATCAGTTTGTTCGATTCTTTCAAATAGGCTCGGCATAATTCGTGTCGTGATCTTGACCTTATAGTGATCGGTTTGTAAAATGTTTTCAAGTGGGGTTCGTTAATTTGTTGAAACCATATCCGTTTTGATGGTGATGGATAGTGTTTTGTAGCTGTGCCCAGCAGGATATTGTTTTTAGTCTTCTCTCCGTTGATCAATAGAGTCCCTTATAAATTGCCTGTTATGTGGATTTTTTTCTTTATTTCTAATATAAATTACCGCTATTCTTCTCTTCTTTTTACAATGTCATAACATAAATACCTAAATCTCAGAGTAATTAGTAGAAAGCCTTACTCATCTCATGATATATTTCGCTGGCAGAATGAGTCGTTGAGGCCACTCCATCCCAAAGCTTCGTATGGTTTCCTTGTAATCCTTCTGCTGAGAGGTAACTCAATGGGGGCTTACATTTTGTTCAAACCTACCTCGTCAATGGGGTAACTGTATAAAATAAACAATTCATATTTTCTTCTCCCCTCAACTTCTTGCGGAAATAATTTCTTGATTTTTTTTCTTTTGATTATTACATCAACTTTTTTCCATTTTTTTTTTTCTTTTCAAGTTAATTGAAACTTAGGCCGTTGATTCAAAGGTTCGTTAGGGACAGCGCCGCCTTGGGGCAAAAAAGGGAACACTTTGATCCTTTGGCCAGACTCCAAGGAGGTTCGGTGCTCAACAAAATAGTTACTTTATCTTGGATTAGGGCCGAAGAAGAAAAATTTAATCAACGCTTTTACTTTAGAGACTTTTTTTCCATTCCGCGTCAAATGATTACAGATTTCAAACCTTCTTTTCAAACTTCACTGATCTTTTGGCAAAGATACCCTTGGGTCGGAGAGAGTTCTTCCGACGACACCCAGTGAACGGGAATTCCTGAAATTTCTTTCAAGAGAATCGTGAGCCAGCTTGGTCAGTATGTTTGATTATAATTATGCGGGAGTAATAACTCATGCCAGAGTAGATATAACTCTGCAACTTTACTTTATTATTACATTGTAATGATATATATTGTAATTATTATACGTAAATACCTACTTTTTCTGAATGTTAGTGACTTTAAAATAAATTACCCCAAACCTTTGGGTCATTTCGACTTCTTTCTGTCTTGACTGAATTGATTACAAACGTTTAGAGTACGATGGCCACCGCAGGGAATGTGATTGAGCTATTATTGATTGCAATTTGAATTCATATCCTCTGTGGACGTCTGCCGATTCGATCTCAATTTTGTTTTTCCATTGTGTTGGTTGGTTCGAATACGAATTTTCTTTTTTCTTTAAATTTTAGGAAAACGAATTTTTGTAGTCACAACCCGTCGTAAGGATATTTGGCTGACAAAGCGAAAGGCACCACATCCAAAACTTGAAGCGATCTCCTATTACCTCGTGCATAGCTTGATGGGTAGCATCACATTCCAGGCTTTTTGTGGAATAGGTTCAAGCGGCTGTAGAACTTTCCTGATTGGAACGCACACGACTTGCATAGGTACTTATTTACAGTGAATTGGTTGCTCGATCAGTATGATATCTACCTGCCCCCCACTGGTTTATTGTGCTACCTACCTGCCCTCCGCGTGTTCAATATGCTCTCCACCCAAGTGAGAGCCCACGCAAATATTCTCGTACCTACAAAATTCAACGAAAACCACGATGCGTCGAATACACAATACATGGAGCCTGTCGATATACGGTAATACACTTTTACCCAGGTATCATCATGCCTTTGAGGTGATAGATAGCATAATATTTATATTGAACAACGAAACTCACAACGTAGATAACAACTTCAACGTGGTAGATAAAGTTTCGAGGTAGTTACCATATTGATCGAGCACCATTAATTAAAACTTGAGTTGTATTGGGAACCACTCATCCTAATCCAATCACCCACGCAGGTGCAGTCCTAAGCAGGTTCACTCACGAAATCGTGTACAGCCTAGAATGTAGTGACTATTTAATACTTTGGCACCAGCTTTGGAAATATCGGTCTGTATGTTTTGTATTGTTATCATAATAAACCACGAAGCTTTGGAGCTGCGATAGCCACAGATTTGTCGGTGCTCGTCACTTGGAGTTAATTGTTTAATTCTTAGAAGCCGCGAAACATGGAAAACCGGTTCTGTGGACAAGTTTGATTTATTCTCGAGGTAAGAATGCAAAAATTCATTGCTCTGCGAGGAGATGGAACTCATTCAATGTCATCAGAGTGAATCGCCCCTAAATCCGCTAAATTACAAACCGAACTAGTCTATCCTGTCGTTCGAAATCATTGCCTTCAATGCAGTTGGACAAGGACTGTTTCCTGATCTTGTTGTCTGTATTATTGTACCCAAACGGTATCCGGTGCTGCTTCTGAATTCCATATAGAGCTCATTCCTGTATTATTATAATATAACCCCGGCTGTTGTTACGCATTCACTGTAAATGCTCTCGTAATAATATTGTATGTAAAGCATTAAATTGTATCTGTCTTTTGGTTTTATCGTTCGTTTCCAAAAACCCACTTGATTCCACCAATACTTAACATGGATTCATCTGTGAACCGCAAAGAAATTTATTCCATTTGTTAGTGGTATGGTCGCTTGTACTAAACCCTGTCATCCAGAGATTGAACGTGGCTGAGTTCGCTCCATATTCATCTCACCTTCCGTCCATTTTCGTAATGAATCCCCCATTGCAGATAGCGTGGAAAGGGTTGGTATTGTTTTGTTTCTTCTTTATCCGTCGCCGAATGCCACCAGCGAAATCCCATGACGCGCGTCACGCCACATGGGTTGGGAATGGCGTTGTCATTTCTGCGGGTTTCGTCTTGAATAAGGTTTTCCTTTTTTCCCTTGCAATACGACCATTTCCAACTGCCTGGTGGAAGCTCTAGGGAGATCGCGACTTCGGGTAAACTCCATGTTCGAATCCTCAATCTCTTGGGACTTGAAGACTTATCGTTGCGCCTTTCACATTCTACTTGTCAAGCTTCGTTGTATTTATGAGTTGCGAACAGAATCTTCTCAAATGCTGGCCGCACGCCAGGTATATCAAACTAGGTTCAAATTAGGTATATTGAACTACTTATGCCTGCATCAGTAGTTTTCATTTACCACTGCCAAGTGGGCGGTTTTCTTGGGTTACATATTTCTCCTCTTTTTGGCCAAATTCTGATCAATAACGGAAATTAACACTTATTGGCCACATAATGAGACATTTATGTCGGAAAGTCTAGGCAGAAAACGAGTGAGACATTTGAATTAGTTCCCGCTGGAAGTGACGTATCAGGTAAATCGCCGAGTACCTAGTTCAGCTCGAATCCCGCTTTGAGTGCTGGTGCATCACTTCAAACAATGTATAGAAACGCAGCAGATGGAATGATAGAACCGCAAATTTATATTTTAACAAATTCCTCAAAATCAAACAGTCATTCTTGAAGGCTGCCCATTTCTAATATTTGGGATTGTTGGCAGCATAGAGAATCGTCGCCTCCGAGGCTTCGATTCGTCTCCTTGGACCAGCAGCCAATCAGATGTCAATAGACCTGATACGTCATTTTTTGTCGAATTTTTACTTTTAATCGCCCGTATTTAAAACTACCGCTTATTTTTTAAACGGCCTTCAAACTGCCACTTTTCCGAGAGTTCTAAATATATTTTTCAAAAAGTTGAGTTCAATCTGGTTTACCTTATTGTACAGTACACTATATCAATGGTAGTGAACGGTAATGAGGGTTAAATCACCGACTGTCCCCTGGGGAGGGCCTTGCATTTTGTGGCTTGGCCACAAATTCGATGCAGGGGTGGATTGCTGGTTGTTGAATCTCATTTTAAGGTCGAAAGATCAAAGTTCTGGCCCATTCCCAACATCTGTTCCAACACATTTTGATAACACACGGTTTCCAGCTAAGAGAAAATTTTAAGGAATCTTTATGTCGTGGGTAAGAGCTATTCCCCTTAAATTTATAGGGAAGCAAGGCCCTGGCCGCATTGCTACTGTGTTGACTGTGGGATCTTCAGTCAACTAAATTTATCAAAACGAATTCAGTTAAGAGATAAGAGAATCAACTGATAATTTGCCACTTCGATATATCGACAGTTTTATCAAACTGTCAATATATCGCAAAGTGAAAACAGCAGAATGATGATAAGTTTTATCAAACGTATCATCATTCTGCTGTTTTCACTTTGCTTGTGCGCAGAATGTACTTGAGACAACGTTTCGCATGTGTTTAGTGGGTCAGCACTCCTCAATATCTTTTCACGTGTAAGTTTGAATTAGGGAGTAAAGGAAATTCAATTATTTGTACCTATATTCAACTGTATTATTAGAGCGGTTCATGACGATGTTATGATGAACTGCATAACGTACAGTGATAGTAAGGTGACTCTCTATTGGAGTTTCTCAATCTTGTCCTTGGCGTTGTTGAGTTCAGCGACGAGCTTGTTGATCTCAGCGACGGCTTTCTGGGCAGCAGCTTTTTGAGCCTTGTCAACAGCTTGGGCGAGGACAGCCTCTGTAAAGTCGGTGCAAGTTAGGTTTGTAGTTAGTATTACCATTCAAAATGAGTTGGTTCAAATTTCAAAACCGAATTCCGTTTGGTTTTGGCCTTTTAGAATTAATTTCAAAATTCGCTGGGCCTAACTCGGGTATAGGGTGACTTGAATTAAAGTTCGACCTGGGAAAATATCACCATGGGCGCTAATCACAGTAAATTCACAATTTCAGTTTTTGGATTTTACTTTATTATTCCGAAAGTTACCAATGCAAGTGCAAGGACACCTCAGCAGTTGAATTGCAGCACGTGCTATATTTCCACTAGTATCTCATGGGCTTCTAGGTGGAATTGGTGACTTCCACACTCCCTAAATCCTTCACTTATTACGTGCATATTACGAAAACGAAAAAATGAAAAATTATGGTGTCCCTTAGTTATTGAAGCTTGCATGTCTGAGAAGCAGAATGTCCTAAACAATTAAAGAACTGAATTTAAACAAGAAAATGTAGGGTTTTTTTCTATTTTTGTGTCAAGTTTTTGTCTCCATGTTCTAGAGACCCTAGGATACCATCTAGTATAATCCATGTCTAGTATTCTAGTGTCTGTACTCCGTTCTGACACAAGGGATGGTCAAATACAGTTAGTCACCAGCATTGCTGTGATTTAGGTACCAAAAAACACCGTAAAAAATGGAGGGGAACGCAGTCATAATTGTTTTGAGAACCGTCGGTTTACAAAGTGTTCAGTTCGAAATGTTGCAAGTTTTGCTGCGAAAAATATTGCCTGACTTACTGGCTTCAGCTTGGAGTTGAGCTTTGAGGTCGTTGATCATGGCGAGAGCAGGTCCCTTCTGTTCACCGAGAGCCTGGACGAATTCGTTGAGCTTTCCCTTAGCGCTGGCGAGGGCCGAGTTGAGGGCGCTCTTGAGCTTCTTGGCGGCGTTGACGGCGGTGCCTCTGATGCCGCGGGGCTCGGGCTGCTCGCTGTAAACAGCAACGCAGAGGGTGGCGAGGAGCAGGACGGCGAAGTATTTCATTGTTGCTGTCGTTCGAAGAACAAGATACAATGCCGATCCGCCGTCAGCCTTTTATACCGCGAAACCACCTGTACAAACACCGTTTCCGCCAGTCAATTAGTTCGTTTGTTAAGACAAATAACCCGTCTGACATTTTGAACTCCTGATTAATTATTCTAGTCCTAGATCAATGTGAAAACTAATCAGTGTGAAACTGCAAAAAAAAACTACTAGACAATTGCGACGGCATGCGGGTCGGCTTCAACGGATTTTCAACCCATGGTATGTATTCACAAAACGTGTTTTTCACTATCCAATGAATCATTCCCATATTGAGCGCAGTTAGCGCAGTTTTACTTGTTGCTATGTACAATCTTTGGCTCAGTTGTTCAAACGACTGCCTGTATCGATTGGGACAAAGGTCTCTTCCAACTTGCGAACTAGGGCAACGTTAACACCAGCCCCCTTTGGGACCACGTAATCCCTATGTTGACTGTGAAGTCGACTGCTCCCTCCTTCTCGTTCACGTTCCTCCACTCACCCGAATACCCCAGGAATAAGGGTTCAAGACGAGGGTGTACTTGCACCTGCGAAGATCCCCGGGAGAGAAGATTTGCAGTATAATTATGGTTTTTGGAACCTGAGGTTTTTAAAAAATCAAAATCAGTCTATCAATTCCGACTCTAAGCCCCTTTTAATATTAAAAAAAAAGGAAATATATTGACTTTTCACCCCCCCCCCCCCACAATAGTTTTTTGAGGAAAGATAAAGAGATGGAGATTGAAATTTGAAACAGATAAAATTTTCTAAAGATAGGTTGGGTAATCTGATGAGCTTGAAAATGGTTCATTTTTGGAAGTAATAAATATCTAGCTTAAATTGTTAAGAGGTTTTGCGGGTCAAAATCGCTAAAATTACCAGAAACTGATGTGCAATCACGAAAAGTAGTTGAAACAGAAAATTATAATCTCAATAGCCACAAAAAACTCTCTCGATTCTCCTAAAAGGTTGACACGTGCCTAGTTTTTCCATTTTTTTTAAATAAATTTTAATTGCCCTTAATAGAAACAATGTCTGTAGGATTATCGAAAAATTGGGGAAGGTGTGATTTGACACAATACTTGCACCTTTTTCTTTTACGGAAGCATGTTTGGATGGTACCAGTGTGCAAAACTGAGAATTTTTGCTGGTTTCGGGAAAATTGAGGTTAATGAGCTGTTTCAGGTATGTGCGAACACCACTCATTATTGTAATGATAGTTTATTATGAAACAGTGATCAGGTCAAAATATCCTAAGAGCGGAACTTAGTTCCATCCAAGATTTTTGTGACGTCTGAAATTTACTAAAGGGTTTTACGATCCATTCCGATCTATAAAAGCCGATTAACCGTAGCAAAGTCGGTGCCGACCGGCTCAAAGGGCCTTATTTATAAACAGTCCTTTGAGTCTCCCTGGATAACCAGAAGAAGGCAACCTCCCGTTGAAAGGTTACCTATATACCCTTAGAGCCCGTACGATAGAGCGAACGCTTTTCATCGATGTTCTAAATAGAGAACGCTTTGCACCTTTCAATAGCTCAAGTCAATTCCCCTAGCGAACTTAGAAAATCGTTGAACTTGTTATGAAGTAAGGCGAATGAACGAGATTACTCAGGTACCTATCTGAGTACTCAGGTATCTACTCCTACTACTTCTATTAGTGCCGTAGTTGCATCCAAACTCGTGCGAATTGCTAAGTGATTTCTAAGTACTTTCCTTCAAACGATTTTTTATCGGCTACAGCAAGGAACAGCTGTTTCACATTCATCCCAATTCGTAACGTAGTTCTTTCTTCCTACCCGTCTTCTGCCTTCAACCATCCCGTGAATTAGGAACCTGAGAAGTTGGTACATTGAACCGCGTACAATATGACTGAAATAAGCCATTTTTCAGCGCTTGGTCCCAGCTAAAGGCGCTCTGTCCCTTCCCACCATCCGAAGCACCTGCTCATTCGACATGTGTGTGACCCAAGATATTCTAAGCTCACGGCGATCGCGACATTTCGAATGCCTCCAACTTACCTGCTACAATTGTATTACAATTGTATTGTAATATAATTGTATGTAATACAGGTGTGAGAAATCAAAAACGTGGTGGGCGAAGACACCCCGCACTGGGGGTCGATTTGCCCACCCTACGGTTTTCCCATAATAAATTCAAAAGCAAAATAATTATATCCAGGGAGTCTAATCCTGACAGGCTGTTGATGGATTCACAATAATGATGTAAAAAGTAAAAATAAACACGTTTATCACAACAACCACAATTTTCAATGCACTTGATTTAAACTAAATAAATAAACATTAACACACCAAAAACTGATTTACGCTTTGCCTCTCTTCCTCTATGGAGAGATTGGACCTCCCACGGGTTCACTATGTTTATCTAACAACCTACCTAGTATGTATTACCGGAACTTTTCCTTTGGGATACCATGCTGCAAGGCCGCAGCACGTAAAGGTATCCTCGTCAAACATCTGTTGGACCTGCCGTCGTAGTTCTTCTAGGCGCAGCTGCCCGGGACCTTCTCCTCCGTGAATCATAGTAGGAGTCCTAAAAAACAAAAAATAACGTTAACTGGTGGAAAATATGTGTTTTAGGCGATTTGAGAACAATAAAATAGAGTTGACAAATTCGCCCATAAACCACGTCCATAACCCATGGGGCTCATCAACTGTTTTGCTTGCGGTTATCAATTTTGCTTTATTATTGTCAATAATGAACCATTGGAATCGAGCATGAAAAAAAAAAATTCGGGTTATAGGTTCCGTTCGGGGTCTAGTTGGTCCTCGAAGCTCGACGTTACTGTCAGTCATCTCTAAGGGGTTCAAAATAGGGGTTGAAATTTTCAGAACGCCGTAGCTCGAAAACTTTCGATTGACGAGTATGGTTTTTTTACGTTATTAAATTTGTCTTGAGCTAAACAATTTTTTGAGACCACCCAGAGCATTGTACGTCCAGCCGTTCGTGTGCAACAAAAACCTTCGTCAACACGATCGTGAATCAAACTGTATAAATCCGGCCGGGATATCAACACTAGGGAGCACCTGATTATAATCAAGGATGGCTGTATGAAGTCGAGTTGGTTGTTCTGCGACATTATTTCATATGATAAGTGATGGACTATTGGATTTTGTTGGTAGGTACTTGTGAAACTTCAACAAACTTTGAAGTATTGATGGGTAAATTATTACACAATGGTAAATTATTACACAACGGCAAATTATTAAACACCGGTAAATTATTACATACCGGTAAGTTATTACACAACGGTAAATTATTACACAACGGTAAATTATCACACAACGGTAAATTATTACACCACGGTTCATCTCCCAAGAAGAGGCTGGATTTTGTTGATCGGTACTTTTGCGACTTGACCAACCGTTGAAGTATTATTGATGGGCAAGTTATTGCACAACGGTTCATTATACTTGACCAGAGGGTAGGTACTGACCACAGAAAACAGGGATCTACGCAGAAGGGGCGTCTATTTCACTCCACATCAACAATTTTCCTTCAGAACAACATTATTTGCGTTTCTTTTCGCCATTTTAGTTACTATTTGTCACCGAAAGAATTATTTTATCAACATTTAGTTCGTGATTAAGGTAGGTACCTTGTAACAAGTACGGGGTTTATTATTATTATTTATTATTATTTTGGTTTATTATTCTGTGAATAATACACCTATGTATTCATTCAGCAAAAAATTCTTATAACACCCCCTCAAAATTTCTCAAGGTGCGTAGATTCCAAAAAATCCTTCATTAGCACACATGCTCCATTTGGGTCCTAGTTGTGTCCCGAAACTTTGCAGCTCGATCGGAATATACCCAGGGGTGTTATGAGTGAAAATGTGTATAAAAATAGGTACTTTTTGTGTTTTAGTAACATGTTAGTAACATGAACTTTTGAGGTAGGTATCGTTTTCCATGTTTTGGGGGACGAGAAGGCCGCATATGAAGTCGATTTTGACCAAAGAGTGGAAAATTAAGGTTCTACCAAATGTTCAGCTCCCAAAATTGATTTTTATGAGTGAAAAATCTGGAAAATCCTCTGAAATCACCATCAATTTGTACAATTACACTACAAAAAATGTCAACACGTGGATCAAGACGATTAAATGGCACTACCAATGATCAAAGATAATTTGGAAAAAAAGGAGCGTACCTTATTTGTGTTTTAGGGGCCAAAATTGATGGAGACCATCAGAAATAGCTATTTCGATTATTACGCATGAAAGAAACAATAAATGTACAGCCAATGTTTCTGTAGGTAAGTCCAATAGAATAATAAACCCTTGTTACAAGGACTTAGCAGCGTTTCGGTTTATTATTCTGTGAATAATACACCTATGTATTCGCTCAGGAAAAAATTTGTATAACACCCCCTCAAAATTTTTTCATTTCCGTTCCAAGGTGCGTAGATTCCAAGAATGCAATGTCCGTCCGCCGTACGCCGTACGCCGTATCACGTGTGCCGGCTTCATTTTCGCTCTAAAAAATTCGTTCTTTCGCACACATGCTCCATTTTGGCCCTAGTTGTGTCCCAAAACTTTGCAGCCCGATCGGAATATACCCAGGCGTGTTATGAGTGAAAATGTGTATAAAAATAGATACTTTTGGTTTATTATTCTGTGAATAATACACCTATGTATTCGGTCAGGAAAAAAGTATTATAATACCCCCTCAAAATTTTTTCTTTTCCGTTCCAAGGTGCGTAGATTCCAAAAATGCCATGTCCGTCCGCCGTCCGCCGTACGCCGTACGCCGTCCGCCGTATCACGTATACCGGCTTCATTTTTGGTCTAAAAAAGTCGTTCTTTCGCACACATGCTCCATTTGGGCGATAGTTGTGTCCCGAAACTTTTCAGCCCGATCGGAATATACCCAGGGATGTTATGAGTGAAAATGTGCACAAAAATAGGTACTTTTTGTGTTTTAGTAACATGTTAGTAACATGAGCTTCTGAGATATCGTTTTCCATGTTTTTGGGGAAGAGAAGACCGAATATGAAGTCGATTTTAACCAAAGAGTGGAAAATCAAGGTTCTACCAAATGTTCAGCTCCCCAAATTTATTTTTTGTGAGTCAAAAACCTGGGAAATCGTCTGAAATCACCATCAATTTGTATAATAACACTGGACGTAGTATCAACACGTGGATCATGACGGTTAAATGGCACTACCAATGATCAAAGATAAATTGAAAAAAAAAAAAAAAATACAGTAGCGTGCCTACCTAATCCGTGTTTTATGGGCCAAAAATGGTGGAAATCATCAGGAATAGCTATTTCAATTATTTCACATGAAATAAACAATAAATAATGAACAGCCAACATTTCTGTAGGTTTGTCCAATAGAATAATAAACCCATGTGACAAGGACTTTGCAGAGTTTTTGTGTTTTAGTAACATGTCAGTAACATGAGCTTCTGAGATATCGTTTTCCATGTTTTTGGGGATGAGAAGACAGAATATGAAGTCGATTTTGACCAAAGAGTGAAAAATTGAGTTCTACTAAATGTACAGCGCCCAAAATTGATTTTTTATGAGTGAAAAACCTGGGAAATCGTCTGCAATCAGCATCAATTTGTATAATAACACTGGAAAAAGTGTCAGCACGTGGATCAAGACGGTTAAATGGCACTACCAATGATCAAAAATAATTTGAAAAAAAAAGGAGCGTACCTAATTTATGTTTTAGGGGCTAAACTTGATGGAAGCCATCAAAAATAGCTATTTCGATTACTACACACGAAAGAAACAATAAATGAACAGCCAACATTTCTGTACGTATGTCCAGTAGAATAATAAACCCATGTGACATGGACTTTGCAGCGTTTATTCGAAATATTTTGTTCGCATTGGTATATATGGTTCGAAAATTTATTCGTTGTATGCCTCGCAATCGAACTCCCCTTGTTCCTCGTACACCACCTGGGAATAATTGAGGTGGGGGGGGGGGGAGGCGCTGGGCTACTTGTTGACGCCGTTTGGCGCAGACGCCGTCTCCCGTCGCCCTCGTGCAGCGCCGCGCCGCCTCCGGCCAGTCTGCCTCGGCCCTTCGCTCCGCTCGTCGCCCCACGGAATTTCCCCGAGTTATCGAGTCTCCCGCGCGGCGCCCCGACGCGTCTGTAGGACACGTGGCCCTTCCGCTCGTCAGCCTCTGCATCTCGGCCCTTTGCCCTCCACGAGTCGCCCTCACCCTGTATTTATCGCAGGCTCTCATAGTTAATTTGATCGCGTCAACAGGTATATTTATAATTATCATTTGCGTAAAACCACACACTGCCGGTCTACGTTACCTGTCGAAGAAAAACGAAGTTATTGAAAAAACATTGTAAATCCCTGCACAACGGTTTATTATTTTGTACAGAATACCCTTCTGCTACAGATCACAGCTCTCTGTATTGATAACCCGTCTATATAATATGTACTAGTCTATACGTATTATGTAGATCGCAGACCCTCCGTAGGTACCTAGGTACCTACCTAAATAACGAGTTAAATATTGCTAAAATTATACAGCCGATTACAAACAGTAACTAAAACGGCAAAAAGAAACGCAAAAGATGTAGTTCTAAAGGAAAATTGTTGATGTGGAGTGAAATAGTTGCCCCTTCTGCGTAGATCACTGTTTTCTGTGGTCAATACCTATAATGAACTGTTGTGTAATAACTTGCCCATCAATAATACTTCAAGTGAAAAAAGTTCAAAAAAGTTGCAAAAGTAGGTACCTATCAACAAACTCCAAAACATCCATCATTTTTCTAATGAAATAATTTCACGGAACAACCAACTCGACTTCATACTCTGTGATTATAATCAGGTGATCCCTAGCAATGATTTTATCTCGGGCCAATTCCCGATTGTTAGCGCGTCCCTAGTGATGACACGGGTTAAATGTTGCTAAAATAATTCTGTCGATGAGAAACAGTAACTAATATGGCAAAAAGAAACGCAAATAATGAAGTTCTAAAGGAAAATTGTTGATGTGGAGTTAAATAGACGCCCCTTCTGCGTAGATCACTGTTTTCTGTGGTCAATACCTACCCTCGTGGTCAAGTATAATGAACCGTTGTGTAATCACTTGCCCATCAATAATACTTCAACGGTTGTTCAAGTTTCACAAGTACCTACCAACAAAATCCAATAGTCCATCACTTATCAAACTAAATAATATCGCAGAACAACCAACTCGACTTCATACAGCCATCCTTGATTATAATCAGGTGCTCCCTAGTGATGATATCCCGCCCGGATTTATACCGTTTGATTCACGATCGTGTTGACGAAGCTTTTTGGTGCACACGAACGGCTGGACGAACGATGCTCCGGGTGGTCTCAAAAAATTGTTTAGCTCAAGAAAAAGTTAATAACGTAAAAAAAACCATACCCTTATATCGGAAGTTTTCGAGCTACGGCGTTCGGAAAATTTCAACCCCTATTTTGAACCCCTTAGAGATGACTGGCAGTAACGCCGAGCTTCGAGGACCAACTAGACCCCGAACGGAACCTATAACCCGAATTTCATCAATTTTTATTCATGGTAATTAAGAAAAGTGGCCAGTACAGCTTACGGCGTACGGCGGACAGACAGAAATTTTTTTATTGCATTTTCGGATTCTACATACCTTGAAACGTAAACCATCAAATTTTGAGGGGGGTTAGAATTTTTTTTTCATGCTCGATTACAATGGTTCATTATCAGTTGCGGTGCGTGGGCTCTGAAAATGGTGGGCCACCAAACCGGAACACAAATTAACAGCTTTTTCTACAAAATACCTGTAAATGTTTTCCAACAGTGGAGTCTTCTTATGAGAAATGGGTGGATTTTAATCAACCGCAGCTCTTAGCAAGTCAGAATGTAAGCAGTGTGTTCACAATAGTTCTGACCAGTACCCAGGATTACCAGAAGCTAAAAGTTCTATAGCTTCATACTGACTAATACTCAGCAACTTCCTAAACTTTTAATCATCACTCTATCATCGTAGGAAAACGTCGAAAATTTCGACTGTAAGTTAGCCATCGAATTCATGTGGTACAAAAATACAGAAGCAAATAAACTAAACAACCACTAAAAACAACGAACTAGACTAAAATACAACGAAGTAATGACCCGCCGGCCAGGTATTTTACGTCAATTTATGGTAATTTTGAAGCAGTTGTTAGCTATTCTGCCCCCCAAAAATGACCCCCGTCTCTGTTTTTCAGAAAAAAACATTTTTGACTACTAAAGTGGTATTTTCCGTTTCAAGTCGCCATTCTATATGGGGATTTGACGTCTTTTTATGGAGATTTTCTTTGCCATCCTCCCTCAAATCCTCACTTTCATCGTTTGCGAACATTAAGCGAAATTTCTGGTTCTTCATTTCGTAAATAGGTTTTATAAATTTATAGATAAATAGGATTTATAAATTTTTAGCGATTTTTCACCCCTCTTAAACTCAAGTTTGACCCCATTAATATGAGTTGGGTACCTGCTTTGTGTGTCAAACTGAAATGGTCCTATTAATTTTCAGAACGCGGACAGCCGTGTTGTTTAGATTAGATACTACATTTTTGGTACCTAATTATTTTTGAATTTTAGTGGTACTAGCCAATGCTAAGTGATTTTTGACCCCCAAAATTTAATTTGTCCCATTTTGGTTTTAGAAATGGTCCTCAAAATGGTCGGCAAAAGTCCGTAACAATGTTGGGGATTTTTGTCAATCCGTGATGAATTTTAGTCGTTATACCTATCATAATTATCTTTTTTTTAGTTTTTGGCCTATTTTAATTCACAAACCTCATATTTTACGGAGTTTTAACCTCCAAAATTGGCCATCCGCAAACTCATCCTTTCGTTTGCCTTTGCAAATATTTTGGTGAATATTAGATTCTGTAACTCGCAGTAAATCATCTAATATGAGTTTTTGGTGATATTAACAGATTTTTGACCCCCCCCCCCCCCCCCCACACTTGTCGACTTTAATAGAAAATTTGTCGTTACTCTCTTCAGTTTTCCTCTTCCCGTTGGAGAACATTTTACTCCGAACAAATGTTAGGTCGAAACGCGAGACCAATGAAACGAACAACGCTACAATACAAGAAAACAAACAAATTCTGCCATGTTTACCGACACTAACTATCCGCCTTCTTACCGCATGATGATCTCGTTACGAAACCGGGTGTACGATCTTGTTTGATCGCCTCATTCAATTATTCGTTGGTTTTTCCGAGAGGTTTCACCGTCGGTCGTGTTGTAGGGTTAAAGTGGACCTCGAGGACCTGTATCGGAGAGGACCCTTGGGGAGTTGTTAGCCCTCTCATTTATCGCTTCCCCGCTCCAACTGCCCTCGAGGTGTAATCCAGTTCTCTAATTGATATTGATGTTGCGGGAAATTGCGCTAATGGGTAACGGAAGGCGATGGAAGAATAACAAAATTGATCAGTTAAAGAGAACTCGAGAAACTTTTTTTTGCTATCTTTTTTTGCGAATTTCCGATATGAGAGAATAATAATTGGAAATTTCGCAAGACGGTATCGAACGAAAGGATGAATTAAAAAATGAGTGATTTTCATACATTGAAAGTGGGTCTAATTTGACGTTTTCGGGTCAAAAATGGCTAAAATTTAAAATGTCAAATCACAAGACGTGGTTGAACTTTGTTGAAATTTCGCCAAAATGTTTGTAACGATAAACAATAAGATGTGTTTACAAATGGGCAACTTTCAAGAACATAAAGTTGGTGAAATTTGAGTTTTGTGGGTAAAAATGGCTAAAAATGTATATGATAATCACCATATTTGGTACTAATTTTGATGAAATTTCGCGAAAATGTTTGTAACGGCGAACAAAAAGATGAGTTCAAAGATGGGAAAATTCCAGAAAGTCAAATTTGAGTTATTTGGGGTTAAAAAAGGTATGAAATGCTTGAAAACGCCTTTACCAAAAGTCTTCGAAAGATCATCGAAAATTGGCTGGTGTGTGTATAATAGGAACGTTCTGAAGATATCTGTAAATTTAGACCGTTCAAATACTGTAGGATCAATAAAGTCGAGCTCCCTACCTGACCAGGCAGCGCGAGCTGACGGGTTGGTTTCGTGCTGATTCAGTCTCATTATGATAAGTGGATTGTTCATTATATGAAATTACTCACCTTTGGAATCGACATTTAACATATACGATTTAAATCCCCTATAAGTTTCGACTTTGGAAAAGGTAAAGTTCCAGTCATGCAGCATGACCATATGAGCGAATTTACGTTGTACCATCTCATAACTTTTTGGTGATTCAGTGGCAATTTGTAGAGATTTTTGACCCACTCTAAATTGACCCACTTTCTGTTTTGTGAGTTGCCCAACTTTGAATCCACCCTTTTGTGTGCCATGAAAAACGTTTGCAATGAAAATTTCGTCACCGTTTTATACCGCTTTTAGTGATTTTATATAATTATTTGGTGATTATATAGATTTTTAGCCGTTTCTTACCCGAAGAAAGTCAAATTTAACTCTCTTTTTTGTTTTCGAGATATGTCCATCGTCAAATTGTGATTGCGTATGCACTATGCGCTTGATTTTCAGTGGCATCTTTTATTGAAAGAGAAACAGCTTCATAGTTTTTTTTTTAAATTGAGTAAAATTGAGATGTTTGAAAAATAGGCGCGCTATGACGTAAGAATTTCTGGAACTTCTGATTGGTTGAGCGGACCACGCAGCGAACTTGCGAACCCTCAACATTCTTTAGGGTTTGAAGTATCCGTACGGCAATAACTGACCAAACCGAAACCATTTGGCCATACCAAACTGAGCAGTTTTCCTGCATTTTTGAACTCGAAACTAGCAACAGAAGAGGAGTAAAAAATGTGAATATTGAAGAGGAACGAGTGCTGTACGTAAATCTCAAATACAACGCATTCTGGCAGAATGCAGTTTTATTAACACTGAAACTTTAGTCACCAGTGTCAGTTCGGGCTTGAAATATTGAAGCAACGTGAGCGTGTAGCATTATCACAGAGTAACAGAAGGAAGAGTTACCAGAGTTATTATTCAGTGTTTGAGTATCACATAACAACTGAAGGATATCTATTAAATCTCAAAGTTGGAAGATGGACAGTTACTGTCAGAGTTTTTAATTATTGCCTTCCCGAGGGTTACGTCAAGACACTGCATCGCGGTTTCAACCGTTTCTACCGATTTGTGACCCCTAAAAACTCAAATTTGACCCCCTTAGAATTTTTGAAAATTGATTGCTCATCTTCGAACTCTTCCTTTTGTTTGGAAATACGAACAGTTTGGCGAAATTTGGCATTTTTATCATGTATCCACGGTCAGATGTCGTCTGGAGTGATATATATCTATATAAAATAAATTGTTGTTCAAATCTAGGGATGAATATTCAGGATGCTCTTAAACGGATTCGCCTATAAAAAAAAAAAATTTCAAAAATTCATGTTCTGAGAATTTTGGACCCATTCAATAGCTTCATTTCTTTGAAAGTTTGCTAAAAAAAAAAAAAAAAAACCCTAATTCGTGGGTTTTTCACTTTGTATTTTCCATGCGCCTAGCCCATTACCTGGTTTATTGGTTTATTATTCTGTGAATAATACACCTATGTATTCGCTCAGCAAAAAATGTTTATAACACCCCCTCAAACTTTTTTCTTTTCCGTTTCAAGGTGCGTAGATTCCAAAAATGCAATGTCCGTCCGCCGTCCACCGTACGCCGTATCACGTCTACAGGCTTCATTTTCGGTCTAAAAAATTCGTTCTTTCGCACACATGCTCCATTTGGGCCCTAGTTGTGTCCCGAAACTTTTCAGCCCGATCGGAATATACCCAGGGTTGTTATGAGTGAAAATGTGTGTAAAAATAGGTACTTTTTGCGTTTTAGCAACATGTTAGTAACATGAGCTTCTGAGATATCATTTTCGATGTTTTATACACATTTTCACTCATTAACACCCCTGGGTATATATTTCGATCGGGCTGAAAAGTTTCGGGACACAACTAGGGCCCAAATGGAGCATGTGTGCGAAAGAACGAATTTTTTAGACCGAAAATGAAGCCGGTACACGTGATACGGCGTACGGCGTACGGTGGACGGCGGACGGACATTGCATTTTTGGAATCTACGCTCCTTGAAACCTAAAAGAAAAAAATTTGAGGGGGTGTTATAAAAATTTTTTGCTGAGCGATTACATGGGTGTATTATTCACAGAATAATAAACCAAAATGCAATGTCCGTACGCCGTATCACGTGTACCGGCTTCATTTTCGGTCTAAAAAATTCTTTCTTTCGCACACATGCTCCAATTGGGTCCTAGTTGTGTCCCGAAACTTTTCAGCCCGATCGGAATACACCCAGGGGTGTTATGAGTGAAAATTTGTGTAAAAATAGGTAATTTTTCCGTTTTAGCAACATGTTGGTAACATGAGCTTCTGAGATATCGTGTTCCTTGTTTTTGGGGACGAGAAGACCGAATATGAAGTCGATTTTGTCCAAAGAGTGGAAAATTGAGTTCTACCAAATGTTCAGCTCCCAAAATTGATTTTTTATGAGTGAAAAACCTGGGAAATCGTCGGAAATCACCATCAGTTTGTATAATAACACTGGAAAAAGTGTCAGCACGTGGATCAAGATGACTAAATGGCACTCCAATGATCAAAGATAGTTAGAAAAAAAAAAAAAAGGAGCTTAGGTACCTAATTTGTGTTTTAGGGGCCAAAATTAATGGAAACCATCAGAAATAGCTATTTCGATTATTACGCGTGAAAGAAACAATGAACAGCCGACATTTCTGTAGGTATGTCCAATAGAATAATAAACCCATGTGACAAGGACTTTGCAGCGTTTCATAATATATTTTTACTACAGCATGGCCTGTGAATGATAGGTAAATAGATGAAGACTACCAGGGTGCCTATTAAATTTTGGAGAATCGGACGGAGTAATCTCAAACCTCCGAGGAATGAATAGGAACGATCTGGTAACCCGTAGCACAGCACCTGTTCGGACCATTCCATTCGAATTGGGATAATAGAACCGGTGATGTCTGTTGTGTCCCTACCGACCCAATCCGGATCCGGCTTCCCCCAAGTCTGCTAGGTGATTGGGTGTGGTTTTTCTATGAGCTGGATGGTCCGTCTAGTAGGAATAAATGGATGAATACTCTGCGAGTCTGCTTATCGACGCAAGCATGTGTGAGAAGGATGTCGGGAAGCTACACTGCATCCACCAAGCAGGTTTTTTCCGATTAATAAAGAGTTACAGTACGATTGTATTTCCACCCTAAAATTAGGTTTTGAACTGAATAGAGTTTTGATGTAGAAAATTTGATCTTTGATGAAGAGATAAACTGATTTTTATGATACAACAGCGAACTGTGTATCGAAGTAACGGTTTGAGAAAGCTGTACTGCCTACCCACTTGGCAAACGTCTGTCACCAGTGAGCTTCAGATATCTCACGCAGGTGCTGGAACCGTGAGAATTCAAGTTTCATGTGGAGCCCGGTATGAGATAACCATGAAACACCCGCCCATATCAGAGAAATGAATGCATATCGTACACGTTTGGAATGAAGGCAGCAGCCAGGCCCAGGGGACGTGAAGGTGATAACTAGGAGACTCGCATGTGACTCAGATGCTCTCAGCTCCACGCTCTCAGTTTAATAGGATCCTCCAAGTGTTTATACGCAGTTACGTTGGCGATGGCAGCCGAACTCCACTGTAAACGCCTTACAGAATTTATGGGCGGAGAACAGTATGCACCTATTCTGTTTAATTTCAAACGTCCTCATATTGACGGTGCTCGTTGGAATCCACTGCGAGTAGTACAGCTGAGGATATACCTGTGTATTGAAGTTCCAGGCATGCAGCATGGCCATATCAGCGAATTTCGAAGTAATCACTCAGACTTTCAATTAATCACGTTATTAAACAATAAAAACTCTAAATTCCTACTGTTCATTTTTGTTTTTTAACAGTCATCAGTAACTGGTAAAATATCACGGACTTTTGTAGGATGGAGACTCTTGACCAAAATTTTTTGGCAGCCTGAACTTCATTTGGTTCGTGAACCTATTCATCGAGTACCTAATGTTCTTGTGTGTATTGTGCATTGCCGTCCGAAAGCCAGGTGCACGGTTAAGTATTGTGGGTATTTAAAATTAAACAAATGTGCCGTGCGTACGGTTGTACAGGAAAAGGGCATTGATTGTTCTCCTAGAAATTGTTCAGAACTCGTAAAAAACACAAACGGTGGGTACAGCTTTCGTACAAGTACGCAACCACGAGGGACATTTTATGTCTTTGCGCCCCCTCCCGCACCCACACCACCCTCGTTGTATTTGACGTTGATGGTTGCAATGTAATGGCCGCGTCAATCGCAAGTTGTTTTTTACGCAAACGATATTCACGATATTTACTAGGTGCTTCCACGAGTTCCATCGCGCGGTCACTGAGGTTATTACAACGAGTGCCGTCTTATAAGACCAATGATAACTACGTTTGATTGTGCTCGTTGATGGTTGCGATGTATTGGTAAATCCGAGAGCTTTCCAACGAGTGGTGAACGATTTGGTATACGATGATAACCGGAGAAGTTCATACGCATTCATTTAAACAATCACGCTCATACCGCAGCTTGTCGGCCACGCACTCCGCAGTGGTTAACGTAATATGGTTAGGTAAATCGAGAGCTATCCAACGAGTGGTGAAGGATTTTTGTACGATGATAACTGGCGAAGATAAAGTTCCGTAGCAACGAATCGGTTGTAAGCGAAAATCATCAGAAATATTTTCGTGACGCTTCTCCGTTACATGTCCCGCGTTACATTTTCGAGTTTATGTAGCAAAGTAAAGACATAAAATGTCAAAATATTTTATATATATATTTTCATAACCAAATATTTTTGCGCAAAATGAAGTCTTTTTTTTTATTATACCTTATTAAAGTTGCACAAAATCGGAATAAATTGAGTAAAACGCCGAAGAAATTGTAAAATGTGGTAATTCGTCACCATTCCCGTCACAAACAATTTTGTGTACAATGGGTGTATATAAATTTGGGATTTTTATGGCCAAGAACATCATGTGCTTATACTGCCTGACGAGGGGCTGACAAGTGGCTCAAGAGGTCTCGAGTCACCATCGTATAACACTCGCGGTGGAATTATGGCAGTTTGTAGTGATTTTTGGTCATTATCACAAATGTTAATCATTTTTAAAACCACAACTCAAATTTGTTATTTAAAAAACCATCTTTCATTTGATTATTTGTTAAGTAGGTGCGAACCTTTCGGCGAAATACGGCTCTTTGTTTCCACCTCAAAAACTATTGGAAAAGTTCAAAGCCTGTTTTGAAAATATTTTACATGCGTAGGGTAGCTTTTAGGTAGGTACCCGTTTAGTTTTGCGGAGTAGCTTTGAATGTAGATATAATCTTTACAACATTTTAATTGATTCTGGAAAGTCAGTTAGCAGTTAGTGAATATAGCAAATTTTCTTTCAAAAAACCATAACACAACTTTGGCGTCATGTACAAAGATAATAATGTCAACGACTGAAAGCGCTAAATAATATTAAAGTGTCTCACTCTGGAAAAGTTCTAAGAGTCTCACTAAGAGTTTCTAAGAAAGTTTCGTATGGTAGGCTCAAGTTTCTTCATTCTTTTCGTGTTTCCTACACTCATTTGACGAGACATGGCAAAGTTTGCCTCACATGACGCAGGCACAGGTGAGGCTCCACGGGTCACCAAACATAAAGTTCTATTTCGGGAAACATATTGTATCGAGTTATCGACTTTATCTACCTCAGCTACTGTGAGAAGTGGGCGATAATTCGCCACAACAAGAATGGTTTGAGGCGAGATACGTCCCGAAAGCCAAATAATGGACAGCACCTCTTCAGTATGGAGACGCTCTTTTGGGTTAAGCCTGTTGGTGAGAAAGCTGACAGAATGTTGACTTACAAAATTAAAATTACCTCTAGCGTTTTTCGGTTTAGTTCTTTCTGAACCAATTTGGTTCCGTGTCATTCTGTCCGTCTGTGTGTTGACCAATTTATGATGTAAAATATCGATAGTTTTTAAAACTAGCGATGTACTATCAAAAAAACTGACAACCAGCTGATTTTGACCAAATCCTCTTCTTTAAGGTCATGCCATGTAAAAATGTAAATGAGGGACGATAAATGAATAAAATGTTTTAGCATTACCTTTTATGTTAAATCACTGTCAGTCTCATTCAGTTCCCAGACTAGCTATTATCTAGGCAAAACATCACACAGAATCGGAATTGCGAGCGAAGAACATAGATTTTTTTTTTATGCTGACTATAAAGTTAACTGACAACGTCAAGGGAATGACACATATTTCGTTATAACAATACAAACTGAGCCATTGAAAAAATAACAATCAATATTTGAACAAATTTCAACACGAAGTAACCTGTAACTGCGAAGTAACCGCAAATAGTTTCTGAGCGATGTCTACTAGGATGGTATAGTAGCAAAAAGACGTAGAACAATTCTTTGAGATATGTAAAAATATCGATACTCCACGAACTAAATCACTCGCGATGAAATCGTGGAAACTCATTTCAAAGAAAAACGGAGTTATTGAAAAAATAGTCTATTTCCACTAGGTAACACACTAAAAACGCAAAAAACACTGTTATACCGGTATAACAGTGTATGTTTCGCGTTTTTTCGTGTATTAGTGGAAATAGACTATTTTTTCAATAACTCTGTTTTTCTTTATCGATACTCCGATGGTATCGATAGCTTTCAGGCCGGTATATCGATACTGTCGAAGACCCGAACTATCGATAGTTTTACACCTCTATTGTGTGCCCGCACATTCTTGCAACGCACATAGCTGCCTAAAACATAGTCTTCTTGAGCTGAAATTTGGAAACTACGTCCGGGTTGGGCCTTATATGGTCCCTTGTGAATCTAATTAAAAGCTGGCTGTAATTTTCGTATTCGCATGTGCTAACGTTAAATCCTTGTGACGTGCATCACTACTCGAAAGAATATTCGTAATGAGCTGAACTGTTGAGGGTAGATGTGAACTGGGTTCAAGAAGGTCTTAAATATTTCCGTCGAATTCGGACTCAAATTCTTATAGAGAGTGAATACAGTCATATTGCAATGTGGAGGGTATGTGCGGATTGGTCTTATATTCATGCTTCCTAGTGAATCTCGTCAAAATCTTACTGTAACTTTAGTTTTCGCGTGCGCTAACGTCAAATCCTCGTAACGTGCATAACTACTCGAAAGAATATACACTGAGCTGAAATTTTGAGGGTAGATGCGGATTGATTCCAAGATGGTAATATATTAATTTCATGGAATTCTGACTCAAATTTTCGTAAAGTATGAATATAATCATGGTGGAATGTGGAGGTTAAGTGCGCAGTTAATTGGGCACATTATAGATAAGATAGATAAGATAATTTATTCATCATTTATACAGACTATGATAATGGTGAAAAGGTTCAAATGAATAATATTACCCAACTGTAGGCTAGGCCTGAGGTGTTGGGTAAAAGTCGCTATTTAGCTTAAAATGTGCTAGGTACCTATCATTGTAAACATAACAATTTAAGATGAATATAATCCAGAAAAAATATATATGAAAAACTAAAGATATACGCTTCTAAAGTAAAAATCAAAGGACACATCCTTTCATAATCAGCCAAGAGAAGGTTAACTTTTTGTATTACCTTTCTTATATTCAGTTGGATGTCTCAGCTCATGATTGAGATACTTATGGAGAACGTGTAGCAAATAAAGTGGGCTTCTGGTGGTCAAAACTAAACGAGGCTTAGGATTTACAATATTGCCTTGTAAAATAAATCTGGTGGGATACAATATTGATCTTTCAGAATGAAGCAAGGTTGGGTGCCTATGAAAGAAAAGTAAAATGTTTTTAGCAAGGAGCTGCTTAACAGTAAAAATACATAGATTCCTGAGAAGGTCAGGTTACCACAATGCCCACAACCAGTGCAATTCAATCCAATGGATGTCCAATGTCCAGTGTTGTGTTGTCCTCAATGTGCGGGTTTGGACCTCAGTACGCACTTGAATTTCGTATACATCGAACAGGAACTTGCGCATGTGCAAACTTGAACTCCACCGAGGGTTATTTGCGTAGGTAGATGAAATTTATGAATTTTATGAAAATTGGGCCGTTATTATTCGTCTTCGCATGCGCCATTGTAGAATCTGTATCGCCCTATTCAGTTGTAGCTATGTAATTTGTAGATATTGATTGGCAAGATCATGTCGCTATGAGGAAGCGATGTGCAACACCTTGACAGACGTTTATATAGTAAGGACTACACCACACGGGGGAATACTCGCTCTTCCCACGATTGATTGATCTACTTCAAAGAGCCATAGAAAGGAGCGCTACAGGTTTAGAAAGTCGAGATATATAATATTGATAAAGATCGAAATAAGGAGTGAAAGAAGGTTTGGCAATAAGTTTCCCCCAAGATCGCATCCACTTCGGGCACAAGTTGAATGGGGAGAGGGCGATGCAGAGCGGCTGATGGACGCGCACGCAGTTTCCACTTCCTCATTCAACCCCTATTTCAATATTAAAGGATATTTGAGAGCTCGGCCACGGGTCTCGAAATTGGGGATAGATTCACGTTATAGAGCTCGCCAATACTCCATCTCCCAGAACTTCTATCAGCGGAACAAATTCGATAACGTACAAGAAAGTGTGTGGAAAGAGGGAAAATTGTATCACTCATCAAAAATTTTGAATCAGCATAATACCCACCCATGTACTTTACATAAAGTAGTTTATTATATTATGTCATTTTCTCAAACATGGATGGATTCATGACTTATTCTTTATCCGAGCCACGCTTCCCTCTCACGTATTATACAGTAATGGAGTACGCGCATGGGTCACAAAAGCGGTTCATATTATTTTTTAATAAAGTATATTCCATTCTGAAAACTTCGACACCAACCGCACTGTCCTACGATAAGTACCTAGTTCTTTTTCAATGATTTTTCAAAGTTTCCACCAATTCTGACGTCACAGTGGGCTGGGCGTCTGAATTCGTGGTAAAAAACCATAGAAAACGAACTACTTAGTATCAACTTCCATTTTTAAAAGAAAAGGTACTTGCGCATATCCCATCGCTTGATAACTTTCTACTCAATGAGGATTAAACAAAGTTGCCAACTTTATGATGTGGTTTGGTGAATAGAGAGTAGGGGATGGGGGACTTTGACGGTGAATGGTGATAGATTTATAGTAGATCAACGTTGTACGAACATAGCAACAAAGTGGTAACCGTCAGAAAACGCCGGTAACGCAAAACTGGTCGGTCACGTTTGGCATTGCGACCCAGGGACTGATATAAGTACATATGACACACAAGACGGTAGATAGCGCGTTTTGTAAATTTGTCCCCACGGGATAATGCATGACAAAAGCTGTACATGTGCGTGTCTAAAAAATAAAAAATAAAAAAATAAATAAATAAATAATTTAAAAAAAAGAAAATTGTAGGAGTTGCCAGTTCCCATTTGTACCAACTTGACAGATCATTGTAAGAGAAATTCAAGGCTATCAAATTCTCTGTCAGATGAGACCAACGAGCTCTCCACCCTTTTAGCAATGATTTTTATGATTTTTCACCATGCTTCCCCTAACTTGGGAGCAATACGCAGAGCGCCATCACAAGGATTGCCTGTGTTCCGAGGTATTGCAAGCAGACTAGGAAATGTCTGTCTTTTTTTGCCTCCAGCTATTTAGAACTCTTGGAAAAATGATGGTATGAAGCCCATTTTCAAAAATAAGCGTTATTTTTTAAATGCGGATGATTAACAGTAAAAATGCGATAAAAAATGACTTACGAGGTCTGTTGACATCTGACTGGCCGTTGGCCAGGCCAAGGAGGCGCAGCGAAGCTTAGTAGGCGAAGTTCACAATGGTGTCAACAACCCAACATTAGAAATGGCAAACCTTCGTGGCTACCTTCAAGAACCTTTGTTTGATTTTGAGGAATTTTTTTGTTTTTTAAAGTTTTAATTTGTGGTTCTGTCCTTCCATCCATTGCGGTTCTGTACATAATTTAAAGTTATGCACTAGAAGCCGGATTTACGCGACACGTAATTTCCAGCGGGAATTCAGAAATTCAGAGTTCACTCTCGTTTCCTGCCTTGACTTCCCGACGTAAACATCTCATTATGTGGAGTGTTCATTTCCGTTATTGAACAGAATTTGGCTTAAAAAAAAAGAGAATTAGTACCCTACGAAAATTGCCCATTCGATATTATACTTTAGAACAGCCTGTTTGTGATGTTTACCTTCTATCAACAGAATAACATTAGAATTATTCCATATAATTACTTTCACTAGAATTGTTTTTAGTAGGATCACCTTCTTGCTCCAAATCCATAGGCCCAAGAATATCTGGGACTGTATGGTACTGTACTCGATTTAGACCACATGCTTACAGATGAACTACCTAGTACTTATATAATATCTGTAAGATAATTGGTATACCCATATGTATAGTAGAAGAATCGTCGAAACGAACACCATTAACGGTTATGAAAACTCTATTTATCCACAGTGCACATAAAACATGAAAACCCCGAATGATTCCATTCTGTACTCACAATCATCTGTCACTTCGCAACACAGTTGGTTGATTAAATTGAGAGCTGTTTCTTTTTTAAAATTGTACAGGTGTTCCCCTCTCTGAGAGGATTTTCAATAAATGAAAGGGCGTTCCCAGCAGCGCCTGAATGAGAAATTGTCAATCCACCAAGAGCTACTTTCAGATTCGTGGTGTGGGGTAAGGGAGAAACGAATGGACGGGAAAAGACCAAAGTTTTTGTTATTCGTTTTTCGAGGCTGAAATGAAAAGGGAAAACGGGAGGGTATAAAAATTCATTTTATTGCCCAGCCTTCACCTATAACCCTAATTTCTGCGTCAGCTTCTTTTCGCGTTATTGGAACCTTGAGATTGCCCTCGTTGATGTTTTGTAAGGTGTCCTAGTTGCTTACGGTTGGTGAGAAAAGAGTTTACCAGAGGAAATGGAAAGAAAACGGGGATCCGTACGAGGAGAATGTGTGATGAATTCGCGAATGTCAATTAGAGAACGTTCTCGCCCTTACGAGTACCATAATAACCCGTGATGAGTTTCTCGACTGAACGCGCATACGAGTTGTGGTGGAGTTCTTAAGGGGTAGTCTGGTGAGATAATAGTATATTTTCAAGCCAGCGTTTCTTAATGCCGGTTCCACGCATGCGGGATTAGCCGAACACCGAGCAAAAGTACCTACTAGTGTGGATGGATGTTCGCGATTCGCCATACCTCGAATGTTCGATGTTTGGGTGCTCCGACCAGAGTCGGTAAGAGCGTCAGCCCCATCCACACATTCGGGTTCAAAGCTCCCCGAATCCGAAAAGCATTTCTCTGTGAATCACATAATTCTTCCTCCCTTGTGATTCACATTTTTTTACCGTGGTTCACTACCTAACCTTCCCTCTCATTGTTTCCTTCATTCTTCCGGAATTTACCTTCGGAACACCTATTTACAATGCGTAGTAATTCGTTTTATTTAATTAATTCTGCCATAACCATAACATCACCTCATGGGTCATACGATGAAATATGAATACAAAAAATATGTATGTATGAATACAATGTCAACATACTTTGTTCTACTATTGTGTAGTGACACCATCCACCAACTTCTCCTTGTTCTCTTCTTCTTTTTCTTCTTCTTTTTCTGCTGGAGATACCTAGCAATCCGAACTACAAAAAAATGCTGCTGCAGCTATTATGAGTTTGTTCACGTCCATTCTGTTGTCAGCTGATTCCCGCCGGATTATTTTCGCTGAACATCCGTCGTTTCCGACGGAAACATAAGAAGAAATTTATTATTGTTTCATTTATAGTTTTTTAAATGTTTCGGGCTTAAGGCTTAAGGCTCTTAATAAATCAATCAATCAATCAATCCTAGTCATCCACTCGGATAAGTATTATTTTTTTGTGCCTATTGGTTTTATACCCCAAAAAATCTTGTTGTGCTTTTGATAATATTTGTTTAAAAAATCTTTTTAAAGACTGCCACAGACAAATTTGTATCTAACGTTTCCTCATGCTAGTTAGACAGTGTAATCGCATCAACACAGTAGGATCTGTTGTATATTATAGAACATTATACTCTATAATTCGAGTATAATATAGTATATCATACTATTCTTGTGCATAGGAACCAGGAGCATTCTATTTCTTGTTTCTCTGTTATGTATTTTAAAATTTTGCCAGATATTCTGGAATGCCAAGTTTCAAATTTTTTTCATCATTGCGACAACCGCGTATTTAAATTTTATTTCATTTTCAGCCAACCCAGTTTTTTTTTCTATTGACCGGTGAAACATGGTCATTTTAACCTATATACCTACAATCCTAATGGCTGCTTTTGGGCCTTTTGGAGCCTTTCCATGTCCTCCCCAATGATGTCACAGTAGCCGGCGCCGTTTAAGCATATTCGAAGTCGAGAATCAACTATTGCACAAGTTTCAGACACTTATGAAACGGTGCACTTTATCAACTGAGATCCGCCTCAGTCGGTAAAGCGCACCAAAAAATGTATTACGAGTTTAGTGTTTTCCTGGGTTGTCCAAGGTAGGGGGCAGTCATCCAAACGCCCAAGTTTTCCATCTCCTAAGTGTACGCAATCAGTTGTCCATCAATTTAAATTTTGGGCACCTCTCCGATATCAGTACTGGACGTCAGCCTCGGGTACCCAATGACCATCGCCACACACTTCTTGCCTACTACACCACTCAGCCAATATTTTCATTTCTGAATCGACATTACTGAGATACCATCTTACTTTTATCGACGTATTTACCTGTAAGAAGGTGGGCAGACTGGCAGAAGGTGGACAGAACTGTTCTGTTATTCCATGTCTAGTCTGGATCTCATTAACGATCCATAAATCGCTCATGCCTCTTTTTAGGCAACTTGAAAATATGAAAATACAAAAATTGCCAATCTAGAACCCAGCAAAAGAATGCAAAATTGTCACCGTTGGTTTGTTCAGCACCTATGTAACCAGTGGGTCCGCTGACCAGTAGCTTCAAACGTATCTCCAGTATTACGAGTACAACGTCTGCTTCCTGCGCCGTGACGCCTCTCCCTGGTGTCGTAGACAACAAAAACTATACAGCAAATTCTGGGGGCCCAAGGAGTATACTTTCAAGATTACAGATTTTTAAGGCGGTTCCAAGGGTCCCTTTTCGCATTACAGACATACATACCTACGTATGCATTATACACCCACCAGCAAATGTCTCATGAGTCTAAGTAAGAGCCTCACGAACGTTCGGTAATAAATAGGTTCGTATTAAAGCAGGCTTACCTAGCTTTTTACGAGTAGTATCTCCACTCGCGCCTTGCATGGCTCTTACTCAACTTGGTTAGGTCGTTGGTTAGATGACGTCTGAGAGTTGTTTTTAAATAATTTTCTATATTATTTAGGCTACATAATAAATATTAGGATTTATTAGGTATAGTTTTAAACGATCATTTCGCTCTACAGCATACGTTTTTCCGTGATCATCGCTTTTCATTGGCGTACACACATACACATTTTGTTTAGGAAGGAGAAGAGGAAGTTTTACGTAAAGTAGTTAAAAACTATCGAAAGATATAGGGGTTCTCATATTTTTCTGATATTAGCATTCCTAGTTCAGCAAAGAACGTTGAAGTTTGACTCTTTACTTCCCACTAGAATTACTCCCGAAATAAATGTCAAGCAAACCTGCGTGTGGCAATAGGACCTTGAAAAAGATAAACTTGAGAAACTTAACAGTTTAAAATAATAAATCGAATTCTTCGGGGTAAAAGAAGACTATTGAATGAGTAGAAACAGTTGGTTTGACTTTTTTGTAACTCGTTAGGTATGGGTAAATGAAACTCTATTTTGATTGAGGAATGTTATAATTCCAGGGCCTTAATGAAATATACACTGTTGGTGGACAGGCCTGGCCCCCGTCCGGTTCCGCCTTGCCATATTGCATTCTGATCATGGCGAGCTTCGTACTGGCAGAAACGTATTGTTCTCTTCGAAATCCCTTGTTAAGACCTCATTTCGAGGTTCCTGAACTTCCACCTCTCAATTTTTCGCAATTTCATAGGTATAGTAGGTTTCACATTACCGGCAAATCTCTCCCCAGAGGCAGATTTCCACCGAGTTCGATGTCTTTTTTTTCCTACCACCTTCAAAGCATTATCCTAAACCTCTTTGTTCTCTTTCTCGAACAATGTCCGCACTCATAACGAATCTATCTCAATTCTTTTCAACCCGCTCATCTTTCTTGTTCATTTTGCGCCCTTTCTTCCCCCGCCATGCACCCCTCCTCTACGCCTATTTTCCGACTCTTCATTTCTCGTTCTTCCCTTACTTAACCGGCCTGGTTTGAAATTTAAATGGGAAACCACCGAAGTTCTTTTGAGCTTTGCATTTTTATGCCCGTTTTGCATGATGGCAGACTACAACCTTTTCCATTTATTCGATTTGCATTGAAAATGAGCCGGTGCTCTATTGTAGTTTTCAATTTGTTATACATTCGACAGAAAATTGTTTGTAAAATGGGGCATTTCTTCAACCAGAAGTGGATCATGTAGTTGTCGGATGTGGGTTCCCTCTTCAGCCGCGTGTTTGGTTCACGTTACTGGTTGTAGTAAGTACAAACTCTAAGGTGGGTACCTACCAATCAACTTGACGATGCGATAGTCATCAACGAGTGTAAACAAAAATGCCATTATGATATGTTTCAGTGAATAGGAACCAGGTGTTTTTACAGTGTCATGTTTGGCGATGAATGGAAAGCTAACTAGTGGTAACGGATGTGTAGGAGATCGAAACATAGGAAGTTGTTTACGAGCATACCAACGAAGTGTCGCTAACGCGGTCATGTTTTGACGACTTTCGCAACGAAATCTGTCATGTTTTGAAACTGACCCAACGCAAGGATAACACATGTTGGTACATTATCAAAACTAAAGTTTCTGTCATGCTTATAGGACATTTGCCGCTAATGGGGTCTGTGCACATGTTTATTTATTTTTTTTTTTTAATCAAAGTAGATTCCATCTTGAGAATTTTGACCCCAACAGCACTGCCCTACGGTAAGTAGTTCTTTTTCTATGATTTTTTCAAAGATTTCAGAGGTTCCTACGTCATTGCACTCCTCTAGAAACGTTTAAAAATCGTATGAGAAGAACTACTAATCGTAGGACCGTGCGGTTAGTGTCAAAGTTCTCAGAATGGAATCTAGTTTCATTAAAAAATAATATAAACCGCTTTTGTTACCCATGCGCATAACCCATTATAAAAAATACCCCTTGTAGTGCTAATTATAATAGTCGCTATAGTCGCTAATTATAAAAATAATAGGCCCTCAACATATCATATACATACCGTCTAAAACAGCGCTTTAGCTAAATTTTCTGAAGGACAAAATTCCTCATTTATGCTCCTATACGTTTCTACCAACTAAATTGGTGTTCGTAAAAAAAAAAGTTGAAGACAATCAAATTTTGTGTTTAATAAGACCAACTTGAGCTCTCCAGCTAGCTAGGATGATTCTTGGCGAAGGCTTCTGTGAAAATGTAATTTATTACCCAGCCGGCTCCTGTTCTCGATTTAGGGCTTTCCTGGGAGTAGCACGAGGGTAGGTAGGCATTGACCACAAAGACAGTGATATACGCAGAAACGGCATCTGTGCAGGAAAATAATAAACCGTTGTGTAATAATTGGCATTTTGGCTTATGTCGTGGAACGCAGTTAATCTTTGGTGAGGTTACTAAAAAAAAAAGTATTCACAATTTTTTTTAATTTTTAAAATGCAAGTTTCTGATGAGTTTAGTTAGTTACTTATTGGGACTTTTCCAGTGCTGGTTTGCTGAAATCCGCTGTCGGATCGTCCATAAACTTCTATCCTCGACAGCTTAAGTATTTTTAACGCCAACTTTGTACATTTGAATGGTAGAGGAGAGGGGGGGGGGGGGGGTCTCAAGTATTAATCATACCAAGCCTGAAATGACCGTTCACTTAATGTACTTCCAGTCAAAACCGTGCGTGACCTTTTAACTGGAAGAGGTTTTGAGGCTGAAAGCAGAGGTTGATGACGTGGTTCTTAAGGTATCGGTTATTGTCGATAGCCGTGGGAGTGGGCCGTAGAAAAAGGAGGAAGAAATTTCGAGTTTGATGTAGCGAAAATCATCCAAAGTGCCGCTGATGGGTTTGGACGACAAACGACTTGCGCGCCTCCGTCGTTTCCGATTCTTCGGGCGCGCAAAAGTTTACCTCCTCGTGCGGTGGCCTCATTTGGTGAGTAAAAACTTCAATACGTAATAGATGATATTAGTACCTTTCACTTTTATAAATGTGATAACAAGCACTGTCTGTTAATTATTGTCTGCCCATTGTGGGAAGGTGCTTGGAGTTTCGCTTTTAATTGTGTAGATGACATGAACTGTGAAACAATAATAATTAAAACTGTACACTTGTCCCTACCGCAGAGTATTGTTAATTTTGTGTATTTTGAAGTGGGGTTCACTCAACTCCCCACTCACTCCTACCACTACTACTACTATCCTTCACTTAGTGGGCTTCAGCTAACTACCCCCACATTGCGGCTCCCTACGATCTCCTACAATGGGCTGACTGTAATAGATACAGATTGAGCGGTGTTACATTCACCTGATCATCTTCGTTTTTTACATCCATCGTTTGTATCATTGCCACTATGCATGATGCCATGTAAATAAATATGTTCCTCCAGGGTGACCATGTAAGCTACCTAATTTCCGAACTGACTTGTGCGTTGGAACCCACCAAACTCAAATTTGATTCACTTTTTTTTCCAGAAAAATATCTTGATAGAATAATCTGTTCTGCGTCGAGTCACTATTCTGTGCCACTTTTGGTGAATTTATATCAATCCCTCCGAAAACTCATCTCCATTATATGCTACATTTTATGATTAAATAACGATTTCTGATGAATTTTAGCCTTTAATACCGGTTTATTATTGACCCACAACAATTTGAATTTTACATCTTTTAGCGAATTTTCAAAGAAATATGCAGTTTAAAAAAATAGAAAAAAACTATTGCAAAGGGTCAAAAAAATGTTAAATTTTGTATAGACAAATTTGTAATTGTCAGAACATGAAGTTTAAAAAAATTTTATGGGCAAATTGATCCCTATATTTCAACAAAATTGAGATTTATATAAATATATGTATTTATGTATATTTATATATACATATGTATGGAGAATCGACCGAACCTCAAGATCCCCATTCTTCACCTAGTCTACATATGTATATATATGTATACATATATATTTATGTATTATTTATATATATATATATTTGTTTATGTGTCACTCCAGACGATATCTCTCCTTGAGTACATGATAAAAATTCCAAATTTCGCCGAAACAAAAAGGTTGCCAAACAAAAATATAGTTCGAAGATGAGAAATTTTCAAAAATTCTGATGGGGTGTCATTTGAGTTTTATGAGTCAAAAGCTGGTAAAAACGGCTAAAATCGCGAACAGTTGATCTGAAAGTGCTATAGAAGGGTGAGTAGACAGAAAAAAACCAATTCAGTTGTTTCTCCTACAAGTAGGGGTCAAATTTGGATTTTTGGGGGAGTCAAAAATTGGTAGTCAGGGCTAAAATCAATATTAATTCACCTGACGTTGTGTGGGATGGTGAGACTGTTTCGATGATAAAAATATTTTGCTAAAAAAGGGTGGGTCAAATTTGACCTTATTTAAGGGTCAGAAATCGGTTAAAATAGCTAATATCACGAAAAAATATATAATTTTACGAAAAAGTTATGGTTTCTCTCTATGTGATCTTTTTACACGGTACCACTAACATTTCTTGGACAATTTGCTCTTATAGCCCTGCTGCATGACTGGAACTTTTGTTTTCGAATATCGGCCGTCTTCTGATTCTTTCGTTAAACAAATCCTTATGTGAGTACTTATATTGCAGTAACTTGGTATATAGGTTTTGTTTTGTTAAGATACGGGGATGGAAACGGAAAAGAATCGAGAAGTATTTCGAAGATTCATTTACTAAACATTTGGACCCATTACAATAGGTTATTTCTTCCAAACATTCGTTGCAACACCGAAACGGCTTTCTGACAGAACTTACAGCCACCTTTAATGTAAGTCACAATTTTATGACTTCGGAAAGAATGAAAAAGCGCGGAGGGTCCTTCGAGCCTACAAATTGGACCGCCCATTGGTTACCTTATAAATTACTTGATAATGCAGGTTGTATAAAAGCGTCTTCGCTAATAATTAATTGGTGGTAATGGTCCTTCGGTCTCAGGTGCCCCAGGGATTTATTACTATGCAAATTACTATGCCTGTAGTGGGGTAGGGGCCTGTAGGGGATCGGGCACTACCAGAGGTTGGTCGTCGAGGGCTGCGGAAAGGGAGAGGACTTTCTTGATTACTCTCCAGGTCCCCTTCTTATGGAATTTATTACGGATTTAGTCCTTGTCACGCCGTCCTCGTAATAGCGGTTGCCGCTGAGGGACTTGGCGGTTGGGGCGAGGGACGTTATGAACTCGTTACGCTTCTCCGACATGGGAATCTTGAATAATCTGATGTTTAGGCCACTAACCTCGATTACTAGTGAAATGAATCTCTTGAATGTAATTTTATTACGCTTGCCTGCATTTGCCTTCACTTAACCTACTCAGTTATCTACGTACCTAGAAAACATAAGAATTTACGAGAAAATATCTTATGATAACTTCAAATTATAACTTCTTAAGAGTTCAAGGCAGGATATTCATAAAACTAGAAACTATCTCAAATCTTCAGTGAAAGATAGAATTAACATTCAAGATAAAATTCGGGTGTATCCTTTGGGACTTGGGTGTAGTGGTTGAACTGGTAGGAAGTTTAGAGAGAAAAAATTGTTTAGACAAAAATACTGACGTAAAAAAAGCTGTACCTCTAAAACTGGAAAGTAAATTTAGTTATTTTTATGCTGATTACCTAATTTATTCAAAGTCGATACAACAGAATTTTTGAAGTCGGCCTCAAATTCCAACTGAAATGTATAAAAATCAATAAGAAGGCTGTGAGTGGGGTTTTGAGTTAAAATTTGGCGTCGACTTCAAGAATGTTGTTGCATTAGCTCTGAATTAATTATGTACGTTTACTCAGCATAAAAATAAATTATTCTTCTATTTTATGCAGCTTTTTTTCAAGTCGGTATTTTTGTATGAAAATGTTTATTGTTTTAATTCTTTTATTTTTAGCGATTCTTTTAGTAGTGCACCTCACGCTATCAAGTTTACGTTGAATTAAGAACCTCCTTTTTAGGAAATCCCTCAGAAGTAAGAGGCGTTCATATTTATGTATTTGATCTGGTCAAAAGAGGAATTTAAATCTGTTTCAGACCATTCTGAATCCAAATCCGTGAGAAAACGCTGCAAATTATTACACAAAGGTTTATTATTTACGTGTATGGATGCTCCTTCTGCGAAGATCACGGTTTTCTGTGGTCAGCACCCCCGAGGTCCACCCAGGAAAGCTCTAAATCGAGTACTGGAGGCGGCTCTGGAATTAAAGTTTCATACAAATGCGCGGGATTCAATTATTCAATCATTAGTTATTTTTAGTTATTCATGAAGCATCATAAGGCAGATAATAAACCGATGTGTAATAATTTATCCGTATGGGGCCCCTTCTACGTAGATAATAATAATGAACCGTTGTGCAATAATTTACCTTTGAGTAGGTAATAATTTACCGTTGTGTAATAATTTGCCCATCAATAATACTTCAACGGTTGTTCAAGTTGCAAAAGCACCTATCAACAAAATCCAGCCCCATCTAAGTAGATGAACCGTTGTGTAATAACTTACCGTTATGTAATAATTTACCGATGTGTAATAATTTGCCGTTGCGTAATGATTTACCATTGTGTAATAATTTAATACTTCAACGTTTGTTCACATTTCAAAAGTACCTACCAAAAAATCCAATAAATCCATAATTTTGGTTTATTATTTTCAATAATGAACCATTGGAATCGAGCATGAAAAACGCTGCAAATCCCTGCACAACGGTTTATTATTTTGTATAGCATACCCTTCTGTTACAGATCACAGCTCTATGTATAGATAACCCGTCTATATAATAATAATAATTATGTACTATTCTATACATATTATGTAGATCGCAGACCCTCCGTAGGTTAGTACCTAACCCCGTACTCGTTACTAGGTACCTACCTAAATCACGAGTTAAATGTTGCTAAAATAATTCTGCCGATGACAAACAGTACCTAACAAAATGAAACACACATAATGAAGTTCTGAAAAGAAATTGTTGATGAGGAGTGAAAAAAGTTGCAAAAGTACCTACCAACAAACTCCAGCCCCTTCTACGTAGATGGTATAATGAACCGTTGTGTAATAATTTACCGTTGAGTAATGATTTACCGTAGTAATAATTTACCCATCAATAATACTTCAACGTTTGTTCAAGTTTCACTACCTACCAACGAACTCCAATAGAGCCATCATTTTTCAAATTAAATAATATCACAGAACAACCAACTCGACTTCATACTCCGCCAATATAATCAGGTGATCCCTGCCAATGATTGGCCGTATTCACAAATTCCTATTGTGGGCGCGTCTCTGGTTACGAGATTTGGTTTGAATTGTATACAATTTCATTCACACTGGAGTCGAAAATGCCTGTCGGTGCAAACTTCGGGGCCTTACTGTGAACGAACGGCTGGACGTACGATGCTCCGGATGGTCTTAAAAAACTCGCAAGTTCAAGAATTATTTAAAACCGTAAAAATATTTACGTAAAAAAATGGTATAGGCGTTTTGAAAATTTCAACCCCTATTTTGAACCCCTTAGAGATGACTCACAGTAACGTCGAGCTTCGAGGACCAACTAGACGCCGAACGGAACCTATAACCCGAATTTCATCAATTTTTTTTCATGGTAACTAAGAAAAGTGGCCCGTACGGCGTACGGCGTACGGCGTACGGCGTACGGCGGACAGACAGAAATATTTTTATTGCAGTTTTGGATTCTACATACCTTGAAACGTAAACCATCAAATTTTGAGGGGGGGTAAGAATTTTTTTTTTCATGCTCGATTCCAATGGTTCATTATTGAAAATAATAAACCAAAAAAAAAATGCTTACCCCCCTCAACATTTTTTTATGGTTCACGTTTCAAGGTATGTAGAATCCAAAACTGCAATAAAAATATTTGTCAGTCCGCCGTACGCCGTACGGGCCACTTTTCTTAGTTACCATGAAAGAAAATTAATGAAATTCGGGTTATAGGTTCCCTTCGCTGTCTAGTTGGTCCTCGAAGCTCGACGTTACTGTGAGTCATCTCTAAGGGGTTCAAAATAGGGGTTGAAATTTTCAGAACGCCGTAGCTCGAAAACTTCTGATAGAAGGGTATGGTTTTTTTTACGTTATTAAATTTGTCTTGAGCTAATCAATTTTTTGAGACCACCCGGAGCATCGTACGTCCAGCCGTTCGTGAGCACCAAAAAGCTTCGTCAACACGATCGTGAATCAAACGGTATAAATCCGGCCCGGATATCAAAACTACGGAGCATCTGATTATAATCAAGGATGGCTGTATGAAGTCGAGTTGGTTGCTCTGCGATATTATTTCATTTGACAAGTGATGGACTATTGGATTTTGTTGGTAGGTACTTCTGAATCTTGAACAAAACGTTGAAGTATTATTGATGGATAAATTATTACACAATGGCAAATTACTGCACACCGGCAAATTATTACACAACGGTAAATTATTACACCAAGGTAAATTATTACACAACAGTAAAATATTACACAACGGCTCATCTACCCAGAGGGGGCTGGATTTGGTTGATAGGTACCTACTTTTGCAACTTGAACAACCGTTGAAGTATTATTGATGGGCAAATTATTACACAATGGCAAATTATTACACAACGGCAAATTATTGCACAACGGTAAATTATTACACCACGGTAAATTATTACACGACGGTAAATTATTACACAACGGTAAATTATTACACAACGGTAAATTATTACTCAACGGCTCATCTACCAAGAAGGGGCTGGATTTTGTTGATTGATGGTACTTTTACAACTTGAGCGACCGTTGAAGTTATTGATGGGCAAATTATCACACAACGGTTCATTATTCTATCTCCGTAGAAGGGGAACCAATACAAGTAAATTATTACACAACGGTTTAGGTAGGTACCTAGTAACGAGTAAGGGGTTAGGTACTAACCTACGGAGGGTCCGCGATCTACGTAATATGTGTTGAATAGTGTATATATGTTATATAGAAGGGTTATCTATACGGAGGATTGTGATTTGTAACAGGAGGGTATTCTGTACAAAATAATAAACCGTTGTGCAGGGATTTGCAGCGTTTTTCAAATGAAATAATATCGCAGAACAACCAACTCGACTTCATACAGCCATCCTTGATTATAATCAGGTGCTCCGTCGTGATGATATCCGGGCCGGATTTATACCGTTTGATTCACGATCGTGTTGACGAAGCTTTTTGGTGCAAACGGACGGTTGGTCTTACATTAATCCTGGCGGTCTCAAAAAATTCTTTAGTTCAAGATCAATTTAAAATTGTTTAAAAAAACCATACCCTTCTATCGAAAGTTTTCTAGCTACGGCGTTCTGAAAATTTCAACCTCTATTTTTAACCCCTTAGAGATGACTGACAGTAACGCCGAGCTTCGAGGACCAGCTAGACCCCGAACAGAACCTATAACCCGAATTTCATCAATTTTTTGGTTTATTATTTTCAATAATGAACCATTGGAATCGAGCATGAAAAAAAAAATTCTTACCCCCCCTCAAAATTTGATGGTTTACGTTTCAAGGTATGTAGAATCCAAAACTGCAATAAAAATATTTCTGTCTGTCCGCCGTACGCCGTACGCCGTACGGGCCACTTTTCTTAGTTACCATGAAAGAAAATTAATGAAATTCGGGTTATAGGTTCCCTTCGCTGTCTAGTTGGTCCTCGAAGCTCGACGTTACTGTGAGTCATCTCTAAGGGGTTCAAAATAGGGGTTGAAATTTTCAAAACGCCTATACCATTTTTTTACGTGAATATTTTTACGGTTTTAAATAGTTCTTGAACTTGCGAGTTTTTTAAGACCATCCGGAGCGTCGTACGTCCAGCCGTTCGTTCACAGTAAGGCCCCGAAGTTTGCACCGACAGGCATTTTCGACTCCAGTGTGAATGAAATTGTATACAATTCAAACCAAATCTCGTAACCAGAGACGCGCCCACAATAGGAAATTTGGCGGAGATGAAATCATTGGTAGGGATCACCTGATTATATTGGCGGAGTATGAAGTCGAGTTGGTTGTTCTGTGATATTATTTCATTTGAAAAATGATGGCTCTTTTGGAGTTTGTTGGTAGGTAGTGAAACTTGAACAAACGTTGAAGTATTATTGATGGGTAAATTATTACTACGGTAAATCATTACTCAACGGTAAATTATTACACAACGGTTCATTATACCATCTACGTAGAAGGGGCTGAAGTTTGTTGGTAGGTACTTTTGCAACTTTTTTCACTCCTCATCAACAATTTCTTTTCAGAACTTCATTATGTGTGTTTCTTTTTGTTAGGTACTGTTTGTCATCGGCAGAATTATTTTAGCAACATTTAACTCGTGATTTAGGTAGGTACCTAGTAACGAGTACGGGGTTAGGTACTAACCTACGGAGGGTCTACGATCTACATAATATGTATAGAATAGTACATATCATATTATATAGACGGGTTATCTATACATAGAGCTGTGATCTGTAACAGAAGGGTATTCTATACAAAATAATAACCCGTTGTGCAGGGATTTGCAGCGTTTTTCATGGTAACTAAGAAAAGTGTTAAGTACGGTGTACGGCAGACAGACAGAAATTTTTTTATTGCAGTTTTGGATTCTACATACCTTGAAACGTAAACCATCAAATTTGGGGGGGGGGGGGGGGGGGGGTAGACTTTTTTTTCATGCTCGATTCCAAAGGGTCATTATTGAAAATAATAAACCAAAATCGGAGTCGCCCACAGCCCTGAAGGTAGCTCTCCAGATTTGACCCTTTTTTACGCAATTAAATCGATCATCGCGTTTTGTAGAACGACAAATTTAACAATTGTAACCCTAGGGTTTGGATTTTGGTTACTTAGGTCGAACTTCCCTAAAAGGTTCTACATTTAAACAGTGGGTAAATATCTAAAGGGTTATTTCCGCTAGTGTAAGAAGTAATATTAATGTGCGTTCCGGCGCCTTCTGCATGCGAGCGCTTTCGATGTATAAGCACGTTATCGTTGTCTCTCGACGGAATAAAAACGGAGTTATCGAAATGTGTGATTTCCACTAATACACGAAAAAATACACTGTTATACCGGTTTCGGTGATCAAACCATAGCCAGTAACAAACAACGGCTGAAGGCACATTGGAGAGAGATGACCTTATAAATAGTCCCTAAAAGGGAAAGGTGGTCGATTGGGATTGGTTGTGAAGAAGAAATAAAGTGTTCTTGTGGACTCAACTATTGCTGCCAACTGGTAGGAAGTTTAGAAAAAATATAAAGGAACATGAAAAAGATTTCAGGGATAATAAGGGTGATTCGGCCTTTGCACGTCACCTGAATTAACACAGTCATAGCTTCAATTTTGATCTTACAGGTAGGTTGTTCGTTGAGGTTCTTCATTTCTCCCGAAAGGGAGCATGTTGGATGTACTTGAAAAATTCGAAATTATTAAGAGAGATAGGTTGGGTAAATCATTGAGTGATATAATTCCTGTAGGTTTTTCTTCATTATTGCGTTCATTTCTGTAACAGGTCCCCCCCCCCCCCCCCTCAAACAGATTTCCACCCTAATTCCTTTAACTTTTTGGCTTTAACTTCCACCGCCAGTCATCTTCACATCCAGTCCGTCGACCACCTTTCACTTTTAAGCACTATTTATATGGTCGGTCACCTCTCCTCAATGTGCCTTCAGTTATTATTTGCTACTGACGGTGGTTTGATCACCGAAACCGGTATAACAGTGTATTTTTTCGTGTAACAGTGGAAATGAACAGCCTTTCAGTAACTCTGCTATTATTTCATAGTGAATGATTTAGTTCGTATACCTCTCGACGGCCTCATGACCCTTACATCGATGCGCTCGCCTCCAGTACTCAACCAGCTGTTGACGCCGGATTCTTCCAGAAGATATGGTAATAGTAGGTAAAAGGGTTTATTCATTGCATTTATTTTATATTTAGGTACGAGTCACCAAGAGCTACCTCACCCCTTCCCATCACTGCAGTAGTACCTGATTAATCTCGGTCATCCGTCATTTTGGTTTATGTTGTGTGAATAATACACCTAAGTACCTATTTGCTCAGTAAAAAATGTTATAACACCTCCTCAAAATTTTTCTTTCACGTTTCAAGGTGCGTACACTCCAAAAATGCTATGTCCGTCCGCCGTAAAGCTTATCATGCATATCAACTTCATTTCGGTCTAAAAAATTCGTTCTTTCGTAAACAGGCTCAATTTGGGCGCTAGTTGTGTCCCGAAACTTTGCAGCCCGATCGAAATATATTCAACGGTGTTATGGGTGAAAAATGGGTATAAAGATAGGTATTTTTTGTGTTTGAGTAACATTAGCTTTTGAGGTATCGTTTTCCATGTTTTTTAGGACGAGAATACCGAATATGAAGTCGATTTTGACCAGAGTGGAAAATTGAGGTTCTAAGAAAGTTTCAGCCTTGAGTTTACGCTAAATTTTGGTCTTGGATCTTGGTATAAAATCGTCGTTATTCCACTCACAGTGTGGGTCCCCATTTGGGAACACATTTCGGTCCTAGTTGTGCTCCGAAGCTCGGCAGCCCGATCGGAATACACCCAGGTGGGGGGGGGGGGGGTTATGAAGGGAGAAGGGAGTGTAAAAATAGGGTTTTTCGAGGGATTTTTGAGGTTTTTATTGAACATGAGCTTTTGAGGTATCGTTTTCCATGTTTTTTAGGGCGAGAAGACCGAATATGAAGTTTATTTTGACCAAAGAGTGAAGAATTGAGGTTGTAACGAAGGTTAAGCTCCTAAAATTCATTTTTTATAAGTCAAAAACCTGGGAAACTGTCTGAAATCACCATAAATTTGTATAATAACACTAGAATTAGTATTAGCAGGTGAATGAAGACAATTAAATGGCGCTATAAATGATCGGTTAAAAAAATAAATAAAAATAAAATAAATTTAAAGCAGGAGCTTAGGTCGAGTTGGGGGCCAAAATTGGTGGAAACTATCTAAAATAATTATGTACGTTCGATAGAATAATAAACCCAAGTGACAAGGACTTTGCAGCGTTTTTAACTTCATAACAAATTTAGCGTTTTTCTAATTTCGCTAGGGGAATTGCTATTGAAGGGGCTAAAGTGTTTTCTCTTTCAAGACCTTCGATGAAAGGCGTTTGCTCCATTGAACCTTTTCACCAGCGCAAATTGTGTTCGAACAGTGACAAAACGCCATTTGTAACCTATCTCCGGTCACGCATTGCGCATACCCGACCCCGTTTCGTCTGGTAATCGGTCGGTGTGTTGTGGAGTAAAGTAACGACTGGCTGGAGCTGTGGAACAGATGTAAAGACCCCACCTCAATACTGCTGCTGAGGAAAATTGCAATATAAAACGAAGGCTTTTTCTCGCTTCTAGCCCACCAGCGAATGTAGAAATATTCTTCTTGGGCGGTCGATGGTGGGTGGGAAGTATGGAACGTTGAGTGTAGTGGTCTGGTTACCTTCGTAACCGTTTGGAAATGCGGTAACCCACGACCAATAAAACTTTTATAAAAGAAGGCTGACATTTTCCTCATTTTAAAATTTTACCCCTGCAACAGTTCACCTTATGTATTCTCACAAAAAGGAGTTGACTGGACTAGAAATTACTCGTTTTCTTCAAACAAAATGAAAACTAACCTTTTAACTAACAATTTCATAGTAGAACCAGCAGTCCTACCCGACTGAAAGTTATGTAATTGAAATTAGTAAAACGTGAAGAGGGAGATAATATGACATAGAATGAATAAGAAGTAGAAAAACGTTTTTATTGCCTACCTAAATATAGGTATATAGTTTGAGTGAAGGAGTAAGAACCCTACGAAGCCTACGAAGTAGTAGGCAGGTATATACCTAATCTCATAACAGTAATTCATAGTGCCTACTGCAACTCCGGTGATTTTAAACGATTTTATTTTTTATTTTTTGTTCCTCTTCTTGATGCGATAACAGGTCCAAATCTCATTTAACTGCTGGTAAGAGTATCTGAATTAGGACAGTATCAGCCGCTGATGTGGAGCCTTCCGATCTTTGGGAGGCATCGAACGAAATAGGTATCTGCCGTTGGCATCAGTTCAAAATGATCAGGATTTTACTGTGACCATTGTTGATTATTTGATCACTTTCAGTGTAACGCCTCCCCTATAAAAACCACCAGCTTACAAAATTCAACTGCAAAATAAAATTCTGAGCGTTGCCTACAGTAGTAGCGTGCTGACAGAGTACTAACAACGTAAATACTTCACAACATGAACAAATTAACCCGGGCGTCGCTGGAGATGGCCAGTTTGACGATTAAGGAGGAAATCAGGGGGTGAAAAGAATAGCCATAAACCTTCTTCGTGCGATACTGAGCACGTTGCGAAAAATCCTATGAGCTTGATGATATCGATATCATCAAATTATATATAGGTTAGTATTCGACCCAGCAATGTTTGCTGTTAATTTATTGTTGATCTATAAGTCCGATGTGGAAATCTTCAGTGAGAGATTGCCAGGTGGTAAGTATAGGTACGTTATTTCTTCCGAGTAACTGGGATTTCCTGATTAGTTAACACCGTGGAAAATTATTCGAGGGAAATATCGCCCAATCTTAAATACCTATTTATGTGATTCTGACACCATATTCATGGACGACGGTGCCTTTAAAAGAAGTAGTGCTAGAGTTTTTTTTTTTTTTAACTCAATACTCATTACAACTTTTCAAACAAAATTGTTGTTTTTCGCCTGCCAAGTTCGACAAGAAACTACCAATACCGTACTAATTCACAACCATAGCTCGATTCGATTACGCTCTGGTCTTCTTTTAACACACGTGTACCTCGGAATTATCGTAGAATTTACATTGAAGAGAGTTTAAATCGTATTTTTTTTAAATAAATATTGCGTTTATTTCTGAATATTAAAATTACAGTATTCATACATTTAATTATAACTAAACACTACAACTCTCATTAAGTAAAACTTGTGCTGGGAGTTGGGGCCTCGATAAATTGAACAAATAATTAAAATTAGAATGTATAACTTATTCCTCACTAACGTAAAATCTAGAGAAAAAGAATATTGTTGAGATGACTTGCATAATCAATACAAAAAATCAAAATAAAAAGTTACATATCGCTCAAACTGGCTTTATATACACATTTCAACTTATATTTGAAAAGAGCGAATGGCATTGAAAACGCTGTTGGAGATAGTGCATTGAATAGGTTAACACCAAAATAAGTGAAAAATCGCTGCCCAAGAGATGTATAACGACGAGGCAATACTAATGTGGTGTGTGTGTGTGTGTGTGTGTGTGTGTGTGTGTGTGTGTGTGTGTGTGTGTGTGTGTGTGTGTGTGTGTGTGTGTGTGTGTGTGTGTGTGTGTGTGTGTGTGTGTGTGTGTGTGTGTGTGTGTGTGTGTGTGTGTGTGTGTGTGTGTGTGTGTGTGTGTGTGTGTGTGTGTGTGTGTGTGTGTGTGTGTGTGTGTGTGTGTGTGTGTGTGTGTGTGTGTGTGTGTGTGTGTGTGTGTGTGTGTGTGTGTGTGTGTGTGTGTGTGTGTGTGTGTGTGTGTGTGTGTGTGTGTGTGTGTGTGTGTGTGTGTGTGTGTGTGTGTGTGTGGATGCCCTTGTTTCATTTTCCAGTCCTACCGAAAAACGGCCTGATAAATACATTTTGAATACATATATTTGCATAGTTTGTTCGTATAATTTAGTCAGCGGCAATACCTCCATTTCATGAAACACTTCCACAGATAGAAAACCAACTGGCTTTCTAAAAAAGATCTTCTTATTCAATGTGCTGCTCCCCAGGCCACTATACCGTAGACTACCATTGACTGAATCAAAGCGAAGTATAAAATTATTTTTACCTTTAGAGATAAAAACCCACGTACCTCAAAGCAGATTGATATCAGTCTACGCAATTTAGTAGTGAGTGACTTTATGTGGTGATCCCATAGTAAACATTGGTCGATTATAACCCCCCAAGTATTTAGTGTGCGTGGTTTGAGCAATGGCTGGGCATGATCAATCACGACCATCACAGTTTTCACGGTCATTGCACTTGATAGTACCTATTGATGGTACCAAACCAGTTCGCGATGCAAATAATGAAATTGGCTTTCTGAAAATGCAGCTTTAGGCCCATCTTAGCGAAACAAAACTGCATATTCCGTAAACCACCTGTCACTGTGCATGACTTCATCCCAGTTATCCCCGCTAATAATGATTGCAGTGTCGTCCGCGAAGGAGACTATATCACCCTCTACATCAACTCTGAAAATATCATTTATGTAGCACAAAAAGAGGAGGGCACCCAGCACCGTTCCTTGCGGGATTCCATAATTAAACGACCCAGTTCATAATTAAACTGATTCAGTTTACCAAAGTAGGGTGAAAGTTCATTTTCATAGCTACATTTACGAGTTTCGAGTTTCGATATGAACTGAGAGTTTTTGCAGGTATTGCGGAACGAAAGAACAGACTACCGAACATGATGGAATGCGAAGATAATCCAATATCAAGACAGGATCCATGGTATCACCAGCCATCAAGTTATCAATCTATTCATTCAACATAGCTCGATAATTAGCTCCTGCATTAACCTACGCAAAGTTTTAGCAGCAGTAAGTGCCAATTTACATTGTGAATTGGTGGTGTACGTTGAAAAAATTCTTCCTGGAGTGGATGAATTCGCTAGATGGATAACATGAAAATTACGCCAGCATAATGTAATTCGTATATTGTGTGGGTTGAATTAAAATGAAAACAATATGTATAGCTGAAAGGAAGTAAGGGCAAAAAAAAACCATCAAGTATTTCCTTTGAGTAGGTACCTAATTTTTTTTTTTTTTTCAAACTGAGTTTATTTGAGCACCATACGGTGAATAGGAAAGAAATTACCTCTTATCAATCAATTGTATTGATTTTATCAGTCTCATTTAGATTTGGGTTTTCTTTCCACCAAATCTACGTTACCTAGGTATTTAAATTTATCGAGTCCAACAATGCTAAACCCCTTTGTGACGAATAAGTTGAGTGAATTCCCCCATCCCCTGCTGCCGGAACCAAATTGAGAAAATTACCTTTGACATGAAACTTGTTAGGTACCTACCAACAACAACAAGTAGTCTTTCAGTGGGAGGTTCTGTGCGATACAAACTTAATGAACCGCCGTTCCTCAAATTTGCACGGATGGATCAGGTCGTGACGGATTCGTAGAGTCATTGTAATGTCAAGGGCGGTTCCCATGATGTGAATTCAACTCGCGGAGTAGAGAATTGAGTTTCTCTGTACACACAGGAGATTTCCCTCGCAATCTCTGACTGCAAATTATACCTAATACGAGTAAATATCACCGCGGCAGTAGAGAAAGTCGTCTTCAGTCAACCATCTTTTGTACAGATTTCTCCGAGCTGAAATCACCTTGATTTAAATTACCTTGTTTTGTACAGTACTTAGTACATTTAACTGGAATGATACTGCCAGAACATTGGTTTCAAACCGAATGATAAGTGAGGTTTAGGTCGGAGTTTCCCAACGAATATAACTGAATCAAATAGACTTACATATTTGGTGAAGTCAATAAAGACGAGTTTCACGAGTGCAGAAATATCCTTGTATTTGTGACGGAAACAGAGACGGAGAAGAATATCACTTGAAAAGTATAATATGAGAGTTTTATGAAAACACTGAACAGAGCTATGTCTTATTAGACGAGCGGAACGGAGAGGAGTGAGTGAAGATGGCGTTAGCCTCAAAAGAACAAAGGGAGTTGGCAGGTATGCCAACTTGATCACATACGAAGTCACTAGTTTCGGATATTCGGAAATTACAGATGAGTATAATTATTGTACTGAGTAATCATATGATTATCTGATTATAATTATACATCGGATTATTTTGATTAATATGTGTTGTTACTCTACAAAGAGTCTAGTTCACGGAGGGTTGAACAGAGAGCCTATTTCGTTGTGGAATGACACCTCTAGTAATGTGTCAGGTATGCTATAGGAGCGCTACTGTACATAGGAGGTCTTGCCGAGAAGACCATATTTTTAATACTCCCTCCTCTTCGAGGAAAGCCAGTCAAGATACCAAAAAGTAAAAAGCGAAACAACAATGTTCGCAGCAGACAATACGACAACATCAATTTGTATGAATTCGAATAGTGACCATTGAAATAACACAAATTTCCCAAGTTGAACAGTGAATTTAACTTGAACGGTATCTGACTTAGTGTGGTGACATTATAGCTTAATCGCACAAAAGGAGGACCAAAGGTTAGATTACAGGTTTTAAATTCACTAGTCAAAAGCTGAATTTCCAAAGCTAGCAAGTGCAAATTGCTTAGGCATTCACTGATTCATTTAGTATTTAACTAATTCAGGTGGCAATAATTCAAGTTTCAAATTTAAATAACACAAGGTTCAAATTTTCATTTCATTTAAAATTTTGAATTTAAGAGAGTCAAAACTGATTGTAAGTCCGAATAACGGAGATTTTACAGATATCAGATATCGGAGATGTCGAAGAAGTCGGAAGTATCGGAGATTTCGGATAAGTCGGAAGTATCGGAGATTTCGGTGGAGTCGGAAGTATCGGAGATTTCGGAGGAGTCGGAAATATCGGAGAGTCTCAGATAAGTTGCGGAAGTCTGAGAGTCACGGATGAGTCGGAGAGTTACGAAGCAGTCGGAGTGATGAGTCGATGGGGAAGTTACACCCATGGCTCCTTTGCTCCTGAAAGTGCAGAGAAAGAACAACAATTTAATTACGAAAGGTCAGTTGTTCACGGAATCTGAGAAACTTTTCCAAAGGCAGAGCCTTGGTAAAGATGTCTGCCAACTGGTCCTCAGTCGGCACCCAGACAATTTGTAACTTATTATTTTTGTAATTTTCGTGCACATAGTGCATGCACAGCTTCACGATGTGCTTCAGAGTTTTGGAATCATTAGTCATGGCAACAGAAATTGCCGGAGCGCAGTCACATTTCAGCGTCGGAGTTAACATCGTTCCTGTCAAAAATTCACACAAACTTCGGATATTGGTTAGTTCTTTACAGGTATCAGACATAGCAATATATTCAGATTCACAGGTTGATAAAGCAACATGAGTTTGCTTTTTCGATCTCCAGGCAACCATGTCCCCGAAACATTTAATCAGGTAACCCGTGGTTGAGCGACCGTTTGCGGAACTGGTCCCGAGGGATGCGTCTGAATACGCAATGAGATCTTCGGATTTTCCTGAAATCAAAATACCATAGTCGGAAGTACCTTTCAGATATTGCAGAATTTTCATAACATGGTTCCAGTCAGTGAGAGTGTACCCCACCTGTTTCCTGCTCATGAAGTTGACAGAAAAGGAGATATCAGGCCTTGTACAGTTCTGTATATATAGAAGTGACCCTATTACTTCCCTATAAGGCAGATCCGCACACGCGCCCTCGTCCCCAGCTGACTCCAATTGAGCGCCCAGAGTACAAGTGGTTGGTGACATCGGAATTTCACTGATTTTTGATTTCGGATAAAGGTATTTATCAATCAGTGACTCAATTGCAGATTTTTGATGTATGAAAATCACTTGTTTGGTCGTATCTCTTATAATCTCAAAACCTAAGAATTTCTTTGGTGTTCCCAGATTTTTGATTTTAATTTCTTTCTGAAGATTTCGGATGACCTCAAGTGCTTTCTCATTATCGTTAGTGGCTAGCAGACAATCATCGACATAGATAAGCAACAGAACGAAAATCGAATCATGATGCCACTTGAACAAGCATGACTGAAACGGATATGCCTCAAACCCCAGGTTAAACAGAACTTCACTAAATTTCTTATACCAGAGGTTGGGCGATACTTTGAGACCATATAATGATCTTTTCAGACAACAGACAAATGGGTCAATTGGATCTTGTTCCAGCTCAGTCAACTCAACAAGACCTTCCGGAATTTCCATGTATACTGGTTTTTCCAGAGTGCCATGCAGAAAAGCAGTAGTCACATCCAATTGGAATAGATGCAATTTGCACCGATTGACTACAGACAAAAATAAGCGGACGTCACCTAGCCTGGCGACCGGAGCAAAAATTTCGGAAATCAAATACTTGTTGGTATCTGCGAACCCTTTTATCACTAATCTACTCTTGTATCGGATTGACCCATCAGATTCTCGCTTTTTCTTATGAACCCATCTAGACTTAATGGCTTTAGTCCTAGGGGGTAAGCTGGATTTTGGTACGAGTTCCCAAGTGTTCATGTCAATCAGGGATTCAAGTTCCTCCCGGATAGCTCCCTCCCAAAAGTCCTTATCGGGAGAGGCCATAGCTTCTTTGTATGTAGAGGGTTCAGAATCCCCGTCTTGACATTTCTGAAGAGCAACAATATTTTCGGAATTTTCGGATTCATTGTTTGATTCTGGGTCATTACCCATATCTAGAATATCGGCCAAAGGTTTAGGATAATCTCGGATGCGGTCACCGTACACAATGGTCTCTATGCATTTCACATCACATGAATTTACCAGAGTTTTGTGCTGTTCGGAAAATATAACGTAACCGGTGTCGGAAGATTCAAGCAAATATCCCTTTTTAGCATTCGGAGCAAACTTAGATTTACTGCCTACGTCCACGTAGTGCACTAGACAGCCAAAGCGTTTCATGAATTTAAGGGACGGAGGATATCCTTTCACCTTTTCAAACGGACTCTTAAACAGATTAGAGGAATGTGGCATGCGATTATACACAAACACAGAATAATTGAGCGCATGGCCCCAAAAGGATAATGGCATTCGTGCAGAGAGTAGATTTACTCTTATCTTATGTTTGAGTTCCTGATTAACTCTCTCCGCACATCCATTTTGTTGCGGAGTATGAGGTTGGCTTGGCTTCCAGATAATGTTCTCATCGGACATTAGTTTCTTCATGTCTGAAGTCTGAAATTCTAGTCCTCTATCTGAACTTATGCAAAATACATTTTTGTCTTTGGATGTTATGGATGCTATTTCACGAAGACACTTTCTGAGAGCCAAGTGAACCTCCTTTTTATTTTTCAGAGTGTAAGCAAACACATACCGGGAAAAGCTACAGACAAAGATTACTATGTAGGTATCATTGGAGCGGAAATTTGCCGGGCTGACTGGCCCCATTAAATCTGAGAACAAAGTAGCAAACGGATTTTCGGCTCTCTGTCGGCTTTGTGTATGTGATTTGCGGACAGTATTTGCCTGATGACAGTCCTCGCACATTGTGACATTATCGGAGAATGTTATACCTTTCAGTTCTGGTAGGAACTTTTTGGCTGCATTTAAATATTGTTTTGAGGCGTGGTTCAGACGGAGATGCCACAAAATATCTGAACAATGCGGTGGACTGTACAATTTACTGATATTTTCATTGTCAAAATTTGAGAGTTTAGTGTCAATGGAATCTTGGCTTATCACGGGTGTGTCATCACAGGTCATAGGAGGACAGGATTCGGAGTGCTCCCTAGATTCGGAATGCTCCCTCCCAGACGAACCTGGATGCGTTTCCACATCACTCCCTCCCAGCCGAGCACCGACCCGAGAGGGAGTGCACGGCTGTCCACGGGAAGCAGCCAGGGTAGCATCAAGTTTGGGCCGTTTTTTGGCCCCGGATATATCAGATAGCGAAAAATTAGCGGAATCGGAGTGGCGGGCGATCGGAAAGTCAACCCACCAAAGACCCCCACGGAAATAGCCTGATTTGATGACAGCACCCGTGTCCGCCCGAATAAAATTGACTTTATCTTTTGAGAACAGAACGGTGACGCCAGCCCGTGCAATTTTCCGAACAGAAAATAAATTGTTAGACAAGTTGGGACAGTACAGAACACACTGCAGCTGAGAAGGCTGACCATTATTAATGAAATCAATGTCGCCGCAGAAATCCACGGACAGATCCGCGTCATTGGACGCATTAGCGCACTTGAAAGTTCGCGTACTTTGCAAACGGCGGAAGTTACTCAAATGTGCCTTCGTGGCTGTCATGTGTTCAGTACACCCAGAGTCCACTATCGCCGTAAAGCAGTTAGAGGTTTCATCAAAAGATAACGCATTACCTGAAGGTCCGGGAGTTTCATGGAGAACATTGAGAGAGCTCGCATGTTGAGCTTCCTCAGGGCCCATGGCCACCCACACATCAGAATCATCCTCAGAGACGGCTAGGGAGGGTTGGACCACGGAGAAGACAGCATCAGAATGCTGCCCGAAAACCCGCTCAAGAAGTTTAGCTTGCCCAGCGGGCATCTTATATAAACGGGGACCCGGACCAGAGTGACTGGTCCCAGCATATTTGGGACTTTGTTTAGGTTTCGGAAGTTGTGAGTACCTATTTTTCGGATTGGAACGGAAGGAAGTAGACGTCTGACCAGTTTTCGGAATGGCCCCAAAGGGAGGCTTACTTGTTGCGGAAGGGGGTTTTGTCAGCACACTCGGATAAGGGCAATTTGATGCCCGGTGAGCGGAAGACTTGCCACAGTTAAAGCATAATTTCTTAGCCCTGAAGCAAGTCGATTTGTTATGGCCCTTCTTTTTACAGTAGGTGCACACAACCGAAGATTTAATAGCGTGTGACGTTGGAGAGGATTTGTGAAGAGTCAAATCCTTTCCCGGAATCCCCCAATTCGAATATTTGTTCGGAACACCTCCCCGCCCGGATTGCCCGCCCCTACCTCTAGTGGAGGCTACTCTTTGTCGGAAAACATGTGAACTGTCACCGGATGTTGGGGCTACTTGATCCCCTCGGAGCTCATCTTCGAGCAAGAGGTCTCTTAATTCTGAAATGGTAAATCGGAACCCCTGAAGCTCAGCTTTGGAATACGTCAAGGTCCCTTCAATTGCCATCTCGAAGATTTGTTTGACGTATTCCGGCGTGAGCATCCCTGGACTGATAGCAAACAATTTCTTTTGAAGGTCGTCGAAACGACCAAGAAACTCAACAGCTCTTTCTGCCGCCGGATCAAAACGAAGAGTATTGAAGGCAGTCACGAGGCGTTTTAATTGGAAGGTGGATGACGGATCACACACCCTCTGGAGTTTTTCTAATATCAGTTTCGGATCGGAAAGATCTTGCACAAGATCCTGGTAGTAGGTGTCTAAAGACTCCTGAATGAAGTACCTGACCTTTCTCCGAACAGTAACCAGCTCGTCCTCGGAAAAGGCGGACGGAGCCGGTTCCTGCGGATCCAGGACAAAGGAACACTCAGTCATCTCCAGCTGACCCACCACACTACGGCGCCAATATTTAAACTGGTCAGCGTCTTTGAACTTCGCCACAGGCGTCAAATGAACGGAATCAATTTTTCTGACCCTATAAGGGTTTCTCGCATTGCCGGACAACTGAACATTCAAACTTGGAGGTATAAAGGGAGTAGATGAAGCGTTTCCATCTACTTCCATCGGAATAGCGGAAACGGTTAGAGACGGATTAGTGGCATTTGCCACCGGATGTACAACGGGAGCCACAGAGGTCGGAGGGTTCTGGACTTGGCCAGCTAAGTAATTTATCTTATTGTCCAGTTCAGATAATTTTTCAGTAAATTTTCCAAAGCTTACCTCCACGGAATGTTTAAATGTTTCGAGATACCTCGCCAGTATCTCGTCGGATGACCTGGCTGCCTGAAGCCTCAGCTGTTCTATGGACGGGTCAGAGACTGAGACGGACGGGTCGGAAGTCGGAATCGGAGCAGAGTCGCCAGGTTGTCCCAGAACTGCGTCTGGTATCGGATCAGCGAATCTCGCACGGGCCATCTCTTCGAGATCGTCCGCGATGGAGAATTCGTCGTGGGATTGGTCACTCATGACGAGAATCGGATGTTCGGATGGGAGCAAAAAAAATCTGCAACCAGAAAGCAGTATCACATTCGGGACATACACAATACACAGACATTGTTTGGACATTACATAAGTTCGACAAATTGATCAGTATGAACATATCAAAAACACCAGCGCTGGATTTTGTTATGGATTATTAAGACATGAGTCTTACGGACAGTTAAGACTTGAGTCTGACATTTAGTCAGGTCCTCAGTCTTACGGATGCTGAAAAACGGAGTCCAAACATTTAGTACATAGCTCAATAACGGAACAAGGATCAGAAATCACCTCACTCATCGCTAAATGCAAATTGCGGATTAGTGCACCACATTCATCTTGGTAAAATTGTTCGAGCATTCGATATGCGTTTTCTTGTCTTGGTATTTTGTGGGCTTGGTCCTACGAAATGTGTCTTTATTCAAATATGCTTCAAATATTTCTTGTTTCTTATTTCAGATTTACAGATTTACAGATTTAGTCTTGAATCTACGGACTTTTCTTACTTCAGATCAACGGTTGGTAGTCTTGAATCTACGGACTTTTTCATTTCGGATTTACGGATTTTTAGACCTGAGTCTACGGACTTTTTGGATTTACGGATTTGTAGTCCTGAATCTACGGATTTTTCTTGTAAAGAATTTACAGATTTTTCTCTTCACAGATTGGCGGGCTTACGACGGAGATATGGCAACCTGTCAGTTCAATACGAAATCAGGGGTATGGTAATTTATAGGAATCACATGTTTCGGACGGATTTGACTCTTCTGATTCTATTTACAGAAATTATATTTCGAAAATAGGTATCCAACTCTCATGATACATACGGACATCAAAAATTTTATAGCAGGTGAACTGACAGCGGAAAGACACATTTCGGGCCCTTGTACATATTTTTAGTCAACAATGATAAGGCTTTTTCGGAACGGAAAAACTCTCCCTGGTGACTGACGGAATACGTGCGACCTTTCTGCGACGGTGACATAAATGTCAACGGACCGTTCTTTACCTCCAGGAAGTTATTGCCCAGTGATCTTCCCTTGAGTTGCGGCCCTTGGGCCCATTGATTTTATAGGCCCGCCATTAGATACGTGCATTATGATTAGACCCGGGCGCGAACGTACAACGACGTTCCACCATGGGAGCTACGTACCGGGTACCCTCGTCTGATTTGACTTTTACGCCAGGAGTAACAGAAGTCTCGGATGTGCACTGAAATCGACCACTCACGAAGTATCCATATAGGTACTATAAAGAATGCATTCTTTTATCGTGTCTTATTTATCGTTAGGCGGAACGGAAACGGAAGCCTGTGCACTAAAGGCAGTGGCGATCTTTCCTGACTCGGGCTGGTGGCATAACCACCATCGCGCAAACTCGTGCGCACAGCCACCTTCAGGGCCAAGGATGCTGTACGACTTCGCCCGTATGCGGATGGCGCTAGGAGACAGAAAGCATAAATTTTATCCGAAGGAATCTAGGTACCCTTATTCCAAACGGATATCGGAAGGAACCGGAGTTCCATCGGACGGAATGTAAACAAACAACGCACGGTTTACGCTCTCGATTATGAAATCGATCGGATTTTGTTCACAGGAGAGCTCTATCGGACGTTTCGGAACCTGTGAACAGAGCGTTTCAGTCACCCCCTACTCAACACCTTGGTGATGAAAACAGCAAGTCCCTCTGAACCTTCATTTGCCCTAAAAACCAGTCAGAAACGTTCGAGTAAATACCTGGTCAGTAATTTGTCAGTAAAACAGTCAGTTTTCGAAGCGACAACTAGCCCAGAGGGAGATACAAACAAGAAGTAAAAAAAAAATTCAGTCTGAGATCAGACCGAAAAATGAACAAAGCGGATGTCCGCCATTTGCAACCACGATGGCGTCCTTGACAAAAACGGAACTCGGGAGGGAGCCAAGACAAAACTCCGGGAGAGAAGCCAAATCATTGTTAACATATTCATCACTAAGACCAAGACTTACTTTTGGGCGCTTATACGCACATCGATTTTAATTTGCTATAGAAACTTAGTTCATAAGACGTCTAACGATATCGTGCCAGAACATTGGTTTCAAACCGAATGATAAGTGAGGTTTAGGTCGGAGTTTCCCAACGAATATAACTGAATCAAATAGACTTACATATTTGGTGAAGTCAATAAAGACGAGTTTCACGAGTGCAGAAATATCCTTGTATTTGTGACGGAAACAGAGACGGAGAAGAATATCACTTGAAAAGTATAATATGAGAGTTTTATGAAAACACTGAACAGAGCTATGTCTTATTAGACGAGCGGAACGGAGAGGAGTGAGTGAAGATGGCGTTAGCCTCAAAAGAACAAAGGGAGTTGGCAGATATGCCAACTTGATCACATACGAAGTCACTAGTTTCGGATATTCGGAAATTACAGATGAGTATAATTATTGTACTGAGTAATCATATGATTATCTGATTATAATTATACATCGGATTATTTTGATTAATATGTGTTGTTACTCTACAAAGAGTCTAGTTCACGGAGGGTTGAACAGAGAGCCTATTTCGTTGTGGAATGACACCTCTAGTAATGTGTCAGGTATGCTATAGGAGCGCTACTGTACATAGGAGGTCTTGCCGAGAAGACCATATTTTTAATAGATACCTATTAGAAAACCCCTCAAAAAACTACTCATGTCGTATCACGTATTGAATTATTGCACAAGGGTGCAGATTTTTGACCCCAAGGCGAAAACCCCTCGCCAAACAGCGTTGGAAGAAATTTCAAGTTTTTGGGGTGGTAGGGCGGGGGCAAAATCATACCCTACATAGGGGGAAGGAACAGTTTCTTTATGTACATACAAGAGCGAGGTGCGAAGCACCGAGCATGCTATTTTGGCGGGGAAAATGGATATCAATCCTTTTTGCGGCTAAGGAGGTTTTTTTGGTGGGTAAATTTTTTTACAACGGTTGATTTTGGGGATAACTACTACGAAGCGTTTCGAAGGTTTAGAAACCGTTAGCGGTTACCATAGTGAAGGTTTCTACTGCGTTAGTTGACATTTATATCTATACCCATAGTGGCTTATTCGTAGCTGTTACTGTAGACTTGAAGTAGAGACTACATTACTTTTTCTTCTGTAACCGCTAATTCGTCACAGTTACCTATGCGTTATTCCACACATCCCTATTCCAAGTGACCTGATCATTGATAACTACCGCAAGTCGGCAACACAACATTAATTACGAGTATTTTGGAAGTTATTGTTCAGCACTATCGGAATTGAACGTGCCTCACTTGTTGAGCCCTTCAATAAAATTGAGTTTAAGCTTTAATTTGGTGTAGGGTGCTACTGCCGCAATGTTTCAGCTTCTCGACGTTCCGTGAAGTTGAGTGAATGGAACTGATCAATACCTCGTCAAACTAATTAAATTCAACATAACATATCGAATTACAAGTTATCACGCTTCGGTCAGTAATCCAATCTCCCATGTCCCTCTTATAAATACATATGGGGTTGTAATATATATATATATATATATATATATATGTGGTTGTAATATAGTAGGTAAGTATATGTGGAGGTGTGGAAATGACCAATCTAGACTTTTTCAGTGGAAACTTCTTTAATTGTTTCCTTCCACGACGTTTTGACCCAGGGACTAGGTCCTAATCATGTGGATAATTTGCTGTCTGTTTCCTCAACAGTTGATGATGATGGTAGTGAAAATTAGTTTTAAGTAGTACAATTTACTTGAAACTACGCAAAGTAACTGCGGGTAATTTGATAACAGAAACAAGCAAAAACGTTTCTGTTATCAAATTACCCGCAGTTACTTTGCGTAGTTTCAAGTAAATTGTACTACTTAAAACTAATTTTCACTACCATCATCATCAACTGTTGAGGAAACAGACAGCAAATTATCCACATGATTAGGACCTAGTCCCTGAGGCCGAAACGTCGTGGAAGGAAAAAATTAAAGAAGTTTCCACTGAAAAAGTCTAGATTGGTCATTTCCACACCTCCACATATACCTACTGATATTGGACTAGACATTAACCATCACTTATTACTATATATATATATATATATATATATATATATATAATCCCCGTGAAAATTAAACAGAGAACCGTTCACCTGAAACGAATACCGATTACCGTACCCTTTTCACCGAGAACGCTCTGATAGCGAGCTGATAAATTTTATACGTCATTTAAAAGAGGAGAGCCGACAACGCTATTCACGCAATTTCTTTTCTTTTTTGATTTACGCCTCCGGAAAATAATGCGGAACAAGCGGCCGTTTTTCCTTCTGATCGGAGGGAGAGAGATTCTCCTGGAAAAATTGGTCGGTGTCTGATTTACAACTTACTTTTTCCCCGGGCTTCCTTTCGGGCCGCTGGAGCTTGTTCGGGAGATGGATCGCTGCTATAGGAAGGTTTAATTTTGCCGATCGCTAAGAGATAAAGGCTATTCCTGTTATTGTCTTACCTTTCCTTTTTTATGATAATAAATCTTCTATTGAGAAAACCAGCATGGTGGGATATTTATATATTTGGATTGCAGCTCACACCTTCTTACCTGAGTTAGAGGTAAGGATTTTGATTCTGCTGCAAGAAAGTTTATCAACTATGACTGCTTGACTATGGTTCTGTAACAGTCTACTTCTACCTACACACCTGTTCGGTGAATGCAGTGTCTTTATAACTTTATGTTATTGGTGACTACTTGGGGAAGCGTTGTTTAAAATCTACAAAAAGTTTATCCCACTGCTTTGGCAGTGTTTTGGTCATTGTTGGCGTGTACGTTTATTTTGAAAAACAAAATCACACAAATTATAAGGATTAATAATTTTGTGTGTGTTCATTTTCTTCTGATGTTTCCCACATTTGCCCATCGGCAAATTGCTGAAGAGAATAAGCTATTGTCATGGATGCAACATTTCCAGTGATGCTTTCGTAGTGATTTTAAACAGATTCTATGCAAATTGTGGGACTTTCAGAACCAGAACGATATCGTAACCGTGGCTCTCTAACGTTCGGACACTACTGTTACATCAATGTGCCGCCCCCATCTACTGTAACGCACTATTTCGTCCCCACGAACTCCTTTCCGGTAACTTTCGAAATTGTGATGGTCGCTGAACCTTTTATTTAGTAGGACCCTCGGCATATTCCCATATTGTCACCCAATTTGGATGATTCGTTTGGCCGTGGAAACAACAAATTTGTACCTATCAGCAAATAGGTTTTAAAAAACCGCTGCAACATATTACACAACGGTTTATTATTTACCTGTATAGATGCCCCCTATTTTTCACCCCCCCTATTTTTCAGAGATGACTGGCAATAACGCCGAGCTTCGCGGACCAACTAGACCCCAAATGGGACATACACACCAAATTTCATTAAATTCGGGTCATGGTAACTAAGGAAAGTGCAAAGTACGGTGGACGATGTACGGCGGAGGACAGAAATTTTTCTATTCCATTTTCGAATTGTACGTATGTATCTTGAACCGGAAATTTTGAGTTTTTTTCTTCATGCTTGATTCCAAATGTTCATTATTGAAAATAATAAACCAACAACTGGATCGAAAACCAGGTATTTTGGAATTGGTGAATTTCGAGATTTGTTCTTTTCAAATCGCTCAAGTTGTCGAGAATTTAAATTGCTAAAAATGGGAAAATGAAAGAAAAAATAAATTGCTAAATTTAAAGGGTACCTACTCCGTTAAGTCAGCAAATATAGGGAATCGTGAATTTGACGTAAAGAACAGCTGTTTTAATAATAAAACCGAGAGCTCAATAGTTTTGAGCATCCTCATAATGAATCAGCAGTGAAACGAAACTCATAATTTGCCAACTCCTGGCATTGGGTCTTTGCAAAAGACGCCCCTGAAATCAGCATTTTCCAACAACGCTTCATATTGATTGCTCGTTAATATTGACATGGCCTTATAAAATGGTGGTCATTATACTCGGGCTCTATAGAGTCGGAAAACTGGTAAGATGAAGTTCATCGCAACTTGTTAGCCCATTACCGTGTTTACCAGACTTGCCGCCGTCGGAAATTATGTTACCACCGGAGCCGACTGAAATAAGTTAAGTGCGGTTGTTGGGAAGGTACACAACAGGGATTTTATAGCGTTTGGCTGACCGTTGGCTTCGCATAGGCTACGATCAACATTACCGAACTCCTCGCGTCTGCCGTAATTAACTTACAGGTACAGTAAAGCTAAATTAAGGGGCGGGGCAACTATGCAGCAGGGGAGTGAGGTGGTGGTGAGGTTTTATATACGATTTTCATCAAATTCCTAAATCATCTGTGGATTAACAAGGCATACCCGCAAAATTTCAGCTCGTTTGTATTGAGCTACCTTTTGAACCGTCAACCAGCTTTTCTAATATCTGTATTTGGCGTAATTAAAAAATCTCTCGGCCCCATAATTATTTTTTAAATATCTTATATTATAATATCAAGGTTATATTACAACTGAAAATGTTTAAATCAAACTGTATTTTTTGCCGATGACACAGCTGAACTGGTAGCAGGTAATAACTACTGGTACGTGGGTTGAAACTTTCACCCAATAAGCTACTGCCGCAGTGAAATGGTTCAGTGACTGGTTGTACAGTAACAGCCTAATTCTCAGTACTAATCAAAAACTATGCTAATAGTGTATGTGAGTTTCAATTCAGAAATCCTAGATAGAAAAATAGTATCGGAGATGGTAGTTCTTGGGCAGGCTGGCGGGAAACCATAGTATAGAATAGTGCGACGAATAACTTTGTGTAATATTGGAGCAATATTAATCATGGCGCCCACGTTTTGCTGTAATAAAATAAAATTCACTTTCGTTTTTCACAGTAATTGAAAATGTTTTCCGGGGGAACTAAACTAAACTAATATTAATTTATCATAGCACAATATATAGTATGATATATTAGGTACTTTGTAGAGGCACTTTCACCACCATATATTGATATCATACATAGGTAAGAAGCAAAAAAGTAAAAAAGTGCATAGGAAATCTTGCTGTCCCAGTAGCGTGGTCGGTGTTCAACTGATGAGGTATTTGATATTGAAGCCTTGAACATCCGCCAGATATCCTGATAAAGAACACCTATGTATTCTGCACGCTTTGTCCCACCTGGACGTCGATTGGTTACCATACGTAGAAGTCCTCAGGAATATGGACATAACCATGAAATCTCCTTCAAATAACGAGTATACCAGGATTACCAAAGGTGTGTTACGGATCGAAATGGTACGGGCAGCATTATTAATTATTTAATGAGTAGTTTTTGTACTACATAGTAACCAAATGAGATGTGTAAGGCATAATTTATAAATTAAATGTTACGGTTTTGGTTTATTTTTATCAATAGTGAACCTTCGGCATCGATCATGAAAAAAAAATGTTTTAAACCCCCCTCAAAGTTTGATTGTTTCCGTTTCAGGGTACGTAGAATCCGAAAATGGAATGAAAACATGTCTGTCCGTCCGCCGTACTTCGCACTTTCCTTAGTTACCGTGAACGAAAATTAATGAAATTTGGCATGTGGGTCCTATTTGGGGTCTAGTTGGTCCGCGATGCTCGGCGTGCCTGTCAATCATCTCTATGGGGTGAAAAATAGGGGTTGAAGTTTCCAGGGCACCGTTATGTCGAATTTGTTTAAGTTTTCAAATTGGTCTCGAACTGAGGAATGTTTTGAGACCACCCGGAGCCTTGACCGTCCAGCGGTTCGTTCACTAAGGCCCTGAAGTTGCACCGAAAAGCTTCGTCAACATGATCGTGAATGAAACGGTATAAATCCATCAAAGACATCATTGCTAGGTAACACCTGATCATAATCACACAACATGAAATCGTGTTGGTTGTTCCGCGATATTATTTCAATTGAAGAATGATGGTTTTTTTGGATTTTGTTGTAACTTTAACAAGGAACGTTATGCTTCATGAATAACGGTAAATAATTATCGAATTCTTGAATGTTCCGCATATCTGTTATGAAATTTCAATTCCCCGGCTGGCTCCAGTGCTCGACTTAGGGCTTTCTGCGGGGGAGCACGAGGGTAGGTACTGACCACAGAGAACAGTGATCTACCCAGAAGGGGCATCTATACAATGTGACGGTATATGGGAATCCCGTCCATCTTGGATGCTGGCTCTTCCCGATCTTTTTGACACGCGGCTGAAGGGGCGGTTGATTCGCGGAAACGAATCATCAACTCCTGGAGGCAACGCGTTATAATCTAACCATTTGTCTCCGGGGGCAGCTGTCACACTCCCTCCCTACCTTTATAGAGGATGGAGAGGGGGAAACTACGCTGTATGGGCGGCGTAGTTAAACCCCTCATCCATTACAACAAGTAAATAATAAACCGTTGTGTAATAATGTGCAGCATTTTGAAAATGGAAGCGACTCAAATCTCGACGACACGGGCCGAGCCTGTCATGCAACCTTGATCTCGAACCGTTATTATGTGTTCGAATCTTGTATAATTTTAATACATTCCATGAATAAATCTATTCTCAATTTCATCCGATAAGATATGGTTGGTGCATGGAAGAACGTCCAGACAGACCAAATTTTTTCCTTGTTGTCCGAAATGCCAATTGCGAAAGGACCTTTGATTTTGGAAAACCTGCATTTTTATATTATTTTTCTACTCTTGTATAACTTCAAGGCTTCCCTGGGCTTTTGGTAGAGAGGAACAAACGCCGAGCAGGATTTCGGTCTTCATGCGGTCTACGCTAATAAAGTTCCTCGCTTTAATCTAGAATTTCTACTCCCTGGATCGAGTTAATCCAAACTGGAATTCTCATTGCATCAAATTAAGAACGTAATCTTCAGCGGTGATTAGGGGCGGTGGAAGGCTTTGAAGGAGGAGACCTCGTCAGACCATTATGGGATTTAATTTGGGCACAAGGTAATGTCTGGGTAGTGAAGGAGATGGTGGGGGAGGGGGATTGGAATTAGTTAATACGATGTGGAGGATAGAGTAAGATCGATCAACTCTGGCGTGTAAAGGGGTTCTGCTATATCCGTGAAACGTAATTTGTGTAGTTTCTCGCATGATTTCTTAGTTGAACAAGCGCTCAACTACGTTAGGTTTCCTTTTTTTTGAGGATATTATAGGATCAGTCACAACTCAGAAATATTAGACAAATTAACCAATGCTTCATGTGAAGAGAGCGGTCCCGGATTAATAAGACATAGATGATGAGAGGGGAAAATCCTATCGCTGGAGAGAAAACGATAAGACTAACTATAGAATAGATTGTTGAGTGAGAAGCTGAAGAGAACTGGTGTTCCCTACTGGAGGTACTACACCCCCCCTCAAGCCCGTCTCGTGTCCCAGCTCAACTTTTCCTGCGTAGTCGGAAACAAGGCACGAGAGCTGAACCTGGACTTGGGAATCCCAGAGCCTTTCCCACAAGATTCCAACTACCCTCCCTTCTCGTACGATCTTGACCTGATCGGAGACATATCTAAGAGTTCCGCCTTACCAGCTGAACTGAGAGCAGCCGCTATTCAGACCGTGCAGGAACGCTACCCCCCAAGCGAGTGGCTGCATGTGTATACGGATGGGTCTGCCGATGGAGCCATAAAGAATGGGGGAGCCGGCATCTACTCGGCGATCTTTGAGATCAGTGAGCCTGTTGGTCTTAGGGCATCCAACTTCGACGGCGAGATCGTTGCTGTACAGCTGGCCGTGCGGGAGGTGGAGAGGCGAAGGTTGGAGCGGGTGGTCATATTTGTAGACTCCCAGGCCGCCATACTCGCGCTTGGCACTCTGCGGCCCTCAGTAAGGTCGCAGGTGATATGTGACACACTGCGGTCGCTGCAATTAGTGCGGGAGTATGGCGGAGTCTGTCACCTACAGTGGATTCCAAGCCATTGTGGTGTCAGAGGGAATGAAGAAGCGGACCGGCTAGCCAAAGAAGGTGCCAGGAAGGCTCAGCCAAATCCGCCTAGGACTCTGCACACAGTCAGACGGGAGATTGTAGCCGCAGTAAAACGTTACAATAGGAGCACCATGGAAGCGGCGAGCGCTGGGAAAGACTGGGAGGTCCTTGCAACAGAGGAGGGACATATCCCTGCTTTTCTCCCACGGCGAAAGTCGGTAGCCCTGTTCAGGATGATTACCGGCCACGACTACCTGCAAAAGCATTTGTATAGGATAGGAGTAGTCGACTCGCCAACGTGTCCCCTCTGCAGCCTGGAGGAAATGGACGCCCGGCATATCATGGAGTGCCCGGCACTGGAAGAGATAGGCGGGATTGAGCCAGGAGAAGTAGCATGCGAGAGATATTGGGCAGCGAGACGTCTGATGAACGAGACGGGCGTAGGATTTAAAAATAAAAAAAAAAATAAAAAAAAAATAAAAAAAAAAAAAAAAAAAAGAGAGATTGTTGATTCTTTTCTTTTTTTTTTGGCTCTGTCTGCCTTCTCGGAAGAGAATATTGACATTAATACAGAAAAATAATACCAGCCTTCAAATGGATTGTGAAAGGATAGGATTTACATTAACACAGTGGTTACCAAAGTAAAGTAATTAATAAATTACTTTTAATATTAAGCACATATTATTTGCTTAATATTATACTGCTATAGATAGACCGATGTTTAAAAATATTTGTGAACGGGAAATGAAATCTGGAAACCTGTGGTTGAAACTCTTCCTCTGAGATATATTGGAATAATTACATCATAGCGAACCACCCTAATGATAAATACTGAATAGATCTACACCCACGGCTGCTCTTGTGGCAGACACATGTGGTATGTTATATTCGCTACACGTTCCTACCATGTAGTACCTACCTATGCTACGAAACTTTATGATGTTATTGTAGCATATTATATTATAACATAGAGGCTCAAGCTTTCTCCCTAAATCACCTGAATCCCTACTGATTTGCTCCAGAGTACAAAGACACCTCATTAACTATTGTTTCTCCTTGTTTCAGGTAAGTGATACGCTGAACTGCGATGTAGAGTCCTTCCCAGAATTCCACATTTTGGTAAGGCTGTTATTAATTAAAACCGTTGTGTACTGGATGGCGTTCGTACCGGGAGTAATCTGTTGTTCATATGATTTAAACTTCTCCGTAATTCCATTCAATTATCCAAACAACAGTAAGTCTGAAATATTTCTTATCATACTGGGTGAGCGAGAACCTCGCTCCCCTCCCACACCATTATTTTGCGCAGTAAGTTTTTTTTCTTCTTTTAAATTAACTGTGAAGAAACTGTTTTCAAATTTTTGGGGTAAAAAATTGTTGCAAATAGATGAAAATGCCTAAATTCACCGAAAGTCTATGTACTTATAATGACCAAAGGTTTATACTGGTTGAATGATGGTCAAAACAGAAAACGACAAGAAAAAATGCGCCAAAAAAAAAATTCACCTATCAAAAGAGGGTCAAATTGTATATACCTACCTAGGTACTTATAACAGATCAAAATTGTTAAAAATCACAAAAAATTTCTATTAAATCACCAAAAATGTATGAGGAACGTACTTCATAATATCGCCCATATGATTATATTGCGTGACACGAACTTTTTCTGTGGGGGTGGGAGAGGGGGATTGTCACTTTGTGGTAATAAGCGCTGAAAAACAAATTCTGCTTTGCCTGTCATTGATTTCGGATTCTCCCCTCTAAACATGATGGAGTCCAAAAAACTACAGGATAAAAATATACTATTCTATTTTTATCCTGTAGGTTTTTGCTATGGGTTTCCACTACTCCGCCGCAAGTGATTTAAGTTATATGACGGAGTTCCTTCGTCATACGATTTAAAACAGAACCTCCCCTATGGAAAGTAAAAAAGGTGCTATTGAATTGCGGCAGTGGTCATTTCTTGGACCCCCTGTATTTTTCAATTCGTATCAAGTAAACTTATTGAAACGTTAACTTCAACTGTGTTAATTAATACAGTTCGGCCTATCAAACTACGGTGCCTTTAGCGTAGTTACAACGTCCCTGACCCTTGAAGTTCCACAATTAAACGGAGAAAATTATCTTTCAAACGCGTCATCCTTCCTATCCCTGCCATTGAAGGAAGTATTATCGAACGTCATAACCGGGAAAGTGGAACTTGTCACAAAGGGTTCGCCTTCGCCCTTGATAGGATCTATCTTCGGAACAAAGGCTCCTGTCATTCCTTCCCTTTGGCGATGAAGCTGCGGTCAGGCATGGCAACTAGAAGGTATCCATCTTGGCAAACTAATGACATCAGTCGTCTCCCGTCACCCACGTGGGTAACCTCTTCTTATGTCAGACAATGTCATTTGTGGGATTGTACTACCTCATCCGTTTCTCCCCCTCTTTTCACCTCAGTGTATCATTAAGACGAAATGGCGTATCATAAAGACGAAATGAAGAATTTTTCTTTCACCTGGATGATAGATGATCATTATTCTTCACTTTCAGTAGAATGGGTTAGGTATGCCTTTAGGGCACCAAACTTTTCTTATAAAGAGCCAAATAACGCTATCAGAAGTTAATTTATGTAGATGAATTATTTGTAGGAAATATCTTGAAGTAAGTGTGCATTAAATTAAGTGTACCATGAAATATTGTAATCGATCCCTATCGATCACTATGTTGAATGGATGAACTTGTTAAATTGAATCGGACGACATTCCGAAGGTTTCTTTTAGCTTCCGGTCTGTGGAAAATTGGTAGTGGAAGAAAGTGGAGCAGTTGAGCAATCCGAGAAGCTTGGAACAGAGCATAGCACAAGTCAAATCAAAGTACCCTGTCTACAGTGAATTAGGTTGAATTTGTTTCATGTACGTTTTTACGGGCATGGAAATAGTTTTTCATTATTGCTCTAAATCATTATGTATCTGATTTATAACTGAGAGCCGGTTTCACCAAAACTTTTAATCAATGTTTACTTATTGAACCGAAGATCGCAGTCGTTGAACACCGATGTCGGGCTTCACCAACCCCGTTTAAGATAAATCAGTGATCAAAAGACACAAATAGACGATCAAAACTAACCAGCCGATTTTGAGTGGTCAGCGTCCTAAATCAACGATTTACTACTTGGCCTTCTAGCCAGTTCGACAGTTTTCATGCGAACCATTCTTCTGTTATTATTATTCTTGCACGCCCACAAAAATTAGTAGTGAGTAGGGGTGAGTAGGGGAATTTGGTTGGTATTGTAGGACGAAGATGAAGACTTCACAATTCGCCGTCTTCAATGGATGAGAGAGAGAGAGAGAGAACATGTTATTTTGAGCTCGATGATACCGATTTTGTGATGAGGTAGGAGGTACCTACAATATAATCAAGTGAAAAGGCACACAGCTTTCTCGTTTCTTTCAACTAATGGGGGAGAGAAACAACTTTACCTAACTATCAACGGAAAAGTTCTAGTCGATCATGCAGTTCATTGGATAATTAATATTGCGATTTTCCTGACCATTTTTAGTTATTCAAGCGATAGGGATTTCGCATCTGCGCAAGCGTAGTTGAGGTATTCAATTTAAAATTAGCAATAAAGCTATACAGTTCCAGTCGCAGTGAAGTTCATAGAGGACAATCAGTACCTGCCCACCAAGTTTGAGATAATTCGGACCAATTTTGTTGGTGAGAAATTGTGTAGTTACATAACCTACCTACCTTGGTAGGCTCAGCGGGACACATTATTATTGATAATATGGTGTACTGTACAAAAAAAATGTTTTATAACAGGAACGACGGATAAAGCACCGTCGGTTTTCTCACTAAATAATGTTGAAATACTTGCGAACAATCTCACACAAAGTCTATTTTCACCTGGCTTCAAACTTCGGTCTGCGTTTTCATTTTTGCGACAGACAGTTTCAGAAATAAACGTAACACTACATTCATCAACAATATAAACGACTAACCAGCCAAAAACAAATGAGCAATAACCGAATGTGATGCAACCCATTTATGGTGAAACCCCACAACTGTTCGAGCAAGAATCATTCGTTGTGGATCTCAATATTTCCTGGTTCAAATAGATTTGACTAGGTACCTACCAACCTGTAGAGGTGCATGATGTCATCGAGATGGAAGCGATTCGTCTGACCTTCGCTTATTGTTTCACCAAAAAAGGTTTATCCCGACGGAATTAGGACCTTTATTTATCATTGACACATCAAATCGGCATTATTAAGTAAAAGCTAGATGAATGATAGCCACGGCATCTAATGACGGGCGCGACTGATGTAACACGGAACCGCTCGGCAGACTCGGACGCAACAACTGTAGCGCTCCTAGCGGGAAAACTATAGTTACTCCAGGGCCCCCATTCGATTGGCTTAGGGCTGTGCAGGATCCGAGCCTACATGTCTGCTCCATGCAGCATCCGAGCTGCGTGGTGAGCGATATTGCAATATTGGCACTGAGGGTTACCTACTTGCGTTTAATCGTTTCTTGATCAACTGCGGCAGCAAGGAGGACCAAGCAATCCATCACAGTCATGAGTGTGTAACCTAGGGTCATGATGGCACCCCGTAACCAGTTCTGATTATGTTTTTTGACGCTGTTTGAGCTGCATTTTGCTAAGCGTTCTTGACATTCACTCCCACAGGCGCTCCATTTCGAATTTCAGCATGGTAGGGTGAACAGCGAAGAAATCAGTTTCGGGAATTTCTCGTTGTCGTTGGATCAAGCGAAAAATCCTTAATCACATCATTCATAGTGTGAAACATCCACATTTGGCAACTCATAGAGCATTTCCAGGTGGATTTCAACATTTTCCAAATAGATTTTTACATTACGTGAATCGGAGAAATAATCAACTAACTGAGAAATAGTCACTAACAGCAGAAATACAAAAAAAGCTGTAAATCCCTGCACAACGGTTTATTATTTTGTACAAAATACCCTTCTGTTAAAGATCACACCTCTGTGTATAGATAACCTGTCTATATAGTATAATATGTACTATTCTATACATATTATGTAGATCGCAGACCCTCCGTAGGTTAGTGCCTAACCCCGTACTCGTTACTAGGTACCTACCTAAATCACGAGTTAAATGGTGCTAAAATAATTCTATAGATGACAAACAGTAACTAAAACGGCAAAAAGAAACGCAAATAATGACATTCTGAAGGAAAACTGTTGATGTGGAGTGAAATAGATGCCCCTTCTGCGTAGATCACTGTTTTCTGTGGTCAATACCTACCCTCGTGGTCAAAAGTACCGATTGCAATAGTACCGATCAAAAAAATCCAGCCCCTTCTTGGTAGATGAACCGTTGTGTAATAATTTACCGTTGCGTAATAATTTACCACTGTGTAATAATTTACGCATCAATAATACTTCAATGTTTGTTCAACTTTCACAAGTACCTACCAACAAAATCCATAGTCCATCACTTATAAAATGAAATAATATCGTAAAACAACCAACTCGACTTCATACAGCCATCCTTGATTATAATCATGTGCTCCCTAGTGATGATATCCGGGCCGGATTTATACCGTTTGATTCACGACCGTGTTGACGAAGCTTTTTTGGTGCACACGAACGGCTGGACGTACAATGCTCCGGGTGGTCTCAAAAAATTGTGAGCTCAAGACAAATTTAATAACGTAAAAAAATCACACCCTTCAATCGAAAGTTTTCGAGCTACGGCGTTCTGAAAATTTCAACCCCCTATTTTTAACCCCTTAGAGATGACTGACAGTAACGCCGAAAAATTCATTTCAAAATTCAGTCAAAAATTCTATTCAAAATTCACACTTCAAATTCATTTTTCTACTTTTTTCTGTTGAGTAGTTTTGTTGACCATTTTTTTCCTTGGTACCGCCTCCTGTTTTTTAATGTAAAGGTACCTAAATTTGTAATGTACCTACCTAAATTTCCGATGTGGGTTAATTTGTTTTGTGAATTTCCACAGTATTAGACATAAAGCCTTATTATAGAGTGCCTTGGTTGTCTCCCTTTGATTTCGTCTCCGATTCCCGTAACATCTAAATCTGTTATTTGGAAAATGTCGAAATCCATTTGGAAAATGTCTAAATCAATTTGGAAAATGTCGAAATCCATTTGTAAACTGTCGAAATCAATTTGGAAAATGTCGAAATCAATTTGGAAATGCTGTTTAACAGGTCAAGACTTTTACGTCGATACATTGATCAAACACATTGTAGTGAGTTCTGTTAGGAAGAAAACATATTACGATAGTTTCGCATGGAATCATGTTGAATTTGAGCTAAATATTTCTCTGAGGTATAGAGTGTATTCCCAGTGTATGGAAATAGAGCATGTATAAACATTTGGAATCCACTCTTCCAGCCTATGCTCAGAAAGAACTGTTATTCCGCTTGCTATGTAGCGAGGTAGTATCAGACGTCGTTCATCCCTATTTTTCCTGGGGTTACTTCTGCTCATGGAACATCCGTTCATAATGAGGCCCTCGAATATAATGAGTTGTTAACATACTGGTTTCTGTTGGCAGCCTTGTTTCAACGAGCTAATGGCCTCCCCTCCCTTCATTCACTTCAAGTGGCGATTACGCGAGGAATTATATATATTATGATCTCTCAGTCGGATCCCCCCAACGGTAACAGGCGCTGGGATCTCACCCTCTCATACGCAATTCTCCACTTCAGTTCTCATTTACTTCAGTTGGGCTAATACGCTGAATCATTTCCGAACGTAATGACCCCAGGGCTGTCATCCCCAGAGCTCTCGCCTCTCGCGCGCGGAATATTCTAACCGTGATGTTATGATTTTGCTGTAAAATGAGAACGTCATAATATGAATCCCTTAACAATCGAAATTAGGTTGATTAGCACCGAAAAACATCAGATGCAACTATTGAAACTCCTTTTCTCGTCCTTGTTCGATTTATTATACGGTTGTAATATGGGGCATAATAATATTAATATCGTCACCCACATGCATGATTAAATGAAATAATGTCAACGGTCACAGTGGGACAAAACACCTAATTAAGAATTTAATTTAAAAAAAAAAAAAGATAATAAATTAAAAACAGAGTTATTGAAGCGTTGTATATTTCCACTGAAAACAATGTACGTACTCTGTTATACCGGTTTCGGTGACCAAACCATCTTAGTAACAAATATAACTTATTGTTATCTGACATAAGTCCTCGAAAAGGCCTGAAAAATTATATGTATTCTATTTTCTACAATAAAGTAGAGTTTATTATTTGACTATTACATAACACTGTAGTTAATGGTGATTTTCAACTTTTTTATTGTTTTTTAAATTTTATTTTATTTTATTTATTAATACAATTGCATTTCACATAGGTTGTCCTTATGGGCTCAAAGCCAAAATACATGGCACAAGCTAAACCAAACAAGCAGCAAACGAAAGTTTCAGTTCGGGAAGTTTCAGGGACAGTAGGTAGGTACACTACTCTACCAGACAGTATGCATAATTATTTATTGCACTCAGCCGTGACCATTCAATATTTGCACAGTACACGATCAATATGTTATTGTATTTTTTATCGCATAAGTTACATTTTATATCTCTCGTCTAACAGGCAGAAGTTACGGAGTTGGCGAACCTCCAGAAAGTAGAAATTAGTAAGTTTCACTATACATGGACTAGGGGATTACAAAACTGCTAATATCTCTACAGCCTCACTTAGGTTAGGAAAATACTTGATCCTTGTGGGTAATCCATGGGCAAGTAAGCCAGAGATGAAGAAAATCCCTGGGCAACACCAGGTTATATTCAACTTATTCTGAGAACGTACAGGCATTTGTGACTGGAACTTGAAATGAGAGTATGACTACGAAACGGTATAATTATGGACTGTGTAGTACTAAGACGCATTAGTGCACATTGGAATGAATCCATCGTTCCAACACTTAGCAAAAATTACAAAAATAATTGTATTTAAGCTTATATTTAAAGCATTACTATACATACATATACTACTTATTATACATAAAGCTTATATTTTTCTGTTTATAAAAAATGAGGAAATAAAATAGATAATAACCAGTAGGTACATTCCTTATATATTTCTTAAAATGAAATCCAGCTCACAACGCTCTTCATCTAATGATTGCTTCTCACACAGGAGTTCAACTTTTCATCTCAAATTTTGTCTTTATTTGTTGGACTAATATTAGGAGAATGTAGAAAATGAAATACGTTCTTTATCCAAGCTATGTCGCGATATTTATTTCTTCTCTTCCTTTGGAATCAGGAACGATCATGTTCAGTTAAAAAAAAAAACGGACCAAACCGTTTACGTAGGTAGGTACATCCAGATGAAGACACTCATAAATGGATTGAAGTGAATTCGGTCCCTTTCAACTTCAATTTACATGTAGTCGATCTTATCATAAATGTCGAGTTTTAAATACGTTGAACAAGTAGAAAAAGATAAAATCGTTAATGAGTGGCCAATAGGTAATTCACAAGTTATCGTTCATAATAATTATCTGATGTGTCCATCTCAGGTTCATAAGAACATGGGAATTAATTAATTAAATAAAAATCTGAAAGTAACTTGAAAATCCTTGCCAAATGCATCACTCCGGTTCTAATCAACCGATTGCGATGAAATTCACTGGATTTTCCATCATACTCTGGATTTAATTAAGATCGGGTTCTTGTCGGACAATAGGTTATATTAGAATGCTTTGATCCTCATCCAGAAACCGGTAGACTATTTCTCGTTCGTCATTGCAATAATGACAATGCAATGGAACCTTCAAATGGAATAATTGACGTCGTATAATTATTATAGATGTAGGTAATGGTTTTTTCGCCAACATAATTGTGTTCAGTAAATCACAATAGTCGTTTTGGTGTTGGTTTATTCTAGGGGTCAAGTTCTCGGCAGCACATCTCGTAATAAGCCTCAATAATTTATAATAGACGAGTACTAAACATTCCACCTCTTGAACAACCCTAATTCCGTAATAGCTCGGCTACTAAGCTCTTTTTTTCTTCTTTTTTCTTTTGTGGCCACTAGCTACGTTCCTAAAATGGTTGTTCCGCGTTGCCATGAATAACCTAATTATTATCACTAAGTCGGCTTAATACCGTTACAACCGACTGCTCCCTTGTTGAAAAAAAACGGAAAAAAGGTCAGGTTGTTTTTTCAGCGGGCGCCTAATCCTCAACATACGTTAGCTGTAAATTTAACTAAGTCTCTCAAGAGAAACAGCTCTCTTCATCTAGAATTACCAACCGGATCGCTGTTCCCCTGGAACAAATCTTCTGCCTTAAATTACTGGGAGGGCTGAGGTACAGAAAAACACAAATCCTCCTCAACAACCGTGGTCTGGATCCTCGGTGGCCCTCCCGCAATAAACTATTGATTAAAACATTTATGTGTAGACATCAAATTAGTCGTCAATAATTTATTGGGATCAGTTCAAAGAAAATTAGGTAGATGTACAACATATATAATCATGCATTCAGGGGAATACATGAAATACATGTTGGGTAATACATGTAGTTATGTATTATGTAGCCATTTGGGCAAAACTGGCCACGCTGTACCACTCACGCATCACCTTCAGTAAATCGCAACACGTGCATATCACATTCAGTAAATATATACTTGATTTAGTTACCTCCTTTTGACGTCGTTATCTGTGACATTACTTTCTGGCTGTTGGTCATGGGCACAAAAATTATGAACAGAATCCAATGTTACCCAGCTTTGTCATGAGTTCAGTGCTGCTGATTGATAATTTGTTGATAATAATTGGTGATGATTTTACCTCTACGCAGGCCGTCGTACACATCGAGGAGTACTTCTGTACTAAGCGTCACTCCATTGTTAGGTGAAGATACTGGCAAATTTTCCTCTCGAGGTTAACATACTCTACATAAGAAGCCAGAAACTTACTCAATTTTGAAAAATCGCCGTCAAACATGGTTACATAGCTGTTGGCTGTTTCGATAAAAACCAATCGGTTTTCACTACTCAGTTTTGGATTTCTTTCCTCTTAATTTGATGTTCATTAAAGTTTGTTTTGGTTTTGTAACGAAAAACGCTGCAAATTATTACACAGTGTTTTATTATATAGTTAGGTACCTGTATAGATGCCCCTTCTGCGTAGATCACTGTTTTCTGTGGTCAGTACCTACCCGTCAGTACCTACCCTCGTGCTCTCCCAGGAAAGCCCGAATGGAGTACTGGAGCCGGCCGGTGAATTATATTTTCATAATATTATATATATGCCGTGGATTCAAGGATTATACAATTTATTATTAATTATTTGTTGTTATTCATGAAGCATAACGTTTGTTCAAGTTAAAAAATTTCTGCCAACAAAATCCAAAACCATCGTTCTTCAAAAGAAATAATATCACGGAACAACCAACTAGATTGTATACAGCCACGGATGATTATAAGGTGTTCGCTAGCAATGATTTCTGGGCTGGATGTTCATCATTTCATTCACTATCATGTTGACGAAGTTTTTCGGTGCAAACGAACGTCTGGACGTACATTGTTCCAGGAAGGGCAATTTTTTTTCCATGCTCGATTCCAACGGTTAATTACTGAAAATAATAAACCAAAATTAGTGAATCCAAACCAAAATTATTGAATCCGTAGATATGAGGAGGTTGACATAATAATTTCTTAGGAATAATTTTACGTAAAGTACTGCTTGAAAGTTGACCTATTAGATATCCGGTTATTCTTTTCCTTCGTTTATACAATCATTTATTCATTTCTGTTGGAATGAAATCTTGGTTCTGGGTTATGCCGTGAAAAATTTGCCCCTGGCTGATAATCTATGTATGGTTCTCTGCACTATTATTTTCATACCGTAATAGTTATACATTACCTGTGGCAAAATAAGTCATTACAGGAGGTATTAGGCAAATTTCTTTTCATCCCATCCTCAAGATCCCTCTGATGTAAACCTTGCAAATTAGACAGAATTCTCGAATAATTTAACATTTTTTCTTGCATTCTGAGTTATTAATCGATTTTAGTAACCACTTCGCGTTGACTGGGTTCTACTAAAGTTTCAAACAACTCAAACCTCTGGGCTGCACGTCAGAATGAAACTTTCAAACGATCTCGTTAAAAACTTTTTGAAACTTTTAAATTGCTCTGTAAATAATATACTTTAATACTTCGTTCTCCAGGGTTTTATGTTCGGCTATAAACGTTTCTTCTACTTGTTCTTTTCGGAAGGGCCAGCTTTTAAATCTCATACGTACTTCCGTAAAAGTATCCGTCCCTTCATTACCATGTTAAGCGTTTTCGTGAAAATACTTTTGGAAACACTCCTGAAGACGCGGTAGTCAGTTTTTTCAAATTCCACTAAGGTTTTTCATAGAGTTTTGGTATATTGTTTTGTTAAGACGAATGAAGAAATAGTTTTATCTTGAGGAAGCTTTATTGACGAGTAGTAGCCGTGGTAGTTACCGAGTCATGATGTATTCAGGTGAAGGTCCGTATCAACTAGCCGTAGGTCGGTAAGAATCACGATCACAGCGAACTTTACTGATCTCGGAACTACCACAGTTCTGGCCCAACGGCCTTATCAGGTGGAATGAACCGGTTCCTGTGAGATCACCGATGTTAAGATACTTCGAGCGTGGTTAGTACATGGCTGGGTGACCGCTATGGCACGTGGTGACTTGTCCAAGTATGACCCACGCAGCTGTTGGACGAACCCCTCTCCACTGAAGGGCATGAGGCAATGAGTGGCCAAGTAAAGAGCGAAATGATCATAACGAATTCTGATCAGCTGATCACGTCCGCCTACGTACCTACCTTGAAACGCAAACCATCCAATTTGGAAGGTAGTTAATCATCAATATGGTAATCATCAGTCCCTGTGTAAAAGGAGAAAATCCCGTATGAGGTCATTATTGAAACTGGTTGCCTCCACTGAGGGAAAGCACACAAGTCGCTGGGGGTTCGTTATATTCATCAGAAACCGTTGAACTTTCGCGTGCGAAGTTCCGCCCTTTTTCCACTAAAGATCGGTGTCGGCTCGTACCCGCCTAATTACCGAGTTTTCCTTGAGCGTAGTGTTTCGCATAATATGCACGCACATCTATGTATGCCGTGCTGCACGGCGTGATCGAAAGATGCAGTAGTCCAGAATTTCAGTGAACTTTTACCTGCACAAGTGCACCAACAACACTAGAAACTGCTGTAGTAATTAGGTATTTCATGGTAACTCTTTTGTTACCCCATGCATGTATACTTGCTTGCTGATTATTCATTTCTTTCGAAGCGTCAACGGCCCATTCAGAATCCCCTCCTCCACCACAAATTTGATGATCTGCGTTTCAAGATAAGTGTAGAATCTTAAATGGAATGAAAAAAAAAATGTACGTCTGTACGCGGTACTTAGTTACCATTAATCAAAATCTATGACATTTGGGTCATATCTAAGTAAACTGAAGTCTAAGTAACACTGAATCGCGGACCATTAAACTTTGAGGGGGGGGGGGGGGAGTAAAATTCTTTAGTGCTCGATTCCAAAGGTTCATTGTTGAAAATAAAACGAGGACACATTTCTAATAGATCAAGCAACGAACGTCATGAAACTCCATGACACCATGTCGTGACACCGTGTCATGACACCCTGATGTGTGTTCCAAGAAGTGAGATCCGTTTCCTTCAGTGATAACACTTTGGTCAACGGGTGCCTGTAGTAGCCTTCTTCTTTTACCTTCAAGTTTCATTCTAGCCGTTCACTGACACGATTTTTTTTTACCTGTATTCAGCAAAACAGTATCCTTTTCAAGAGCAATAAGAACTTCCGAGCAAAAAAAGATTTCCACACACGGAGAATTCCCCCCCAAGTGTGGCTATAAAGTTGCGGCCGTGAAGTTGTGCCGAGTTTACGAGAGCTCCTTCGCCTCCCGTCCTCGCCAATGTTCTCTACTTATGTAGTTTCCAAGGTACCTGCTCGCTCCCTCCCGAAGACGTGCCCAAAACAATTTCCGTTCCAATTACTCCCGAAGCTTCTTCGTTGCCCTTCCATGCATATTTCATCCTTCCTTCTAGTACGTAGAACAAGAAGCCCCGCTCGCCAATGAATTCCTTCACGCGTCTTTCCTCCTACTTTTTCTCTTTGGGGTTTTCTTAAGCAAGCAACTTTCTTGGGATATTGACCTTCCACCAAGTTACCTCGAGATACAAGATTTCGTATTATGTATGAGAAAATTATGCTGGCAAAGGCGAGGAGCGTGAGGTAACGCCGACGAATAATTACGGGTGAGTCAACACGAATGTAACAAGATTTTCATCTGCGTTTCTAATATCGTGCACACATATTAGGTACCTAGATACAAAATGCAAAACAACCCAGTTGAAATGATGCACCAACCAAGGGAGAAGACCAAACAACTCTCCGCTTACGTCTTGAAAGTGCGAATTTTTAAATTGGAAAATTTTGTCATTTCCAGAGGTTATAATTAAACGCTGCAAAGTCCTTGTCACATGGGTTTATTATTCTATTGGACACACATACAGAAATTTTGGATGTTCATTTATTGTTTCTTTCATGTGAAATAATTAAAATAGCTATTTCTGGTGGTTTGCACTAATTTTGGCCCCCAAAACTTGAATTAGGTAGGTACGCTCCCTTTTTTTTCTTTTTTTTTTCAAATTATCTTTGATCATTGGTAGTGCCATTTAATCTTCTTGATCCGCGTGCTGACACTTTTTCTAGTGTTATTGTACACATTGATGGTGATTTCACACGATTTCGCAGGTTTTTGACTCATAAAAAATCAATTTTGGGAGCTGGACATCTGGTACAACCTCAATTTTCCACTCCTTGGTCAAAATCGACTTCATATTCGGTCTTCTCGTCCCCAAAAACATGGAAAACGATACCTCAAAAGCTTATTTTACTAATATGTTACTAAAACACAAAAAGTACCTATTTTTATACACATTTTCACTCATAACACCCCTGGATATATTCCGATCGGGCTGAAAATTTTCGGGACACAACTAGTGCCCAAATAGAGCATGTGTGCGAAAGAACGAATTTTTTAGACCGAAAATGAAGCCGGTACACGTGATACGGCGTACGGCGGACGGGCATTGCATTTTGGTTTATTATTTTCAATAATGAACCATTGGAATCGAGCATGAAAAAAAAAATTCTTACCCCCCCTGAAAATTTGATGGTTTACGTTTCAAGGTATGTAGAATCCAAAACTGCAATAAAAATATTTCTGTCTGTCCGCCGTACGCCGTACGCCGTACGGGCCACTTTTCTTAGTTACCATGAAAGAAAATTGATGAAATTCGGGTTATAGGTTCCGTTCGCTGTCTAGTTGGTCCTCGAAGCTCGACGTTACTGTGAGTCATCTCTAAGGGGTTCGAAATAGGGGTTGAAATTTTCAAAACGCCTATACCATTTTTTTACGTGAATATTTTTACGGTTTTAAATAGTTCTTGAACTTGCGAGTTTTTTAAGACCATCCGGAGCGTCGTACGTCCAGCCGTTCGTTCACAGTAAGGCCCCGAAGTTTGCACCGACAGGCATTTTCGACTCCAGTGTGAATGAAATTGTATACAATTCAAACCAAATCTCGTAACCAGAGACGCGCCCACAATAGGAAATTTGGCGGAGATGAAATCATTGGTAGGGATCACCTGATTATATTGGCGGAGTATGAAGTCGAGTTGGTTGTTCTGTGATATTATTTAATTTGAAAAATGATGGCTCTTTTGGAGTTTGTTGGTAGGTAGTGACACTTGAACAAACGTTGAAGTATTATTGATGGGTAAATTATTACTACGGTAAATCATTACTCAACGGTAAATTATTACACAACGGTTCATTATACCATCTACGTAGAAGGGGCTGGAGTTTGTTGGTAGGTACGTTCGCAACTTTTTTCACTCCTCATCAACAATTTCTTTTCAGAACTTCATTATGTGTGTTTCTTTTTGTTAGGTACTGTTTGTCATCGGCAGAATTATTTTAGCAACATTTAACTCGTGATTTAGGTAGGTACCTACCTAGTAACGAGTACGGGGTTAGGTACTAACCTAAGGAGGGTCTGCGATCTACATAATTATGTATAGAATAGTACATATCATATTATATAGACGGGTTATCTATACATAGAGCTGTGATCTGTAACGGAAGGGTATTCTATACAAAATAATAAACCGTTGTGCAGGGATTTGCAGCGTTTTGGAATCTAGTACGCACCTTGAAACGGAAAAGAAAAAATGTTGAGGGGGTGTTATAAAAATTTTTTGCTGAGCGAATACATGGGTGTATTATTCACAGAATAATAAACCAAAAGCGAATGCTCTGTATGTCGGGGAAATGTTGAAATTTGTCGACTTGTAAAGCTGTCCTTGAGGCCTTTTAATTAAACTCAGCATTTGTGGAATCAGCTCAACTTTCACTGACTCATCTTTGATTTAACTGCACTTTGTGAAGTCCCAACTCACAACTTGGGCTGGGATGGACGTGTTATTGTTTTGTTTTTCTTTCTGTTTTGGAAACAGGACGGTGAGGTACGGTGATTCTGGTTCCTATTATTGACCGTTCATCACTTTTTAAACCAGAATCATTGAGTTAGAATAAGGAATGAGAAGTACCCATGACTTCCGTTTATATTTCTGGGACTTCTGTTTAGAAGTTTGAGACCAACCGCACTCTCCTACGATGAATAGTTCTTTTTCTATGAGCTTCCAAAATTTCGACAACAAGTGGTGTCACAGTTGGCAAGGGGATCCCGCCCTGGCTGGAGCGTGCAATGTCGTCCGTGTCGAAACTTTGAAAGCCCTAGAAAAAGAACTATCCACCGTGCTGTTGGTCTCAAAATGGGAAAGTAATATAGTCATAGTTACTCCTCATTTGATAGTTTTGTTATATTTATCGAACTTTGGAAAATTAGAACTCCTCTCATTTACGATAGTTCTTAGCGTTTAAATAACTATAGAGATTAATCCTGAAATATTAATGTCAATTCAGTTCTGTTAGCGGAGATTCGGTAATAATCACAATTCAGAATTGACTGATCCATCGCTAACCCTTTCAGTCCGAACGACTTCGGAGGGCGTGGGTACTGGGCAGGTCTGCATGGTACGTGGTAGAAGTGGGGCACAGAAGGCCAGGTTGATTGGTTCAGTTGGGGGAGTCTGCGGTTGACGATAACGCCGCAAGTTCGGATTACCACCGGAATATCCCCCAGCTAACTCTGCCTCATCACCGGCTGTATTGTTTATGGTTATTGCGCCTTGCAGATTGAGAGCCTAATGACAGATTAATGAGATGGTCGGGCGGAAGAGGGTAATGAGGTTTCTCTGAATGGCTTCTGGAGGAAGATCATTGCGGTTCGTCCCAATACAAGGGCATTGAGCGTCGGTAGCGCTGAGGAATCAATTGAGATTGTTGTTGAAGGTAGGCCTACAAAGAAAACGATTGTACATAAATAATACAGTTTGGGTGAGTACCCTTTGCGTACCTATGAGTCAGTGACAGTCTCCTATTTCATTAGCCTTCGAGCGGGCTGATGGGTAGCATTGCGGCAGAATTTATAGCCAAGCTCTTCTTGCATTGTAAAATACGAATAACTCTTCAAATTGCAATAATTCTTTCTTATTATTTTATCTGGTTGAGTTATGTGTTGCATTGGATTAGACTAGATTGGATTGGGCGAGTCATTATTGCTATATTGATATCAACAAAAGCATCACCTTTTCTTACGCCTGTTTCTAATATTCCGCCGTTATCCGCTGTTAGAATGACATAAATCTACTACTCTCTCTTGAACCTGAACATATTAATAATACAATATCTGTACCCCGAATCATCAACATGATCACAATTTGTGACGTTTCCATGATTTTATTGTGGTTTAAAAGTACCTGCTAGCATTCATATGTCACATTACATTGAAATAATGAATAATACCTATTCACATATGAAATGAGATCTTGCAGTTTAGTAAGATATTGTACAGGTGGTAATCGTGTATGGGAAAAAGTTTTTTCTTTCTTTTTTTTATTTGAAAATAACACGGTTGAAACTAAAGAACAAATTAATATTACAGAGTTCTGGAGTGGAGAAGATGGACTAGAATCTCAGCAGTTTGAATAAAAGGGGGCATTCAGAAGGCCCTGGAGAAACCCTTTTCCTTGTCAAAAAAGAACTCAACTGCAACAGCCTCCTCGTTTTTTCGCTGTGGGCGCGATGAAATTTAAAAAAATTACAGATCACAGCTCTCTGTATAGATAACCTGTCTATATAATATAATATGTACTACTCTGTACATATTATGTGAATCGCAGACCCTTCGTAGGTTAGTACCTAACCCCTTACTCGTTACTAGGTTCCTACCTTAAATCACGAGTTAAATGTTGCTAAAATAATACAGCCGATGACAAACAGTAACTAAAACGGCAAAAAGAAACGCAAATAATGCAGTTCTAAAGGAAAATTGTTGATTTGGAGTGAAATAGATGCCCCTTCTGCGTAGATCACTGTTTTCTGTGGTCAATGAACCGTTGTGTAATAACTTGCCCATCAATAATACTTCAGCAGTTGTTCAAGATGCAAAAGTAACATTCAACAAAATCCAACCCCTTCTTGGTAGATGAACCGTTGTGTAATAATTTACCGTTATGTAATAATTTACCGTTGTGTAATAATTTACCATTGTGTAATAATTTACCCATCAATAATACTTCAAGTTTCACAAGTACCTACCAACAAAATCCAATAGTCCACTACTTATCAAATGAAATAATATCACAGAACAATCAACTCGACTTCATACAGCCATCCTTGATTATAATCAGGTGCTCCCTAGCGATGATATCCGGCCGGATTTATACCGTTTGATTCACGATCGTGTTGACGAAGCTTTTTGGTGCACAGGAACGGCTGGACGTACAATGCTGCGGGTGGTCTCAAAAAATTGTTTACCTCAAGACAAATTTAATAACGTAAAAAAACCATACGCTTCAATCGAAAGTTTTCAAGCTACGGCGTTCTGAAAATGTCAACCCCTATTTCGAACCCCGTAGAGATGACTGACAGTAACGTCGAGCTTCGAGCACCAACTAGACCCCGAACGGAACCTACCTATATCCCGAATTTCATCAATTTTTTTTCATGGTAACTAAGAAAAGAGGCCAGTACGGCGGACAGACAGAAATATTTTCATTGCATTTTCGGATTCTACATACCTTGAAACGTAAACCATCAAATTTTGAGGGGGGGGGGGGGGGGGTTAGAATTTTGTTTTTTGGTTTATTTTTTTCAATAATGAACCTTTGGAATCGAGCATGAAAAAAATAATTATTAACCCCGCCCCGCAAAATTTGATGGTTTACGTTTCAAGGTATGTAGAATCCAAAACTGCAATAAAAAAATTTCTGCCTGTCAGCCGTACGCCGTAATGGCCACTTTTCTTAGTTACTGAAACAAAATTGATGAAATTCGGGTTATAAATAGGTTCCGTTCGGGGTCTAGTTGGTCCTCGAAGCTCGACGTTACTGTCAGTCATCTCTAAGGGGTTCAAAATAGGGGTTGAAACTTTCAGAACGCCGTAGCTCGAAAACTTTCGTTAGAAGGGTATGGTTTTTTTTTACGTTATTAAATTTGTCTTGAGTTAAACAATTTTTTGAGACCACCCGGAGCATGGTACGTCCAGCCGTTCGTGTGCACCAAAAAGCTTCGTCAACACGATCGTGAATCAAACGGTATAAATCCGGCCCGCATATCATCGCTAGGGAGCACCTGATTATAATGAAGGATGGCTGTATGAAGTCGAGTTGGTTGTTCTGCGATATTATTTCATTTGATAAGTGATGGACTATTGGACTTTGTTGGTAGGTACTTGTGAAACTTGAACAAACGTTGAAGTATTATTGACGGGAAAATTAATACACAGTGGTAAATTATTACACAACGGCAAATTATTACACAACGCTAAATTATTAAACAACGGTAAATTATTTCATAGTATTATTGACGGGAAAATTAATACACAACGGTAAATTATTACACAACGGCAAATTATTACACAACGGTAAATTATTAAACAACGATAAATTATTTCATAATGGTAAATTATTACACAACGGTTCATCTATCAAGAAGGGGCTGGATTTTTTTGATCGGTACTTTTGCAACTTGAACAACCGTTGAAGTATTATTGATGGGCAAGTTATTACACAACGGTTCATTATACTTGACCACGAAGGTAGGTATTGACCACAGAAAACAGTGATCTACGCAGAAGGGGCGTCTATTTCACTCCACAAACAATTTTCCTTCAGAACTTCATTATTTGCGTTTCTTTCTGCCGTTTTAGTTACCTACTGCTTGTCACGACTGAATTAATTTAGCAACATTTAACTCGTGATTTAGGTAGGTACCTAGTAACGAGTACGGGGTTAGGTACTAACCTACGGAGGGTCTGCGATCTATATAATGTGCATAGAATAGTACATATTATATTATATAGACGGGTTATCTATACAGAGAGCTGTGATCTTTAACAGAAGGGTATTCTGTACAAAATAATAAAACGTTGGGCAGGGATTTGCACATGCTCGATTCCAGTGGTTCGTTATTGAAAATAATAAACCAAAAAAAATTGAGAACACGGAATGTGAACCAAAACGCGTCGAGTGTAACACGTTAGCGGAAATCGAGGTCCGGCCGATCTCAGTGAAAGCGACCCGATTGCGCAACACATTTGCCAACGTGACCCATGTTCATGAAAATATGTATTGATGAACTATGTTGAGGAATGCCATTCGATTGCCCTCGAATGACGAAGGGGACGGAAGCTTTTCACGCAGATTTCAACTGCCGGTTTTATAACACACACCCCAACATAGTACAATCATGTAATTAAAACCGTGAAGGAAATGCTAAAAATCAAGTCCATCATAAAGGGCAATTCAAACCTACCTCAGAAATATCTGAGAAAAAAAATCGCATTTTTGTTAGATTGTTGGACTGAGTACCAAGAACATCGGGTCGTCATGGTTTACTCCACCCAAATTAACCAACACTCAGCGCCTGAAGAAACAGCGCCTGAGGAAGACGAATGAAATATGGAAGCATAACTTGACGCAGTGATGTTAAGCATTAAGAAGAACCAGTATTAACGGTGAGTACCCGCTCAAACCTACAGTATTACCAGTTCGCGCAAACGTGCTCGATTGCCAATATTTATTCCCCCAAACGTGTCCTAAACTTCCCGCAATCGCGTCGAAGAATCTAGTGTTTTCACGCAAACGTGTTTCTCCCAACGCGTCGTGATTGCGGAAGATGGAGAATGATCGACGGATGCGGAAATACAAACGCGTAACAATGCCTAAAAAGAACATTATTATAACTCCAGCAAATTTTCGGGCTTTGTTTTGCGTGGTGTTTGGTTGGCCTCACTGAGCGGATTGGGCCAATGAGAGACGACACCCTTTTGCTTGTCACTTTCCCGCCGTAGAAAAAATCTCAACATTTCAACACATTTTCTAAAATAATAGATACGCTGTTTTGTCCTACGACTTCATTATTGTTTCTTGTAAGCCATTACCTATCAGAAAAAAACGCCCATTCTGTCTTTTTCCACACTCCATATCATACCAATTGGTGCCCATGGTAACAATGGAGCTTTATCAGGTGTCAAGGTCATTAGACAACACATTATTCTACTAATATTATTATTCATGCCTACCTATGTATCATGCGAATGGAACTTGTAAAGCCTCTGCTTACTCCAGCTCACTCCAGTGGCTGGGTTGTGGCCTTTGAAGGAAACTCGCAATCACTGAGTGGTCTCAGAACGACCGAGGAGTCCCCAGACTGAATATCTCCCTAGAGGAATCGACTTCAAAGTTCGTTTTTCTCAATGTAATTCTAATGGAGGCTCTCCACAATGCCAGGATCATGTCCTGGGGAAAAAGAGGGTTGAAGGAAGCAAAAGTTGTGACCCCCTACCACCCGTCCATAATATTTATCATCCGGAAAGTCTTGGTAGATATAAGTCCCCGCCTTTCACTCCCATCGCTTGTACTGAACTTGAGTTGAAGGAAAAGTGGAAGAATGGTTCCAGTGGAGGGAGACGGCTTTTGGTGTAAGCCCTGAGAAGTTTTCTTTGTTGTCACTGAGGGGTTGACCCTGGTGGGATAAATCGTTAAGTTTCTGACCTTTGCAAGACAAAGTGAGCCCGGTGCCCCTCGCCATCCACTTCACGTTTGCTGTGTTAATGTGGCGCTTTATCTCCCAACAGAGGGCATCAATGAACGCGTACGCATGCTCCTTTTCCACTCTAAATGGACTCTAATTGAGTTGCCTAGGTAAATGATGTCATAGTGTCACACTCATTTACCACATCCTACAACGATATTTACACGTTTCATTGAAGACCAACGAGTAGATAATTATGATTACATGAATATTAAAATCGACGTTGACTGTTCGGAGTATCATGAAAATCCAATCATAGGATGGTCGTACACAGTTAAGCAACATTGAATTGGCATTCAGTTCTGAACTTTTAAGAACTTCAACGAATTGGAGTATAACCATATCTAAGGCAACAGTACCCGACAGTATTCGGTCAAATAACATGTCTATAGGGTACCTGACCCTGCAGGACCGTTGAAAACATAATGTAAACCTAGGCTTACTGAACAATGGTCTGGCATATTTAATTGACATTCATGTTGTTCAGTTTTTGTTTACTATTTGTATCTAATTGAATTGAAGCACAATATTACACAAACCATGATTGTGTAATATCTAAGTAAGGAACTTACTGTTCAGTACTAGTGAGTAATACTGAAGATGGGTTTAACCCTAAATAGTTCACAGATTGGTCAATGCGGTCAAAATTACGATCCGTTATTATCCTTGCTGAAATTAGGTACGTCCCTGCTTCGTATTCTTTGGGCTGCTTTTCTGTTAGGATCGATATAAGAGGCAGTAATTCTTCAAACTTGGAGCTGGTAGACATTAGTACCTCTCTAGGTGAAGCACTGACTCTTGCAGTTCTGATGCACTGATAAGCAGATGCTTATCTGATCTTACCTACGCTTAAACTAAAAGAAAAACACTAAAAAATTATTGTTTTGTGCTGGAAACCTTTTTGGAAAGTGAGTCAAATGTAATAAATTCATGTTGAGCGTGACCTACTTATTGTGGCTATATATATTAAATCCATTTATACTACCACAGGTGAAATGAATCTTAATAATGGCACCCCGAAACCTTGCCAAAGTATCAATTGAGCGCCCTGACGAGTTATTTATTCATGACAGATCCAATGAGGATTGTTTGAATGGGCTACCCTCATATCCGTCTTTATTTACTGAACTGGCTCTCTCCTATTTGAGAGCCCGTCATATACCTATGTAACATTCGACCGTTTTTCATTTGACCTATCCGCTACTGTATATTACGTATTTCCATTAATTAAACCGCTCGAAGAGGATCAAATGAGTATTGAACCGAAAGGTAGAGGATGTCAGCGTCGTCACACGGCCATCAACGGATTGCGGCCATCAACCGTGGATGTTATATTAATTGATAGCGATTGCGTTTCAAATTCACACTGAAAGTACCTACGACTAAACGTTTCAGGGTCTGCTAAGCTTGTTGACCCGTAGAATCCACGTTTTTCTCTCTAATATTACATTTCTGAGCTTATTTTTTAACACACTCTACCTATTATATTTTATGATTCCTCTGTCTTGGTGTTTCTTCCCATCAGATGCCATGACAAAAAAGTTCAGAGGTGTGGCATACTCGAAAAAACTATTGCTAAATGATCGCAATGACAGGAAACTCTGTATAGCTGCTGAAAATTCCATAAAAATTGATTGAGACCAATCAAAACATCGTTGCTTTGAATCCGATCGCTACTGATTCATTTTGGACTACTTGGGCCTCACGTCCTTTGAAAACCCAATCAAACCCTGTTGATTAAAGTACAATATAGCGCATGGCGCTTGCCTTTATACGAAAGAAGCAGCGTAACCTACATGAAATTCTCATTGGAAACCCACCTTTATACCCCAGCTAAACTTCATTTAAGTCACCTGATTGTAATGCGAGTTACGGCTGTGGTAAGGATTCACCGTTAGGATAGGTCAGAGCAATTTAAAACAGTACAGATAGCGCTCCAAGTGCTAGAGCTGTAGAATCAACTGATTGTACCTATCGTAGGATTTCTGGGAGCAAACTGTTCCTGGGTAAAACTCCAGCGGAACAAATGACTCGGCCCTTCTACCGGATCCCACGTGCGGGTTTTCAAATGGGTTGATCATCCTATTCAAAGACTCGGTAGGTAACCAAAGCGTTCAATCCTTCGCAACCTGCCGCCTGGAGCTGCCCATCTCATCCATTTCACGGCCATCTTGAGTCGGGCGAAGGGTGAACTAAGCGAGAGCAATTATCGGACCCCCTCGCATTTAGCGCTATCTGCTTTCAAGAGCTGTCTTCCCGTCTCACCCTCAAATGAATCACTCTGGAAATCGAGGAGGAACTGTTTCAGTGTAAGAGTAAGTTGAGAGAGAAACAACAACTTTTTCTGAACACACGGCCAGTGTGGTTGGCTGGTGTTGAGTTCTCGGTGTGGTTTTAAAACTCAAGTTCTGAGATAAGATAGTTAAAACTGAGGTTCATCAGCGTTTTATAATTTTCTGTTAAGCAGCTGTTCCGGCGAGCTCATGGAGGGAGTAAATATTGTCCATTTGGAGAAGGGGGTGGGGCTGCAGGTGCAGTATCAATTAAATGTTTAACTGATTGACAACCTCAGCATAGATTCCCACCTTATTTTATTCTTACGAGGTACACATTCTTATTTCCTTATCGATGTCTGTGCGGCTCAAATGTGACTGTAATAATGTGTCAACTCTGTAGTAAAAAAACGCTTCAAATTATTACGGAAGGGTTTATTATTTTCTGTGTAGATTCCCCTTCTGCGTAGATCAGTGTTTTCTGTGGTCAGTAACCACCATCTTGCTCCCACCAGAAAAGCCCTAAAATCGAGTAACCACTTAGAAAATGGAGCCGTACAGTGGAATGGCGGATGCAGTTGGGAATTGGATAGAAGAAACGTCCCGTTGAGAAACTAAAGCCGGCGCCTCAACGCGAAATCCCAGGCATTCGAAGGTCAATCAAAATTTCGAGTTTGCTGATGCGCAGTAGTCATACTATGATCCAGTACAATGATACTGTAGAATGAACCGATACAATGATACTAGAACAATGATCCAAGCGTTTTGAAATTCATTGCGGACCACCTTCTTCCAGTGATCTTATGCCAGTTTTTCTGTGGTCCACAAGAATCCCTAAGGGAACTTTGTGTATAAATTGATTGGTTGATTGATTTGACTACCTTGAATCCAGCGGGGTCCTCTCTGAGCGTCAGTTTGGTTTCCGAAGGGGCATGGGGGTTTATGAAGCTCTGTTCTCCATTACTAAGGAATTGAACCTGTTGATGGATGAGGGCAAGAAAGGAATTCTTGTGCTGTTGGACCTGCCCAAGGCTTTTGACTCCATCAATAGAGAGCAGCTCGTGGAGACGTTGGCTAACTCTGGTGTTAACGGATCCGAACATAAATGGTTTCAGAGTTTTCTTGAACATAGAAAGCAGCTCGTTACGATTGAGGGCATTGACAGCTCTACTGAGGAGATAGACTTCAGCGTGATTCAGAGTAGTACTCTTGGCCCCCTTCTGTTTTTGATTTTCATAAATAGGTGGGAGACCTGGCGTTGGATGGACGAGTGTTTCTCTTCGCGGACGACACTGCTCTTCTGTGTACGGGTGACACCTGGGATGATGTATTCTCTACTGCTAGCCGATACCTGAGATCATTGTATGGTTGGATAACTGCCAATACTCTCAGTCTAAACACTGCTAAGACAAAGTACCTCGTGTTTTCCAGGTCTCTAATCTTAGTACAGCACACCCTGAGAATACATTCGTTCCCAGAACCAATGCATAATTCTTGTACCTGTCCCCTGTTGGAGAGGGTGTCGTCTGCGCGCTACTTGGGCGTCACTATTGATGACCGTCTGCGGTGAGAGGCACACGTCTCAACTTTAATCAAAGGCCTACTCAAGTTTAATTATGTTTTTTATGGTTTGCGCAAGGTTGTAGAGCCGAAATTTTTGATCACATTGTACAAATCATTGGTACAAAGTATTATTTGTATTGGAATCTTGTCATGGCGAGGTACGGTTCCATCCATTCTAAAGCCCCTGAAAATAGCACAGAAAGCTATACTGAAAATTATTGCCTTCAAGTCGGTGCGCTTCTCCTCTGATGAGCTGTTCTCTGTTGTTCCAGTATTTACCATTAACCAGCTATACATTAAATCCGCATTATTATTTTTTCATAAACACCCGAAACAATTTACCTATGCCCGTCCCGGAGAGGAGTACGTGTTTCCTGTACGTGAGTCTACTCGTAATCCCATTCACATCCCTCTATCCCGTTTGAAGATTACATGCCGCCACATATATTTAAGTTTGCCTTATGTCTTAAGAGTTTTGCCTCAATCCCTTGCCTACTCATTTACCTCTAACCGTAGTACCTTCAAAAAGTAGGTATTCACTTGGCTAGTCACCAAGGGTCATGCGGAGTACGAGAACTTACTCTCTAGTATGAATACGATGTAATGTAAGCATAAGATAGGAAGTAGACATTTTTATTTTTATGTTGATTTCATAGCATTTTATTTTTGATGTTCTCTTTCTAACTGAATTCCCCCACTCAGCACGGAACTACGTTCCATGAAGTGGGGTAGTTCCACTACTAAGGAATCACATAATATATGCTGTTTATTTAATTTACTTGGCAACTGCTTGTTGTTTGTACTTTATTTTTCGAGGAATAAATTTCATTGTCATTTCATTTCATTTCCTGTGGTCTAAAGATTAGCTAATTACCTGACTCGTTGGGTCAGTCGCCCATATTAAAACGTATAGCTTATGAATCTAGGCCCAATAACCTCTATACGGGGCCTCAATCTGTGGCAATACATGGCCCATTTAACCCCCCTCCCATTCACTATATAGGGAACTACATTGTTGCGGCGTCCCTCGCAATGATACCTGGGCTGGATGTATACCACTTGATTCATCCTTCTGTTGACGAAGCCTGTCGGTGCAAACGTCAGGGCCTTACTGTGAACGAACGGCTGGACGTACAGTGCTCCGGGTAGTCTCAAAAACTCCCAAGTTCGAGAACTATTTAAAAACGTAAAAAAATTCGACATAACGGCGTCCTGTAAATGTCAACCCCCATTTTTTTCACCCCGTAGAGATGGCTGACATTAATGCCGAGCTTCGTGGAACAACTAGTCCCCAAACGGGACCTACAAACCAAATTTCATTAATTTTTTGTTCATGGTAACTAAGAAAAGTGCGAAGTACGGCGTACGGACAGAGATTGTTTTATTCCACTTTCGGATTCCACGTACCTTGAAACGGAAACCTTCAAATTTTGAGGGAGGGTTAAACTTCTTTTTTTTTCTCATGCTCGATACTGAAGGTTCATTATTCAAAATAATAAACCAAAACGCTCAAATTATTTTCCTGTATAGCTACCCCCTTTTACGTAGATCATTGTGCAAGACTATCATTAAGTAGGGTTGTTTTCTGGGGTGGATACCTACTTACCCACGCACGCGCACACACAGACACGTCAAAAATCCCACTAGATTCGAAGTCTCTCTAACGATCGGCAGTTACATAAATATTCATTTTTCACACCGCCACAATCTCTTCTGTAACGCGGTATTTCGGCTCCCACGACCTCGACGTATATTTCTAAATTTTCCTCTATTTAGATGATTAGTTTGGCCGTTTATAATACACAGTTTATTTACAAAATGAAAAAATGAGAGAAGGGAGGAAGGATGCTTTACAGTTTGAACTGTCTTAAAAAGGCTTGTGGTTTGCAGGTTTTAAAAGTGGTACTACGAGTACTTGGTGTTTTTAAATATACTATTCTATGGCATTGTCGAAACAGTGCCATAAAAAGTAGATTTCAAACATATATTATTTTTGTTTATTATTTTCACAAACGGACCCTTGGAATCGAGCTCAGGAAGAAAGAAAAAAATCGCTCTCCCCTTAAAATTTTATGGTTTGCTATTCAAATTAGGTAGAATCCGAAAATGGAATAAAAAGCGCTGCTAATTATTAGACAACGGTTTATTATTTACCTGTTCTTCGTAGGTCACTGTTTTCTGTGGTCAATACCTACCCTGGAGCTTCCCCCAGGAAAGCCCTAAATCGAGTACTGGAGCCGGCCCGGCCCGGGAATGACAGTTTCATAAAAATGCGCGGGATTCAATAATTCAATCATTAATTATTTTTGTTGTTATTCACGAAGCATAAAGTTTGTTCAAGTTACAAAAGTACCTATCAACGAAATACAAAAGAGCCATCATTCGTCAAATGAAACAACATCCTGCGTTGTTTAATTCTTCAAATGAAACAACAGAAAAACCGATCGATTTAGGGCTTTCCTGGGGAGAGCTCGAGGGTATTGACCTCAGAAAAGCGATCTACGCAGAAGGGGCATCTATCGGTAAAAAGTAAACTGTTGTGTAATAATTTGCAGCGTCTTTTATTTCCTATGTTTGTTAGATTCTTGCCCTATAGTTTTCCAAAACCGCGGCCTTTGCAAACTTAGTAGCTTCATTATTTGTCTCCAACTGCACTGTTCACCCCACGGTGTACGTATGCGGTTGTTGTAATTCGTTGTTGGATTTCAGTATTGCAAAGGTAACTTATTTGCTAGGGGTTCAATAATTATAAAAGCGGGAACGCTCTGTTCTGCGGTAATTCACCGCGACTGCCGGTACCAGGAGTAGCTGTGCCAGCCGACCAAGGGCGCACCCTAAGAACCTGCGTTTGCGAAAAAACACCCCACCTCACGACCTATTTCTGTTCTTACTAACCATATCAAGTTCGATAGCGTGTTTTGTTGAGGGCCCAGCGAACACAGCAATGACTGGGTTATAGAGGCGTCGAGTATAAGTTGGCTGCGATGGAGGGTATATTTTTTCTTAGGTGGATTGAACCAACGTTCGTTTCAATCGAAATGATCGAATCTGTATTGCACTTTGGTTTAGTTGTACTTTTGAACGTATATCAAACTGAAATACGCGGTTGAAATCGAAGTGCGTAATATAAATATGTATTCATAGTTGAGTGTCATGTTACCTTTGCGATTAGTCGAAGCTGACGTCGTGACACGTGGATGGCTTCAGACCTTCGCAAAGGAAGGTCATGTCTACGTCCGACTCTTAGAGGTTTCGCTGTATTCCTAGTAGGTAAGTCCACGTTGTCAATTTCGACTAATCGCGAATGAAACATGAAACTCAACTATGAATGTAAATTGTAGTGAATTGATATAGCGCTTATTCACTACTAGCGGTAGGAGGATGTGCACAGCCTGGTTCCAACACTAAAGGATGTCACCATTTTCTCTGGGATCTTTTAGGATGCGAGGTTGTGCCCCACTGGTTCCAACACTAAAGGGTTTCACCAATTCAACAGGATCTTTCTGGATGCGTGTGCTCGGCTGGTTCCAACACTAAAGGCTGTCACCAATTCCGGGATATTTTCGGGAGCGTTTCCCTGGCAGGTTCCAACACTCAAGGCTTTCACCTATTCCAAGATCTTTTAGGTTGAGGAGAGAGAGAGAGAGGAGGAGCGAGGTGAGAGAGTAGTCAGCGACTAGAGGAGAACATAGAATGGCTAGAAAGGCGAAGGAGGCGAGTTTTTATAGCCCTGAGGGCTATCTCCCTCCATCCTCCAGCTAGTGGAGGATGGTGGGGATCCCCACTGGGTTCCTCGGTGCTCCTGCGTCTTTCGTCCCCACTTCTATTTATTTTTATTATTATTATTTATTTTAGTTTATTTGCGAGATCTAATATTTACAGGGAGTGGTTCTGGGAGGATACCAGGACATTTATATGAATATGAGTAACATTAATTTTACAAAATATTTCAACATGGATATGTTTTTGCGTTGGACACTCAAAATGTTTTTGTATGGGCGAAATCGCGACACCTTGATTTCTGAAGTTTTTCACACATATCCACTCCCTATCTAGGTAATTGCAACAAAGTTGGTTTTAATTTTAAACACTATTTGGTTACTATAAAATTCCTAATTAGGCATAAGGGTTTTGAAATGGCGGTAACCTATTTCCAAGCTATGCTAGTCGCAATTAATTGCACATTTATGAATAAAAATCATCAAAATTTGCTATAAATTACCGAACATTTTATGGGTTGCATTATTCACAGTGCTTGGAACAGGAATAGGTGAAAACATTTTAGCGCAGTGCCTACTCAAAAGAAAAAATTTGGTTTTATTGAGTGAAGGAAGAGAAAAAACTCAGAATCCAGAGAATGTTGGTGGAATGGGGTAAGGTGGTGAATTGATGCAATGAGCAGTTTGAATCACAAAAACTTTGGAGATCAAGTGTTCAAATTTTGAATTACATGGTTAATAAATTAACCATCCATCTAAAATTTTGCTGCTTGCCTTTTAAGGAGGTAAAGCTACGATGGACTGATACAAAATCGCTGGTTTTGTTTGTAAGGTTCCTGTATATGGACAAGTTGTACTATGAGCAAGTTGTACAATCATCTCTATCTGCTAGAAGCAACAGCCTTCACTTTGCGGGATCGTCGGGCTGTGACTGACCGGCCGCCACCCGTTTGGCGCCGTGCAAGGGGGAAAATTTACTGTTTGCTCCGAAAGTCGCAGCCCATTTGGCGCATTTTCTTATATTGTTCAAGCCACGTAAAGGAGCGGCTCATATGGGTACCGTCGAAGGAACAAGGAACTAGAATGCTGAAAAGCACACGAGATTAGGCGCAAACATTTTCCTTCTCATTTTTTGCAGACTTGGGACTGCCAGGAACAACAAAATCCGGTAGGTATGATTAAAAATGTTTTGTGCCTAATACTCGTAATTTAAGTATCGTCATCGTCACATGCTAGTCTACATACTTAGTATTCATCAGCATCATGCTTACGGTTTATTTCCGCTGTTCTTTCATGTATTGCATCCAATTGATCCTCTTCGACGCTTACTCTTCCCAACTGGCCATGATCTTGTCTTGGAAAACTTTCTTTTTTCGAACATTATTTGCAATGCTTCTGGATATAGATTGCAATTTGAGTTTGGTCTCCATTTGGATGTCCTGTTAGAACGGAAATGACGACATGTCGATTGGGATGAAGGTTATAAAACTGTTCACTGAAGTGGCTATGAAAACATACGTTAAAGGATCAGTGGAAGCTGATAGTGCCCACATTAGGAGGAAATAATGAAATAATCGATGTAGAAGTGGATTTCATGCACATAATGTGAACACCTAAAATCGGTGATTGGGGTATCTGAAATTAAATTGGTAAATGCATCTTCAATCTCTTCTTGTTGCAGCAGCGATTAAAAAAAATAAATAAAATAAGTGAAGCCAGCGTTCGGTTTCAGAATCAGCTTTTCTGAACGCTTTCGCTATTGTGGGGAATGTCTGTAATTTATGGTAGGCCAACTCATACACAAATTAAAGCGGTAGCGTCGGATTATGCACTGGTGGAAGAAACGTAAAACAGCCGAATGAATTGCTTGCTCAAAATACTTAAGTGAGAGTGGTTGTGTTCTCCTGATTTACGTAAAATTATTGAAACAGACAAATTGCTACACACCACCACGGAGCACTTGCGATTCGTGCGACGACATCTTGACTCTGTAGAATAGAATAATCACTTTAACTCAATTTAAACCCCTCTACTACGATACACTTATTACCGCGCTTGCTGTCCACGACGTGCTTCATCTCGAGATCCTTCTTATAAACTGACTCTTCGAGCTACCGAACGACCTGAACTTAAACTGATTTGAAAAAGCGAATCATGAGACAGTTCTGGTAGTGTTACAGCTGTGGACAGTTGTAAATTCACACACACACGTTGATGTGCAGTCGAGTAGTTCGAACATATTGATAAACAACACAAGGTTCAGGAGTCGTGCCAAACGGGCTGTCACCTACTCACCGCTCCAGTTCATCGTGCCAAAGGGCCCTTCAGTTTCTGATACCTGGATCGCGACGGCGCCAATCGGGATTCGGGAGGCAATAGACGACAGTACTAGCGCGGTGGGTTCGAAGCCCGAACTATGCTACTAGCCCTACCTCAAATGCTCCATGTTCACGAAGTACTTCTGTACCTGCTTATTTATAATAAGTATAATAAATCCACTCCCCCATCGCAACCATGAGAAATAACGTCCAACTAGATAGTTCGACATCAATAACTCGAATTCCACTGCATTGTTTGGACAAAAATCGAATGAATTAAGGGTATGATAAGTAAATGGATAAGGCTTGGGGAGTTGTAGAGTGTGGAACCGTCAACCATATTTTGACCGAGTATGCCGTTGCCATCAGCATGCCCTCCCTAACAGTTACTCAGACGTGGAGCGGAGGGTTATGGATTAAATAAATATGGCATACCAAATCAGACCTTCTCCCTGATTGCCTATTAAAGCAATGCATTTTTAATGAGTAGCTTCTAATGCTAATTTCCCTCCCACAGAAATGACGTTTAAATTGAGCGAGCGACGTCAGGCTCCGCATCACTGATTCTCAGAGTTCTCGAGAACCATTTAATTTTACTAATTTATGTTTCATTGTTTAATTCCATAATTTCTGTTGAACGGTTGGAATACATTCGTAGAAGCTTTATTTATTTTAAAATACTTGGAATCCCCGTTTTCACTGCTCTGATGATTTTTTACCATGATTTTTTTAAATTTATTAATTTAATAATTTCTTATTTCTTATTAATGATTTTCTGACCTCACTATCCGATTGTGTCAAAGAGGCGTCATGCTCACGCAGCAAATCTACGCTAAGTTGAATAGGAAAGAAATTAACCCGAGTGCTCACACTACGAATCTGATAATTTTTTTAAAGTAATTTTTATTCCTTTAATAATATATTTTTATCATTTCCTTTCCCCACTTTGATGTTCGGGATGCCTCCCAATTTTGTGAATCTTACGCAGCTGTGTCAAAGAGACCTCATGACAAATTATTTACAGCATCATTAGTTAGTTGAATATGAGCGAAATTAGTTTCAGTGCTCACTCATCAGATCGATGTGCCTCCCTTTCTTCGAGCCCTTAGACGTTTAGTCTCTTGTTGGTTGGGAATGGGACGGCAACTGCGGTCCTTCGGTTTGAATCCCGTCTGGTTGCAACCCAGTCCAGCCATGAACTAAAATGATCAGATCAAATTCTGACCCTCCCGAGAAGACAGTTTTAGACGCGACGTAATGCCCCAGCTTGGAATGTAACTTTGTCGTCAAAAACGTTCGTAATATTTGCCAGCAGGTCATTTCAAAAGCATTGTAAGGCGGCAAGGAATTTCGCAAGCATGTTTCATATTCCTTACGCGTGTATCGCTTCGTTTGCGAATCAGAATGTAAAAAGTAAGGTAAAGTAAAGAGCCATTCCAGGCCGGGGCTTTTCATGCCCTGCCAGCTGAATCAGAATGTTATAGGAACCATCTTGTTCGAAGGACTCATCTATAGTATTATAATATTATAAAAGTCTGACTCAGTCTGCCTGCCTGTCTGTCCGTTGAAGCTCAATCACGGCCAAACGCATGAACCGATTCGTTCGATTCTTTTTGCATCGGACTCAGGGTCGCTGCCTGGTGGTTATAGGTTATAGGTACCGTGTGCGCACTGATAGCTGTTCCACAGCCTAATATCCCGCGGGGTTGTGCATTACCTTCTACAAAGAAAACCTACCTATTGTGCTGGGACGTACAAAATAACGCATTTCAATGTAGAACGCCTGGAGGCACGCGCCTCTGCCGCCCTTAGTCACGCCAAAATTGCGCAGATTTATTCCGCAATGCGCAATACAAACCCGCGAGACTACAAGTCAAGGGATCTATTCGCTGTTCGCTTGGATGAGCGAACATAGCGAGAATAGTCTGAGCGAAGCGAGCGGATACGGCTAGTACAACATACAATCAGGAGAGCCCTTCGTGAAAACAAGACGTCGTATTAAAATTAATGGGAGGAAATTGAATCGGTTCCCACCTCCCCTTCTTGCTCCTTTTTCGACAAAAACCGCGCAAACTCTGAAAGAAACTGAGAGGAGAAAGGGTTAAGAATTAATGGAAGGTTAGATTGGACAAGATGTAACCTTAAGGAGCCTCGTAGAAAAACCTTTGTGATGGATACAGGAGAGAAGGATATATTTCTCTGTCCCCTTCATTCACTCAAAGCGAACGAATAGCTTTTCTACCGACCACCCCTTTCCCCACAGCATCTTTTTCTTATAGTTCTCAGGGTGGCCATTTTTGGTATAGTTTTTCCCACAGACATCCCTCGCTGAGGATACTTCTTTGGTAGTTATCTTTGTTCTATCCTTTATCCCCTTCTTTCGATATAAAGGACGTGGTGGGGAGGTATCGAGATCGAGGCCAATTGAATATCAACAACCGAGCGATCGATTGGGAGTGGGGACTCGGTTACACGCGGTGTCCTGCGACTGAGTGCCATCAGATATAATGTATTCAATGGGAAACGCTGAAACATCTGTAATGGAAAAAGATATCTCTGCGAAAGTGCCTCTTTGTAGCCAGGGAATAACATCGAGATATGCAGATTTTTCCCCTCATCCTTTCTTATAAAAGAAGTATGAAAACTACAGAATCAACATAGGTTTCGATTGATACTGGAGCTGAAATGTAAAGGTTTTACACAGGGTTGGTACTGTTTTAAACATTTGTTTCAAACATTTGTTTTAAACAGTGTTTTAAAAGCATTTTTGGAAAAAGGGGTGTTTTAAAACATTCGTTTTAAATTGTGTTTAAAACATTGTTTAATACTGTTTTAAACATGCCCTTCGTGAGTTGTTTCAAACTGGACCTATAGGAGGAAAATGACATTGACCTCATGAGAAATGAGCAACAAAAAACATAATAGGTACAATAGATTTCCATCGCCATTCGCCAGTAGTCAGAATGACAAGTTAGATACCTACCAGCTACCACCAGCCTGGAAATTCTCGGAAATAGAAATGAACTTGGGTTTGTTCCTTTGTTCGAACTTTTGGCGTTCCGGAGAAATTTACCGATGGGTCATTTTTTCATTTGAATGGTGAATTCGCTATAAATTCACCACCCCGTTCTGCGAAAGTCAATGCATCACATGCTCCCCTGAATATTTTTTCTTGGTGGAAGGCACTTGGGAATAAAATTTCTGAAGAAACCATGTCACTGGCCACTTTTCACCGCCACCACGTCTTCAGCAGGCATCGAAGGGCTGTTCTCCACATTCGGAGTGGTTCATTCAAAACTGCGGAATAGACTGGGGGTAGACAAAGCTGGGAAGCTTGTGGCCGTGCTGAAACACCTGAATTCTAGAGCATAATTTGTGTACCTATGCGTATTTTTTGCTTTACTTCATTTGTAAATTGTCATCGGGGTTTCTCAAGATTAATTTTCATTTTCAGCAAATTATGTCGTAGGTAGGTATGAGTTTATAACTACATTAAATTGTAATAAAAATATTCAGCCATGGTTTAAAAAGAAAAAATTTGGATGGTTTCTTTCTCAGCCCTGTTACCTAAAGCACTATGTTTTGCGCCAATCTTTTGTATCCACACAAGCTGCCATAGTGCTTGACTGCTTGATGAGCAATCTTTAAAAACTTGTTTAAAACAATGTTTAAAACAGTTTTAAACAGCCTAAAAAAAACCTTTGTCTCACATAGCAAAAAAACGTTTTAAACTGTTTAAACAAAAAAAACTGTTTTTTGTATTTAAATTTAAAAAACTGTTTTTTTTCCAACCCTGTTACATAAAGGTTGCAGGAAAACATATTAATGTTTTATGTAAAGGTTGCAGTGCAGAAACATAAATCACGCTGGCTCCTACATGTATTGTTGTATCAATTGTTGTTAGGTGTTAGTGGATTGGATGTGGTATCAAAATGGAATATACACTTCCCTTACTCGATTAGTATAGATTATTTGTTTGGATGCTGATCGAATACTTCGATAAAGGTATCGAGTTATGATGTCGGATATCTCCAGTATTTCGCGTAGCTAGATGTTTTTATTTTATTTTTCCTATACTTACTTATCCTAACAGTGAATTTATTCCTCTTACCTATGGCTTAGGCTAACGTCCTTTTTGTTTGAAACAAGGTCCTTCGGTGGATTCAGTATTCGGCCCTACCTATGTTTTACGATTTTTTCTTACATCGTACCTAATACTAGTCCTATGCCGGCCGGTTTAATCACTAGCTCCGGCAAGAGATATATATATGTGTATAGGCACTAGGAATAGACAAAATCTTCACTCGAAAAAGTGTTAACCTGCGTTTGAGAAATTCCATATCTTCCTGCTTTGTTATTATTGTTACTATAATATAATATCATAAATTTTAGTTTCATTGTCATCTCATTAGTTAAACAACCTGTAAAATTTATATAAGGAATTCACACACTGGTGTTTACAGACGGACTCGGAAGAAGACGATTTTCACCGAGCTTGGCGTCAATCTCACCATTCTATCACTCTTGCAGTCCTTGTTGTAAGTGGTGTGAAACCATTATTAACAAAACTAAATGAAGTCGTCATAATTGTTGTGGTTTATTTCGTATTCTCTCGTTTTACTAACTGTTCATAATTCGTCTTGAGTTTGCTTCAACTTGTTGTTAACAAATGATTGTAAATATTATATGTAAATAGTTGTAAATAATAACAGAGTTGTAGATAATTTACTTACCTACTTGTATCATAAAGAGTGTTGGAAAACCAACGCTATGTTTGTGATCATATTATTGTGATTAAAATTAGAGGCTTTAAACCAAAGCTTCAAATCTAACAACTTGTAGGAAGCTATACCTAACAGTAATGAAGTTGTCAAACTATAATTGCAACGCGTTTCATTGAGCCCAAATCCTGTTGCAGTTGCTAATCATTGCAAACCGGGTATGAAACCAAATCCTAAATGGAAGCCATAAGTAATTTCCGTTGTCCGAATTACATCAACGCATAATAATAAATTGATTACGGCATGTATAGATCTCCACCCCAAAAACATAATATTAGGATGTTCGGTATAGGGTATTAACATAACTTTAAAATGGATACTGTCCATGATGTCAAAATAGGTCGTATAAATGGGATCCGATGGTTTTCCGGATAAAACAGGTCTCTTCAAGAACGAAAAGGGCGTAATCTGTTGGATATGTTTCTTGCTGGAGATCTGCACGACCGAGTGCTTTTCCAGCATACCGCATCCCTTTTATGGTCATATATCGTTATCTCTTTTTCCACCCTTGCGAATCTCGTGTATTGGAGAGCTCTCTTCATCTTCCGAAAATACATCGAGGGTCTTCCTTTTGCGATAAATCCCAGAATGAAATATTCTCGAAGCGAGTTTTGCGGAGTAAAAGTTCCAAATGTGCCATTGTCGTTGTCATTTAGAAGCTCCAATATCACAATCGTAGGTATCCAGTGGAATGCCAAACTGTCCGGGACTATGTATAATTATTATGGATGAAATTTGTCCCGAAACTTTGCAGCCCGATCGTAATATACCCAAGGTTGTTATGGGTGTAAAAAATATGGTTTTTGGTTATTTTAGTAAGATGAGCTTGTGAGGTATCGTTGTCCATGTTTTTTAGGACCGAATATGAAGTCGGTTTTGACCAAACCGTGGAAAATTGAGGTTCTAACGACGTTTCAGCCTCAAATTTACGTTAAATTTCCGTCTAAAATCATCATTCTTCCGCAAACAGTTTGGGTCCCCATTTGAGAAAACATTTGGGTCCTAGTTGTGCTCCAAGCCCGGCAGCCCGTTCGGAATTCACCCAGGGGTGTTATCGGGGAAAAACGGGTGTAGAAATAGGGTCTTTCGAGGTTTTTTTTGAGGTTTCAGTAAACATGAGCTTGTGAGGTATCGTTTTCCATGTTTTTTAGGGAGAGAAGATCGCATATGAAGTTGATTTTGACGAAAGAGTGGAGTACTGAGGTTGTACCGAAGGTTCAGCTCCCGAACTTAATTTTTTATGAGTAAAAAACCTGGGATGTTTGAAATCATCATAAATTTGTATAATAACACTAGAGGTAGTATCAACAGGTGAATTAAGACAGTTGAATAAATGACACTATCAAAGATAATTTTAAAAAATAGAAGCCTAATTCGTGTTTTTGGGGGCCAAAATCGGTGGCAACCATCAAAAATAGCTATTTCAGTGAACATGCACATGAAAGAAACAATAAATAAACAGCCAACATTGCTGTAGGGATGTCCCATAGAATAATAAACCCATGGTGACAAGGACTTCGCAGCGTTTTTGAAATTATAGAGGGTCCGATATGAATAGATGGTTGTAGAGCGTGGCGATTTTAGACCAAAATTTAACGTAAATTTAAGGCTGAAACTTCGATAGACCTCAATTTTCCACTCCTTGGTCAAAGCGATTTCATATTCGTTTTCCTCGTCCTAAACATGGAAAATGTTGCCTCAAACCCATTTTTTCACCCATAACACCCGTGGGTATATTCAGATCGGGCTGCAAAATTTCGGGGCGTACGGTGGACGGATATTGCATTTTTGGAATCTACGCGCCTTGATACGTAAAAGAATAAATTTTGAGGGGGTCTTATGACAGATTTTTGCTGAGCGAATACATACCTAGGTGTATTATTCACAGAATAATAAACCAAATTGATCGAGTAGTTCGCGCGTTTGCCGCGTGGTGAAATGGAGCTGGCTTGAAAATCCAACCCTAAAAGGCGAACGAATGATGCGGAGAACGCCGCTGGCACTGCTGTGACTCCACGTGGGACACTTCCACTACTTTACATGGTTTGATCGCCTGATTCGTCACCCCGCACCGGCCATCGCGTCGCTCGTTCGCGTTTGCCGTCTACGCGGCATTAAAGACTCAGTGGAAGGTCATAACCCGTTTTACCGTTCGTGAATAACGTGTGTAGTTCAGCCCTGCAGGCCGTAAATATCACGTTCAGTCAATTTTATTGAGTGTTTTCAGGCCGATTTTATATTTACGAGTAAGTACTATGATTTTTTATCTTCCCTTTAGTTCTGCATACGCCGTTTTTTATTACAATTTATATTTGGCTTATACCCCTCAGGTACTATTCGAATAATATTTGAACTGGGAGCTCTCCAATTTATCATTTCTCTCGTTGAGTACTTCTACTTCGTCATTGATGAAGGAAACACATACTGCACAAACTTTTCTGCTATCCGAACCCAAGCTAAGTTCCGTTGCTCTTGAGTTGGGGAGTTACAGTTGTTATCGTTACGTCGAACAGGTTGGACTGGTGACAAATAAAATAAATCGTTTAAATAAACCATTAGTGTTGGAATTGTTCAACAATGCTCTCGCATTTATTCAAAAATACCTTATAAAGAAATCAATGCTACTTGCCACAGATCCAATCAAAGTCCCATGGAAAGTGGTTTCTAAATTACTCGGGTTCCAAGGGTTTGCTATTTCTTATTTCATGAAAGCAGAACAAAGGAGCTCCCAGGAACACAGAGCATCAGAGGAGTATCAGCATTTTTACTGATAAGGCGCGGGTTCGTGACTGGAGCTGTATTAACTGAATTAACCGTTGCCTGCTCAATGGAACTTCAAATCTTGTAACGGTGCACATAGCAGTTTCAACTAATAAGTTCCTAGTTCTTAACTCCTGCCGATTTCGCGAGTAATGACAATACAGTCCAACTCAGTAGTTAAATCCCTCTACCTCTACGTTCACTAGTTTTCATGGCTTAGCGTAACGTTTTACGGTTCATTTCCAAATTTTTTGCTTTTTCAAGTTGTTTTAACAGGTGGAATATTAAATGTGCACATGTTCAATACCGATAATCCTTTGGTAACTTTTCAGAGGCTCCCCTTTGGCAGATTTTTACAAATTATCAAAATGGGCTTTGAAGTGTCCACAGTTCTGACATCAAGATAAATTTGGTAAGTTGGTAGAACAAAGGTTATAAATCAAGAGGGTTAGAGGGCTGTTTTCATTCCTCGTATCCGCTACCGACCCACTTCTTTTATTCGCTAACTTGGCCTTCCTTCCCGCCCTCCCGCGTATACTAATTGATGAAAAAACGCTTTGGCGCGTGAATCCATCGATTCAGGCGTAGTCATTAATAAGAAAGTTCGGCAAACAGTAGAACGACGGAGAAACTACGCAGTTTCTCAAGTTGCTGAGAAGTAAGACAAAGCCCTAAGGAGGACAAATGGTCTTATAAGCGCTTCCTGCCGGCTCAGTTGAGGTACCCCGTGTACCTGCTACTTTTTCTCTCGTTTGAAATTGATCATTTTCTTCACATTTGGTTTGGGTCAATATACCTCCGGAATCGAACATGAAACAATTTTAATCCCCCCCCCCCCCCTTCAAATTTTATGGCTTCCGTTTCAGGGCACCTACGTAAAATTCGAAAGTGGAATAAAAAAAGGTCTGTCCGTACGCCGTACTTCGCACTTTTCTTAGTTGCCATGAACCAAAATTAATGAAAGTCGTAGATCCCATTTGGAGTCTAGTTGGTCCGCGAAGCTCGGCGTTACTGTCAGTCGTCTCTAAGGGGTGAAAAGTAGGGGTTGAAATATTCAGAACGCCGTAGCTCGAAAACTTTCGATAAAAGGGTATGGTTTTTTAACGTTTTTAAATTGATCTCAAAGAATTTTTTGAGACCATCCGGAGCGCTGTACGACTAGCCGTTCGTTTGCACCTTTTCACGAAAACCTTTGTCGACATGATCGTGAAAAGTAACTGTATAATTCCAGCCTTGGTGTCGTTGCTAGGGAACACCCGATTATAATCACGTATGGCTGCATGAAGTCGAGTTGGTTTTTCTGTGATATTATTTCATTTGAAGATGGCTGGCTGGATGATGGCTCTTTTGGATTTCGTTGATAGGACCTTATGTAACTTGAACAATGCTTCATGAATAACAACAAATAGTTATTAATGATCGAATTATTGAATCCCGGGCATTTTTGTGAAGCTGTAATTCCCTGGCCGGTTCCAGTACTCGATTTAGAGCTTTCCTGGGGTAGGTATTGACCTCAGAAAACAGCGATGTTCGCAGAAGGGGCATGTATACAGGTAAATAATAAACAGTTTTGTAATAATTTGCAGCGTTTGTGCTTTGAATATACCATCGCGTTTTATACCTCCTTTCTGAATTAATTTGGTACTCTCTGTCTTGAACACCTTTATGTCCAACGCGCACAACACTAGGAGGTACGGAAGAATGGTCGTAATAATTGAAATTTGGAGGTTAAAATAATGCAGGTTGGACACTTGATGATATTTCGACGGTAGGTGCGGGATGGGTCTTTTATGACCTCCGTGCTGAATATCATCAAAATCAGATTGCGACTTCCATCCACGCATGCGCAGCCGTGAAACCCTAGCCAGTCTAGTTCAGATCAGTTGTTTTCACTGGGAAGGGTGCCTGTGCCTAGGTGCCTGTAAGATCGGGAAGTTTTAGTGTCGTCCATGTATACGCCAACGTCGAAAGTTATCGGGATTTGTTGTAAATGTAAGTTTTTCCTAACAAGTCTTCTCGGAGTTTTCGAGTGTACAGAATTCTATTTATATGAGTGGAGGAACTGGATCCTTTGTTTCAACCGTTCTTCCATTTCTTCTTCCGTTCTTCCAGTGCTTCAACAATTGTTCCAGTAAATAATTTGGTTGCATATGTATGAGTAGGTACATCTTCATCAACCACCAACTAGATTTCATGCGGTTCTTTATGGCTTGCATTTACTGAAATGAATGTTTTCTGCATGTAATTATTTACTGGAATTTTAAAGTTATATTTCTGAATTGTTGTTTACCTATTAACACCATTAAGAGAGTAAACAAACAAGAATAGCGGAAAGAAAATGATGAAATTGCCGACCTTATTCGTTCCATCAGTTCAGGCAGTCACCTTTAGTGCACTGGTTGTTTTCATCATTCATTATTTTCACTATTCAGTAATTCCGGTAAAAAAAATTTCAGTTTATTCGTACTGTGAATTTATTATAATAGGGAACTGAAGAGGAAATTTAGATGGAGTGTCGTACATGATCATAAATCACGCGATTTATCTCCCAGCCACATTTACATTCTGCTGCTGCCTCGACCGTGGTATTGCCGATGTCAGCAGTTGCGTTACGCGTGACCTAAATCACGAACTTCCCTCCGACATCCTTCTATACGTAATATCTACCCGCATGTATGGGTTTCTTGTTTATTTTTCATTCAAACACGGTTTTATCTTTTTTTTCTGTCTTTTTCAGGGAAGTGACAGTTGGCAGGGGCAAGATAGCGATCAGGTAAGCTCACGGCAGAATACTTTTTCCCCTCCCACAATATGTATCAGTAAGTATGAGTAAGTGGATCAAGTTGAATTATTACGTAGGTGCAGCTTATCGACTAATATTCAACTTGAAATATTGTTATCACTTGAACTTTTCACAACACCATTGAAGTTGCATATTTATTCTAATCCACTAGCGCGATTTCCTTTTACCACATATTTCATTTTGAGAATAACGGATCTATTAAAGTGGAAGCCCTTCATTACGCAAAGCTCGTGTGGGAATAGCTACCACAGGTTCTATATCGGTACTACTTGGAGAATTTCCATATTATTTCATATCACGTGCAAACTATTGATGTCCGTTCGTTTGAGTTTGAGAAAATGGATGTTGACCTCTCCTGAGTCTGTTTCCACACTCTCACGCCAATGATAAAGTTTGAAGGGAGTCTCTCAAGCTGTCATCCATCTTTCACACCAAATGATGCGGATCAATTGTTTTTCAACCTCTCGTCTGAGACAAAAATGGGACGCTATTTATTCCATCAATTATAGTCTTCGATATTATTATTATTATTTTGCTGCAATCCAACTGTTGTAGGTACAGTAACAAAGAAATTCGATGTATCAGTGATTTGTGATTAATGTGCGGCTTTAATTTGACCGCAGCACTTTCATCATATAATTTTGGCACATATATGCTATATTCTCGTTAAACACCATAGGCACGTGCACCTAATAATGTGAAATCAGTCGAGTTGAAATAGTATCTTGATACGTCGATATTCTTTTTTTCATACCTTAATTGGGATTGTACCGTTATTACTGTCAAAATCGTGAACCAGCTTCAAAGTCTAAACATTTTTTTGTAGAAAGTGTAAAAACTGTAGAATGTCTGCGTAGACCATCCTATAGATACCCACCCCCCAATACCTGAATAAATCAAAGGTGGATACCAAATAGCCAAAAACTATACTAACTCGAAAACTGTTATTATTTCACAAGTTTTTCCTCAACCTACGTAGAAAATATAGATATACGGAATTTCATAGGTTGCCGTAAGTTGTGTGTTCTATCGGGGTTCTTTCTGTAGACCTTTTATGAAAAGGAAGGGGAAATACTCGAGGAAACTTGGCGACAAACTAAATGGTCGTGGCTAGTAGTAAATGAACCGTGAGTCCATTAACTTTCTTTTTTCGCTGTTGAATACACTTAGAGGTAAGTGGCCTCCACGCCGGGCCTGCTATGCCTGCACTAGGGAAAACTAATCAACAGTATAAGAAATGTTGGCAAAAAGTGCATTAGAGAAAACGTCCGTAGAGCCTGCTTTAATGACACTCTTCACCCCGCTTCTTTTCTTCTTTCGTAGTTTATTGTTTGCCTCTTTCATTATAAAAACAAATCATTTTTAGCAATTTACGAAAATACCTACTCCTGATTTTAAATAAACGATCCTTTTTCATATCGTATCCTATACCACAACTACTATATCAGTTGAAACACCTATTACTAGCACAATGAAACGCTTTTTGTTTTTATTTTTCCTGACTTCAATATCAAACCTATTGCAGTGTAAAAGGTATAGAAATACTTGCTAACATATCGGGAGTATATTGCATTAGTCTCCTGTTAGTTGTTTATCACAACAACAAAATTTATTGCTGTCGGAATTTCGTTCCATTGTGCCCCATATGTGGGGTGCCTTGAAACCACCCATGGGGCACAGTGAAGCAAAAACACAAAAGGTGTTGGATGATACAGTCAGCTGCATTTTTTCAGAAAACTATTTATTTTGAAATACAAAAAAAATACAGAACCAGGATAGTAACTAGGTTTGAAGTACCCTGTTACTGGCATAACACGAATAGGAATGGTTAGGGATCCTATCCATCCAACCAGAGTGAGTTGCCCAGCCAAGAGTACCAGGGGGTACTATCTTCTATCGTGGGTTTCTATATTTTGTGATTTGAAGTGGACCCTTGGATATATCACAGCAGGAGGAAGAGAGTTTCCGTATGCTGAAATGATGCAGCATGTAGTCACGAAGACCATACGTACATCATCTTTCAGCACCTTATCACATATATGCCTTCAAGAGCCATTCTTGTTCAGAGGAGAATACTTCTCACATTACACTGTAGGGTGTAGGCCACAGCAGTCTCTTCACTCTCAGTGTCTTTCACCCCTCAGTAAAGTGTGACATGCTTAATATTTTTCATGACAGCTCTTCGAAGAATAGATGTAGTTCTCACTCGCTTTCGCATCATCCTAGAAAGAATGAAACGCAAAATGAAGAAATTCCTGTTACGAGATGATTATTTATAGCGATGAGACACAATGAAACATCTGACTGGGGTAACTTGAAACGTTTCAGTGAGTTGCCCCAGTCGCCGTCTGCATATTTTTTATTCCCAGTTTGATTGTAAATAATAGAACACAGTGGAAACCATGCAGTTTATTTTACACAAAAATGAACATAACAACAATAGTATGCAAAGAAAATCGTTTTTATCCACGTCTTACATGAAGCAATGTTCAATGATTTACGCCATTAGGCGAAAAACACACATTATAATAGTATGGCTGCTCAAACAAGACTGGCATCGAGACAGAAAGACATTGAGTGAAGCACAGGGTACTGTAGCACAATCTTGTGTTAACTCCTCGAATTAACTCCCTCTCATATTTGAATTAGAGCTGGTGTTTCAGTGAGCCCCACGTTCCCCCAGACATAGTAATAGGCCAGCCAATGCAAGAATAGATGTTCAATATTCATCAATGCTGAAAGTTCTACCCCGTTTTTAGGTTGAACCTGGAATTAGTTCTTCTAGCTAAACGCCAGACGTTTCTATTACAATTACATGGAAACCATCTATGCCACAGCAACCGCAGATCACGCTATAGGATAATAACAATAATTTCGTGTCGTTCAGGCGAAATTGGTCTGTTCTCGTAGTGTGAAAAAATAGAGCGGAATCTCAGCGCACGGATTTGCTAAAACCAGTTCGTTTGCATAGCGGATTCTTTTTGAGAGCCGCTGTTCTCATCATCACCCCCAACGTTGTGGTTTTTGTTGGTGCACTGCTTCATTGGCTGTAATCACCAACAGGAACGAGTTAACGATTTCCGAGGTGTTCGCTTTCAAAATGAATCGAATGTTATATAATGCTGGAATCGGTAAGCTCATGGATTGCATTAATGAAGTTTATGCGGCTCGTATTTACCTACTGGTTTACGACAACCAGTCCGTCTGGATGGCGCGTCCGTTAAACCAACCGTAGTTCGCCTTCTTCGTCACGCGTTTAATCTCAAAACGCGCTAAAATGCTCCCTATTTAATTAAATCGCAGACGTAAAAACGTCCGTTTTAATTGACTTTAATGGCTGCAATCCGTTTTGCCTACTGCGCCCTCGCAATCATGACTCCGTCCCCTGCAGAGCCCGTAGCGTTAGAACTGTAATTAAATCCAGCTCGGAGCCCCTCTGTCGGCTCCAGGGGAAAAAATTTTCTATCCCCAGAGTTGATACCATTTACCAGTTTAATTCTGAACTTCTGTCCGAGGACTGTAAGTTTTTGTTTAGCTATTTGATGCATATTTTGTAAGCAACGCGTTCACCATGCCGCAAACCTTCTGAAACTCCTCATGTTTTATATTGAAGAGGACGTCACACCAACATTAAATTGAAATTTAAACTTTTTTAACGAAATTACTTCCCCCCGTGCGCTCATTTGTATTTTATCAACATGCTCAATATTATGTCCTCCGACAGCAAGTGAAGAAGAATTTTCATGAAGAATTCTCCCAATTTATTTCATTCAAATGACTATGGTTGTGTTTTTATTGGGATAAGCCTAACCAAGACACCTCTTTTCCGAGGAAACCAGTATTGTTGGTCTCAAGATAGTAAAAATTCCAAACTTCCCTAAAATTTTGGTAATTGCAAACGAAAAGATGAGTTCGAAGATCGACTTGGAGGGTTATGCAGCCACGTTCATCTCAATTGAGGCTATTTACTCGTATCAGACAATTCGCTCGATTAATTTTCGAAAACAAACAAGGATCAAATTTGAATTTTTTTATGGTCAAAAATCTGATTAAAAATGGCTAAAATTGACGGAAAATGTATCTTAAATCTCCAGAAATAAAAAACGCTGCAAATCCGTGCACAACGGTTTATTAGTTTGTACAGAATACCGTTCTGTTACAGATCACAGGTTTCCGTATAGATTACCCTTCTATATAATATATGTAATATTCCACACCTATTATGTAGATCGCAGACCCTCCGTAGGTTAGTACCTAACCCCGTACTCGTTACTAGGTACCTACCTAAATCACGAGTTAAATGTTGCTAAAATAATTTATTCTGTCGATGACAAACAGTACCTAAAATGGCAAAAAGAAACGCACATAATGAAGTTCTGGAGGGAATTTGTTGATGTGGAGTGAAAAAAGTTGCAAACGTACCTACCAACAAACTCCAGCCCCTTCTACGTAGATGGTATCCGTAATGTAATCCGTTGTGTAATAATTTACCGTTGAGTAATGATTTACCATTGTGTAATAATAATTTACCCATCAATAATACTTCAACGTTTGTTCAAGTTTCACTACCTATCAACAAACTCCCGAAGAGCCATCATTTTTCAAATGAAATAATATCACAGAACAACCAACTCGACATCATACTCCGCGATTATAATCATGTGATCCCTAGCAATGATTTTATCTCGGGCCAATTCCCGACTGTTAGCGCGTCCCTGGTGACGAGGTTTGGGCTAAATGTATACAATTTCATTCACCCTGCTGTTAAAAAAGCCTGTCGGTGCAAACTTCTGGGCCTTACTGTGAAGGAACGGAGGGACGTAAGTTCAGGAACTACTTAAAACCGTAAAAAGATTCACATAAAACAAAGGTATAGGCGTTCTGAAAATTGCAACCCCTATTTTGAACCCCTTAGAGATGAACGACAGTAACGTCGAGGTTCGAGGACCAACTAGACCCCAAATGGGACCTATAACCCGAATTTTATCAATTTTTTTCATCGTAACTAAGAAAAGTGGCCCGTACGGCGTACGGCGGATAGACAGAAATATTTGTATTGAATTTTTGGATTCTACATACCTTGAAACGTAAACCATCAAATTTTGGTGGGGGGGGGGGTTAGAATTTTTTTTTTCATGCTAGATTCCAATGGTTCATTATTGAAAATAATAAACCAAAATTTTATTTTCCGAAAAATCACGGTGAAAATTTGGTGAGTCAAAAATCGCTAGAATTGCCAAAAACAGCTGTCATTTACGAATAAATTCAAATTCTCCTAAAATTTTATGGAATTATAACTCTAAGAAGCGACTCAGGTAGTACGTTATTTTGAAAATTCGCTAAATACGGCCATGCATGGAGCGTCAGCGGAACTTTTTCAATTTGTGGAGATCGGGCAGTCGCCTTCTTCAACGGAAAAGTTTTTTTTTCCGAGGTGAGCCATGGGTTTTTTATAAGCTGTCAGTACTCACAGCTTGTCGAATTTGTTCATAATTTAATAACCCAACTGACCCTATTCGCTTCTATCAATATCCAATTTCACCATGGTTTGATCAGAAAACTTCTTTTCGTAATTGCATCGAGTATGTACCTATCATATACGCATACCTCGATATCACACATCAAGCGATACTCGAGGTGCCGCCGCAGAGCTAAGCCTCTCTCATACCGTAATGGGCAGTTTGGTCATAAATAGTACGATTTGCATGTCTCTCGATGCAGTGGAGCTTCGGATCCATTAGTGCTAACATTAGTTTGAGTCCGGGACGGTCAAATTAATACACGTTACACCCGGAGTTAGCGGCCGTGAGGGACTTGGAGGGTTATGCAGCCACGTTCATCTCAATTGAGGCTATTTATCAGACAATTCGCTCGATTAATGGAATTGATGTTTCTTACTGGCTGTCACTGAGGTCGTCTTCCATCTCAACCATTCAATAATTATTATATTGTCCATAAACACCCATAAAAACACCGCTACAAATATTGACGCGAGCACTGAACTCAGCAACTCTCTCAGGCTGTTCACACTACAGATACGCATACAGCTCAGTCGTAACACATAACGTGCTCGTTGTAACAATTAGCCCTCCTTTGCACTCGGCAAATTTTGGTTTGAAGTTAACGGTTTAAATGTATAATGGTGATGTAATTGCGGAGGGTTAACTACTCAAACGAGTTATTTACTACCATTAACGCCCTGCACGTGACTTCACCAGTGTACCGGCTGTTGTACCAAGAATCAAGAGCCCTGAGAGGAGTCCTAGTGTCTCCCTTCCCCATGCTCCCGTATTGCTTGGGCTGCGGATTCGCAGATAGGGGATAGAGTGGTAGCTACAGAGTCACCTTCTTTGATGGCGGGCCTGCGACCGGTCTGGCCTCTGGGTGGGATGCAAAGCCAGGCAACTGGGATCTTGCTCTTACCAAAACCGGTACCACGGGCAGGGGGAGCCCCAGGCAACGGGTACGTCGCTTCGGCAAAGTGCCACCTGTCTGCCCCCCAGTTGAGGTTGGATTCGTGGTATGGTCGTGGTTGTCACCCAAGCACTAGAATTGAGCCACATGTGGTGGAAAGGCGTCCCCCCCCCCCCCCCCCATGACTGTATGGTTCCATTGGGTAGGCTCCAGCATGTGAGTTTTGTGGGAAACCAAAAACTCGGGAACCAACCTGCTAAGTTGGTAGAGTGAGCTAGAACATTCGCCTCCACCTGTAGGTGTAACAGGAACTTGGGCACATCCAAGGACACTGACTGAGTTTACAGTCGCCTCCTATGAGGCCTTCCCTGTCTGCTTGCAGCAGGGGGGAGACCGTAAGCCTTGGGCTGGGTTCTACTTTAAACCATTGGATATGTGTACAGCTTTACAAAGCATTAGTTCTCCCGGTTCTCGAGTACGACTCAGTGATGTGGTCTCCTCATTACATGACCCATGTGGACCAACTTGAAAGAGTACAAAATAAGTTTATCAGGTATGTGGCGTTTAAGCTTCATATAAGGTCAGACGAGGTGAATTACGAGGCCATTCGTGGGGTCTGCAACCTGCATTCGCTTGAGCGCCCTAGGAGAGTGGCCGATGTTTCTTTTTTTGTCAAGCTCGTTAAAGGTGGATTTGACTGTCCCTCCCTTCTCTCAATGGTAGGCTTTTCAGCACCGCAGCGCATCACTCCCTCATCACCCCTCTTCCACATTCCCTTCAACCCGACAAACTATCTATATCACAGCTCACTTTCCCGCCTCCCCCGCCTACATAGTTAATGTAGTTAACTCCCTTCTGAATCTAAATCCAGAGCTAGATCTTTTCAGCTGGTCTGTAAATCGGATCAAGGCATGCATGTAGTTTTATTCAATTGATTTAAATAAGTCACCTTCAATATGGGTGATTCCACTAAAAGTGGTGAATACCAGGCTGGCAAATCTCGTGATGTCTTTGGCAATATTTTGAATGTTTTCCGACGTTTAAATGTTCTTTCGACATGTACAAATGAAACCTAGGTATATACCAGCAGTGCAGTTTATTCACCCAGAGGGGGTACACAGCCATCATTAAAAATCAGTCGTCCAGGGGAATGACAATAGTGCACAGGGGAATGACAAAATTAAGACAGTCGTTTCAAAACTGTGTATTCAACTTATATAAAACTTTTAAATTCAACTTCAGTAAAAGAATTCAGTCTCTTCAATTACAGGCAGCCTTAATTAACCTCGGACTAAGAAATCACAGTTCAGAAAATGCATTTAAGTAGGTACTGACTTCTACCAAATACAAAAAACAGGTACAGCTATCTAAGAATAACATCACAAAGAATCAGGCACATCAGTCTTTTCATTATTATCTAGGAAGACTTTTCTTCTGATTAAATACGTCATATAGTTGAAATTCAAAGCATGCATTTTTGGAATTGGAACAAGTATGTACCTAATAACATACTTTTCTTAAAAGCCGAAAAAATAGAAACTTCAAATTGAAAGGAAAATATAGTAAAGCGAAAGGATTCGTCTCACCAAGAATCTCAGAGTTGACCAGCTACCACCTGTGGCACAACAGCACTGAGCTTGGGGCGGGGTTGAGGCCAGTCCTTGAGTAACAGAGCTGCCAACCTATGTTTTCGAAATGCCCCCAACAGTAATAGTTTCCCTTAGACAAGGATTGCAAAATTTTACAGGGGAATGACCCGAAACCTGTGAGACACACTATTCTTGATGCATAAGTTTGCAGCCTACACACACAAAATTATGAGAACAAAGGTGCTTATAGTAGACCACTTGATGAGCACATGGGCCTTCGCAGTTTTCCAGAATCTTAAACTGAAGGAATGTGGTCACTTGTAGAAGAAGTGCACCTAGGGGAGCGGACACGCCAGGGGAATGACTTTTGGGCTGTTTCTATTTTTTTTTTTTTTGAGCTTGCTAATCATCTATTTCGAAAGAGAAAACATGGTTAGTCCGGGGAATAACGTTCTCTATTCTATGCTTTTTGTCCCGTTGCTATATTACTAACAGTCTCCGAGAAAGAAAGAAAAGAAACGATTTCGCCACTATTCGTGGAATCACCCATAATATGCATGTTGTGTATCAATTATTTTAAAGTATGTCTCTTCCTTTAGCTATTTATTCTCACCATTGGTTTCATTCAGTTTCTGTTTTTCCTTAATCAAGTAGGTTTTTAAGTTTATTATAAATTTCTCCTTTACATTATGTTATCTTCTTCTCTCTTTTTACCTTGTAATTTGAGCTTTGCCCGTGTCAGTCAATAAAAATAAAAAAATAAAAAAATTAACCTCTATATAACCTTGCAAAAACTATCATGGTTCTAGTATGCAGGTTTGAAAGCTCATCGCCTAAAAAACTTTTTAGAGACACTATAGGTAGGTAAATCAGATCGAAGAAATTTCCATTTCATAGAAAAACTTCAGTTTGTGCTGTCCACAATCTACCTCCTGTTTTCTACTTGTAATCCCATTTTTGAGATCTACCCACTTTCACATAAGATTGAACCACCTTTATTGGTTTTAAAACATGGTTCAGTGCTTAAAATGCTAGTTGAAAACTCGATTGAAACTTAATCGAATTATTGCCTTCGCTAAAAAGTGCGTTCTGCGACTAGCTCCTCAATTTCAGCTTTCCCCGTGAAAGGATTGATTGCTGGAAAAGTTGTTACATGATTTCTTAGTCGATAAAGGCATTTTAGCGTAGGTGATAATTTGATAAATTTGTCATCGTATTTCTGGTCTACTGTTCCGTTGTTTGAGCCTTACAAAATGGCATAGGATAAATATGTTTTGGTTTATTATTCTGTGAATAATACACCTATGTATTCGCTCAGCAAAAAATTTTTATAACACCCCCTCAAATTTTTTTCTTTTCCGTTTCAAGGTGCGTAGATTCCAAAAATGCAATGTCCGTCCGCCGTACGCCGTATCACGTGTACAGGCTTCATTTTCGGTCTAAAAAATTCGTTCTTTCGCACACATGCTCCATTTGGGCCCTAGTTGTGTCCCGAAACTTTTCAGCCCGATCGGAATATATCCAGCGGAGTTATGAGTGAAAATGTGTATAAAAATAGGTACTTTTTGCGTTTTAGCAACATGTTGGTAACATGAGCTTTTAAGGTATCGTATTCCATGTTTTTTGGGGACGAGAAGACCGAATATTAAGTCGATTTTGACCAAGGCCTGGAAAATTGAGGTTGTACCAGATGTTCAGCTCCCAAAATTGATTTTTCGTGAGTCAAAAACCTGGAAAATCGTCTGAAATCACAAGCAGTATGTATAATAACACTAGAAAAAGTGTCAACACGTGGATCAAGACGATTAAATGGCACTATCAATGATCAAAGATAGTTTAAAAAAAAACGCTGCAAAGTCCTTGTCACATGGGTTTATTATTCTATTGGAGTTCTAGAGATTTTTGTTGGCTGTTAAATGTATTGTTTCTTTCATGTGGAATGATTGAAATAGCTATTTCTGATGATTTCCACCAATTTTGGCCCCCAAAACATGAAATAGGTACGCTTTTTTTTTTTTTTCTCAAGATCATCTTTGATCATTGGTAGTGGCATTTTTAATGGTCTTGATTCACCTGTTTACACTTTTTCCAATGTTATTGTACACATTGATGGTGATTTCAGACAGTTTTCCAGGTTTTTGACTCATAAAAAACCAATTTTGGGAGCTGAACCTTTGGTAAAACCTCAATTTCCGCGTCTTTGGTCAAAATCGACTTCATATTCGGTCTTCTCGTCCTCAAAAACATGGAAAAAGATACCTCAAAAGCTCATGTTAATAACATGTTGTTAAAACGCAAAAAGTACCTATTTTTATACACATTTTCACTCATAACACCCCTGGGTATATTCCGATCGGGCTGAAAAGTTTCGGGACACAACTAGGGCCCAAATGGAGCATTTGGGCGAAAGAACGACTTTTTTAGACCGAAAATGAAGCCTGTACACGTGATACGGCGTACGGCGGACGGCGGACGGACATTGCATTTTTGGAATCTACGCACCTTGAAACGGAAAAGAAAAAATTTTGAGGGGGTGTTATAAAAATTTTTTGCTGAGCGAATACATAGGTGTATTATTCACAGAATAATAAACCAAAAGCGTACCTAATTTGTGTTTTAGGGGCCAAAATTAATGGAAACCATCAGAAATAGCTATTTCGATTATTACGCATAAAAGAAACAATAAATGAACAGCCAGCATTTCTGTAGACCAATAAAATAATAGAATAATAAACCCATGTGACAAGGACTTTGCAGCGTTTTTCTATTGACAGTGGTTATGCCTGTCTTCTGTGAAATTTGTCTAAATTTCAAAAATGGTGTCAAAGATCAGTAAGTAGTGTAAAACGCTGCAAAGTCCTTGTCACATGGGTTTATTATTCCATTGGACATACCTACCTACAGAGATGTTGGCTGTTTATTTATTGTTTCTTTCATATAAAATAATTGAAATAGCTATCTCTGGTGGTTTACACCAATTTTGGCCCCCAAAACTCGAATAAACTACGCTCCTTTTTTTTAAAATAAATTATCTCTGATCGTTGATAGTACCATTTAATCGTCTTGATCCACCTGTTGACACTTTTTCCAGTGTTATTATACAAATTGATGGTGATTTCAAACGATTTCCCAGGTTTTTGACTCATAAAAAATCAATTTCGGGAGCTGAACATCTGGTAGAACCTCAATTTTCTATTCTTTGGTCAAAATTGACTTCATATTCGGTCTTCTCGTCCCCAAAAACATGAAAAACGATACCTTAAAAGCTCATGTTACCAACATGTTGCTAAAACGCAAAAAGTACCTATTTTTATACACATTTTCACTCATAACACCCCTGGGTATATTCCGATCGGGCTGAAAAGTTTCGGGACACAACTAGGGCCCAAATGGAGCATGTGTGCGAAAGAACGAATTTTTTAGACCGAAAATGAAGCCTGTACACGTGATACGGCGGACGGCGGACGGACATTGCATTTTTGGAATCTACGTACCTTGAAACGGAAAAGAAAAAATTTTGAGGGGGTGTTATAAAAATTTTTTGCTGAGCGAATACATAGGTGTATTATTCACAGAATAATAAACCAAAATTGCTAGTTTCAGAAGTGATTTACAAATGAACATTGCCTGTAATGTATTTTAAATAAACAAATAAAGCGTACTTGATATTTTTGGTGCACATCGCCAATTGAAATAATAACAGTACCTATTATACAGTGAAACGTGGCATGTACAATAAAATGTCAATTATTATTATTCACCAGCATGATGCATTCCATTAGGTATTACCTGGCTTTAGTTCAATACATGCGGGTTTAATGTGAAGGGTTATTCGTGAGAGAATAATGTTTCAGCTATGTAGTAAGCCTACTAATGGTACCTACCTCTTTACTGACCCTCATTCCGCCCTCGCCGTGTGTAGTGAAAACATAGGTAGTTCTTAATACCGGGGACAAACAAAGGTTGCCATACAACCGCCGTACCGAGATCCCCTCAAGGGATTACAAAATCTCAGGTAATGCAATTCTAACAGCATCTGTCTCAATATGCAAATGACGCGGATTAATTAAATGTGCTGCTAATGTGTTTGTGAAGAGCGAACCGACCTCAGGAGCGTTAGAGAAACAATAAACTCCTTCGGCAGCGGGTTTTCTTGTAATCCCGAAGAATCTGCCAAAAAGCTGGGGGAGCATTTTATGTAGCATTACATTAATAAGACTTTTGCATAACACTGGTGGTTACTAGTGGCTCCTCCACGTGATTAGGTATTCGGTAGGAGAAAAATAACAATCACTCGTTCAACGACGATTTTATTCGTTGTTACTATTGTAGGTAGCATTCACGTAGTGTTCTCCCTCTCCTACCTCCCCTCTCTACCACCCTGTTAGCAGTATGTTAACAGGGAGTTTATTCGAAATTTACATTCACGCCTGCTCGCATATAGAGGAAAACGGGCGGGCTTCTTTTGATTGAGTAGTCAATGTACAGTGGGCAGTGGAGTTGAATTCAATCACATAATTTGAGGGGCTCGACGGTTTCGTCTATAGATATCACTTTACAACATACGCCAGAATTCGTAGTTGGGCCCTTCGCGTTGCAACCGGAGCATTATCAACCTATGGGAGTAAAATCGTAGGATAAGAAATTCTCTAATTCATTTGTTTTAGTCCAACAGTATTCCACTACTGTGATTAGGATGAGCTATAGTATGATTACATCATGGCGTAATAATAATTTTTCAGAATAAGTATACGAAGTATGTGCCTACTCCTTAAATTTTGTACCTGCATAATTGGAATGCATCTTCCGTTTGAAGTATACTTAGACTTAGGTAGACATCGCTAGACGTTGCTGATGAACAATATGAATCCCCTCCAGCTTAACATCGCTTTCAAGTTATGAAACAGAGTTCCCACATGGCTTCTCGTCAACGTTTTGGACGTGGAGAAGAATGATGGTCCTTGTTGCTTGAGGACAACACACTCTACTGCGCGAAAATGACTAAGATATTTCTTCAGGCAGTAATAAAATATTTTTACGGCTTGTTTATTAGTTGATTATAATATCATGACACACATTCAGCTTCTAAATTAATAGATCACTTTGACAATTTTTATCCAATTAATTACCATCAACTGGAAGATAGAATATTCTGTGAAATCACATGTTGCATGAACTTTGCTTCCAACCCGTTCCTCCCTTGGACTGTCCTTTTCTAGATTCAGTACCAGAATATCACTCATACACTCATACTGCTCTGAAACGAGTTTAAAAGTTCCAGCAATGCAGCGTGACCATTATGACGTTGTGAGTAAATTCTCGCGGTGCCTACTTGAACTATCAAACATTTTCCATGTTTCCTCCTAAAACTTGCTTCCTTTGTTTTTCAAAAACCCACCAAGTTTGTCTATTAAATGAAATCCCCTCATCCAGTTAATTTTACTAAACCAACCCAATAATTAATGACTTTCTCACTTTCAGTAATGACTTTCTTCACTAGTCTGTTGCTGACTACCTTGTTTACCAGCCTTTTTTTCATCATGCTCAGCTCAGCTACCGCGCCAGGTACGGGGGTACGATTAACAAGAAAATATTCAATAAAATCACACGATTCCAACGAGTGGTGAACGGTTTTTGTACGATGAAAAATTGCAAACATGAAGTTCCGTAGAAACGAATCGGTTGTAAGCGAAAATCATCAGAATATCAACTGTAACGCTTGTTTACCGGTATCGCATAACGGTTTCGTATAACGCTTTTCGGGTCCATGTGCCAAAGTAAAGACATAAAATGTCAAATATATTATTATTATGTATGTGGCTATTGAAACAGTGTTACCGTCTATCCTTAGGCAGTTTTGGTTAATTTTAAATAGCTATTTTTTGGGCCAATTTTAGCTAATCAATCATTAAGTTCTACGTAAACCATCAAATTTTGAGGGTGGATTTTTTCCCACGCGCTATTTCCGAAGGTTTATTATTGTAAATGGTAAACCAAAATAGGTGAAGGTAGTAATTTGATGGAATAAACCATTTTTAATTACAAAAATTTTCGGGAGCAAAATATTTCAAATTTATAGACCCAACCGTGGGAAATTCTTGGCAGTATCCTACGTTACTCCGAAAATTCGCCTGTGGGACTGGTACTTCTCCACCCAGTTGTTTCATAGAGGCGTCATGTCAAATTAAAGATGGTTGCTAAGGCGCATAACGCTTTTTCGTTACATGTTACGCCCGGTAGGCCATCACTTGAACCATAATTCGGTTGATCCCCGCCCGCACAGTATTTTCATTGAGTTACCGGTTCCACTCGTCGTCGGAAATGATTCATTACAGCACCCCGTTGTTTTTACGGAAGAAGCCGCAGAGAAGTTGGAGGTTATAGCGAATTCCTCAGGATTGTCCGTCGCTTGATGTTATTCTGCGAACCCCTCATTGGCTTCTGCTCCGCATAAACGGCCGTCGGAAATGTTTTGCATTTCACGAGGCGCTGACCGGGTCGCCGGGTTTTCAACAGAATAATGAGACATGTTAGTTCAACGACGATCGCCGCAGTGATGGCCGAATAAATCCGCCCACTTTTCTATAGCTGTGATGCCCTAAAACCCTCATAGATAAAATGACTGTCTGGACCACACCTTTGAAAACCGTTTCTGGCTCGTCATTTGATAAAGTAAAGTTACGGAGATGTGTACACCTTTCATAGCTTTAATAGCTGGCTTTTGGTTTATTATTCTGTGAATAATACACCTATGTTTTCGCTCATCAAAAAATTTTTATAACACCCCCCTCAAAATTTTTTCTTTTCCGTTTCAAGGTGCGTAGATTCCAAAAACGCTGCAAAGTCCTTGTCACATGGGTTTATTATTCTACTGGATGCTGGCTGTTCATTTATTGTTTTTTTCATGTAAAATCATTGAAATAGCTATTTCTGGTGGTTTCCATGGTGGAAACCATCAGAAATTATAGGTATTTCAATTATTTCACATGAAAGCAACAATAAATGAACAGCCAGCATTTCTGTACGTATGTCCAATAGAATAATAAACCCATGTGACAAGGACTTTGCAGCGTTTTATGGCTGCACCATCCTATCCACAAATATCATGGTCGGTTGTTTCTTCCAATACTATTATGACTTTTGTAACTGTGGCCACCTGTGGTGATTTGGAACTCCGTGTTTGATATCGTGTTCCTAATCTCTATGTGTTGTTGAGGAATTTTGATGGCGCTGAAGGCCTGTACTTTAGGCGAGAGAAAATGAAATTGGAGAGCTAAGGGTGAAAAGGTGATCTGAGCGTGAAGTTATATTTCTGAAAATAAATTTTGAGAATTGAAATTGTAAATTGGATTGGACGTCCTCCGTTGTCGGCCAGAGACCGTTCGAACCGAAGGGGAGGTGAGCGGTTATCCTGATCATTGCCGGCCGGAGACAGTTCGAACCGAAAGGGCTTTGAGGTGAAGGATGATGTGTGATGGCCGGTGAGATGAGGCTGATGAAAGGAAAACCTAAAACTAAATTTGATTAGCCTCAACTATTCCTAATAAAATTTAGCCCTAAATAATATATCAAATTTGGGATTGGAAAGTTGAAAATTGATAAGGTAAAAATATGAATTTAAAGACTAAAAATGCTAAAAAAGAGAGGGTTGATTTTTTTTTTTTGAGGTTGAGGTGATTTGGGCAGAATTACGCTCAGGTAAGTGAGATGCTTGTATGATGCTCCTGCCAAAGGAAGCTTACCTTACATAGCGGCTCGTGGTACCCCGGCTTATGTTAGACGCCAACGGTCATTTGCCGCTAGGCGTGGTCGGGTTCCTTTAGGGGTGGTTTGACCAAACGCCGTTTATTCAGTTTACAAAATACGTTGGTTTGGAGGCACGAAACCACCGAAAGAATAAACTTTTGACAAAAAAATCAAGTAATTTGCGTAGGAGAGGAATATCTCAGCAATTATAGTGGCAAAATTCAAAAGAAAATGATGTTCCGATTCCTGAGGGTAGGTATGGTTACCGTTGTCCGCTGCCTATCAAAAATTCGAACATGATTAAAATGTAGCTGGTTACGTCTTCGTGGCCTTCTTTGGTAAGGAGTGGGGGGGGGGAGGATATTTTTATCGGTGATTTTTGGTGGACAACACATCGTAATATTGATGAGATAACCTTTCGAACAAAAAATAATTATGTTCTACAAGTCTGCTTCCTTTTGAAACAAGATGGTATACCTACACCAATATTCTCATTGTTACCACCCGGACCCATCCACAATACCGTTCCGATCGGCATTGAAAGAGACGTTTGGGGCAGCACCAGCTGCCTTTCGTTTATGGAATGGTTCCAAGGGATCATCTGAGAGACTGATGATTTCACCAAGCTGATCCAGTGTGTGCTTCATGGTCGATTATACTGTTCCATGAACCAAAAGAACGCTGCCCAACGTTCAGCCATTCACTTATATGTATTTGTTACGTAATGACAATTTTCTGCTTGTTTATTATCAATTTTATTAGGTAAATAGCAATAAAATTTATTTCCAATCAATTTTATTACAATTTTTTTATGATTTACCAATTTTAGAGTAAAATAAAAAATTCGTCAGTACAATTTTATGTTAAGAGGATCGTAGGTAACTATAAGAGGTAAATGCTTCTGATCCATTCAGCTCAGCGTTTCAGCAATGTCGTCTTCCTGTATTGAAATCGGGTAGGCATTCCCAGGCGTACCACTTCCGTTATGATAAGATTGTCGTACAGAATTGTTATTTCCCTAGTATGTGAAAGTCGACCCTCCACCGCCTTCTCAGTGAAAAGGTTTTCACCAATAACCGTTCTTCTTTATTTTTTCGCCACCCTTTTTCTTGACCCTCTTGTGCATACAGAACACGTCTGATATCGTCGTAGGCTGTTATGCACAATTTGGTATTCCAATCCCCTTGAGTTCCCCCGGATTAGAATCGGTCCCGGGGAAAAAAGGGTCGTTACGTCGTTACGATTTCCGTTACCTGGAGTCAGCTCAAAAGAATAAAAGAGCAAATAACCTGCTTGTACAAATTTCGTTCTAATTCAACTCTCAAGTAACGAGAAAGTGCACAAAAACAAATATTTCGCAAAGTGATCATCGCAGACTGATTAAAAATATTTCAATTAGGATTATTATTTGATGTTTCAACCCGTGGGGGTGAAAAGTGCCACATGGTGGAGGTGGAGAGCTCGAGGGCCTATCCAACACCCCATGTGTAAGTAAAAGCCCGGTCCCCGCCGTTGAGTATTAATATTGTCAGAAATTTTATTATTTTTATTGTCAGATTGGTTATTATTTCAGTGTACATACTGTGTATTATACTCTTGGCTCAAGGTGAAAAAGTCTCAGTTGCTAACCCTTCACGCTCTCTTCTACCCTATACTGAAAGATAGAAGAGGACGAATCTAGTAATAATTAAGTACAAGTATACTTATGAACCTTAAACCTTGAAGGGAAAAAAACCGAGGGAATTATTGACATCGAATAATGAGCGCTGTACGTAGTGACATATACGCACACTCTTTGCTGTGTGTATAACTTACAAGAGTTTAGACGTTTTTTCCGTGTAGAAGTTGGAATTGAGTTACGTAGTCTTCGCATTCACTGTCCGAGGTACCATTGCCGCCCGAGTCCAAGTTAGAGCCTCTCCAACTATCGGAAAATACATCGTATTACCGACGTATCCGTATCGGCTCCCGTTCATCCGCTTCGGCTCCGACCTCCCTAATGTAAGAGGTCCGTTTCGGTTCCCTCTGAAGCAAAAGGTAAGGACGTTTAGGCCCCTTTCACACGAGGCAGATAGTTGATTCAACTAGTAGACCGGGCGGGTGTCAAGGAGTGTACGGTATAACAAAATATGGGGAACCGCCTGAACCCTTTCATACACAGTCAACTCGTCCGCCCAGGCGGGTGGTCACTTGGCACATGTGCCGCTCACGTTCTCATCCCCACCAGTTGACTCAACTCGAGGACACAGCTCGTTACCGGACCTTTGGGACTTGAAGTTGATTCCACTAGTAACGTCGTGTGGACGAGCGCTAGGCACACTCCTTGACACCCGCCCGGTCTAACTTGAATCAACTATCTGCCTCGTGTGAAGGCTCCCGGTCAACAATATTTCCCTTCCCATTCAACAGGCTTAGGACTGTCTACAGTGTTGCTGTAGGCGTGGTTCAAAATTCGTTTGAAGCAAAAACTCGTTGATCATGCAATGTTTGAAATATTTTTAAAAAAATGTTCAATGAAATTTAAAACTGTGGCTTGAACGAAACTTTTTTTCGCAAAGCCTGTTCTCGTAATACGTCCATTTAAAAAATAATCAACGAACCCCTGAATTACGATGCACACTTTTCGCTGATTTTTTGTTATTTTCCTGGTGTTTGTGTGGGCAGTTCGGGAAACATTCCAAGTTTCCCAACTGCTAAATGTTTCCGAAGTCTGATCTTGTCTTCTTCAGTTAGATCCTTACCACTGTTTGCAATTTCGCCTCTAATAATCTTTGTTGAACGATGCTGCTCTCAGTTTCAATGAATTACTGATTTGTTGACGTGCCAAAGTAGTATCTCGTAAGATTCTGGTCCATTATCACGTTGTTCAAAAGTTTCAAAAAAGTGGTACACCCCCGTTTTGTACAGTTAAGCCGAGCTACTCCTTCCTATAAACGCTTGTGTAACCCAAACTTGTAATTATTTATAACGTAATCGTTACCGGCCTTTCCAAGCATAAACTCCGTGCTACTGAAAAAATTGACACATGCGAACTGAACGAATAGGAAAGACTAATAGACGAGGACTGGAATATCATGTCATGCGTCGTGTGAACTAAACAAGTACAGTGGTATGGGAAGGGGGACCGAAACGGACATGACACAGATGGCAAGGTTGATAATCCGGAGTCAATACGGACTCATTATCACTTCACGGGAGCCAATGCGGTATCATCCCGTATTACGTTGTTGGTTACTTTCTTGACAGTAAAAATTATAAATAATCAGGCGAAAATTCTTCCCACCTTTAATTTATGAGGAATGTTGATGATATGGCACACCCTATCTGTGGTTGTGACTCCCTCGTGTAATGTCTCTCGATTTCAGATGATTACCAGATTTCACAGCCTGGGACGCAGATACCGATGTGACCGCACTCCCGTGACATCGATATTCCATAAACATCCATTGAATAACAACCCAGTTCATCGGATTTTCAAGGGTTGATTGAGTTCGTGGCGAGGTTCCGCGTTTTACATCCAAAGCGCTGCTACTGATGCGACGAACGGGGCGAGAGGCCAATTACCAATAACTCACCTTTCCCCCTTCCCCCTTCCCACCAGTTACCTCCCTGTTATTGAACATGAACGGACAATTCCCATAATTTCCTTCGGATCAGTGAAAAATGGCCGGGTGTTCGACCTATTCCGAGCTCAGCTTCACAATTCATGAATGGACCCGAATACTTCGGTGTTCAGCGGTGAAGGTCTTTTGAATTTTGAATATCGAATGTGCGGTTATTCGGGTATCTACCTTCATTGTTTAAACCATCGATAACAACGTAAACTGCGGCTAGGATCATCACCGACCGAACGGCTGACCGAGCTTGCAAAATCCATGAAAGCGTCGTCGTAAATTCAGAAATTTATCATAGGTAATAACTCATGGACAAATGAATTTCCGATCGAGCCCAATCAGGAAACTCACTGCATACGTTCATCCCTGAATCAGTAAAATGCTTACCTGCTGAAGATGTTGGGTAAATGAAGACTTTTTTTAAGACTTTTCTGTGAAAATAGACTGCAGTAAGGGGCCAATACAGGGATTTAATTTGGTTTCTCAGATTCTCGCCAATATACCTATTGGAGAACGCTGCAAATATTATCACACAACGGGTTAATATTTTCTTTTACAGGTCTGAGTTCCTCAGGTTACGCATGCGAAGCCCAATTGGAAGGTTCACTGGGCTCTTACTTGTTGGATTCACACGAGTTTCGGGATGAGGTTCAGAGTAGGTATATACGGACTGCGGATTTATTTTATTTTATGTCGATAACTATAAAATTTCTATTAGATAAATATTAATAAATATACAGATTCATAGGTTTCAAAATATTTTCCAGTGGCAATGTAGGCACTTGATATTTTGGACCCATTCCAATGACATTCTCTGCATTTTCGCTAAAAAAAACCATTACTTGCTGCCTAAGGGCAGTAATATACTTAAACATGTTTATTTTCTGAAATTTATTGCTTCTTCGCAGTAGTTCTATGATATATTTATAAAAGCCAGTAACAACGGTCATGCATTTTGGTTTATTATTCTGTTAATAATACACCTATGTAATCGCTCAGAAAAAAATTTTTATAACACCCCCTCAAAATTTTTTATTTTCCGTTTCAAGGTACGTAGATTCCAAAAATGCAATGTCCGTCCGCCGTACGCCGTCCGCCGTCCGCCTTATCACGTGTACAGGCTTCATTTTCGGTCTAAAAAAATCGTTCTTTCGCACACATGCTCCATTTGGGCCCTAGTTGTGTCCCGAAACTTTTCAGCCCGATCGGAATATACGCAGGGGTGTTATGAGTGAAAATATGTATAAAAATAGGTACTTTTTGCGTTTTAGCAACATGTTGGTAACATGAGGTTTTGAGGTATCCTTTTCCATGTTTTTGGGGACGAGAAGACCGAATATGAAGTCGATTTTGACCAAAGACGCGGAAATTGAGGTTTTACCAAAGGTTCAGCTCCCAAAATGGTTTTTTTATGAGTCAGAAACCTGGAAAACTGTCTGAAATCACCATCAATGTGTATAATAACATTAGAAAATGTGTAAACATGTGAATCAAGAGCATTAAATGGCACTACCAATGATCAAAGATGATCTGGAAAAAAAGCGTACCTATTTCATGTTTTGGGGGCCAAAATTGGTGGAAATCATCATAAATAGCTATTTCAATCATTCCACATGAAAGAAACAATAAATTTAACAGCCAACAAGAATCTCTAGAACTCCAATAGAATAATAAACCCATGTGACAAGGACTTTGCAGCGTTTTTAGGTACATGTACGAATATAGTTTTGTATTTTTAGTTTGATGAATTGAATATAGTTTCTAGGTATTACAAGCAGTTGATTAAAGAACCTTGAAAAACACTAATTGACTTAGTTTATAGTTAGAGAATAATAATCTAGTACCCTAAACAGTGTTCGTTAGAGTATAATGAGGTGAGAGTATAATGGTGCTTTTAGTTGTGAGCAATCAGGATTTTAATAACATTTTTTTAAGGGCCGGTTTCACCGAAGTTTTTAATCGACGTCTACTTATTCAACAGAAGATCTCATGTGTTTCACTAACCTCGTTTAAGATAAACCAGTGATCAAAAGAGACATATCGACTATCAAAACTAACCAGCTGAACCAGCTGATTTTGGGTGGTCAGCGTCCTGAATCAACGATTTACTACTTCGCCATATTGTCAGTTCGGCAGTTGTCATACGAACCATTTCTTTTATTATTATTCTTGATATTATTATTATTCTACGTCCAAAAAATGAGTAGGGATGAGTAGGGAGTAGGGATTGATTGGGGAATTTTGGTTGGTATTGTAGGGCGAAGACGAAAACTTTTCGACGGATTTGGATGCAGGATGGTCTAAAAGGGATTCGAATGTGGTTCTTTTCATTATCGGCTGAGTGTTGTCGTCTTCTGACCAGATCAAATACGTAAAGACGTTTCTTACACCAGTCTCTTGGGTTATCTCGCTGGTCAAAATTTGAGTTTTGTTCCAAATCAATAAATAGCAGTCGGCTGTGTGTAGTACCTAGGTATTCTTCGCGAATACCTTGCGAAGACCTATGTAACAAATTTCAGTAGTTATTTGATTCTACTTGGATGACGAAACGTCAAATTCCTGGGCAGGTGAAAATGAGTTATTTCCTTAGTCTAATATAGGATAACGAACCAGAAAACGCTGCAAATTATTACACAACGGTTTAATATTTACCTGTGTAGATGCCCCTTCTGCGTAGATCGCTGTTTTCTGTGGTCAATACCTACCCTCATGGCCCCCCAGGAAAGCCCTAAATCAAGTACTGGAGCCGGCCCGGGAATGAGAGTTTCATAAAAATGCACGGGATTCAATAATTCCATCATTAATTATTTTTTCCATCATTAATTATTTTTTTATATGAGCACAACGTTTGCTCATATTGAAAAAGTACCATCAACTGAATCCAAAACAGCAATCATTCTTCAAATGAAATAATATCTCGGAACAACCAACTCGATAGCACACGTGCCTTGGTTACCATGAGTTATTATAATCAGGTGTTCCGTAGCAATGATATCTGGGCCGGATTTATACCGTTTCATCACGATCATGTTTACGAAGCTTTTCGGTGCAAACGAATGGCTGGTCGTACAATGCTCCGGGTGGTCTCAAAAAATTCTTAAGTTTCAGATCAAGTTAAAAACGTTAAAAAAACGCTGCAAAGTACTTGTCACATGGGTTTATTATTCCATTGGACATACCTACCTACAGAGATGTTGGCTGTTTATTTATTGTTTCTTTCATATAAAATAATTGAAATAGCTATCTCTGGTGGTTTCCACCAATTTTGGCCCCCAAAACTCGAATAAACTACGCTCCTTTTTTTTAAATAAATTATCTCTGATCATTGATAGTACCATTTAATCGTCTTGATCCACCTGTTGACACTTTTTCCAGTGTTATTATACAAATTGATGGTGATTTCAAACGATTTCCCAGGTTTTTGACTCATAAAAAATCAATTTCGGGAGCTGAACATCTGGTAGAACCTCAATTTTCTATTCTTTGGTCAAAATCGACTTCATATTCGGTCTTCTCGTCCCCAAAAACATGAAAAACGATACCTTAAAAGCTCATGTTACCAACATGTTGCTAAAACGCAAAAAGTACCTATTTTTATACACATTTTCACTCATAACACCCCTGGGTATATTCCGATCGGGCTGAAAAGTTTCGGGACACAACTAGGGCCCAAATGGAGCATGTGTGCGAAAGAACGAATTTTTTAGACCGAAAATGAAGCCTGTACACGTGATACGGCGGACGGACATTGCATTTTTGGAATCTACGTACCTTGAAACGGAAAAGAAAAAATTTTGAGGGGGTGTTATAAAAATTTTTTGCTGAGCGATTACATAGGTGTATTATTCATAGAATAATAAACCAAAACAATATCCTTCTATTGAAAGTTTTCGAACTACGGCGTTCTGAAAATTTCAGTCCCTACTTTTCACCCCTTAGAGATGACTGACAGTAACGCGGACCAACTAGACCCCAAACGGGGCTTTAGTTATTATAATTGTTACATTGTGTTCAGAAATGTTTGCGTCATTTTATTGAGTTCAGAGGTCAGTTTTGCGCAACCCGAATGACTTATTGGCACATCTAATTTGAAAACGCTGCAAATCCCTGCACAACGGTTTATTATTTTGTATAGAATACCCTTCTGTTACAGATCACAGCTCTATGTATAGATAACCCGTCTATATAATATGATATGTACTATTCTATGCATATTATGTAGATCGCAGACCCTCCGTAGGTTAGTACCTAACCCCGTACTCGTTACTAGGTACCTACCTAAATCACGAGTTAAATGTTGCTAAAATAATTCTGCCGATGACAAACAGTACCTAACAAAAAGAAACACACATAATGAAGTTCTGAAAAGAAATTGTTGATGAGGAGTGAAAAAAGTTGCAAAAGTACCTACCAACAAACTCCACCCCCTCCTACGTAGATGGTATAATGAACCGTTGTGTAATAATTTACCGTTGAGTAATGATTTACCGTAGTAATAATTTACCCATCAATAATACTTCCAACGTTTGTTCAAGTTTCACTACCTACCAACAAACTCCAAAAGAGCCATCATTTTTCAAATCAAATAATATCACAGAACAACCAACTCGACTTCATACTCCGCCAATATAATCAGGTGATCCCTACCAATGATTGGCCGTATTCACAAATTCCTATTGTGGGCGCGTCTCTGGTTACGAGATTTGGTTTGAATTGTATACAATTTCATTCACACTGGAGTCGAAAATGCCTGTCGGTGCAAACTTCGGGGCCTTACTGTGAACGAACGGCTGGACGTACGATGCTCCGGATGGTCTTAAAAAACTCGCAAGTTCAAGAACTATTTAAAACCGTAAAAATATTTACGTAAAAAAATGGTATAGGCGTTTTGAAAATTTCAACCCCTATTTTGAACCCCTTAGAGATGACTCACAGTAACGTCGAGCTTCGAGGACCAACTAGACAGCGAACGGAACCTATAACCCGAATTTCATCAATTTTTTTTCATGGTAACTAAGAAAAGTGGCCCGTACGGCGTACGGCGGACAGACAGAAATATTTTTATTGCAGTTTTGGATTCTACATACCTTGAAACGTAAACCATCAAATTTTGAGGGGGGGTAAGAATTTTTTTTTTCATGCTCGATTCCAATGGTTCATTATTGAAAATAATAAACCAAAATATTCGAACAGCACAAAAATTAATCTATCTACTCGTAAAAAGACAAAACACTACCGCCAAACTGCATGGCCTAAGCTTTTGATTTTGGTTTATTATTTTCAATAATGTACCTTTGGAATCGAGCATGAAAAACAATTGTTAACCCCCCCCCCCCCCCGCAAAATTTGATGGTTTACGTTTCAAGGTATGTAGAATCCGAAAATCGAATAAAAAAATTTCTGTCCGTCCGCCGTACGCCGTACTTGGCACTTTTCTTAGTTACCGTGAACCGAAATTAAAGAATCTAATTTGTAGGTCCCGTTTGGGGTCTAGTTGGTCCTCGAAGCACGACGTTACTGTCAGTCATCTCTATGGGGTTCAAAATAGGGGTTGAAGTTTTCAGAACGCCGCAGCTCGAAAACTTTCAACAGAAGGGCATGGTTGTTGTTTTTCTTTACATTTTTAAACTGATCTTGAACTGTAGAATTTTTTGATACCACCCGGAGCAGAGTACGTCCAGCCGTTCGTTTGCACGGAAAAGCTTCGTCATATGATCGTGAACGGTATAAATCCGGGACAGATTTCATTTCTAGGGATCACCTGATTATAATCATGGATGGCTGTATGAAACCTCATTCTTCTGTGATATTATTTCATTTGAAAAATGATGGATTTTTGGATTTTGTTGATAGGTAGGTACTTTTGCAACTTGAACAAAATATGTTGAAGTATTATTGGGTAAATTATTACACAACGGTAACTTATTATACAACAGTTTCTTATACTATCTACGTAGAAGGGGCACCTATACAGGTAAATTATTACACAACGGTATTATTATTTGCCTTATGCTTCATGAATAACTACAAATAATTAATGATTGATGTCGTGAGTCCCTCCCGGGAACACTCCTCTAATTTAAGTTCTCACCAATATCAACGCTAAGATAAGTTCCCGTCAATAAACAAATGAGTGGGGAGACAAGCAACAGAACCCAGGGTACACAACCTGGGGCCCCACCACCAACCCCTAACAGGGGGTTGGAGGGAGAGGCCTCCAGTTCCTATAAAACCCTGGATCCTGGGGCTTTAGCCTCATTCGACACTTCCTCTAACTAGCTCTCTCTCTTCTCTCCTCTACCTTGCTCCTCCTCCCAGATGATCGGTGGATATCCGCCGCCTGGGCGAAACCTTCTCTAAAAGATTCTAGATGATCGGTGGACTACCGCCGCCTAGACAACATCTCCTCTCTCTCTCAAAAGATCCTAGATGTCGGTGGACTACCGCCGCCTGGGCAAATTCTAACACTCACCTCCATCTCTCCCTAAAAGAACCTAGATGTCGGTGGATTACCGCCGCCTGGGCAAAATTCCAACACTCACCTCCATCTCCCCTTAAAAGATCGTAGATGTCGGTGGATATCCGCCGCCTGCGCCTTTCCTCACGCCACCGTGATGAACCAATTTTAAATTCATCACAATTGAATTATTGAATCCCGTGCATTTGTCTGAAACTTTAATTCCGGAGCCGGCTCCTGTACTCGATTTAGGGCTTTACTGGGGGGAGCTCGAGGGTATTGACCACAGACAACAGCGATCTACGCAGAAGGGGCATCTATACAGGCAAATAATAAACCTTTGTGTAGTAATGTGCAACGTGTTTATGTGTGTTGCTTGTCCGTAAATTAACGCTTTATCTACTTACAAGTATGCTTTTTAAATCAGTTCATAGTTTGTTTTTTTTAGAGCTACCAAAACTTTGTTTTGTGCTGTTTCGCTTGTCACTTGCCATCCATTTAGTGCAGTTTTGCTTGTAGAAGCCCTACTTGGTGGCGATTACAGAGCGTTCTAAGGTTTTTTTTTGACATACTTAGCTCTTGTCGCGGCAGTTGATCATGGATCACTTCTTCCTTGGGAAGAAAAAAATCGTTGTTTTGACAAATGGAATGTAATTGTATTGCGCGATTTAGTTTCTTAAATAATTTATTAAAGAGAATTGGAGTTACGTTCAATTTACTTCGTCCAGGGGGGGGGGGGGGGGACAAGTTTCCGGGGTGATGAGTTCAATGTACATTATTCTACCAGTCGTTGAACTCAAGTGCGGCTCGTGAGATGTTGTTCGTGAATATCAAATTGTCGTCCAATAATGTAACAACTCTGACACCCTACTTTTTCCTCCAACAACTGACCCCTGACAAAAGTAGGTACGTACCCACGTGACTGCCGTTCCATAAAGCGGGTACATTTTCAACTCTATCAATTATAGTAATAATATAACGTTATATTAGTATTCTGAATTCGTTCCACCACCGTTATGATTCCGCTCTTGCTGAAACTCCACCGTAGTCCCATATACCTGCGATCTCTTTATTTATTGAGCGCCCTCCTTTAGAACGGGAATACAATTTCATAACCCGCTCTCGTAAAATCATTTATCACCGGTGATTATCAGCGATGACATTCAATACACCCACCGTTTTAATACCTGGTCAACTGTTAATATCGGTCGATAGTTCAAGAAGCATTTTTCATATTTTTGCCGTTTCTAGTGTCCATAACAGGGCGCTGCTCATCCAATCAGGTTTATATACGATGTCATTTTATACAAGCATGTATGTCTGTCAGAGGCGGTCTGTCACGATCGAAGCGGTGGTTGAGAGGGGCAGGTACCTGTGTGTGTTTTATTTGTTGGCGCAGGTACCTGCGCTAGTAGTTGTTGGCTCTCCTTGAAAATATTCCCCTGTCACTTGCTCCACGGACCAGGATTGTTGCTGTTATTGATACATGATAAGTTTTGGAATAGACAGTATAAGAGCTGCAGGTAGCAGTATACGGTAACAGCTCTCTCTCTCTCTCACGCTCTCTCTCTCTCTGTCTCTCCCTCTCTCTCTCTTTCGCCTGTCTGCATGGTGGGGAGACCCCATCTCGATCATGGAACCTGTAACTGACAGTACCTACTTCCAATAGGAAAGTAAATTTACCGTTGCTGATGATAGGAATGTGTAACTAGTGGTGGCACATGTACCTATGAGTCTCAGAGGGCCAAAAATCGCTAAAAACCGTCCAAAAATCTGAAAACCACCAACTTGGAAAATTTGCTCGTTTGCAAATTTTTTAAATTGTAAAAAAAAGAGCGCTCGAATGAATTTCATAGCAAAAACGATGCAAATTATTACAGAAGTATTTTTTTCCTGTATAGATAGCCCCTTCGTTTAAAGAGTTCGTTTTTGCGGTTGAGCTTGCTCTCTCACGTTCGCAATTACAGTTACCTAAATATGCCTTTTTCCACCCTTACCCCGCCACCCACCTCCTGTAACGCGCCGTTACTCCCCCCCCCCCCCAAACCTGTCATTTTAGCGAATTTTCAAAGAAAATGAAGCTATTGCAATGGCTTTGAAATTTAAATAATATAAATTTTTGGAAATTTTCTTCATAGAAATCCGTTTCAGACCATTCTAAAACGATTCCTGAAATTTAACACTTTTTTATATGTATATATATATATATGTGTCACTCCAGACGATAACTCTCGATAGAATTGAGATAAACAGCTCAAATTTGCACAAAAAATCTATCTTGGCAATCGAAAGGCTAAGTTCGAAGATGGGCGAAATTGGCCTACTCTAAGGAGGGTTTTGGCGCATTTAAAGTGCGCAAAAATTACCCAAAAATCCTCAAAATGTTATTTTCCAACAAGTGACCCCTCATTTTAAAGGTTTTTGCACGCTGAACACGATGGTGGAATCGGATTTTAGATATCTTGATCCGTTCTCAAATTAGAGCATTTAAAGTGCGCAAAAATTACCCAAAAATCCCCAAAATGTTATTTTCTAACAAGTGACCCCTCATTTTAAAGGTTTTTGCACGCTGAACACGATGGTGAAATCGGATTTTAGATATCTAAATCCGTTCTTAAATTAGAGCATTTAAAGTGCGCAAAAATTACCCAAAACTAGGATAATCTTTAAACTCTTCCCCCCCCCCCACCCCCTTAGAGTGGTCAGATTGAAAAATGTGAGAAGTATTAATTGAAGACGAGAGTTCGAAGCAAAAAAGGGGGAGGCAAACGATTAGTACAACTCCTTGAATTTCCCATTTGACATATAATTGTTATGATACCTTCATAGATAGACAAGTACCGGCCCACGTATTACTAGAAGGAAGACGAAAGAAAAAATCTATTTCAAATTATTCAATTTAGGTACTAACAGTAGGAGGAAGAAGTTTTCCTTTATTCAAAACCATAGCCATTAATTCGAATATTTCTTTGAAAATTCGCTCATTAAGTCATGCTGCATGACTGGTTTTTTTTGAAATCCTGTTGGGCACTGAACCTGAGGATAACCTCGAAGCATTCCCAAATTTTCACCCAATTTCAATGATTAGTTTAGCCGTGAACAACAAAATTATGCCTATCACAAACAGGTTCAAAAAACGTCTGCCAGTTCGAGTAGGCAGTATCAATGATTTTGATGCGGAACCATCTGCGATCCAACCCGCGTGTACCGTCAGAATTTCAGCTCTCTACGACTTTTTTTCGCATATTTAGAAGCGTTATAAGGAAATGTTCAACATTTCACGTTCGCGGATGTGCAGACAAAATTTACGGTACGATTCCAGTGAAATTCATATGGAACTATCAAAGTATTATTCCTGATCAACCCTCCAAGTTTGAACTCATGTCACCGATATTTAAGGTAGTTATGGGCGTTTCAAGTATTTCACGTTTGCGCATGCGCAGTCGAAAGTTACAGTACTTTTTCAATGATTTTGGTATGCAACCATTCATGACCAAACCCGCACCTACCCTCCAAATTTCAGCCCAAGGAATTGACCACAGAAGCACGGAACCGAACGTAGGAGACAAATTTCTTTTTTTTTTTTTGGAAAGGAATAATAAGTAAACACTAAAAGAGAAGACAGTAGTTTAAAAAAAAAGAGAAGAAAAGAGGACAGGAAAGAGGACAAAGAAAGAAGAAAGAGCGAAAAGGAAAGAGTGAAAACACAAATTTCATTGTTTTTGGTTCATGGTAGCCAAGAAAAATATGCGTACTGCGTACGGGGAAATTTTTTATTTCATTTTCGGATTCCATTTAGGTACCTACTTCGATAAGCAAACCATAAAATTTTTAGGGGGAATTCAATTTTCATTCTTGATTCTAAAGGTTGATTATGTATTGAAAATAATGAACCAAAAGTGTCAGAATGCATAGTGAAATTTCGTTCACATGACTCTTTGAGACCCAATTTGCATAAAAGCGAGGATAACGCGGGCCTCTCTCCTGAGGACACTTGAAGGAACCCCCACTCCAGTCAAATGACGTATCTGCTCTCCAGCGGCAATGAAACGAACTATCGCATTGCCCCCTGCGTATATTCTAGATGCTTCCCTGCATTTATTGCCCCTCAAAGATCGTGAATAATGTGATGTAACGTTATTCTAGGGCGGCTGCTATAATAATATGATCGGTATAATAAAAACGCCCATCTCTTTGGGTATTTCGAGCGGGCCATCATCATTACGTCGGTCGTATCCGATGGCCTTGGTTCGTCTCTGGTTTGAAAAGTCGGTCGAGCCACCCGTTCGTTCAACCGGATTACGCATACGGAATTGGAACAAGCGACGCGTCTGGCTCACGAGAAGCTGTTGAACTCCTCAGTAGACCTCTTGGGAGGATGTTTGCTTCCGACAGAAATACATTTTTTCGATGAAAAATTTAGCTTGGCCATATTATGCAGTCATAATAATCGTTCGTGGAACTAAATAATGTTCCACGAACCTCCTTTATTCGTGCTCCTTTATTCTTTCTCTAATCTCCCCCTACCAGTTTGACCACAATACGCAATTACAGAAAAAATAACTTCAGTCTGTACACTGTCTCTGCAATGTTAATCTCATCTTTAACTTAACCTAATGAACATCAGAGATTATTTTTAGTTATATCCCTGTAAAAGTACTAATTCCACTCTTTCCTTCAGTCGTAACCTCCCGTACTAGATTCCTTCCCTACTATTTTTTCCCCCATGAACCCTATTCCATATTATCTTTGAGGACCCCTCCATATATCCATGACTTAAATACATCCATATATCCGCTGTACATAAATTCTGACAACACACTGGTACCTCTGGTAATCGTACTATTGAAAGCCTCATGTTTGTGCAGACCACATTTTTAGTCATGACACATTTTTCTGACAGTTTTTTTTTTCTCGGAAAACCAGCTGATTAATTTAAGCCAAGAAAAATCTGACCCCTGGCTACGAAATAACGAAAAATACCAAATTTCGCCTAATTGTTTATACCTAAGGGCAAAAGGATTTTAAAGATTAGTAATAAAAAATTAAATAGGTGGTGCCTGTATAAAATCATAATAGATTTTACGATATGATCAGACTCGAGTCAGGAAACGCTACAAATTATTACACAAAGGTTTATTACTTGCTTGTATAGATGCCCCTTCTGCCTAGCTCACTGTTTTCCGTGGAAGATTCCTCCCCTCGTGCTCCCCCTCCCACCCGCCCAGGGTAACCCTAAATCGAATACTGGAGCCGGCCGGGGAATTACAGTTTTATAACTGTGATTAAGAAGAATTCTATTATTAATAACTTACCTAGCTACTTATTATTACTCATGAAGCATAACGATCTTTGTTCAAGTTGAAATATGTACCTATCGAAAAATTCCAAAATAACCTTCATTCACACGTTTCCTAGCAATGATATCTGGGCTGGATGTATACCGTTTCGTTCACGATCATGTTGACAAATATTTTCGGTGCAAAAATTCTCATGTTCGAGATAAATTTGAAAACATTTTTAAAAAACCACCATGCCCTTCTATTGAAAGTTTTTGAGCTGCAGCGTTCGGGATATTGCAACCCCTATTTTTTCACCGCTCAGTGGTGACTGACAGAATAATACCGAGCTTCGCGGACCAACTAGACCCCAAACGGGACCTACAAACCAGATTTCATTCATTTTGGTTCATGGTAACTAAGAAAAGAGTATGGTGTATGTACTGCGGACGGACAGAAATTATTGGTTTGTTATTTCCAATAATGAACCTTTGGAATCGAAAATGATTTTTTTTTCAACTCTCACTCAAAATTTAATGGTTTCCGTTTCAAGGTACGTAGAATCCGAAAATGGAATAAAAACATTTCGCTCCTTCCGCCGTACGCCATATGGTAATGTGCTGTCAATGTACTCAGTTTCACACACTGTAACAATAAAATAGTTATTACAACTGAAGAATGTCATATAACTAAGGTAGTAGACAATATTAAATTCTGCGTTCAGAGCAACTCTATTTTGACATTTTATGTCTTTACTTTGGCACATGGACTCGAAAAGCGTTGCGTTATAAAATCCCTGCACAACGGTTTATTATTTTGTATAGAATACCCTTCTGTTACAGATCACAGCTCTATGTATAGATAACCCGTCTATATAATATGATATGTACTATTCTATACATATTATGTAGATCGCAGACCCTCCGTAGGTTAGTATACGTAACCCCGTACTCGTTACTAGGTACCTACCTAAATCACGAGTTAAATGTTGCTAAAATAATTCTGCCGATGACAAACAGTACCTAACAAAAAGAAACACACATAATGAAGTTCTGAAAAGAAATTGTTGATGAGGAGTGAAAAAAGTTGCAAAAGTACCTACCAACAAACTCCAGCACCTTCTACGTAGATGGTATAATGAACCGTTGTGTAATAATTTACCGCTGAGTAATGATTTACCGTAGTAATAATTTACCCATCAATAATACTTCAACGTTTGTTCAAGTTTCACTACCTACCAACAAACTCCAAAAGAGCCATCATTTTTCAAATTAAATAATATCACAGAACAACCAACTCGACTTCATACTCCGCCAATATAATCAGGTGATCCCTACCAATGATTTTATCTCCGCCAAATTTTCTATTGTGGGCGCGTCTCTGGTTACGAGATTTGGTTTGAATTGTATACAATTTCATTCACACTGGAGTCGAAAATGGCTGTCGGTGCAAACTTCGGGGCCTTACTGTGAACGAACGGCTGGACGTACGATGCTCCGGATGGTCTTAAAAAACTCGCAAGTTCAAGAACTATTTAAAACCTTAAAAATATTTACGTAAAAAAATGGTATAGGCGTTTTGAGAATTTCAACCCCTATTTTGAACCCCTTAGAGATGACTCACAGTAACGTCGAGCTTCGAGGACCAACTGGACGCCGAACGGAACCTATAACCCGAATTTCATCAATTTTTTTTCATGGTAACTAAGAAAAGTGGCCCGTACGGCGTACGGCGGACAGACAGAAATATTTTTATTGCAGTTTTGGATTCTACATACCTTGAAACGTAAACCATCAAATTTTGAGGGGGGGTAAGAATTTTTTTTTTTTCATGCTCGATTCCAATGGTTCATTATTGAAAATAATAAACCAATAGCGTTACAGTTGATATTCGCTTACAACCGATTCGTTTCTACGGAACTTCATATTTGCCATTTTTCATCGTATAAAAATCGTTCACCACTCGTTGGAATCGTGTGATTTTATTGAAAATTTTCTTGTTAACCGTACCCCCGTACCTGGCGCGGTAGCTGAGCTAAGCATGATGAAAAAAAGGCGGGTAAACAAGGTAGTCAGCAACAGGTAGTGAAGAAAGTCATTGTTTACTAGAATCGAATGTGGTAACCTTGCACCACCGTGTAACCCGGATCGTGGAAATCTTGCAACCCGTAAATGATACCGTCAATATTATCCCTAAATTGCAGACTCGTATGCAAGCGTTTCCATTCTTGATTGCATTTCTGGGCAATTTCAAACCCCCTCCCACCTTAAAATTTGGTGGTTTCCGTTTCAAGGTACGTAGAATCCTAAACTGGAATAAAAAATGTCTTTTGTTGTTATTCATGAAGCGTAATTTGTTCAAGTTGCCCCGTACCTACCTATCTACAAAATCCATAGGAGATAGGTAGGTACTGACCACAGAAAACAGTGATCTATTCAGAAAACGCATATGTGTAGGTAAATAATAACGTTGTATAATAATTTAATGAAATATTTAATTTAAAATGTTCAGTTAAAATAGTGCCGGAAACACATAGCTGCACATTGTTGCTCGTTTACGGCCCTATTTTTCGTTATCCCCGACACCTTCATATTCATATTGTGAACGTACAGGAGGAACATGGACCGTAGGCTTGTTAAATCTTTCCCAGCCGGAAACATGTAAAATTGTTCCGTAATTGCCCGAACTGATCCTAACCGTCGGGCGGAGGTCCGAAATAGTCCGATAAGTAAGCAAATGTAGGGATGCGATTCCCCGGGTCCCCTTTCGGCGACCCGAGCTCGACCCGGAGGTTTGCCCCGATTGAAATTCGGATGAGGCCCAAGCGGCTTAGTTCCGGGTGTTTCGGCTCCGCCATCTGCCGCCTTCAACATCCCACTAACGAGCGGTCGCGGCTCATCAAAGGGACCTTCCGCCGGGAACTCCGGCGATTACGACTCCTCCGCTCTCCTCATTCACCGAAAACCCTAAGGATTCCTCGTGAACCCCGATCGGGGGAGGCTCACCGTAACGCAGGGCTGAGGATGAGACCGTAACTCGAGTTTGGGGAAGCGCCTGAAACTCTCGGGATGATTCCCTTTAGCTTTGGCCAAACTAAACGGGAGAGAACTATTTGGGGAAATTGGCTTTGAGAGGGGCAACAAGTTGATTCGGGCCCTACAGACGCGGGTTTGGCCTGAAGGTCAGTGTAACGGACCCCCCAACTCTCAGGCTCCGGAAGATGAGTCTCCAAAGCCACCGGCACACAGGGGGACGAGTGTACGGGTCCCGCGGACATCGACTTGTAGCTCATTCGGAAAGTTTATTGGACGGCTTCACGTGCATCAGTTTCTGTTTTTGAAAGTTAACAGTCAATTTTGGAACGAAAAAACGCTGCAAATCACAGCACAACGGTTTATTATTTTGTACAGAATACCCCTCTGTTACAGATCACAACTCTCTGTATAGATAACCCGTCTATATAATATGATAGTACTACTCTATACATATTATGTAGATCGCAGACCCTCCGTAGGTTGGTACCTAACCCCGTACTCGTTACTAGGTACCTATCTAAATCACGAGTTAAATGTTGCTCAAATAATTCTGTCGATGACAAGTAGTAACTAAAACGGCAAAAAGAAACGCAAATAATGAAGTTCTGAAGGAAAATAGTTGATGTGGAGTGAAATAGATGCCCCTTCTGCGTAGATCACGGTTTTCTGTGGTTAATACCTACCCTCGTGGTCAAGTATAATGAACCGTTGTGTAATAACTTGCCCATCAATAATACTTCAACGTTTGTTCAAGTTGCAAAAGTAGGTACCGATCAACAAAACCCAGCCCCTTCTTGGTAGATGAACCGTTGTTTAATAATTTACCGTTGTGTAATAATTTGCCGTTGTGTAATAATTTACCATTGTGTATTAAATTACCCATCAATAATACTTCAGCGTTTGTTCAAGTTTCACAAGTACCTACCAACTAAATCCTATAGTGTATAGTCACTTATCAATTGAAATAATATCGCAGAACAACCAACTCGACTTCATACAGCCATCCTTGATTATAATCAGGTGCTGCCTAGTGATGATTATCTGAGCCGGATTTATACCGTTTGATTCACGATCGTGTTGACGAAGCTTTTTGGTGCACACGAACGGCTGGACGTACAATGCTCCGGGTGGTCTCAAAAAATTGTTTAGTTCAAGACAAATTTAGTAACGTAAAAAAAACCATACCCTTCTATCGAAAGTTTTCGAGGTACGGCGTTCTGAAAATTCAACCCCTATTTTGAACCCCTTAGAGATGACTGACAGTAACGTCGAGCTTCGAGGACCAACTAGATCCCGAACGGAATCGATAACCCGAATTTCATCAATTTTGTTTCATGGTAACTAAGAAAAGTGGCCAGTACGGCGGACTGACAGAAATATTCTTATTGCATTTTCGGATTCTAAATACCTTGACACGTAAACCATCAAAATTTGAGGGGGGGGGGGGGGGGGGTTAGAATTTTGTTTTTTCATGCTCGATTCCAAAGGTTCATTATTGAAAATATTAAACCAAAAATTGTTTAAAAAATTAATAAAACAAAATATGAAAAAATCAGAAAACGCTGCTAAGTCCTTGTCAAATGGGCTTATTATTCTACTGGAACGCCTAAAGAAATGTTGGCTGTTCATTTACTGTTTCTTTCATGTGCAATAATTGAAATAGCTATTTTTGATGGTTTCTACCAGTTTTGGCCCCCCAAAAACGGGAATTAGGTTCCTATTTTTTACAAAATATCTTTGATAATTGATAATGCATTTTACTGGTCTTGATTCACCTGTTGATACTATTTCTGGTGTTATCATACACATTTATGGTGATTTCAGACAATTTCCCATGTTTTTGACTCATAGAAAATGAATTTTGAGAGCTCAGCGTTCGTTACAACCTTAATTCTTCACCCTCTGGTCAAAATCAACTTCACATTCGGTGTTCTCTTAAAAATATATGGAAAACGATACCTCACCAAGCTCATGTCCACTAAAACCGCAAAAAAAAAAAACACCTGCAAAGTCTTTGTCACGTGGGTTTATTATTCTATTGGACATACCTACCTACAGAAATGTTGGTTGTTCATTACTGTTTCCTTCGTGTGCAATAATTGAAATAGCTATTTTTGATGGTTTCCACCAATTTTGGCCCCCAAAATTTCGAATCGGCTCCTATTAACCTGACCCTTCAGGTTTTTGCGATTGGAAAAGCGACAGGAAAAAGTGAGACCAAATAGTGAGACAAAAGTAGCGCGTATTTTAACAATGATTTTCATTTACAACCGAGTAGTTGCTAGGGAAATGAAACTTCTTTCATTTTCATCGGACAAAAATCGTTTTCCATTCGTTGGAAAGCTCTTGATTTATCACGAATGTATTTCGTATTTGTTCTTGGTATTTATATCCTAGTTTCATAATATAACTATATAAATGAATGTTGTAAATGGATAATAAACAATGACGCTTGTTTGGTTGTCACTTGGTTGTAGTAAACCGGTGCACATGGGTACACCGGTAAGAAACAGCCGATCTTATATAATACAGCGAGGGGGACAAAAACCTGAAGGGTCAGGTACACCACATTTTAGCCGTCAGGCTTTAAGCGGAAGTCATCCTGGGGTGCAGGGGGCGAAGCTTTTTTTTTTTTTTTTTACAAAAAATGATCTTTGATACTTAGTTGATAGTTCCAGTTTATTGTCTTGATTCACCTATTGATACTACTTCTAGTGTTATTATACACATTTCTAATGAATTCAGACAGTTTCCCAGGATTTTGCCCCGTAAAAATGAGTTTTGGGAGCAGAACCATAGTTACAACCACAATTCTTCACTCTAAAAACTCACTCACTTTACTCTTTACTTATAAAACATGGGAATCTATACCTTACAATCTCATGTTCACTAAAGCCTCTAAAAAATTCCTCGAAAAACCCTATTTTTACACCCATTTTTCCTCCATAATACCCCTGGGTGTATTGCAATCGGGCTGCCGAGCTTCGGACACAAGTAGGAACCAAATAATGTTATCCCAAATGGGGACCCAAACTGTGTGCGGAAGAACGACGATTTAAGACCAATTTAGACCAGGAAATTTAAGGGTGAAACTTCGTTAGGACCTCAATTTTCCACTCTGATCAAAATCGACTTCATGTTCGCCCCTCATAATCGCGCTTCATGTTCGCTCCTAGCCCTAAAAAACATGGAAATCGATACCTCACAAGCTCATACGGACGGGCATTGCATTTTGGTTTATTGTTCTGTGAATAATACACCTATGTATTCGCACAGCAAAAAATTTTCATAGCACCCCCTCAAAATTTTTCTTTTACGTTTCAAGATGCGTAGATTCCAAAAATGCATTGTCCGTCCGCCATACGCCGCATCATCCATATCTGCTTTATTTTCGGTTTAAAAATTCGTTCTTTCGCACATTTGGGCCCTAGTTGTGTCCCAAAACTTTGCAGCCCGATCGGAATGTACCCAAGGGTGTTATGGGTGAAAAATGGATGTAAACATGTGGGTTTTTGGTGTTTTAGTAACATGAGCTTGTGAGCTATCGTTTGACATGTTTTTTTAGGACGAGAAGACCGAATATGAAGTCAATTTCGACCAATGATTGGAAAACTGAGGTTCTAACGAAGTTTCACCCTTAAATTTACGTTAATTTTCGTTTAAACTCGACGTTCTTCCTCACACAGTTTGGATCCAAATTTTGGAACACATTTGGGTCCTAGTTGTGCTCTGAAGCTCGGCCGCCCGATCGGAATACACTCAGGGGTGTTATGGGAGAAAAATGGGTGTAAAAATAGGGGTTTTCGAGGATTTTTGAGGTTCTAGGGAACATGAGCTTCTGGCGTATCGTTTTCCATGTTTTATGTGGCGATAAGACCGAATATGAAGTTGATTTTGACCAATGAGTGAAAAATTGAGGTTGTAACAAAGGTTCAGCTCCCAAAATTCATTTCTCATGGGTCGAAAACCTGGGAATTGTCTGAAATCACCATCTATTTGTATGATAATATTAGAAAAAGTGTCAACAGGGGAATCAAGACAAATAAATGGCACCATCAATGTTCAAAGATGATTTGAAAAAAAGGAGCGTAATTCGTGTTTTTGGGTGCCAAAATTATTACACATGAAAGAAACAATAAATGTGTATGCCCAGTAGAATAATAAACCCATGTGACAAAGACTTTGCAGCGTTTACGTTTATTATTCTGTGAATAATACACCTATGAATTCGGTCGGCAAAACATTTTTATAACACCCCCTCAAAATTGTTTCTTTTACGTTTCAAGGTAAGTAGATTCAAAAAATGCTATGTCTTTCCGCCGTATCATGCGTAACTACTTCATTTTCGGTCTAAAAAAAATTCGTTCTTTCGCACACATGCTCCGTTTGAGCCCTGGTTGTGTCCTGAAACTTTGCAGCCCGATCGGAATATATCCAAGGGGTGTTATGAGCGAAAAATGGGTGTAAACATTTTTTGTTGTTGGTATTTGTAAAATGAGCGTTTGAGGTGAGGTACCTTCTCCATGTTTTTTTAGGGCGAGGAGGCCGAATATGAAGTCGATTTTGACCAAAGAGTGGGAAATTGAGGTTGTACCGAAGGTTCAGCTCCCAATATCCATTTTTCATGAGTCAAAAACCTGGGAAATCGTCTGAAATCAACATAAATTTGTATAATAGCACTAAAAAAAGTGTCAACAGGTGAATCAAGACGACCAACGATCACAGATTTTCCATCTGCAGTGGACCAGGAGATGGACTGACGAACTATTTTCTGTACCTACTTCGGATGAGTAGTAGAAGCCGAACATTGAAGGTGGAATGTCATTCAAACTCCCGCGGAATGTTTTCGGCTCGCAGAGTAGCCGACGGGCCGCTCTCGGCAGTTTCCGCCGCTCTTCGGCTCCACTCGGCCACTCACAAACTCAACAAGTGGGAGCCCTGCGCCATGTTGGCCAGTCGGCTTTGAAAAACCTCGTCTTCGTCGAGGAAAGACTTCCACGTTTACGTTATTACTTCCTTCTCGAAGAAGGCGGTTTCTTCTGTGTGATAACAGTGTTTAATGTGCAGTGGTTATTCGTGGTGATCGGTTTCGAGTTCGCGTTGTTGTGCCGAGTCTCAGGTGGAATCTTCGAGCCAGCTTCGTTCAGTTGTTGTCTGTGTAAGTTTTATCCCGGAACGTCCCGATAGCGGTAACCCATTTGTTTACAATGCGGACACCTGTTAGCGAGGTCTCCTTTTCATCGCTCGATTCTCATGCAAAATTCATTCCTCTTCCGCGATCTTTTCGTTATTCTCAGTAAGGGAATACTCAGTTATTCCACTTTGCTTGACGTATTCTAGGCTGTTTAAACATAGTTTCACCAACGCCGAGCTGCTTTTCCGTTACGGGAACCTCCTGTCTTGGTTGGGCTCGTCAAACGGATGAAAAACCTCAGTGTTTGAACGAAAATTCTCCATAATTTAGTAGCGTTTCACTTTCATTAATAGTGATGATATTGATGAGCCACAACTCCAGATGTTGGTCTTGGGATTGTTGACACGTAACCTAAATAAAGGTAGGAAGGTGATAACATAACCTCTCTCTAAAACCTCGATTGGTACACAGGGATTTTGTTTTTATTGAGGCTTCTCTCATGTTTCATTGATATCAGACCTCTGCTGATTTATGGTGGTACCTGCTGTTAGTTGATATAATTCAAGTAGGTGCGGCCTTACCCTCAAACCTTACGTACGGTGGTTGAGTGAACATAATACATACAGACTTACTTTTGGTATATTATTGTAAATAATACACCTATGTATTCGTTCAGCAAACAGTTTTTATAACACCCCCTCAACATTTTTTTTCTTTTACGATTCAAGGTGCGGAGATCCCAAAACGCTGCAAAGTCCTTGTCACATGGGTTGATTATTCTACTGGACACACCTACAGAAATTTTGGCTGTTCATTTATTGTTTCTTTCATGTGAAATAATTTAAATAGATATTTGTGATTGTTTCCACCAATTTTGGCCCCCAAAACACAAATTGGGTACGCTCCTTTTTTTTTCAAATTAACTTTGGTCACTCGTAGTGCCATTTAATTGTCTTGATTCACCTGTTGACACTTTTAGCCTTGAACATGCTTTAGCCTTGAGATAGGTAACTGGCAAAAAGAGTCACGTTTTTGGGAGACGCGGTTGGGAGACGGCGATGTGTCACGAAATTTTGCTGTGATTTCCACTTAAGTACAACCAAGTCGTTGCTACGGAACTTTATCTTCGTCATTCGTGTTCGTAGAAAAATCGTTCACCATTCGTTGGAAAGCCCTAAATTTATGTATAAATTATATACTGTCAAAACCGCTGTAATTATGGAAGAAACTGAGATTATACCCCTGAGTTAAAAGAACTGTAAACAACATTCGCGTTAAGAGCCATCATAGATTAGCGAATCTGTTGGCAACGTATTTACGAAATAGAATCTAAGGACCCTGAAACACGGATGTAATAAGATAACATACTGTTTATGTACTTCCATTTAAGGTGCTTGTGAGTCCTGATTTACGTATCATCATATTTACGTCATTTACATTAGCGGGAAGAAAGCATGTTCCATGTTTTAGAATTTTAGCCGTAGGCTCAAAGCAGAAAGCGACCGTGGGTGGGTGATGGGTGGGGGGGTCCAGGGGGGCGAGGCCCCCGAAGGGCCGAGTTTTCTAGTGTTATTATTCAAATTGATGGTGATTTCAGACAATTTATCAGGTTTTTGACTTGAAAAAAAATCGATTTTGGGAGCAGAACCATTGGTAGAACCTCAATTTTCCACTCTGGTCAAAACTGACTTCATATTTGGTCTTCCTGTCCCAAAAAACGTGGAAAACGATTGCTCAAACGCTTGTTACTAACAATACATGTTACTAAAACACAAAAAGTACCTATTTCTATACCCATTTGCACTCATACCACCCGTGGGTGTATGTATTCCGATCGGGCTGCAAAGTTTTGGGACACAACTAGGGCCCAAATGGAGCTTGTGTGCGAAAGAACAAAAATTTTTTAGACCGAAAATGAAGCCGGTATAATACGTGATACGGCGTATGGTGGACGACATTGCATTTTTGGAATCTGCGCACCTTGAAACGTAAAAGAAAAAATTTTGGGGGGTGTTATAAAAATTTTTTGCTGAGCGTTTACATGGGTGTATTATTTGCAGAATAATAAACCAAAATGTAATGTCCTTCCGCCGTATCGTCCATATCTACTTCATTTTCGTTCTAAAAAATTCGTTCTTTCGCACACACGCTCCATTTGGGCCCTAGTTGTGTCCCGAAACTTTGCAGCCCGATCGGAATATACCCAGGGGCGTTATGGGTGTAAAAATAGGGGTTTTTTGGTGTTCTAGTAACATGGGCTTGTGAGGTTCGATTTCCATGTTTTTTAGTGCCAGAAGACCGAATATTGAAGTTGATTAACGAATTATAATTGAGGTTGTAGTGAAGTTTCAGCTCCCAAAATTGATTTTATGAGTCAAAAACCTGGGAAAATGTCTGAAATCACCATAAATTTTAAGACTAGAAGTATCGATAGTTGGACCAAGACGGTTAAAAATGGTACTGTCAATGATCATTGATCAACGATAATTTTGTTTTATTGCGAGAGAACCTAATTACACGAGAGGAGTTACAATGATAGTAATTTATAAAAGAAGAGAAAGAGAGAGTTGAAAGAAAAAGTACACTAATACACACAGATAGGAGCCCACAGGACACAGTAGGAGGGGATAGGGTACAATTTGTTAAAAATAGGAGCCTAATTCATGTTTTTGGGTGCCAAAATTGTGGAAACCATAAAAAATAGTCTATTTCTATTATTGCACACGAAAGAAACAGTAAATGAACAGCCAACATTTCTGTAGGTATGTCCAGTAGAATAACCCATGCGACAAGGACTTCGAAGCGTTTTTTTTTTTAAATTTACTTACTGGTAAAATAAGTTATGACGATTGTGGTAGTCGCCAACAAAAATAGGTATTAAGTATTTTCCCCCATGATTTTCCCATACAAACACCATCATTTGGCTGCGTGATGGGGTGATGGACAATTCTAGTCGTGGAGCATGACCATATGTACGGATTTTTACAAAATTATGTAACATTTTAGCCATAAAAAGCCCTAAGGATAGATTTGTCGTCTGGAGCAACTCCCGTATGAACATATTCCTGCGTCAAATAACCTCCTTAAATATTAAATTTGGTTCGCTAGCTTGGCCAAGATTGGCAGTCAAGAAGAGGCAAACTTTGAAATGTGTTATGCCCTGTTTCACAAGCCTTTAAATAAAAAAAGGTTATTCAAAAAGAACAGTGCCATATAACTAAAGTTGTAGAGCAACACTGCGTTTAGTTCACCCCTGTTTTCATGTAAACATTTAATTTGAAATTTTAGATAATTTAAATTTTAAAATTTAATACTTATTTGAATAAAATCAGGGGTGCTCGGAACGGAGAATTTTATGCTCTGCAAATTTCGTTATGACGTTTTTCATTTGGAATAACCGTTTTTTAGTTACATGCGTGAACAACAATAACAAAAAAAAACAGAGTATATAACGCACTTTTGTACCAAAATGTCTATGGCAATTTTGGCCAATGGCAAATTTACTTTTTTGACTCGATTCTGGCTAAACCGCTGAACCAAATTTAATGTTTAAGGAGGTCAGTCGACGCAGAATACGATGCTCTTTAATTTTGCTACGAGTTAATTTTTTTTTTTACGTTGTACCCATTTAGATGTTATAAGCCAAAAACTGGAAAAAGTTCCAAAGTTTCGCGGTTTTTTGGCTCCCCAAAGTTTAGCTCACCTCAGGAACCGTCGCACACTCATATTGCTCTTATTTGGGCCGCCCAAAGTGAGAGCAAATTATTTCCAGCTTTTACGAATTATTGGACGGCACGACCCTTTTGGTTTATTATTCTGTGAATAATACACCTATGTATTCGCTCAGCAAAAAATTTTTATAACACCCCCTCAAAATTTTTTCTTTTCCGTTTCAAGGTGCGTAGATTCCAAAAATGCAATGTCCGTCCGCCGTACGCCGTCCGCCGTATCACGTGTACCGGCTTCATTTTCGGTCTAAAAAAATCGTTCATTCGCACACATGCTCCATTTGGGCTCTAGTTGTGTCCCGAAACTTTTCAGCCCGATCGGAATATACCCAGGGGTGTTATGAGTGAAAAATATGTACTTTTTGCGTTTTAGCAACATGTTGGTAACATGAGCTTTTAAGGTATCGTTTTTCATGTTTTTGGGGACGAGAAGACCGAACATGAAGTCGATTTTGACCAAAGAATAGAAAATTGAGTTTCTACCAGATGTTCAGCTCCCGAAATTGATTTTTTATGAGTCAAAAACCTGGGAAATCGTCTGAAATCACCATCAATTTGTATAATAACACTGGAAAAAGTGTCAACAGGTGGATCAAGACGATTAAATGGTACTATCAATGATCAGAGATAATTTATTTAAAAAAAAAAAAAAAGCATACCTTATTCGTGTTTTGGGGGCCAAAATTGGTGGAAACCACCAGAGATAGCTATTTCAATTATTTTATATGAAAGAAACAATAAATAAACAGCCAACATCTCTGTAGGTATGTCCAATAGAATAATAAACCCATGTGACAAGGACTTAGCAGCGTTTTTTCTTTTTTGTCTAATGTGACAGGGCTGTTTTAGCAGGGATATGAGGCTGATTAGGTCATGAATCATAGCTGGTTGTGAATGTGAAAGGTACATTATAGTTCGTGTACATACGTCTGCTAGATCACCTGCAATCTCCGTGTTTATGTGTATGTGGAGCGGAACAGTCATCAGTTGATTTTATCCCTTTGTAATGTGCCAAGAGATGAAACTACCTTGAGGATAGTTTGATGAAGTGGTAATGCTATACCTTGGTTACAAAGATACAGTCCGAGTCATTGTAGGTACGGCGTTTCTCTTACAATGTGACTTTAGCGGGGATTCACCTGCTGAAACCTCTTTGTACCGCGACCCAGTTCTGAATTATTCTCCTCCTAGACCAAAATTCGTGATGTGTACATAACCTAGTCTCAACTCGCGATGTTACTATGCCGAAGAGCACAAATGAGGGGACTCCATGAATATTCACCGGTAACTTATTTCTCGTTCCACATCCCTTCGGGCCTTCGAAAAACTGTGCACGTACCTACAACCAATTTGTCATTCAGCCTTGGAGTTGGAGATGAAATCGATATAAATTCTGTTGATGCGCTCATTACTGATTTATTATTGCGTCAAGATATTCTCGAACGGAAACTAACTCATTCGACCACTCCCATAAAATGATCCTTAAGTGTTGGATGTATAAAATAATAGAACCAGTCTAACTTCTGAATTTTACCTACGATTCATCTACGTATACCTACCGTTCTAGTAGGCATTCCAATCACTGAAAGTTCGTGAGTCTTGTCACAAATTGGTGTAGCCTGCCACTCGTGAGTCATCAGAGGTGAATGACCAAGGGAGACATTTCTGGATGTGGATTCCGAACTGGTGCGTTATCTGAAGAAAAGATAATTTTTTTGCTTGTCAGAGCATTATCACTCTTGTTCGCGATGTAGCGCCTCGTAGGGCTAATTAGCGATTCTCATTAGGAAGCCCCTGGGCTTCATTTCTTCTAATTTCAAGTTCATCCTACACATTTCGTGTTGTGGTGCTGCAATGCCTTTAACCAGACGGACTTTTTCCCCTTTCTTTATTTGGCATTCAGATAACTTTTTCAAACACAAACATTAAACCCCTGAGATAATTAAAAATAGCTCTATAATTATTTTCTTTATGTGACATCAAAAGTTGTTTATAATTGAAAGGGTCGTCATTGATTGCCATCGCGTCTAATTGCAGAACAAGGAATCCCTATCACGGTCGAACACAGGACTTGGCATCCCTTCTACATTCCTCTGAATCCCGAGGAAACAGAGCGGGAAATTGAATTGAATTGAATTATTGTTTATTTTCCATATAAGACATTTAACAGAACATCAAGACATTTATCAGGAAAATTACCCTCCCACTTTAAAGCTAGGCTTTATGTTGCGTGAGGGGGGTCACTCTCTGTGAGCCAGCAGAACAGGGCTTATTCTATAGGGTTGAGTATGGGTGCGGCAGTTGACCCACACTCAAGTGTGGCCGGTCGGGGCTAGGGGCCCCGGCCGGCCCGGACCCACCCACCATTGGCGGCTCCCGGGGCCGCCTTCCAATTTCTGGCAGGAGGCCCTAAAGAACTCACATGACTGCACACCTTCACTACAGGGAAAAAACGCCAAGAGGGCCGCCCCCGGACCGGCCCAAGCACCCAGCCCACACCCCATGATCACATGCACACAACATACATACTTATAAATTACATGCACACCATACTCATTCATACCCTTAACTTGATATCACAATGTCTAGGCCCTACAAACTAATAAGCATTTACGCACACCCATGTATCACAGCAGTTGATCCTTAATTCTACGGACAAGCGAGAGTACTAGTATATTTCCTCCGCTTGTCGTTGATAAATACATAATTAGTAATATAACAATAATACTATATATATAACAGTTATTAATATAAATAATAACTAGTATATAAATATGATAATGATTGTGTGACTACAGAAAGAGAATAATATCGGTTAAGACAATTTAAACCAAGAACACACATATACAAATCTAACAATGGCAAATTAAATCAGGAATAAATGGTCGTCAGGAATTAATACGCAATCGTGTTATTGTTTGGAACCGTGGAACCATGGATATTTTGCTGGGTGGTCGTGTATCGATTGCCGCGATGGACGATGGGCAAAGCACTATCTCTTGGTAAAGTAGGTACGTAATCATTTTGAGGCACTTCTATAGAAATCATTGGTCCATTTTTCAAATTCCACCTTGCTTTCGCATCAGATAAGAATGCCGACTTGAGCTTTAATCCTCTAAGGTTAAACACGTAAACCTTTTTGTCGGCATTTATACACCAGTTTCAATAATTTGCTCAACAGGGGTCGTCGGCTCGTTGTAGATGGCGCTTCCGTAGTTAGCACCTTTTAGAATCTGTATGATTTCACTAGCATCTGCTCTGACGATGTATTCCACTTCATATCACCTCAGTGTGGACGGATTTGATCCATGATTGAAAATGGTTCGGCTTGTGGGCCACCTGCTGTGAATAAATTCTAATGTTACTGATTTCACAGCCAGACCCTTAGAGCTTCTCTAACAACGTACACAGTACACTGATTTCTGATGTTGGTAATGAGTCGTAAAGGGGAATATACCTACTTAAGTCAAGTGCAAAAGTAATCTAAAGAAATTTAAAAATTAACAATAATTAGGAACTGGAGATTCAACTAAAGGTGATGTAAATGATGAGTCGGTCAATCCTTTTTGCGGCTGAGGAGGTTTTGTTGGCGGGTAAATTTGAACATCAGGGTTGTTTTGGAGGGGGGGGGGAGATCTATTATAAACTTCTAACTTGAAGGGGCTATACTGATTGTTTTACAGGATTTCTCTGCTTCACTTCTGTCTCCCTCCAGATAGCTGCGATAAATATTTCATCGTTGAGCAATAAATTATCATTTTAATTCCACCAGAAATTTCGAGGAATTTGCATTTTATATATAAAGTCCATCCTTGGCCTCATAAAATCTAATCAATCCAGCCTTTAGAATTGATCAGTTTTTGAGTACCCGAACCCAATTGAAAACGACCGTTCACCGTTACGGAGAAAAAAGGTTTGGGGAGGGCCATTGCTGGATGAAACAATTATTGTCTCTCAGAGCGCAATGCGAAATAAAAGAGAGAGAGAAAAAAAACTATTTTCTAGAACTCAAACCGATTTAATATAGATTAAATTCCCATGTCCCCGGCTTGGATGTACCGATGCTCCTCTCTTCCGCATTGTGGGTATTGCTTTCCCTTCAATTCAACACAGCCTGATTATCATAATATATTGCAGTTTTATTGTACCATTGGAATTGAGCACCTATTCGGAGGGAATGAAGTGATTGGCGTTTTCTTTCTAACTGTATATATCTGTTAGGTTCCTGCTTCTATCAATTAAGAATAATTTAAAATAATTCAGAACTATGCATTTAATAGTATTTTGTTGATCTTAAAGTAGGCATAACAATATTAGCACATCACATTTTTCTGATGCTTGGTATTTACTTATTATAACAATTTGTCATCAAAAAGTTCGGTAAAGCGAGTGTTGTTTTTAATTCTAAATTTTAATTTAATAAAAATGAATAAATAAATAAATAATTATGGTGAATGTGAAGTTCGACAAAGTGGATGTTCCCAAGTAGGTGAAACGGCTTCAAGGAGAACTCGCCCAACGATGACACACCGAGATGACTCGCTCGTGCGGTGGAATTATGTAACGTTGTGTTCTCGAGCGAATGGTTGTAGATACCGACTCCTTTACAACTCGTGTACACCCACCTATTCATGGAAAAGCAAAATTGGTTATATTACGTCAAAGTTGATGTTGCGCCCCGTAGCGTGTATGCGACATTTTCATAACTTTTAGGAACTTTACAATAAATTCTTAGGTAGTCTATTGTTTCCGAGTTGCCTATTGAGTATCATCTGTAGGTAGCAATAACTTTATCGTCGCTTATCGGAGGTAAACAATTTTTCGTCCTCTAAAATCAAAATTTCTACTTTAGTTTTGGGTTTTAGACTATTCTGAACAAATTATTCGATTCCGTGGCTTTCTTCTTTTGGCCCTTCGGTGTGTCCACACTTCCACGCAACGCGCACAACAATACGGAAGGTTGATCGTAATGAGCTGAAGTTCAGAATGTATGTCCAAGTTGAGCTCTTCCCATATGGTTTTCATATAAAACGCACTGGAACCTTCGGCTGCGCTGAAATCCTTGTAACCATCCCCTCTTTTCTTGAATTTACTAAATTAAATCCAATGTTGAGTTGTTTTCAAAAATATATTTAAAAATCGCATCTCTTCCCGCACAAGTATTTGGTTGTTGAAATAATTCATATCCGTCATGAGGCATACATTTTGGATTTCAAAGCTATGTCCGGTAATTTTAACGTTTCTTTTCAACCGTAAAACGCTTGAATTTGGCACACTGCGTTCCACTAACGCCCATCGTCGACAAATATTTTGATGAAATTTGGAATTCTTGATTATGTAGCTGTGGTCAGGTGTCGTTTGGAGTGACACAAATATGCATAGGTACCTACTTAATATGAAAACGCTGAAATTGTTTCAAAAAATTTCATTATTTCCCTGTATAGGTGTACCCCTTCTGCGTAGATCACTGAATTCATATTTTATCGTAAGACCCTGACTTAGCAGTGTCGCTTTTGCCCGCGCACACAGGCACGATTAAAATGCTACCAGATTCAAAAGCTCTCTAAAGTTCGGCAATTAAATTTTTATTCCATCGCCCCTATCTTCCGTAACGCGCCATTACCCCCCCCCCCCCCCCACACTATCATTTTTTGTAATTCTGATAGTCGCTGAACCTAAGTAGGACCCTCGACATATTCCCAAATTTTCATCTAATTTGGATTATTCGTAAAGGGAAAAAGCGCTACAAATTACCTATTACAGAAGGGTATATAATTTTGGTTTATTATTCTGTGAATAATACACCTATGTAATCGCTCAGCAAAAAATTTTTATAACACCCCCTCAAACTTTTTTCTTTTCCGTTTCAAGGTGTGTAGATTCAAAAAATGCAATGTCCGTCCGCCGTCCGCCGTATCACGTGTACAGGCTTCATTTTCGATCTAAAAAAGTCGTTCTTTCGCACACATGCTCCATTTGGGCCCTAGTTGTGTCCCGAAACTTTTCAGCCCGATCGGAATATACCCAGGGGTGTTATGAGTGAAAATGTGTGTGAAAATAGGTACTTTTTGCGTTTTAGCAACATGTTGGTAACATGAGCTTTTGAGGTATCGTTTTCCATGTTTTTGGGGACGAGAAGATCGAATATGAAGTCGATTTTGGCCAAGGAGTGGAAAATTGAGGTTGTACCAGATGTTCAGCTCCCAAAATTGATTTTTTATGAGTCAAATACCTGCGAAATCACCATCAATTTGTATAATAACACTGGAAGTAGTATCAACAAGTGGATCAAGACGATTAAATGGCACTACCAATGATCAAAGATAATTTGAAAAAAAAAAAAAGATCGTACCTACCTAATTTGTGTTTTGGGGGCCAAAATTGGTGGAAACCATCAGAAATAGCTATTTCAATTATTTCACATGATACAAACAATAAATGTACAGCCAACATTTCTGTAGAATAATAAACCCCATGTGACAAGGACTTTGCAGCGTTTTCAGTATAGGTTTCCCTTCTGCGTAGATCACTGTTTTCTGTGAATATACCTACCCTCGTGCTCCACCCAGGAAAACCCTAAAATCGACTAAACACTTGGAAAATTTCAGCTAGAACTCTAGAACTATTTAAAAACGTTAAAAAATTCCAGATAACGGCGTCCTGAAAATTTCAGCCCCTATTTTTCACCCCTTAGAGATGACTGATATTAAGGCCGAGCTTGGCGAACCAACTAGACCCCAAATGGGAACTACAATCAAATTTCATTAATTTTGGTTCATAGAAAGTGTGAAGTACGGCGGACGGACAGAAATTTTTTAAATTCCATCTTCAGATTCTACATACCTTGAAACGGAAACCATCAAATTTTGAGGGGGGTTAACTTTTTTTTCCATGCTCGATTCCAAAGGTTCATTATTGAAAATAATAAACCAAAACGAACTATCAGCAATATCCAATATAACCGTCTTTCTTCAAATGAAATTATATCACGGAACAAGAATCTCGATTTCACAAAGCCATGCGTGATTACAATAAGCTGTTCCCTAACAGTGATATCTGGGCTGGAGGTATACCGTATGATTCCCACTCAGTTTACCAAGCTTTTCGGTTCAAACTTCGGGGACTTAATGTGAACAAATGGCTGGATGGTCTAAAAAAAATCCCTATGGTCGGAATCAATTTTAAAACGTCATAAAAACCACACCCTTCGATTGAAAGTTTTCGAGCTACGGTATTTAGAAAATTGCAACCCTATTTTTCAGAGGCAACAGTAGCGCCGAGCTGCGAACCACATTAATGAATTCGTATACCTACTAACAAATACAATACAGTACTTTCTTATTCGCAAAACATTGAGTACAAAAGGGCGAGGAAATTTCGATTTTATTAATTATATTTTGGTTATGGTAACTAAGGATAGTATGTAAAAATATGGCTTATAATCTAGTTTTGATTGATCAAAAAACGCAAAAAATCGTCGAAAATTTGGTTTATCCATCAACGTTGAAAATTCGCTCATATGGCTGTACTGCCTTCCTTGAATTTCGTATCATCCCGGTCTCATTCCGATCTCGATGTCATAATCCAACGGAGTGCCGCGCCGTTTCAATTCCGTTGAAAGGGATCGGCAATGATAACGCGCGAATTTGTCGATTCGTTTGCCCCTCTCGCGGAAAAGCACTCGGCAAAAATGAGGAGGGGAAAAGGTTAACGAGAACAACCAACCCGGGCGTTTCGGAGGAACAATGGGTGGAATTAGGGACCTCGGAACTCACCTTGGAAAGGGGAAGTCGGGGTAGGAAAGTGTAACGAATCCTCAGTGTCTAGTCACAACAGCTGCATTACGGAGCAGCGAGAACGGAACAATGGGAACCCGCTCTTTTCCAGCACATCGTCGTCAGCGAAATCCCTACGTTATTTTGGCGTAATTCTACCGACGTAACTATAAATACGCGGAAAGAAAACAGTAGCAGACAATGCAGGTTATTTATCAACGTTTTGTTTGAGTTTGGTGGAGGAAAGCATAATGTAGGCAGAGGAAGGTGCCAACATCATTACAGCATTCATGTACTCTTGCAATATTGACGCATTTGTCAATGAATTTCAGAGAAATGTATAGGTAACCAGAATGCAGGGTGTTCACAGTCAGAACTGAAAGCCGCTAGAGATTGATTTTACCTGATTTGCAACATAGAACCCATGTGAAATTCGCTTAACCCCTGATTTTTCAAGTTTTTCGATCTAAAAATTTTATTTTTCGTGCTTTAGATATAATTTCAAAATGGACTTCTTGGTTACACTATTTTCTGTGTCCCTATATTACCTATGATATCTGACCTCGGATCCTTTCTATTCCGTCAACATGTACCAGCTAAATAAAGTGCAAGGATGAGCATTTTTGGAATACAGTCTAAGTATAAGTTTGTTCGGTGAATTTTAGTTTTTGTAGATCAAAAATTGGTCTACAAACTTCCTAGACCCATATCCCGACCCAGCATATGTAGTGCACATAAATTTTTATCTCGAGAACAAACTCAAGGATGGGGGGGTCTGCTAACTTCATAGATTGGTTCTAGAACTAGTTTTAAACAGGAAATGACATTTTTGGAAAATGTACTGAAAACCCCTTGTACACCCTCTCATCGTGAATGGAGAACGGAGATTATTGTAAAATTCGCCCTGGTAAATTATTAGCTGGGGTATTCGAGATGGCTCATTCCTTCAGTCTGTGCATTTATTTTTATTTGTAGTCGTTAAACATTAGGACAATATTAATGAATAATTATCATTATTTGAGTAATTTTTATCACGATGTCAGTTAATACTTTTCATATTTTTCCGTTTCACACGTTTGGTCGGTTCGCGTCATCATTTCTTATTTGGTGCATGATGAATGAATTGTTCAATTTCAGGTTTCGTTACATAGGATTTAAGTCGTTTGATCCATGTTCCGGTATGTCTTCACGTCTTGTCTCTAGCGTCAGATGCAATGATTATTATCCTTGTTAAGAAATCACTGCTTGGAATACGTCAAGCCCTACTGAAACTGTTAGGTTTAACAGTATTGGATTGTATTTCTTCGACATATCGTATAGTGTAGTGACAGGGTCGAGAGCGATGAAATAGAGACAAAAACTGTGATTTCTAGGTGGCGTTATTATCTCAAGTTCGGAAGTGGTAAAGTCGAAGAAATCTACAACGGCCCATCCTTCGGCGTTCACAGTTGACTTATAAAGTCTTCGGAAAATTTTTGATAACAAGTAGTTGTACGAGTACGATGCGCCGACTCTGAAATGACCAGCCGAAGGAAGAAGAAGCAGCAGGCCAACGAGAGCGGAGGTTTCATCAAGAAGGTATCATCGCTATTCAATTTGGATACGGTGAGTTGAGTTCCCAATTATAGAATAAATTAGATAGCTATCAATTATGTACAACTGATTATGTTTTTGAACTCAATTGCCTGCCTTCGTCGAGGATATACCGCCACCGGTGCCAATTGTATGTTATATTCGCGATATTTTATTTTATTCGCACCATTATTTATATTCGGAATATTTATGAATTTTTTACGGATTTATTAAAACGTAATTTGTTTTCTCTAAATCAAAAATAGCTATTCTGTCATACCGATGTCGGTGATCCTGATCAGTAACAATAAGAACCAAAGTGATGAAATTATAGCTTACATGTTACCAAAACACCTTTCGATTTCTGGGACCCAGTCTGATGGCGGAGGCGCTGATTATATCGCATTCGGGCACCAGGATAGTTTGATTTGAATTATAATCATAATGGACGTGTGGCAGTGGCGGTTGTCGAGTCGTTTGTTGTTCCGGTGAAGATGGGGTCCTAATCGATATCCCTTCTTGACCGATGATAATATCGCTGGTCTGGAGGTGGACTCTCGAGGGTCCACCGTCACACTCTGTCGCATGGTAGCAGAGCGTGGTTTGGTAGTATGCACTGATTAATTCACCATACTCCATCCACTTTCTGTGGGCTTTCCAGAAGGATAAGCCCCAAGGTTTCCAGAAGGATTCCTTTGCAAACATCCTGTCCCTTTTATAATACATACATCTATTCCCCCCCCCCCCATTACTTCTTTAGAGCTTAGTATAGTTAAAACATATTGAGCTGATTTGAAGGCGATCAGTGAATGCCATGTCCCAATTTACAAGTCCCAGTAGTTTTTCCACCCTAACGATGGAGGTTGATCACCTAGAGGTTGCCCAGATGAGCGCAATTCACTGGACAACAATCTCTTGACAACATTTTTCCTCCGCCAATAGTCGTAGGAGCTTTGTTCTGCACCAGTAGATTATTGAGGTAGTACCATTACGTTGGAGGTTAGTCACCTTGAAGTTGTTCAGGATGTCCTTTCCTGAATCAGAACTTCATACTACTTTTGGTCTAACTACTACGTACCACGGGTACCTTGAAAATGTTCACTTCGATGCACAATTTGCTGCACAACTCCAAGTACTCGTAAAAGGTTACCGCAAGACAAGCAGTGTAGGTACGTGTTAGTGACGCTTTTAAAGGAATGATATTTTGAACTAAATTGCCTACATTCATCGAGTCAACTGGAATTTCTTCAGTTTTTAAGCCTTTATTGTTATTTAACATTATCCTGCGGTTTGGTTATTGGACCACCTTTAAACAGTTACTTTGTATCAATGTCTACAGCTTTTGAGAGCAACTGCTCCAATTAGCTGGGATTTTAGAAACTGCATCGACTCAACATCAGATGGCAAATTTTAAAGTCTGATTCATCGTGGAATTCTGATTTCTCCCAAATAGCCGTCCTCGCGTCGACCGTCGAACGGTACTCTGGGATGTGTCCCTTGTGAAATAAATCATCGGGCATCCATTCAGGTCTGCATGAGCTCTGAGTCTGAATTGGAAAACTGGTGCTGCTGTGTTGATATACCTTGCTCAGTGATGCATCCATTTAGTTGGTACGGACTTTGAACCTAAGTTGACTTGTATGATGGGATTGTCAAGCAGTACCTGAGCCGGAGAGCTAAGTTGAAAAATTATGTTTGTAGTTTTGCACTGTCATATCGATTCCGTTATTCGTAGTTACTTTAAAATACAATTCCGTTATTCCTAGTTACTGTAAAATACAGTACAACACAAAAACTATTGGCTCCAACAAAAAAATACATAAGTTCTCAAAATATCAAAATAAACATTAGGTCCATTAGAAATGTCGACTGTGCGAACTGGCAGGTCTCCAAGAAACTGGAATATTTTTATCAATTACTTTCTTGAAATGCTTTGTCGGATATGAATTCAGGAAGATATTGTGTAGTTATGATTTTTTACTCACTTCCGTGCAATTGAATTCGAAGTTGACGAAATCTCCTCGTTGAATATCTTTTTAGCGAATTTTTGAAGAATCGAGCCGTTGCAATAGCTCCATACTTTGTACCTAGTAGAGATTTTAAAATGTTCATCTTTTCTCGAGTTTCGAATCACCAACAAAAGAATCAGTTCGAAGACGGGCATTGTTTTAATAGAACAAGTCCGTCAAATTTGAGCTTTTATAGGTGATAAATCGTTAAATACCGCAAAAATTTAAAAATGGTTATACGGACAAAAAAAAAGGACAAAATTACTATTTTCATTGTTCAACTTGGTTGAAAGGCGTAGTTGCTTCGAAAACACGCTCATTTCTTCATGCTGCATGGCTGAAACTTCTTATAAAGATGTTGTCTGGGTGTTCGACAACTTCTTCTCTATCTCACGCATCTCGGTAAAAAGTTTCTATCTATAAAAGTAAACAGCCATTTCAGGCTGGGGGCTTACTTCTACTTGCCCTGCCGGCGTCGCGGACGTGATCGGCTGTCCTCTCAGGAGGATCAGAATTTGATCCGATCGTTCCGCTCAAGGCTACCCATTGCCTCACCGCCCTGGGTTGTGACGAGGGGCGTTGGGATTCAAACCGACGGACTGCAGCGAATTTTCGAAGTAAATGTAGGTTCTAACGAACATTCTTCATGATTTCGTCCAGAAATTTGAATACTATCTTGGTTTTTGTGGCAGTGGAACTTCGATAATTCGTACCCCCGTAATTCGTAGTTCTCTATACTTTGTACCAAAAGCTCGGTCCCTTGAAAAAAGTTCTGTAATTCGTGTTCCGTAGCAAAATATCTGTTCAGGCCAACTGACCTTCTATAATTCGTACTTTTTCTACCAGCAGGACACGCTATAATTCTTACTTCTAGCCAATCAACATTCATTTCATTGACCTTTCACTGTTGAACTGTTTGTTTATTACAATGTTTTCTTTGCCTTAATCACTGTGGACAATGCTGTTGACCCTGCCCGCACCAACAAGATGTCCAGAAGAAGATGATGATGCTTTTTTTGGTATATGTTATGGCTGCTTATTCATTTGCTTGTGTTTCGAATCTTGACGGATGAAGTTTATTTTAAGTCGTCCATAAGTCGTATTTTTACTTCTTTCACCCCCCCCCCCCCCCAATAATTCGTAGTTTCGGTAGTTCTTACCACCTAGTGATTCATAGTAAAAGCTTGGTCTGTTGAATTGCGAATTATCGAAGTTCCGCTGTATTCTGAATCGTTGATTGTGTAAAATTACCACCTCTCCCCATTCGGTTGATTTTACTGAATTTATTTCGATGTTGATCAATTTTTAGATTGAAAAACTATATTTTAATCCTTTTCCAGTGAAGTTGTTTGGCTCTTCTCATTCCTTCTAGAGCAGTCAGGAAGTGCTCTTTATGTGCTAGTGACCTGACGATGTATGATCACGCTGAAACTTGGGAATCTGGTAAATGTTCATGCAAATCCCCTGATCATCATTAGAATGTCTTAGCATTATTCGACCCAGCAGCTATAATATGAAAATATGGCCCCTATCAGTAAGTAGATTCCCATCAGTTAGGTGGTGATGGCGTTATGGACCAATAAGTCATTACTAATCCGATACCGGGTTTCCCAAAACCCTGAGTTGTCTCCCGGTCTCCATTTTGAAGTGCTCCCTAATTGCGAGGAAGGTCGGAGGGCAGAGGCGATCGTCTGTGAAGCCAATCATTCGAATTACTCTAATAGGGTTAACCGAGGGATTTGTCGAGGGCCCTCCCGCTGAAAGGGACGGACTGATGAGCGGAGGGCAAGTGGCTGATGAGTGAAGGGCGACTGGCTTATCACCCAGGTTTGTTCCCACTGTCGCTCTTATTAGCCGATGAGCTCTGTCACTTTCAGTTGGATCAACTGCACTTGGTCGTTGGCGGAACTGCGATTTGGGCGTTTCCCTGGTCGAACCGGTAAAACCACGATCTATCAACTGTTCCTGACGTGTTTTATTGCTGTTCTGAAGTACAGTACCTACATCAGCTTTTTTTTCCCGGAACGGTCCCGTATGTTGCGCATTTGGGCTTTGTCGTGAGTCCCTCCCGGGAACACTCCTATCATATTAAGTTCTCACCAATATCCAAACGCCAAACTAAAGCTCCGTAAATAAAGATATGAGTGGGGACAGGCGACAGAACCCAGGGTTACTCAACCTGGGGCCCCACTACCAGCTCCCAGCAAGGAGCTGGAGGGAGAGGCCCCCAAGTACTATAAAACCCCGGATCCTGGCGCTCAGGCTTCATTCGACACTTCCTCTAACCAGCTCTCTCTTCTCTCTCTTACCTTACCTCCCAGATGATCGGTTGAATACAGCCGCCTGGGAATTTCACCTCCTCTCTCCTCTCTCCTCCTCCTCCTTGTCTAGATGATCGGTTGAATACAGCCGCCTAGACAAGGGACCTCTCCTTTCCTCTCCTTCACCTAGATGAACGGTTGACTACAGCCGCCTAGGTGAAATTCCCTCATCCACCTCTCTCTCCTCCAAAGTCGTAGATGCTCGGTTGATTACAGCCGCCTGCGACTTTTCCTCACCTTCCTTCCACACCACCTCTCTCTCCTCCAAAAGTCGTAGATGTTCGGTTGACTACAGCCGCCTGCGACTTTTCCTCCTTTTCTCTCCTTTACCTAAATTCACTCACTCACCTTCCTTCCACGCCACCGTGATGAGAATTTTAAATTCATCACAGTGGTGAACCCGACGTTCACTCAACCTTCTTCCTTCCCACCTTCCCACCTCATGTGTCGCCCCAGTCAAGTAGTTCGGTGTCCCAAATTTTAAATTCAAAATTTTAACCAGTCAGTCTAAATTCGCAATTCTTGGCCCAACCCTCAACACTCACCTCTCAACTCAACGCACCACCGCCCCCGCCGATTGCGAATTTCAAAATTCAAAACCACGTCAAATTTTTGAATTTTAGTTACAGAAATGGACCCGAACTCACCGACGCCGCCGCTCCTGCGACCAGCTACACTGCAGCCGCCCGCCGCTGCGACATCCGACGCATTGGCCGACAACCCTTTCTCCACGCTCTCCCCGCCGACCTCTGCGACGTCGGACACCGCCGCCGCCGCCGCCGCTACGGCCGCAGCCGCCGCCAACGTCATGACGGCGTCCGCTGCGTTCCCTCTGTCGCTGCCCCCCTTCTACACGCACGACCCGGCGCTTTGGTTTTTCCAAGTGGACGCAGCGTTTTCGGCCGCCAACATCCGCAGCCAGAAAACCCGATATTCCCGGATCATTTCACTACTGCCCTACGAGATCCTGCTGCAGACCTCTGATATCTCCCCCGACGCCGCCGCTGCGTACGACGACCTCCGCGGCCGCCTCATCAACACCTACCAGCCGTCGAAAATCGCCCGAGTCGCCGCCCTCTCCCAACCTCAACACCTCGGCGACCAGAAGCCCTCCCACCTCTACCGACGGCTGCGACACCAGCTGCAGGGGATCATGACCGCCGACATCGCACGCACGTTCTGGTTACGTGCCCTTCCCCACCCCATCCAGATGGCCCTGGCCAGCCATCTCGACGGTCCCGACGAGCCCCTCCTGCGCCTCGCGGACACCGTGCACGACTTGGCCGCTGCGGCCGCCGTCAGTGAGGTGCGTACGCCGCGCCACCCCCCGCCTTTCCGGGACCGCACAAAATCCCGGGACCGCGGCCGGGCACCCTCCCTCGACGGCCGTCGACCACTTTCGGCGGATCGCCGACGCGACTCGTCCGCCGACCGCCGCCGCCAGCGCTCACCCGAGCGCCGCAACGCATCCCCTCCCCGCCAGCGCAAAGGTCGATCCCCAGCAGCTGCGCGCGCATCAAACTCAGCCCGCCCCACCAACTCCGCCTACCTACCTGCGGACCACCCCAACCGTTGTTTCTATCACGTAAACTTCGGTGGGGAGGCCCGCAAGTGCCAACCCCCCTGCTCCTTCGCCCCTAAGCAGGGAAACGCAGACGCCCGCCGGTAAATCCGGCGGGCCCCCCTCCTCGCCAACACGGGGGGGACCATGCGCATACCCCCCCCGCCCGCATTCACACAGCCACCACCACCAAGCCACGCTACCCCTCCTACGCCGCCGCCACGGCTGCCAACCTCCCGGCCGCGCCTGCAGCGCCGCCAAAGCCTTCACCCCACCACAAACGGAACAAACCCTCCCCGCCCGCCACCAGGGCAACCAACCTTCCGGCCGCCACTCACGCCGCCGCTACCGTTCCCCCACCCCGGAACGGCCCCTCCACGCCCGCCAACAGGGCAGCCAACCTTCCGGCCGCCACTCACGCCGCCGCTCCCGTTCCCCCACCCCGGAACGGCCCCTCCATGCCCGTCAACAGGGCAGACACCCTCCCGGCCGCCACTCACGCCGCCGCGTCCGTTCCCCCACCACGGAACGGAACCTCCACGCCCGCCTCCAGGGCACAACCCCCTCCAGCCACCACACAGCCCGCCACTACCGTTCCCCCTCCCCGGAACAAGGCGAAACCCCCTCCTCCCAAACTGGCCTGCCCCCCTGCAGACTCCGCCGCTTCCCCCCTCCGGAACGACGAGAAACCGCCTCGCGTCTCCTTCGCGGCGGACCAGCCAACACCGACCAACGTACCTACCTCCGCAATTGTGCCCAACGCCCTCCCGACCCACCAGAGACTTTTCCTGCGCTGCAGGAAAACCAATGTGCCTTTCTTGGTGGACACAGGGGCGGCGCTATCAATATTTCCTAACAACATCCTCCGTCGTCAGGCGCGCTGCTACCGGCAGCTTCTCTACGCCGCCAACGGTACCACCATCCCCTCGTACGGGACGTACCGCTCCTCTGTTCATATGAGCGGGCTCGCGTACGAGTGGGAGTTCACCGTGGCGGACGTGGAGAAGGCGATCCTGGGGGCCGATTTTCTCGCATATTTCGGTCTCCAGGTCGACGTCCGGAACGCGCGCCTGATCGACCCCGCCACAAAAACACCCATACCCGGATTCATACATGCCATCAACCACCCCCCTACGCAATTTGAACGCCTCCTCCTCAACTACCGCCCCCAGCGCCGCCCCTCTGCCCACATCTCCACCATTCAACACCACATCGAGACTTCCGGCCCCCCATCACGGCGAAAGCCCGACGACTCCACCCCCTGCAACTATCTAAAGCCCGGCAACATTTTAATAAACTTATAGCCGACGGCATCGTCCGCCCCTCAAAATCCCCTTGGGCTTCTCCTCTCCACATCGTGCAGAAGCCCAATGGGGATATCCGCCCCTGCGGGGACTACCGGCGGCTAAATTCGAAAACCACGCCGGACCTTTATAATGTTCCCCACCTACGGGACTTCTCGTCGCACCTCCATGGCGCTAATATCTTCTCTACCCTCGACATTTCACGGGCGTTCCACCACATCAACATTCACCCCCCCGATGTCCAGAAAACCGCCATCATCACCCCGTTCGGACTTTTCGAGTATGTTAAGATGGGCTTCGGGTTGAGGAACGCTGGACAGCATCCTGCGAGGCCTACCGTTCGTCTTTTGCTTCCTCGACGACGTCCTGGTAGCCTCCAGGACGCCGGAAGAACACCTCAGCCATCTCCAACAGATCCTTGACATCTTCTCCTCCGAAGGCCTCTTGGTTAACACAGACAAGTGCGTTCTCGGCCAACCCTCCGTCCGCTGCCTCGGCCACCACGTTTCATCCGAGGGCATCAAACCCCTCGCTGACAAAGTCCACGCCATTAGTGACTTCCCGCAACCCCGCACCGTGACGGAACTCCGCCGCTTCCTGGGTATGTTAAACTTTTACCGCAGACACATCAAACACGCAGCACAACATCAACAACCACTCATACACGCCATTCCCCAACCCTCCAAAAAAAATGACAACCGCCCCATTACCTGGACCCCCCAACTCATCTCCTCCTTCAAAATTTGCAAACAGGACCTAGTAGACGCCGCTCTATTGGCCCATCCCGATCCTCACGCCCCACTATCCATCACCACCGATGCGTCCGACTGGGCCATCGGGGCAGTGCTCCATCAGCACACCGGCGCAACCCCCCAACCCCTAGGCTTCTTCTCCAAAACGCTATCCCCCACCCAAAAAAATTACTCCACGTTCGACAGAGAACTCCTCGCCATCCACGAAGCCATCAAGCACATTCGTGACTTCGTGGAGGGCAGGCAGTTCTCTGTCGTCACTGATCATAAGCCCCTGACCCACGCCCTCCTACAGAATCGCAAATCCGCCTCCCCGCGTCGAGTTTATCGGGCAATTTACGTCCGATATCCGATACTTGCCGGGGGCCGACAACTGCGTGGCGGACGCGCTATCCCGACCCACCCCTACCCCCGCGCCGGTGGCGGAGTTACTGCCTTTCCCTTCACCACAAATCCTAAAATCTAAGCAAACTCCACATTCCGACCCCGCCCTCTCCAATCTCATTTCCGCCTCCAAATTGGAACAGCTGCCGCCCCTCGACCTCTGGTGTGACGTAACGGCCGATACACCGCGCCCTTACGTCCCACCGGAACTGAGGCGGCAGTTGTTCCTCCACTATCACTCCCTTCACCATCCTGGCATTCGGGCTAGCCGGGACCTTATCAAGACGCGGTACTTCTGGCCCCACATGAACACAGATATTCGTAACTGGGTTCTGGGGTGCCAGAAGTGCCAGCGGTTTAAGGTCTCGGCCCACCCCCATGTCCCGCCTCAAACCATTCCCGACTCCCTGCCGTGGGAACACGTTCATCTGGATTTAGTGGGCCCCCTTCCCCCATCCGAGGGGAAAAAATACTGCCTCACGATGATCGACCGTGCCACCAACTGGGTGGAATGCATTCCACTCTCAAACATCACCGCGGACACCGTCGCGACGGCTTTCCTCTCTCAATGGGTTAGCCGTTACGGTTGTCCGCGAACAGTCACGGTCGATCAAGGGAGGCAGTTTGAGTCCGCCCACTTTTCCGATTTACTACGTTCCCTCGGCATCCACAAAATCCACACTACCCCATACCATCCCCAATCCAACGGGAAAATAGAGCGGTGGCACTCGGTCCTGAAACAGGCCATTTCTACTTCAACAAATTCCCCTTCCTGGACCAAATCCCTCCCCTACATTTTACTCAGCCTACGCACTTCAGCCCGTCCTTCAGACCAAACCAGCCCCGCACAAAACGCGTTTAAAGACCCGTTACGTCTACCAGCCGACATTTTCACCCCAAATCACACGCCGTCTATTAACAGGGAACCGCTACACTCAACAACACCGACAAACGACACCACTTATCCCAAGCGATTTTTCACCACCACACACATGTACCTGAAAGAGCCCGGCATCCATAAAACTTTCCAACCACTTTATGCCGGGCCCTTTCAAGTCATTCGCACAACACACACCACCGCGACCCTGTTAATTGACGGCAAACCACATACAGTCCCGTTAGCCAGGTGTAAACCCGCACCTGTGCTAACCCAACCCACAGACACTATCAGTCTCCCACCGTCCGTTCGCGATGTCGCACCTCTTCCCAACGCACCAGTCACCTCCGTCGCCGTTTCCGGATTTCGATTCGGATCTGGAAATGGCGGCGATTCTCCGGGACGTTTTCGTCCCGGACCCGCTCTCCCCCCTACCCCCTTCGCCCGGGCCGACTACACCGCTTCTTTTCGTCCCGCCACGGATCACCGGACTACCTCCCCGGCCCCGGCGATGGAAGTACCCCCAGTGGAAAATACTGCGCGAATTTCGCACAGCGCAGGCCACGGGGGTACACCCTCCCTACTCCCCCACAGATCCCCTAATGTCCTCCATCCTTCGCGAGTTCCACCTCGCGGAACTCATGCCCCCACCGCCCCCCGTTCAAATTTCCTTGCCCCCTATAAATTTCAAACCCCCACCCCCCGTTCAAATCACCAACCCCCCCGAAATTGTAACCCCACCAAATTTACCGCCCCCCCCGTTTTCGATTTTCGACCCCCCCGTATCAACTTCACCCCCTCCAACACCCCCTCCCCCCCCTCCATCGCCGGGGATATCCACGATAGTCTCCGCCGGGACGAAACGGCCCGGGCGGCGAAACGGACGGAGGGAGCGTCCCCATGTTCCCCTCGTCCCGGCGGCCAAACCCCCCGCCCCGCTATGAGCAATCACGGCGGGGCCTTGAGATTCCGGGACAGTGCAAGTGTCTTTTTCATCCACTCGCACTGTACCGGAACTCGGAGCTCCGCCGTGCCCGCCTCGCCACGAGCTCGGAGCAACCGCCGCCCCCACACAATACACTCACGCACACACTATCACTCGACACACCCAACACACACCCAGGAATCGGCGGATTCCCGTCACCCCGTTCCGCCTTGTTCCCCGAATTTGCACGAAGGTTGTAAATATTGTACATATTGTAAATATCATGTTTGTATATATTGTTCTTCCGCCTCATCTCGCCCTTGCCGCTCGCTTTCACATTGTAAATATCGTTATTGTAAATCTTGTTCACCCTCCTCATCTCGCCCTTGCCGCTCACTTTCACCTTGTAAATATTGTTCATCCTCCTCATCTCGCCCTTGCCGATCACTTCCCTAAATGCCACATGTTTAGGGATCCTGACCACTGCTGTATATACTCTCACCATCTCATCCTATTTCTTCTACCTTATGTTACCTACTTATGTTCTACTTCCTATGTTACCTACTTATGTTCTGTTACTTACCTTATGTCCTACCTACTTATCATCTACCTACTTATAATCTACCATGTTACTACTAGTTTTTAAGGACCGCCTTCAGCTCAACCTCTGTTTGCATCGGCCCTCAGCCCCTGTCACTTTGCGCCTTCAGCTCCTCCTCTTGTTTGCCGTAGCCCTCAGCTCCTGTCATTTTGCGCCTTCAGCGACCACCTCTTGTTTGCCGTAGCCCTCAGCTCCTGTCATCTTGCGCCTTCAGCACCAATATTGGTTCAAACTGGGGGGACCTCTGTCGTGAGTCCCTCCCGGGAACACTCCTATCATATTAAGTTCTCACCAATATCCAAACGCCAAACTAAAGCTCCGTAAATAAAGATATGAGTGGGGACAGGCGACAGAACCCAGGGTTACTCAACCTGGGGCCCCACTACCAGCTCCCAGCAAGGAGCTGGAGGGAGAGGCCCCCAAGTACTATAAAACCCCGGATCCTGGCGCTCAAGCTTCATTCGACACTTCCTCTAACCAGCTCTCTCTTCTCTCTCTTACCTTACCTCCCAGATGATCGGTTGAATACAGCCGCCTGGGAATTTCACCTCCTCTCTCCTCTCTCCTCCTCCTCCTTGTCTAGATGATCGGTTGAATACAGCCGCCTAGACAAGGGACCTCTCCTTTCCTCTCCTTCACCTAGACGAACGGTTGACTACAGCCGCCTAGGTGAAATTCCTTCATCCACCTCTCTCTCCTCCAAAGTCGTAGATGCTCGGTTGATTACAGCCGCCTGCGACTTTTCCTCACCTTCCTTCCACACCACCTCTCTCTCCTCCAAAAGTCGTAGATGTTCGGTTGACTACAGCCGCCTGCGACTTTTCCTCCTTTTCTCTCCTTTACCTAAATTCACTCACTCACCTTCCTTCCACGCCACCGTGATGAGAATTTTAAATTCATCACAGGCTTTAACCCGGTTATGCTCCCGGATTTCTCCTTATTCCAAGATATTAAAGAACATCTCGAGTTGAATAAATCCTCTGGGCAATAATTGAATAAATCAGGATGATCTGTTGAATTTCTCACTATCATGTGAGAAATTTGAGTGGCGGAGTCGGTTCTAAATGGGTGCAAAGTTTTTGGAAATCCATTGGTAGAATGCTGATTGAACATGCCAGTTGTTACTCGCCTGGAGCTTTCCACCATGGAGGGGTTTTCCCTTGTGAAACAGAGTTGGATTGATCGCAGTAGATTTTCTGTTGATCTGATCGAGTAGAAGTGTGAGTAGATGGTTATCTTTTCTGAATTGTTCACTTGGGTGCGTTGTCTGAAATTCGTTTTTCAACATTATAGATTTTACATAAGGGAGTCTTTATCAATACTTGGTCTGCGAGTTAGCAACCCTGCAGTACATGCGAATACAGCCGCCACAGGAAATATGTGGAGTTTTGAACCGACAATTCGGCTTCCAATTTTGAAAAAAAAATTTCCCACCTCATCTCATGTTGGCATCTTGAATGCTAAGTACCCCATTGATCATCGGTTCCTTAGTGTTGATGTATGGTTCAAAGCCTCTGTGCTCTGTCAAAAGTATCCAAAATATTCCGTAATATTGTGATCCCCTCATCATCCCATCCAACGAATTTCGGGAGGCTGTTGACTCTGGCATTAGTTTTTGATTGTACTGATGAGTTGGAGATGTAAATATTCGGAATAGGTATGTTAAGATTTGTTGATATTAGACTCAGCGTTCCAGGTTTTGTGTAAACTAGGTCGTTTGGCCCGACACGCGGGAAGTTGTGTGAGAGATCGCAGGTGATTAGCCCTCTGTCTTTTACCTGTGCTACTCCTGATCGCGTACTGTTAACTTTTCGAGTTTCTTCGTTCCCACCACCGTATTCAGAGTTTGGGATAAGTAAATGAACATAATTACGGTTCCTCATTGTTGATATAACGTTTCAGTAGGTCTCGCTGTACGAAAATTTTTCTCATTGAATTTTATCGACATTTTCGAAACTCCTGTATCCATTCGAAACAATGGACCTATTATGCATTGTGGGGAATTGAAGGAAAAATACCTACGTTTCTACTTGGCGAATTTTTTGGTAGCGGTTTACTCTGTACAGGATTGCATCGCCAGAGCCAGTACCACATTTAATAAGCTTAAGGAATGGTTGCTTGACTGCTGCTGAATGAGAGCAAGACAAGTTGTATTCTGTTTTCTCTGCCTTCACCTGTTGCTCGCCCGGTTTCGTTTTTCTTGGGATCCAAACGTCATGGTTTTGTAGACCAAACAAAAATAAGGGGTTTTGGTGGATTCATCGTTTTCGTTTCGGTAAGACTGCCATCCTTGCCTCAAAGTTGAGTAGTGCCTGCTGCATACAAAACCTTCGATCATTATCATCGAAGGAGACTGTTCGTGGCGCCTATTTTGGCACGTTCCTCTCGAAAGCCAGGTATGGTATATAATTGTTTTGGGCTAGTGAGAACAACATGGGATCCATCTTCAAGATTCAAAAGCGTGTTCTTCATAATATAATCTGGGGTATTCATCCTACTTTGTCATGTAGAGGCCGCTTCTCAAAGGAAGACGTGCTGGAGGAAGTGTTGCTCTATGTCAAGAAACAAGAGATTGTTCGACAATGATGTTTTCAGTCACAAGTATTCAACGCGAAGAGCTTGTTAGCTTTTGAAGGCTCCATCACACAGACTCCAATATTATAAAAATGCTGCAAGTTATTACAGAAGGGTTTATTATTTTCAGTATAGATTCCCCTTCTGCGTAGAATGGAGTGGGTCTTATGATGATTATGATAATCATGATAATGTTCTTATTATCAAAGGTCTGATAAAGGCTAGGACAAGTACCTACGTCATTTTCGTTATGTAGCACGATTTCACTAAATGCGAATAAACACGCCAAATAATTTAAACAAATGAAATAGACGGGCGAGATGGTCATCACACTCAGTTACCTACCCACAGAAACTCAATCCAGCCATTTAGTACTTTTTAAAACTCATTCATAAGGTTTATTTCTGCCTCAAGGAGCGGATTTTTCACCCCTGGAGAACGAAACGTCCTTGAAGTAGTGGATATACGCATCTCCACAGGAGTAGAGTTGACCATTGTTTACCACTTCGCTGCGTGTCCGGAGTCGTTTTCTTGCGTATGGGAACACTCTTTTTCCCAGCTCGACGCAGTTACCTGTAACTGTAAACATTTCCCTTCCCGTGAGCGTTTACCTGCGGTTCACACAATTATGTTGTCGGTATCATCAGCCGTTTAGTGATTATAGTTCCGCATCTTAATAATCATCCAGCGAGCGCTCGCCTGTAGTTGATTTAGCTTTCCTTAGTTATTTAGCTTTCTTTAGATTACTTCCTCTTTCGCAAAGGTTGTACAGCAAATGAAAAATGTCCTCCCAAATTGAATTTTTCCCTCGCACTTTGCATGCCAGCCATCAAGGAATGCCATTGCTTCTGTGAAATGTGGAGGGTTTGTGGTAGTCGGCCCACAGGTTCCCTATATAAATTTCATCGCTGTAACTTCAGCGCATGGGCAAAATAGCACCGGATTCTGTCTGAGTTGTTCATTCGATATCATCTTTTCACTGAGTGAAGTGTGTCTCTTCATCCTGCTCCACTACCAACCCTCGCAAGAGATTTACGGAAACCCATTGTGGCTTCAATGTCTAAACATCTCTGAGCCGCTGGCTTTTTCAACTTGAGCCCTCTGTTGTTTCAGGAGAGGATTTGCATTTTACTTAGGCTTTATGGCGTAAGATCTTGAGTCGTTGTCGTTCCTTTCGTCTTTCCTTCTTCAATACCTCGAGAACTTGACTTCTCCTTCCATTCAGTTGGCAAGTGAAGCACTTGAACCATCCCCAGCCCGTTTTGCAGCCATAGATGCTTTGTGAATGTTTATAGAATCGGGAGTTACGTAGATGGAGAAATGATGTAGTGGTGACTCCGATAAATAGGTACTTAGAAAAACTGCTATGCGCGTCGTGTAACGTGGTGGCCGTTATGTGAACTATATCGGTGATGGTTGGCCTCAAGCCCATTTCAATCGGCGGGTACTCATCGTATTGTAACTTGTATTGATCTGTCAGTTGAACGAAATGGCTGCAACACGAAACTAATGGTGATTGTGTTGGTCTTGCGATTGCTAAGCAGTCGGTGGTGGGCGGGGGGGGGGGGGGGGGTTCATCTGGAAGGACGTGCAGTAGTATAGTTCATCCTGATAGAGAGAGTAAATGTTAGATACTTAAACGAGAAACCGTGGTGAATTAGTTTGCACATGTTATGCTTTACGATTCCTCCAGTTTTCACTATTGTACGAGTAGTTATTGTTGTACTGTGAGTTGTTGGGTGGACATACGAAATTGAATGCATTCACCGCGGTGAGAGATCTCGTGCCTGAGATTAATTTACATTCATTTACCGATACTGTTTTTCTTTTCTTTTTGAAACCCATTTTATTGTATGTATCACCTTGAAGTCATCTGGCCTGCCTCAAAAAAATGAATTATTGTTCTTCATCCCCAATTTTAATAAAAAGTGAACAAGAGAAATATGGAGTGGAGTCGAGTGAAACAAAGAAACTCTACAATCTCGCTTGGAAGAGGCAAACATATTTGATTTCCGAGCAGAAAAATATCACGGACGCGAACCCAACACGTCGCAGAGTTGCTGTGAGGTGGTGGAATATAAAAGGTTCAGAGTTTTACTGCTGGGCGTCCTTTTTTTACAGCTCCCTCAGTCGTGCCGAGCATCATTCCGCAATATCACAAAATTACATCTCTCTCCCAGCTTACAGGCTGCTCGGCTCAATTTCCTCCTGTGTCGTCCTGATCAGGGTTGGGCATTGAGTGCAAATTATGTGGGCGGATTGGGCGACGGGAGAAGCGAAAACCTATAGGTATATTACTATAGTAATACTCAACTCTCATGGCATTTGAGTTTTATTCTTGGATTGTTGGATCTGGGAACACACTACATACAATATTACCATACCATCCGGATGAATCCGGAAATAACCCTTTAGATTTAATAACATACTACATACAGATTATAACCTACGACCCACGTGTCAGTTTTTTGGTAACTATCCCCTTGAGCTATCTGATTGGAGATGCTACCCTCTCATCCGTCTTCCACGGTCGAGAAGCTGGAGCTGATTCTCGTGCGTTGACCTTTGCAGAACAAATATCAGTATCTAATTCTGTGAATTATAACTCTAGTATTGCTGTGAATCTGATGGTAGTACCCTCCTTAGTGATAGTAGACCCCCTCTTTCTGGTAGTATTCCCATTAAGAAATAATCCTTTTGAAAGCAAAGTTTTCAGAAGCAAATATCATAGCGTATTAGTCCGAGCTACCAGATAATCTCAGGGTATATTAGTAATTATTTATCTTGGTGGATCTCACAGTCAGTGCCAGCGTCCCTGTAAATGTAAATTTTGGCTAAACGGGAGAAGTAATCATTCCGACGATATTAAATTCTTCAGATACACTTCGGAGACTACTAAGGAAAACTGAAACCTTAAGAGTCGGTTAATTATTAATATTTCTTGAGATAATGTTAAAATGAGAGATACTTACCAGGTCAGCAGCCGGCATTCGGGAGACTACAGACGGTGCTGATGTCGGAGTTTGAATAGCACATTGAAGAAACCATTCTTGTAGTACCTACGCACAAGATAAACCTGTGTTCTTAATAATTAACATACCTTCGCTGTCTGTTTTACATCGAAAGCATCTCCTCCACTTGTTAACGAATTGCTAGTGACCGCGAATTTCTTAGTTAGGTAGGTATTTTAATTTTGTTTCAACGACTAACGGAACTAACTCTCAGTATTACATACCTGTGAAGGTACTACAATAATTTAGCTTCAGGTTCATCCGATCTGGAGTTTCAGATAAACACAGCCGAATTTCTGATTAAACTGTTGATGTTCGATAAATCTCGCATATTTCAGAAATAATATTATTATTAAAACAGCGTCTTTGGTTGGTGAACCTATTTGTCAGCATATATATATGACTTATGGTAATTCATTTGGTCTTCCGCGATGACTCAGAAAAATATGCTCGCTTTTTTAAAATTGGTTTTCCTCGCCTATTGCAGTCACAACGGCGTTCATTGTTTAAAACTGTCTTATGAGTTGGCAAGTTAGTCTCTTGGATTTTTTTGTTAGAAATTGTTACTAAATCAACCGGTTTGGTACGTACCTACCTATTCTGACCCCGTCTCGTACTTGGCCTGGGGTTTAACATAACTTTTTCGCAATAATATCTTGTCTCCACGCCATATATATATATAAACCCGAGAAAGTTGATACTGGAGAGTTATAAAGGAGTTCTACGGGCGTTCGGATAGTTACAGATTAGTTGGCTCGGTAGTGTTTCAGATTGTGTTACATCATCGTAACCGCAGTTGGCCTAGAACCGTAACACAAGTCGTCAGCAGTGATAAACTTACTAGCCAACGAATAGTTCCAAACAAACTTCACGGCATTCGAGGATGCAACCTCAACACTATCTTCTCCTACCCCACAAAACTAGGGATGGGTCTAGATTTGATACTGCACAGATTGTCTGCCATCCTGTTTAAAATTTTGAAAATTGATAGATTGGCAATATTTGCTACCCTACCATGCAGCACGATGAAACGTCAACTTGTCGGTCAGTCATTGATGAGGTGAGAAGGGTGGTGGCCTCATCTGCTTTTTGAGAGATTTTGTTGTTGTTGGAAGACCGGTTTCAGTTTAGATAATCGTCTTCACTTCCCTATAACGCGTCGATTTACGTACTTAGTACATTTTAATAATAGTGAAATTGAATAATAAATGTTATTTTAAGTAATAATGTAAGTTTTGATTTAGATTGAAAAACATGTAAATCATGTAGGATGTAGATGTAATGTAAATCGAATTAAAGCAAATTACGTAACATAGTGAAATTTGCTTATTTAAGCGTTGAAGTAGATGAACAAGAGGTATATATACATAAGAGAGAACTCACTGTGTGAAAGTTTCAAAAGTTTTCCTTAGGGTTGCTGGGTTTTTTGGCGGTAAAATATATAAGGGACGTTACAGTGAGTTTTAGGTGGCCACCGAAGCCCCAGCTACTCAAAGGAAAACTTTTGAAACCTGCACCTACGAGGGGTAATTTCCTTCTATTCTTCCCTCATTTCAGTAGTTGTTCACCTTCACAACTTTTATACGAAGTACACAATATAGGTCTCCTCTCAAATGAATGCAGCCCGAGATGCTCATTTGAAATTATTTTCATTCACATTGGTGTGAGATGGTAATGCCCCATCATGTTTAATAATTGAGAAATCCATATAAATTCCTTCCTTCTTTTCCTCTCTCATTTTGCAAGTTAGCCTTGGTTAGTTTGTTCTCTGGTGCCATCAGAAAACGGCGAACAAGAAATGTTTAATATACTTGCTTACTCATAGTTGTTAGAGGCTCAAACATACAAACAGAGGAACACGGATGTGTGACATGAAGATAGCGGTAAATTCATAAGCTGTTTCTAAAATTACACCAGAAACTGATGGAATGCTCTCGTCATTATAGTCCTCAAGTTGAACGAGTGTGGCGGTTGTCTTGTGGAGCTTAAATTTATTTTAAGAAACTGTAGGATTTTTAAGGAACAGCATACTTGATTTGTGACCCTTGAAAAGTGGCACCAAAAAACCCACCTCGAATTGGTATATCGTTAACGTATTCATCAGCCCCGTATTCATGGGTTGGTTGCTGTAAGTGAAACTCGAGGCAAAAAAGGGTAAGCTGACAGGAATATTACTTTTTTCCTATACGGCAATGACCTTTGGTAGCGAGGAGCAAAATAATAATAGCACCCGGCGGGACAATAAAGCCTTTGACTCCAACAAAACGTATTATTGCTCTCCTCATCTCCCTCAGCCCAACGCCGACAATCGACAATAGGACAGCATACTGTTCGACGGTCTGCCGATGTTATTCCATCCGGGACAAAGGTAACTACTGCCTTAGGATACGAGCCCTGGTTCGATACATGGAAAGGAGACATTGGAATATGAGATGATAAGATCCGTAGTCACAATGCTTATGTAGGATTTAATTTATGGTCTACTTCTCGGAAAGTGGATGGAAATGTTTGCAGTAAGAAATGTGTTCGGCGCCATTCATCATCAATAATTTGTCAACTTAAGGATCGAACTTGGAGCTACTTTCTGTGTTTTGGGCTGCTAAGGCTGTTTACATTTACTGGTGAACTCAGGCGTAGTGCCATTAGGAGTGAACATTAATTAAAAAGATAGAAGATACTCATATCCTCAGAAAGTCAGGCAGCACTAGAAGTATTCAGAATCAGGTCGAAACCAGCCAGTGGTGGAAGGCCCTCAATTCTTCTGTGTGAATAATGTTCCCTTGAAAGAGCTCACAAAGCAAACATTTCAAACAGAAGCAGAATTGGAGACTGCTGGTGACGTGTCGTGCAGACCATGTTATCTGATAGCGATTCAGTGAAGCTTGAAGATCTAGAATCTTTATGTCACTGGTACCAGAGTATTGTTAAAACCTCTACTATCATCAGGGTCCCGAAGTCAGTTGGCTGGTTCAGAGGGCTAAATTTCCCGTAGTAAGCAATGATAAAGCGCTTGGCTTTGATTCCGGTGATGGTGCAGAGGCGGCACTGACCCTTTTCACGACTTCCAACAAAATGTATCCATCAGTCTGCATCCAGTACACTCTAACAATAAAATAAAAAAATAATAAAATCTGCAGCAGTGTATCCTTTATTCCTCCACATGTATTTATGTAACGTCCGTTGCGTTGATATAATTTATATTATACACGAGCTCGGTCACCACGGTTTTCCGCTCACGAAACTGTCATCATTATCATGGTGTGAGGTAGTACGATTAAACTTGAATAGGGAGCGACGAAAAGGCCCGCCGAGCTAAAACTGCGGGCGATAAACTAACCAAATATAAGGTAAACAGTGAAGATTAAACTCCAGGCTCCTGTCGGATTTGCGAGACCAGACCATCCGGCCGCTTGGAAGCTGATCGATGGCCCTTTGCCTTGGAACGCTGCATTTGTTGCCCCCTTCCAGATTATATCCATACTTCCCCTTCCATACTTTTCAATTGGTTCATGTAAACTAGTGATAAATTATGGTCTCAGTTCTCAGTGATATTTTGGATTTTAATGATGAATTTAATTTAAATGTGGATTGGTTAAAACGTGATCTAAGCAGCTGTAAAACATCAAATAACAGCTTATACGGAATGTCTGTTTGTCTCTGAATCTTTTGTTGGCAATCTTGTGACGGTATATGGGGATCCCTTCCATATTGGATCCGGGCTCTTCCTGATCTTTTTGACACGCGGCTGAGGGGCGGTCGATTCGCGAAAAGGAATCGTCAACTCCTGGAGGCATTGCGTAATAATCAAACCAGTGTCTCTACTTCCTGCGATGTCTGTCGGTCATGATCCGCGAAGAACTTTGGCATGCGCTTACGGTTTTCCTACAATTTTGCTTGTGGGTCTACCAAGATGGCAAACGTGAACTCTTTGTAGCGTGCTCATCTACACGAAGGAATGGATTTCAAGGCCTCAGCCACCCAAACTACGGAATGATCGTATTTATGATGAAATCCTTGTGGCCTTTGTGAGGAGGAGGTGAAGAGGACTTTGTGCAAGACCTTGGTGGACGTGATTTATTGCCATACGTTGGCGCCCTTAGATGTCGTTACAACATCGGCCGTCTTTCTGTCTCTTCTTCGGAAATTGTCTCCGAATGGGCCTTGCGAGAGTTCGATGTGTAATTTTTAGTGTTGGCACTGTGGCGGAAAATTTAAACGAATGCTAATTTCGGCTCAAATGACTTGAAATAATATTTTCAGGGTTCACTCTTCGGACCGTCAGAATTTGCGGTATTTTGCCTTTGCCTTTGCCCTTGAGACTTGTCGAGAGTGTACTATACCATCGAATTTCTTGTATTGTCACGAAACCGCTAGGGAACGGCGCGGCGCCCCTCAAATAAGGAATGGACATGGATCGGAATTCGCTGCTTTTGACCTCATAATCAGATTCAGCACCCTCGAAAACCCTTGAATCCCAATTTTCAGCTCCGAAGTCCGAGTAATTAGGGGGGAAAGCTAAATTTAAAAAACGCGTGACGTCATCTGGTATGTCTCCCTCTCTCTCGGTTCCCATGTGTGGGAACGAGAGGGCAATGCATATATCAGATGACGTCGTACGCTTTTTCCTTCCCCTTTTTCACCCACATCCGTTGATTTCGACCCACCTAACACCTTTTTGGAAAGCTGTCCGTTAGACCTACAACTTGAAAGAATTTAAAGAAATCGAAGTCCATTGTTCATAGCAAAAACCTTGTCCATTGTCCGACGCGATCAGTATTGATGCCACTAGGGAGAATACGTAATTCTTGTATTGTCTTTCTCGGATATAGGTATTCTCAATTGTTGCGTGTAGTCAATGCAGTTTTTTCTCTGCATACCTACTTGAGACCAGGGGACCCACTAGTTTATTATCGTAATGCTTAAGATTCTTCATACATATTTTCGAATTACGGTCAATTGCCGCATTGAGTAGCTACAGCCTCACGAATTTACTTACCCTTCCTTGCTCCTCTCGAAAATGTCACAAGAGGTATGGTTCACTGATGGCAGTGGATGCAGCGATAGCTCACCCAATAAAATGGAACAGCTGGCAACAGCCATTAGCCTGAGAACCCCTTGTTTCCCCCAACCCACAATTTTAATGTTAACCAGAGTTACAGTGTTGAGCCTGTTTATGGTTGAGATGGAAACACCTATAATTATCTGGAAGTGGGAGAAGCCGTGAGTTTCTGGTTGGTAATGGCTAAACTTGTGTTGTTTTGACTGAGCGAAGACTCGACCAGGAATGCCAAGTTCTCGAAGCATTTTCGCGGGTTACGTGTGTCTGTAGTTGGTGCCGCTGAGAAAAGAGTCTCAGCAGAATTTCAAGTCAGCAGTTGATTGACAATTTCAGGAACTGTTTCGAGAACAGCATATTGCACTGTTTAATATTGGGTACCCTACATCTAATACTGATCTTCTAGTATGAAATGCTTACTTATCATAGATATCTTTGATACTTATCTGTATCAGTTTGATATATGCCAACAAACACAGATAGATAGACCGACGAAATCACGATCGTATTAATATCGATTGCCTTGTTTCCATAAACTCCAAATTTAATTCCGCTTGTGATTTGAATTCACGCTCAAGTTAATAATATTTTCATGTTTTTTTGGTCCAAGCATGTGTAAATTTACGGCTGGTAGGAAACTCGGGGTTCAAAATCTCAAACTAAATTTAATCTTATAATATTCCGTTCAGAGTACGGAAGCTACTAATTTTCACAAATTCAAACCCAAGCATGACATATTTCATTAATTTCAGTCAGCGTTTAGTAGGTTTGACGGATTATGTTTCGTTTCAACTTTGAATGCCGGTTTTGTCGTTGGTCTTGATTCATAAGGCTCATTATTTGAAAATCTATGATTAAGATCTTTTGAAAAATCAACCACTTTCGACTGAAATTCGTGTTCATTTTTGAAATCCGTGGAAACGAAGGAAAATTGCGCTTTGTGAATGGTAATTTCAGGATAATAAGTGTGTGGGATTAGTAATAGTAGTGATGTGCTATGTTTATGCTGTACGTATGGGTCATGGCATTGTGCCAGGGAAGACATTTCATTTAATAAAGCGTTAGAGGTGTATGGTGTCATCATCCTCACACAGCTCATCATTGCGTTCGGTATTTCGTTTTATCATCCAACATCATTGTTCATTGTGAATGATGATGATTATTTGTGTAGGACGAAATTGAATGCAACTGTGAAGCAGAAGATTTCCGCCTCGGTCCTTCCTAATGTCTGTAAGATTTTTGAGAATGTAGGAATACACTCACTAGAGAACTGTGCATCATAAAAGTACAAAACGTGATAAATGACTTGTGGTGAGTTGTGATTTCATTTCTTGTTGCTTTGGAGATTTTTGCCTCTCAAACTACCACTGCAGGTTGGCCGAGTTTCCATCCGCGGAACATACGCGGCGGGAAAAACCGCTAAAGACATTCTGATGACCTGGGCAGCTATTCAACTTCTTATAGATATTCTTTTTTTTTCTTCTCCTCAATTTATCTCAGTGATAACTCTGATGTAATGGAAAAGGCTTTTGAAGTCCGATAAATGCCGAGGAAACCGAAAGATAACTCATTTCCGCTGGAACTCTTGGTGGGATTTTTATTTTTTCCGGGGATAGAAAAAGCGAAGCAAAGAGTGGCCGAGAGGATCAGTGACCCGTGAAGTGGTTTTCAGAGTTAACGAGTTTCTGGTTGGAAAATACTTGAGAAAACAACCGAATGAGGTGCCCTCCCCTCTGGACCAAACTGCTGGAATAACTTCCTCTATCATCCAAACAGTGAAAAGATGTTCGATAATGTGGTACCCAATAAAACTCGAATATTTTCATTCCGGGAAAGCTTGCGGGCGACTCCCGTCTCCTTAAGTATTTATCGAGAGTTGTGAAGAGTTTTAGGTAAGGACTCTATGATGAACACGGTATCTGGCGAAGTTTTCCAGGAAATCCAAGTTTCTGGATCGTGGAATTCGTGAAGCTGTGGTTTGAGTCGAAAGTCTCCCTTCTTCTGAGTCTTCCTCTCATTATTTAATAATTCTAAAAATAACCTGATGTATAAATTGCTTGGAGTATACTTTGGGAAGTAACAGCAAGAGTTCTCCTCCCGGAAAAAGGGTTTTATGTTGTAAAAAAAGTGCGGGAAGTTTGCATAATTAAGTTGGCTGATGACTGTAAATTACAGTCCTATGTTCATATCTCAACGTTAGTTAAAACACTAATGTCAAAATTACTATTCGAGGATCGATGTAGGAAAAATAGTTCATATATTATCATCATTTACTGTATAGATAGCCCTGCTGTCTATATATTTAGATCACTATTCTGTTCTCTATACCACTGAAATGCTCAACTTTAAAATAATCGTCTGGCTGAAATACTGAAGGTAGTTCCCTATATTATGGACATGTGTCACATACGTATGCGGTGAATGGTTCAGGAATTTTCTGATTCACGAAGTTCACACAACTTGAGGTACTGAACGCATACATCGTATCTCTCGTGCAACAACTAAGTAGCTAAAATATCCGAAAGTACCCTAGTACCTTCATCCTGTGGTCCCGAAAAGTACCGCAAGTGGTTTGAATCATGTTCATGTAGATGGTGTATTTTATAGTTTGAAACTTTGAGCTCGTTTACTCGTTGGTTCTAGGCTAGTGAGGAAAATCCCATGAGGAAAATCTTTGAGTCTATTGAAGTCAGTGAATGATCTATACGTTAGTTCGGGAATTCGTAGATCCATCATAAGATATGTACCGTACGACTCAGTGTTGCATCATCGGAGACAATTATAGTACATGTGGAGACAAATTTCGCAATCAGGTTTTGGTACATTTTTTGTGATACAATCAATTCTCAATCGTTTAAAATTTTATTTGTTTTTTTGTATTATCGAACGTCGAAGGACAGGTACCTGTGGAAAGACGGATTCATTCAGTCCGTTATTTATGAATGGGGTATGGGCACGTATATTATTATTTATTTTATTTTTATTTTTTTTAAATGAATGTACATTCCATCCTAAGTATTTTGACACCTGCACTGACCTAAATAATTCTTTTTCTAACTATTACTTTTCAGTTTCAAACTTCTGACGTCATTGCACCTCTCTCGCCTGGGCGGCACCCCCTGTCCACAGTGACGTCAGAGTTGGTTAAAACTGAAAAAATCATAGACAAAGAACTACTTGTCGTGGGACAGTGCGGTTGGTTTGAAGTTCTCGGAATGGAATCTACTTCCATTTAAAAATAATATAAACTGCTTATGTGACCCTTGTGCATACCCCATTGCAGGTTGGGAAAAATTGATTTTTTTCTCATTATTGTTTGTGAACATGAAATTCATTGTTCATATTTATATGCGCATACATCCCAAAGAAAAATATGAATATTCCATGTCCTGTGACTTCATGATTTTATATGTTTCATATATACAAACAATTTTGTAGAAGATTTTGTAACTTACTGGTTGTATTCTCGAAGCGTAACCCACCTATATCTATTAATATATATGTAATGCTCTAGTTCTAGGAACAGCTTGATCATCTCCCAGTTTTATCGTAGGGCTCATGTCGGTTTATGGCCCATTCGCTGTTGCCCTTACGTCGCGACGAACAATGGTTTACGACTCCGCTGAATTTTATGCAGCTCCGGGCGGTCAATCCGAAGCCTTTTTTTCGTATTTTTTATTATCCGCTGCAGTTTAGTAAACCTATGGCTCGAGCAGGCGACTCCACCATTCAAAAACTTGAAAAGGGCAAAAAAAGAAGTTCTTACTTTAGTGTACAGAAGGTGGTAACAGTAATTTTCTTTCTGTCTGTATTTTAAAATATTAAATTGTCTAAATACTAGCTGAAAGAAGACAAGGTATTTGCCTCAGATATAGGATCTTAGTACGATAGGCTCCCGTCTGGATTTTGATAACTCTAATGCTTATCGCAGGAGACGGGAAACAGCATTTTTGCTTTGGGGTTCGATTCCCTGATGAGACGTAACTTACTCAGAGAGAGGTTTGACTTATACTATGTGTTGAGCTATCAAGCTTAATGCTTTCTCGTGATATGCAAACGTCAACGTGCATTTTTGCATTCACAGGAATTAGCTCAAGCTCAAAAATGGCCGTTGAATGGATCAGTACTATTTTCATATTTCAGATCCCATCAGTGTACTTGCAACACAGTCACTGTGTTCTCAACGTGTTCTGCTGTAGTTCTCACTATCCGAAAATTATTCGCAAACATTTGTAGTGTAATCTCCTCACCCCAATGTGGCAATAATTACTTGCGGATGAATGAGACACACGAAACAACCCAGCAAACACTCCACCGCCCTCACGTTTCGCGGAAATTCGAAGAGTTTAGAATAATTGGTCGAAGGCCTCCAAACCCGTTTTACCGTATTCGATAATCGTTGTTCATACGGAACTCAAACACTCCGCGGCATATCGTGTCACATGTTCACCCGTCCTGCACGCCATCCCTCGTAGTTATGTAGGTTACCGGGGCTGGAGAGATTATATTATATACAACAGTAAATCAAGCTGTGAGCCACAAGTTGACCTCCTTTCAATGCTCACTGTTATTATGATTAATAGTTCGTTCATAAAATTGTTCCGTATCATCGGTAAATGACAGCGAAATAAATCATTTTCCGCACAACTTGTGTTACTTCTCGTTTCAACCTCTATTTTATAGCCCAATGAACTCGTTGGTGTTGTAAGCCACAAGTCACTTCTCATATTCTGCAGAACGTGATTGGTTTTTCTTGCGTCAGTGCTTGCTCCCACCCCGTCTTCCTATTACGAGGACGAGTGTTCCTCCAAGATTTCTTCACCATTCACTTCCGAGATTTTCTTCGAGATTCGCCCAAGTGCGCTAAGCCCAAGTAAATTGGTAGCTCCTTATGATCGCGCTCCCCATCGATCCTTTGAAAATGACTCGAGCTGTGTACGAGGCATGGATCTTTGTTTGACGTCAGCTTACGTCTTATCCAACCCCCACCATTGTGTAGCGCTCAACTGGTTGGCGGCTCCGGTGAGCGAGCTGGTTGTAATTTCTCACATTTGGGTTGTCAGAAACATCTCCTTCGTACCACGTTGATTCGAAAGGAAACTTTGGATATGGGCAGTTGAAATTGCGTTGGCTGGCCAGACTTTTGGCGGAATGTGTGTTGGCTTAGTCGCAATGTCCAGGGGGAGTTTTATAAAACGTGTCAGCGAGGAAGGAGATGATTTTGTTTCCCCGTCCAGCGTAATATTAGCGAGGGGGGCGGGGACTATTAATAGTGATTGGCTGACAGAAGTTAAGCTCATAGAATGGAAAAAGTACTACTATTTTACCATTTTTTAAGATTTTATTATTTGTGTATGGCGTTTTAATATTAATTTTGTTGGTGGCTTCTGGTGCAAAGCATGGTTTCCTTTAAAAAACTAGGAAATCACCAAAAATCAAGTCGACCAATGTGACAGCAAAATGGTGAGCCACACGATTTCAAGAGCTTCGCGTACTTTTCAGACTTCATGTCTGCAAAGGAGCCATGAGTGGATGAATGAACCCTCTGAGGTGATGAAACCTACCATTGCCGCTGAGGGTGGTAGTGTATTTTTTTGGTGTAATTTTCTTCTACCACTTGCCTTTTAAAAGATTTAGTATAGACTGCGTATATTTTTACGTAGGGTCCAATATCAGTTCCCTATTAAATTATTTGGTTTTGTAATAATCAATAACGGCTGCATCACCGAATGAAAATATTTCTTGCGAGTTTTTAGTGCCTTCACAACAGTTGGTTCGAGAGGCTCTTAAGTAAAACTTGCCTGCTCACAACACAATACAGAATCCTTCCTCGCCTTCGTCCCCTTCCGTGATTGATATGCCCCAATTCTTTGGTTTATTATTGTCAATACCTTTGGAATCGAGCATGAAAAAAAATAAAATTTAACGCCCCCCCCCCCCCCCCGAAAATTTGATTGTTTCCGTTTCAGATTTGATTGTTTCCGCACTTTTCTTAGTTACCATGAACCAAAATTGACGAAATTCGGTTTGTAGGTCCCATTTGGGCTCTGGTTGGTCCTCGAAGCTCGACGTTGTTGTCATTCATCCTTAAGGTGTGAAAAATAGGGGTTGAAATCTCCAGGACGCCGTTATCTCGATTTTTTTTACGTTTTTCAATAGTTCTCGAACTTGGGAGTTTTTAGACCACCCGGAGCATTGTAAGTTCAGCCGTTCGTTCACAGTAAGACCCAAAAGTTTGCACCGACAGGCTTCTTCAACAGGAGGGTGAATGAAGTTATATACATTCCGCCCAGATATCATTGCTAGGGACGCGGCAACAATTGGGAACTGGCCCGAGATAATCATTGCTAGGGAGCACCTGGTTATAACCACGGATGGCTGTATGAAGTCGAGTTGATTGTTCTGTGGTGAAAAATTATGGCTCTTTTGGATTTTGTTGATAGGTACTTTTGTAACTTGAACAAACGTTGAAGTATTATTGGGTAAATTATTACTCAACGGCAAATTATTACATAACTGTTTATTATATTATACACGCAGAAGGGTCATCTTTACAGGTAATCTATTACACAACAGTTTATTATTTACCTCATGCTTCATGAATAACTACAAATAAATAATGATTGAATTATTGATTCCCGCGCATTTGTATGAAACTTTATTTCCCGGGCCGGCTCCAGTACTCCATTTAAGGCTTTCCTGGGTGGAGCTCGAGGGTACTGATCACAGAAAACGGTGATCTACGCAGAAGGGGCATCTATACGGGTAAATAATAAACCGTTGTGTAATAATTTGCAGCCTTTTCCAGTTCATTCGGTCTCTCATTATATCGTACTTGCACTACATCCAATTAAATATCTTGGCTTCAAGTCGATTTCCGATGTAAGTCTCTAAGCTGATAAATTTGTTGAAAAGAGGCTGTACATATAAATAAAAATAACGTGAATCGCCGAAAAGAGAGATTGAGTGGGAGCAAACAAACGAGAACTGCAAAGGAGCTTTTTCCGAATTAAAAGGAAGTTCCGTTACTGGAGGGTCACCAACTCAGTGGAACGGCTTGTATAATTATACTAATCGAGTTTCGACGACTTCTAAAGGAAGAAGAAATCGTCGCTCATTTCCTAAGGCTCATTGAAAACAACCACCGCCTAATAAGCTCATGGGACCAGCGCTGTTTACCGAACAAGTGCTATTTGTAGAGGACGAATGAAGCCGTTGCTGTGGGTGTATTGACTATTGGTATAGCTGGAGCTTCTCAAGGGGATGCATTGGGAATGTCAGTTGCTACATTTCCCTTCCCCAAGGCGCCCATTAGAACAGACCTTTAAATATTTTATTGCGGTTTAGCGACTTGCTTAGGAAACTGACCTCTGGAAGAGGGCCATCCTCAGGATTTAATGAAGTGTTACCTAAAGGGCTTGAAGGAGCTATTAGTGGATCTCGTTAGATTTTATTGGAGTCATTAATGTGGCCCCTTGCTAATCTGTTTAAATACGGCCATCCAGTGGGTATGCTTTTGGTCGTTTCACTGTTCATTTGACAAACTCAAGGAATAGTGTAATCAAACTGTTGAATTTATTTCATTAGAACAGGTATGAGTTGGGTTATAATGTAGAGGGAAACTATGGTCAGTTATTTTCTGTATGGATACCACTTCTGCTTAGAACACTGTTCTGTACGGAATACATTACTATAACAAGGTATGCTACAGAACGGTCTTTGTGAGCCGAAATAGTGGGCGCAGGTGCAAGTTGGTCTCCTCAGGGGTGTAATATCCATCTCAGTCCGACTATAAATTTATTCCACCTGCACTCCTGCATAAATTTTTTCAAGAAAATGTATTAGGTGCACATGGGGGTGGAAGGAACTGGCCCCTTCATGGGTTTATGAATTTCCCAACTGTCATTATACTGTAGTGTAGGATAACGAGTTTTCTTCATGCATCGTAAAATTCTAACAAGAAGTACCTACTTACCTACCTATACAAATATAATTACCTGAACAAGACGTTATATTTTGGATTATTATTTTCAGTAATGAGCCTTAGTAATCGAACACGGGGAAAAAAAATAAAAAATAAAAATAAAAACCTGAAAATTTGATGGTTTCCGTTTCATATTATGTAGATTCCGAAAATGCAATAAAAAAAAATTCTGTCTATCCACCGTACGCCTTGTTTCGGACTTTCCTTAGTTACCATGAACCAAAATTGATGAAATTTGGTTTACAGGTCTCATTTGGGATCTGGTTGGTCCGCGAAGCTCGGCGTCAATGTCTTCATCTCTATGGGGTGGAAAATAGGGATTTAAATCTCCAGGACACCGTCATCTCGAATTTTTTACGTTTTTAAATATTTCTTGAACTTGGGAGTTTTTTGAGACCGCCCGGAGCATTGTACGTCCAGCCGTTCGTTCACAGTTGAGCCCCGAAGTTGGCATCGACAGGCTTCGTCAAAATGAGGGAATCAAATTCTATATACATTCAGCCCAGATATCATTGCTAGGGACGCCGCAACAATCTTGCACCCAACATTGGATGGTTGTTTATAGTTTTCAATGGTTTCCAGTGGTTTTCAACGGATATTTCAATTGGAATTGGATTTCAGTTGGAATTCAGTGGTTTTCAAATGAGTGCATGCAGTTCAGTGCAATAAGGTCATTGGATGAAGATGGTCCGCAATGCATTTCAATCATTCAATTTATTCTCAAACTTCGCCGTGCATTTTATGAAACTATAATTCCCGGGCCGGCACTAGTACTTGATTTAGGACTTTTCTGGGGGGAGCTCGAGGGAAGGTATTGACCACAGAGAACAGTGATCTACGCAGAAGGTCTATACGGTTAAATTATTACACAACGGTTTCTTACAAAGCGTTTTATTAATTTATGTTGTGCTCCGTTATTATTTACGTTATGCTTCCTGAATAACTAAAAATAATTAATTATTCGATTTAGAGCTTCCCTGGAGGGAGCTCGAGGGTAGGTATTGACCTCAGAAAACAGTGATCTACGCAGAAGGGGCATCTATAATACAGGTAAATAATAAACCGTTGTGTAATAATTTGCAGCGTGTTTCTTTTCGCAAAATGGTTTTAGTCTTACAGAAATTTATCTTATTAAAAAATTAATGAACAAAAAATGCTAATTGATCAATGGATATGAAAAGTTTCTGGGGTTACTGTCGGCCAATACAAAATGATTTTTTTGTTAGTTTTATTTCAATGTGCTCTTCGTTTTTACGTATATATCTTGTCTGACACGTATTGTGTTGATAATAATTAACCCGGCGAACTGTCTAATATCAAACTAACTTATGGGTGTTGTAAGCTTCTTGACCCGTCGTAAAGAAGGGCATTTACTCCACTTTCCATATGCAGTACGTCGTCCGCAACCTTCAGTGCTCTCAAGTGACTTCGATCGTATTTTAGGGATGAGTCCTGGCCGGCGCGTGCCTTGAACCTCTATTGCTTCCTGAGCACCCTGGTAGTGGATGAACAGCAAGATTACATGGATAACGGATTTCAATCCACAACCTTCAATCAAATTTCTACGTGCAACCAAACCCTCTTAAAAGGATTTTTGTGACAGAAAAGCTCGACGGAATGTTATCAAATGCATTCATCGTTATATGCGGCTAAGCCATAATCTTAGCATTTAAATAAAGAAGGGAAAAATCAAATTTGATCAAATTGAAGAAGTCTGATTCATTGCGAATATTTCATTCATTTTGGTTCTTCTTTGTTTCAGGTGAGTGGCTATCCCGCCTTCAGTCAAAGTGTAAGTCCTCATTTGCGATGTAGTAAATAATATCCAGAACTTCCGCCAAAAATCGTAATATGAGTTTTATCGAAAACGTGGAGGGCCTGTACAGGAAACAGCCTCAATATTATTTTCTAACATTTCTAAACCTTAATACAAGCAGTATACCAACATACTTTTTGCTCTACACTCAGCTGTCTCTAAGTATGTATTAAATTGATTGTATTGTGTTTCAAGGACGGCCTACGTATAGTGCTTAATATATATAGTACGTATAGTACTATTTCCAGAAAGGTGTTGTTTAGGGACGCCCCTTAGAACCTTAGCTTATAGAAAAGGGGTACTAGTTTTCACATATATATACCTACTACCTATTCCTTTAAAAACCATAGATTTTTTTGCAAGTTTTGGCAGTTTTATCATTGTGGGGGGGATAAATTACTGACAGGATCACGAAAATATGTGACGTGTTGTGCTCGGTTTTATATATTCATTTTATAAAGTTTTACCGGTGCGAGAAGATCAAAGCTCTAAACTACTGGCCCATTGGAGCTATTCGAACAACTATCGATTTCAAACGGGCCAACTTGACCGCACCATGTGGTACGTTACTTCTCAGCTATACAACCGATAAAAAGGTGGATAAATTATGACCCTGTGAAACTGCTGGAAAAAACTCGACGTCGTTATTACACCCCTTAATAAAACCACAACGAACTGCGTTGAGCCAAACCAATCACAAAGTTTGCCTCGGTCATCCCCCAGAAAGAAAAACCTAATGGAAACGAGGGCAGAGCAGTATGTACGGTTTACACTGGGGAACGATTAGTTCATTAGCCATTCATCACTGATTGGACAATTTAGGGCCGACTGAGAGGGGCGACCGGGGAAGAGCTAAATGTTCTCAACTTCATTCACAGGAAAAGTTGGCCAACGAAAGGGGGCGAAGCGTACGGTCCATCGATTAGCCATTTCAACTTTTGACGGGGTCACATTTTAAAAGTTCATCAGTTGTGGAGGGGCGATGTAAGAAAAAGTGGGTGAGATGAAAACGAACGGAAGGGAAGGAAGGGGCGGTAAAGTATCGTAAGACGATTAATCACTGTTTTGATGGAGTAATTCGCAAGGTTTTTGCGGGATCTGCTCAGGCGCTGAGGTTATAAAATGAAATGGAAACGACACCATGTTTTGACTCATAACTAAGTTTGAACAAGTCTCAAGATTTAATCGGCGAGGTTCTATGCGTTTAATTTATGTCACCGGTAAAATACGAAATGCTGGCCATGTACATGTTAGCGGTAGATTATTCAGTCTGGCATTGTATACCTACCATCCCTAGGCATTGATGGATTAGTTCCCGGGCTGACTTTCAGGGATCGTCAATCAAGTGAGGAATGATAATAATTATATACGGGTTAGATTACCCTTCTGCAACGGTGAGTCCTTTCCCACTGTTCCCACTGTCGCCCTCTATTCCAAAGCCTCGAACTTCTGACCACATCCAGGCCTGTTTGCCTCTATAGCACTGGTGAACGTGATAATCAATGTTCAGGACTACCCACGGCTCGGTAATACCCGAGATTACTACACCAGGAGCGAAGTCCGAATTTAGTCGATGTCACACGATTTAATATCCTTCCACAACAGTTGAGAAGTCTATCCCCTACGGTGTTTGAGAATAAACTGATGAACATTTAAATTGACGTGGCTCCTTTCAACTTGGATGGGTTGAATCCTGAAGTGAAGAACTTAATTATTTTGAATTTTATATTTTATATTATGTACAACTAAAAGTAGAAGAGGATCAGAGACTTAGAAGAAGAAGAATTTTAAATATAAAGCCGGATGGTTTTCGATTGTTTTGGTTTCATTTTCAACAACGAACCGTTGGAATCGAGCATGGGAAAAAAACCCAAGTTTAACCCTCCCCCCCCCCCCCCCTTTCAAAATGGAGGGTTCCCGTTTCAAGGTACGTAGAATCCGAAAATGTATAGAAATTTCTGTCTATACGCCGTGGCCGCATAGTGGGCAAAACCACAAGTTTAGCTGGACAAAACCTGTAACTCCTTCCAAAAATCGCGCGAACCGTACTCAGATGCGTTTCTTATGGTATTTGGGGTGGTATACCATGAATGTGGTGTAGAGTAAGGTAACCACTCATGCAGCATGAGTTAATGAGCAAATTTTCAATAAACCATTTTAGCCATTTTAGAACTAAACAGTTATTACTAACAAACTTAAACTAACAATTTTTTATATTTGTCGGGCCATTTTTATAGGACATTCTGTGCTAATTCCGCTTTTCCGCTGATTCCGCTTTTTCCGAATATGCCGCATATTATGTTTCTATACTAAGATAGTAATTTTTACGAAAAACCCTCAAAAAACACGTTTTCTAGAGATTTTCGGCCCTTAATTTTATAAATTTGACCCCTGTTGGATAATTTCCCAGGTTGTGGAAGCGTCGGATACGTTTTTAATTACATGAAGAATAGCTCTTGTGCGTTTAATACAAATTCTTTGAGCAAGTAGTGAGGTAAAAGGCAAACACATGAAAAATACCCGTAAACACTTTTTTTCTCTCAACACAATTTTTTTGCTGTTTGAGGTGCGAGCTTGCGAGCATCCAGACCACTATCTATTCAGACAGAAAAATAACGCAAAAATATATTACTAAATGAATTCACAGCCTGGTATGGACTGATGGCGATTGTCACAAATTTGTAGGTGGTAGCGACTGTCATTGGTGGCTTTGACATGTATTCGTAGATAAATATACCTAGCTAGCTGCTCAGATCTCGCATAACCTGCGAGTCAAGCGCCTACCTTGTTGTTATTGCACTGCCTCTCAGGTACCTACCTCCTTCTTCACACCTGTGTTATCAGCAAATCAGCTGTTGCTATTTACGAAGTTTGAGCATAGCAGTTAGCAGAGTTTAAGGCTAAATGTAACGACAAGTTAGTGAGATTCTCAGATAAGAGATGGCAGCACTATCGGGGGCAAATTTCCTTGACTCCTCACAGGAGAACGAATCAAGATATTTTGAATCTGAAAACGGATTTGATAAGATATCAACCCATAGTTTGGACGAAATTGGTTTAAAAAATTTGCACAATTTTTTTGCGCACTGTTCAAATTTTTTTTTGATTAAATTGAGACTTTTTCAAAAATGTCGCCTTATACAGCAGTGTGCCCATGCATACAGTGTACAAATCCGTTTTCAGAATTTCGATCGGTCAAAAATTACGATCGTAATCCTTAAGATTGGTGAAACAATAGATTGGAAACAATAGTAGGGCTGACGGGGTGGAGGAGTGCGCTCGAGCGAGGGGGGCAGTTTGGTGAGGTGGTGCCCGCCGCCTGGACCCCTCCTATGAACGTTCTCCGAATTCTCCTACTCAAGGTCGGCATCAAAATCGAGTCTTCCTGATGTTGGTTGGAAAAGAAGTTTTGTCTGTGAACAGGATTGGGTCAAGCCTTGTCTCACGTTTGTGGACTACGAGAAAAGGGTGCCTAAGTTGGGGGTAGTAGATTTCGTTTTTTTCTTGTAGGGGATGTGATTGATACGCAAAATCCATGTTTTTGACAACGGTGGCCCCCAAAACTTTGGTCAAAATGCGAGAAACCTCGAAATTTTCGCACTTTTTTGTTTTTCCCCCATTTTGGCCATGATAGAGCGCGTTTTTGACAAAAAGTGTACATTTTGAAACTGAATTAGATTTGCTAGAATACTAGAATAGGCTCGGTAGACTCAATAGTTTCCGAGATACAGCTAAAATACCATACCTACCACCACTCTCAAAACCGCGTTGTGAAATCCAATTGTTTTTCGTATTTTTCGCTATATCTCCAAAACGTATTGTCACATCCGGAATTTAGTAGTGAAGTATTTCAAAACTCAAATAATTTTAGATTATATTGCAAGTTGTGTCCCTAAATACATACATACAGACTACATACACACTTTCAAAATAATTTTGTTACTTTTGCGCACTGCAACAATTTTTTATTGTTCACAAAGATTGGCAGGTACCTACAACAGCGTGCCTACATGCATATAGATGTTTCAAAAAATAGAAGTCGATAAATCTTTCATATAGGTACCTACGCGAATTTTATGGGACAGCGTGTAAAATCATAGTCCATGAATCTAGTCTTGAAAAATTAAACTGGGTATTTCAAATCTGAGCAGTATCGAAATTAGGGGACATATAGGTACAGATCATCAAACACTTGAAACATTTCTGCTGTTGAATATACTATATTTGCTTTCAAAATAAAGTACCTATTATACTTTGAGGAATTTTCATCCCAAGTCCTGGGTAGGCTCCCGTATTTCCAGCGAACGTGGTATCCTTGGATCAATAATTTCTGGGAGCAGAACATTTTCATAACAATATTTCAACTTTGTTATCATTTTGTCCTCCCAGAATGAGCGATCCCTTTGTATTATCTCGTAATGTAGATCCCTAGGAGTCCACACTACGAAAAACGCTGCAAATCCCTGCACAACGGTTTATTATTTTGTATAGAAAACCCTTCTGTTACAGATCACAGCTCTATGTATAGATAACCCGTCTATATAATATGATATGTACTATTCTATTATATACATATTATGTAGATCGCAGACCCTCCGTAGGTTGGTACCTAACCCCGTACTCGTTACTAGGTACCTACCTAAATCACGAGTTAAATGTTGCTAAAATAATTCTGCCGATGACAAACACTACCTAACAAAAAGAAACACACATAATGAAGTTCTGAAACGAAATTGTTGATGAGGAGTGAAAAAAGTTGCAAAAGTACCTACCAACAAACTCCAGCCCCTTCTACGTAGATGTTATAGGTAATGAACCGTTGTGTAATAATTTACCGTTGAGTAATGATTTACCGTAGTAATAATTTACCCATCAATAATACTTCAACGTTTGTTCAAGTTTCACTACCTACCAACAAACTCCAAAAGAGCCATCATTTTTCAAATTAAATAATATCACAGAACAACCAACTCGACTTCATACTCCGCCAATATAATCAGGTGATCCCTACCAATGATTTTATCTCCGCCAAATTTCCTATTGTGGGCGCGTCTCTGGTTACGAGATTTGGTTTGAATTGTATACAATTTCATTCACACTGGAGTCGAAAATGCCTGTCGGTGCAAACTTCGGGGCCTTACTGTGAACGAACGGCTGGACGTACGATGCTCCGGATGGTCTTAAAAAACTCGCAAGTTCAAGAACTATTTAAAACCGTAAAAATATTTACGTAAAAAAAATGGTATAGGCGTTTTGAAAATTTCAACCCCTATTTTGAACCCCTTAGAGATGACTCACAGTAACGTCGAGCTTCGAGGACCAACTAGACGCTGAACGGAACCTATAACCCGAATTTCATCAATTTTTTTTCATGGTAACTAAGAAAAGTGGCCCGTACGGCGGACAGACAGAAATATTTTTATTGCAGTTTTGGATTCTACATACCTTGAAACGTAAACCATCAAATTTTGAGGGGGGGTAAGAATTTTTTTTTTCATGCTCGATTCCAATGGTTCATTATTGAAAATAATAAACCAAAAACAACGCTCTCTCATCGTTATTTCCAATTGTCCTTTGAATTTGGAAGAAGTAGTCGCTAGTTTTTTTAAGTTTTGGTTTATTATTTTCAATAATGAACCATTGGAATCGAGCATGAAAAAAAAAAATTCTTACCCCCCCTCAAAATTTGATGGTTTACGTTTCAAGGTATGTAGAATCCAAAACTGCAATAATAATATTTCTGTCTGTCCGCCGTACGCCGTACGCCGTACGCCGTACGGGCCACTTTTCTTAGTTACCATGAAAACAAATTGATGAAATTCGGGTTATAGGTTCCGTTCGGCGTCTAGTTGGTCCTCGAAGCTCGACGTTACTGTGAGTCATCTCTAAAGGGTTCAAAATAGGGGTTGAAATTTTCAAAACGCCTATACTATTTTTTTACGTAAATATTTTTACGGTTTTAAATAGTTCTTGAACTTGCGAGTTTTTTAAGACCATCCGGAGCATCGTACGTCCAGCCGTTCGTTCACAGTAAGGCCCCGAAGTTTGCACCGACAGGCATTTTCGACTCCAGTGTGAATGAAATTGTATACAATTCAAACCAAATCTCGTAACCAGAGACGCGCCCACAATAGAGGTGTGCCGATACCGCCGGATCGGGAATGTGGAACCTAGTCTCACAATGGAACTGTTCCGGAACTGTTCCAGGCCGCTTCACTTACCGGTCCTACCGATCCGAAGACTGGCTGGTGAAGGGTGCCAGCTCCAGTGCTCCACCTTCTCGATCCAGTTCCACCTTCCCGATCCAGACTCGTTCAAATTGTTCTCGATCCTCTAACTAACCATACCGCTATCGGTCCTCGGAACTGGATCCCTTACCGATCTCCGACTCGACCGCTTTCCGCTTTGTCGATCCTTAGCGATCATATTCCGAAAACATTTCCCTCGCCATTATTATTTAAATTGAATTCATTATTATTCCTCACATAATTTATTATATCCAACCTTTATTTTTTGAGAATGCATACGACATGTACCTAACCTTTAACGCAATTAAAAATTTTGGTACCAAAATTTTTAATGAAGTAAGTAATATAATGTACCTAGGTGCTTACCTTTAAAAAGTAAAAACGAAAACGGCCTTGTTTGGCATTTGGTACATATTTACACCCTTCTCTTAAATGGCTCCAGGGATTTTGATTGAATTTACCAGACTTCCCTTTGCTTCTTACTATGAAAGTGATGCCTAATACTCTTTTTCCCCTTAAGTATTTTAAGCAGGTTGAAATCCCTACACATTGGGTTCCTTCATTGCTCAAAACTAGTAAACAGATTCCATAAAATGTAATAGACATCAGAAATAATTAGAAATAAAACTGAAGAACCCAGAAAGCAAACTGAAAAAAAAAAGACAAGCTGCCTCCTCTTTCTCCCTCCGCCTTTGACCTGAGTCCGAATTTGAGCGTCTTTTCAGGATTTAGGGTTCATTCGACTTTGGACTTCTCGGACTTCTTTATTTACGAATAATCCTGGAAATACCCAACTGGGTAAATACCCAATGAAAGAAGTCCGAAAAGACCTAAGTCGAATGAACCCTAGGTAGGAGCAGGAGAAGAGCGTTAGCAAGAGGAGATTGATGCGGTGGGGAGAGGGGTGGAATACCTTGTTCTAGACCCCCCCCCCCCCTCTGGATCGGTAAACGGAACAGGACCGGTAATTTGGAACTGTTCCAGTCGTGGAGCTGGAACAGCGGGGAACGGTTTCGATAAAGATCGGTATCGTCACACCTCTAGCCCACAATAGGAATTTGTGAATACGGCCAATCATTGGTAGGGATCACCTGATTATATTGGCGGAGTATGAAGTCGAGTTGGTTGTTCTGTGATATTATTTAATTTGAAAAATGATGGCTGTTTTGGAGTTTGTTGGTAGGTAGTGAAACTTGAACAAACGTTGAAGTATTATTGATGGGTAAATTATTACTACGGTAAATCATTACTCAACGGTAAATTATTACACAACGGTTCAGTATACCATCTACGTAGAAGGGGCTGGAGTTTGTTGGTGGGTACTTTTGCAACTTTTTTCACTCCTCATCAACAATTTCTCTTCAGAACTTCATTATGTGCGTTTCTTTTTGTTAGGTACTGTTTGTCATCGGCAGAATTATTTTAGCAACATTTAACTCGTGATTTAGGTAGGTACCTAGTAACGAGTACGGGGTTAGGTACTAACCTACGGAGGGTCTGCGATCTACATAATATGTATATAATAGAATAGTACATATCATATTATATAGAAGGGTTATCTATACATAGAGCTGTGATCTGTAGCAGGAGGGTATTCTATACAAAATAATAAACCGTTGTGCAGGGATTTGCAGCGTTTTTTATCTTTACCCAAACAAAAATTTTTCAATTTGTGTCCAGAGTTTTCGCTCTGGAAACACTAAAGTTTCGCACCATAGTAATGCACCAAACAGACTCATGAAACCTACTAAACACTATGATCGCAACATTTTCCATGAAAATTGGGTAACGGAGTTACGAAATATGGACGCACTCGTTGTTGTAGAAGTCCATTTTTGTGAAGCCAATTTTTGTTAGAGCAGTGCAATAAAGTTTTGGCACATCAAAAACATCAGGTAGGTACATACTGTTGGCAAAGTAAATACCATTCAGATTCATCGACTATAATAGCTTTATGTAAACACAGTTGCATAAACGTCACCTGATTTCGAAAAAATCAAATCCAAATCAAATCGAAGTGTCGGCTTCTTGGAATTTGGGCAACCTTTTTGGCGAGTTCATAAGAGGAACTATCTAGGTACTCTGTAAGCAGATACCTCGTGACATGGATATATGTGTAGGGGTTATTATTATCTCTATCTCTATCCTTATTATCCTTATTATATTATAAATTCGAATCTTTGTCTGTCTGTGAAACTGTGATTCTTTTCACGGCAAAAAGCATAATACCTATTTATGTTATCACAATATAATGTACAAAAGTAAATAAAAAACGCTGCAAAGTACTTGTCACATGGGTTTATTATTCTTGCGGACATATAGAACTGTACTCCATCAATATCAAAATGTCAAACAATTTTTTCACCATTTATAAACAATGTGCCATTAATTCGTTTTTCCCGTGTTTTTTCCGATACTTTTAGGTAACAAACATCCCTAATATAGATACCATCTTTGGACCAACCCCCACCTACCCTCCAAATTTGAATCTCATTCGACCATTTTTACGGTAATTATGGGCGTTACTACCCGTTCAACGGTTTTCACTTCAAAACTCCTAAAAAACGCCTCATTTTTGCCAGTTTTTTGTCCATAAATTCCAAACCGTTGGTCCGATCGAGCTGAAAAGCTTGCGGGCACCATGTCTGCCCTAGATGAGTATTTGGTGCAAATTTCGACTCAATTGGACCAATTTTGAGGCAGTCATGCGTGACACGGCGGACGGCGGACGGACATTGCATTTTTTGAATCTAGACACCTTGAAACGTGTAAGAAAAAATTTTGAGGAGGTGTTCCAAAAAATTTTTGCTGAACGATTACATAGGTGTATTATTCACAGAATAATAAACCAAAACGATTTATTCATTTTCTAAGAGACAATCACACTCTAGGATACCGCACCAAGCCAGTTTCCGAAAATACTTACCAATTTTGGGAAAAAGTGTCTAAAAATGTGAAATTTGAGCCTATTTTGAAAAATATGTGCTTTTAGGAATCACGTATCAAAATTTTAGGGACGTATCGACAAATTTGGGAAAAATCGAAAAAAGACTTATTTTTGGCGATTTTAGCTAAATGGCTGAAGCGATTTTGACGTACTAAACTCCAATCGACGCGCAATTTTATGCTCCTTATTCTAGCATAATATTATAGTGAAAATAGTTTTCGAGAAGCGAAAAAGCTGAAAAAGGTCCGAAAATTTCGCAGTTTTTTGGCTCTCAAAAGTTTAGCACAAGCCAGAGTCCGTCGCAAACTCACATTACTCGTATTATGCCCAAATTCGATTAAAATAATTTCCAGCTAGTGCACATTTATTAGGCAGCAAGCACAAGTCCAATTTGACTTGGCTATGACCCAATCCTGCTCACAGACAAAACTTCTTTTCCAACCAACATCAGGAAGACTCGATTCCGAGAATGTTCATGCGAGGGGTCGAGGCGGCCGGCACCACCTCACTAAAATGCCCCCCTCTCGCGCGCGCACTCCTCCACCCCGTCAGCCCTACTATTGTTTCCAATCTATTGTTTCACCAATCTTAAGGATTACGATCGTAATTTTTGACCGATCGAAATTCTGAAAACGGATTTGTACACTGTATGCATGGGCACACTGCTGTATAAGGCCACATTTTTCAAAAAGTTTCAATTTAATCAAAAATTTTTTTGAACAGTGCGCAAAAAAATTGTGCAAATTTTTTAAACCAATTTCGTCCAAACTATGGGTTGATATCTTATCAAATCCGTTTTCAGATTCAAAATATCTTGATTCGTTCTCCTGTGAGGAGTCAAGGAAATTTCCTTCATTTTGGTGCTGCCACGTGGTGGCAGGTTTTGCAACTGAAAGCGTTACATTTAGCCTTAACGCGGGGTTTCATTTACCCACCGTTTACAACGTGTTATAGCATACGGCAACGTTATTAGCAATGTTATTCAGCATATTTAACATCGTCGAGAAAACCAGGAATACCCGAAGTATGTACAACATAGTGTACTATTACATGTCCTTGTACTGTACTTTAGTAGGTATAGGATTTTTCCCCGTAGCATCCGGTCACTCATTCATGGTAAAGATCCATATTTAGCTCTTTCATCCCCCCTTCCATAATCACTGAGAACGGGTAAGATACTGCAGTTACATTTATTTATTTATCTATTCTCCAAATAGGCATTACATCACATCATATAATTTAATAATAATTTATAGATGATAATGGTTTGACACTAATTAAAGTTAGTTTCTGGCCTATTTATAGGTCATTTACCTGTCTAGGCTTTCTTGGATCTATCATCTGTTTACATAGGTATAACACACAGTTGAAAATACAAATAACTTCTTTTGGTTTATTATTTTCAATAATGAACCATTGGAATCGAGCATGAAAAAAAAAATTCTTACCCCCCCTCAAAATTTGATGGTTTACGTTTCAAGGTATGTAGAATCCAAAACTGCAATAAAAATATTTCTGTCTGTCCGCCGTACGCCGTACGCCGTACGCCGTACGGGCCACTTTTCTTAGTTACCATGAAAAAAAATTGATGAAATTCGGGTTATAGGTTCCGTTCGGCGTCTAGTTGGTCCTCGAAGCTCGACGTTACTGTGAGTCATCTCTAAGGGGCTCAAAATAGGGGTTGAAATTTTCAAAACGCCTATACCATTTTTTTACGTAAATATTTTTACGGTTTTAAATAGTTCTTGAACTTGCGAGTTTTTTAAGACCATCCGGAGCATCGTACGTCCAGCCGTTCGTTCACAGTAAGGCCCCGAAATTTGCACCGACAGGCATTTTCGACTCCAGTCTGAATGAAATTGTATACAATTCAAACCAAATCTCGTAACCAGAGACGCGCCCACAATAGGAATTTGTGAATACGGCCAATCATTGGTAGGGATCACCTGATTATATTGGCGGAGTATGAAGTCGAGTTGGTTGTTCTGTGATATTATTTAATTTGAAAAATGATGGCTGTTTTGGAGTTTGTTGGTAGGTAGTGAAACTTGAACAAACGTTGAAGTATTATTGATGGGTAAATTATTACTACGGTAAATCATTACTCAACGGTAAATTATTACACAACGGTTCAGTATACCATCTACGTAGAAGGGGCTAGAGTTTGTTGATAGGTACTTTTGCAACTTTTTTCACTCCTCATCAACGATTTCTTTTCAGAACTTCATTATGTGTGTTTCTTTTTGTTAGGTACTGTTTGCCATCGGCAGAATTATTTTAGCAACATTTAACTCGTGATTTAGGTAGGTACACTAGTAACGAGTACGGGGTTAGGTACTAACCTACGGAGGGTCTGCGATCTACATAATTATGCATAGAATAGTACATATTATATTATATAGACGGGTTATCTATACATAGAGCTGTGATCTGTAACAGAAGGGTATTCTATACAAAATAATAAACCGTTGTGCAGGGATTTGCAGCGTTTTTTCTTTTTTTTACGTGCTAGAGATAAGACATGGCAAAGTATACATAACAAGGTAATTGGTATGTGAGATGTATTATTAAATGTACAAGCATTGTAAGAGATCGGGATATCCTGGGGAAAAAAAAGATATGCCGACCAAGGCTCAGATTGGGAGGCACACGTTCAAAGAACTTGTGTTCTGATGAAGAAGTAGAAGATGGATAGTTAGGTATCTCATAAAGCATTTTATCATAATAATGTCGATAGTCTGCAAAACTGCCGTTAGTGAATCATTTAAATTATACGTCAGCCAAATGAAATAATAGTTTTAAAAAACCGTAGGTATTGTTAGTTTAAGACCCTCGACACAATTTTCCGAACTCGGAGACACAAATAAATAAACTTGAATGGGACAGAATAAAAACCGTAGGATTAATAGGGCCTTTAAAAGAAAACTTCAAACTCGAGAGAGAAATAGCTAGGGATAAAAGGTTTCGAAACAAACGCAGATAAAGCTAGTTTGGAGGGAGGGAAACGCTCAAAGTTTAGTGGTAGAACATTAATTGACACTGTATAACAATGGCGTTCTTAAGGCTCGGGGTTTCCGTAACTTCAAGATTTTGGAAGGATACACCGCGTGAAATATTTATGTAGATAGTGTAGGTGAATCAAGTGCATACCAACGATCTATACATAGATGAACTGTAAATACTGAAAATAGATAGTGAAGTCATACATACTGAAAATTTCAACCCCTGTTTTTCACCCCTTAGAGATGACTTGACAGTAACGCCGAGCTTCGAGGGCCAACTAGACCCCAAACGGGACCTACAAACCAGATTTCATTAATTCTGGTTTATGGTAACTAAGAAAAGTGCGAAGTACGGCGCACGGCAGGCGGACAGAATTTTTTTAATTGCATTTTCGTATTCTACATACCTTTAAACGGAAACAATCAAATTTTAAGGGGGGGGGGGGGGTTAAATTTTTTTTTTTTTTTTTTTCATGCTCGATTCCAAAGGTTCATTATTGACAATAATAAACCAAAGAATGGGGGCGTATCAATCACAGAAGGGGACGAAGGCGAGAAAGGATTCTGTATTGTGTTGTGAGCAGGCAAGTTTTACTATAAGAGACTCTCGAACCAACTGTTGTGAAGGCACTAAAAACTCGCTAGAAATATTTTCATTCGGTGATGCAGTCGTTATTGATGATTACAAAACCAATTAGTTTAATAGGGAATAGTGCTTAGTACGGCGTACGGCCGCCAGTCAGAAATTTTGACATGGATATATGTCTTATGGCTGGGAGTCATTCCAAAAGTTGCGTGATACAAATTTGCGTGATACAAAAAAATGTGACGTTTTGGCGCAATCCCTTATTGCATTTTCGGATTCTTCATACCTTGAAACGTAAACCTTCAAATTGGGGGGGGGGGGGGGGATTATTATAAATATAATATTGTAAACCTTCAAATTTTGATGGGGGGGGGGGGGGTAATTATCTTTTTTTTCATGCTCGATTCCAAAAGTTCATTATTAAAATAATAAACCAAAATGGAATAACAATTTTCTGTCCGTCGGCTTTATCCTTGGAATATACTTCGCTCTTTCCTTAGTTACCATGAACCAAATTGAATGAAATTTGGTTTGTAGGTCCCATTATGGGTCCAGTTGGTCCGCGAAGCTCAGCGTTACTGTCAATCATCTCTATGGGGTGAAAATAGGGGCTGAAAGAGGGCTGATTTTCAGAACGCCGTTGCTCGAAAACTTGATTATGGCTTTTATGGCGTGTGTAAATTGATTCCGAACTCGAGAATTTTTTGAGACCAACCGGAGAATTGTACGTTCAGCTGTGTGTTCAAAGGCCCTGAAGTTTAAACCGAAAAGCTTCTTCAACACGAGTGTATACAATACTGTATACTGCCCTGATATCACGGCTAGGGAACCGCGTGATTATAATCAATGTTGATCGTGATTATAATCGTGATTATAATTATAATAGAAACTGAGTTGGTTGTTCCGTGATTTTTTTTTTTTGAAGAATCATATTGTTTATCTTGGATTTTTTTTTATAAGTAGTAATTTTTTGTAAACCTATTTGTTGATAGGTAGTTACAACTTTGTTGTTCGCGGCCAAACGAATCATCCAAATTAAGTAAAAATTTGGGAATATGTCCAGGTTATACTTAGGTTCAGCTACCATCAGAATTCAAAAAATGACCGGTTGGGAAGTTCGTTCTTTAGTTTTTTAATAGAATAACTAACCGTTGTCTGTGGATGTTCGATGGACATCCCAGATTTTAACATGGAACTTGCATCTGCGATGAATAAATCGTTCAAAAAGTCACGAAATCTGTCACAATAGTAGCGCATAAGCAGTTGCTTGGCACCTTGTATGTCTATATCACTCTGAGTGAGTCCTGAGGCTAATGGGGCTCCGAATTAACAAGCTTGGCCGCTCGGGGCGCCACTGGGGTCAGTACCTAGCTCAAGCCACTGTTAACTCTCCTTGAGGTAGCACACCACTTTCAAGAGGTAGATTAATTGTTAACTAATGTACAGTTGTTTTTATCAGTGCAACTGATCCTGGTTCTGACGGGATAACGAGATGAGGGAGAAATGGATTTTGGCAATTCGTCGGGAGAAACAATTCGTAGTGAAATCGTGGACCATTGCTTGTTGGAGCCATTTCCGTCCAGACCATTTTGCAGGAGAATTTTTATACAGATACAGCATAATGTCATATCTACGTCGTAATTTATTGAATTCATATGCTTGCCAAAGGCCCTGTCCTAACGATCCATTCCAGGGCTTTTCACCAAAAAACAATAGGTGGAGTAAAAAGTAGGTATGTAGGTTTTCTGACGAATGTATCTAGGAAGGTACTGCTCGAACGGTAAACCAAGTCCATGCTTCACAGGGATTTTTTCAGTAAAACGGGCAGGTAAAACTATAAGGAAAATAATTTCACGCTACATACGCTAGCGTACCAATCATGCAAACCAGTACGTATACCAGTACCAGTACGTAGGACTTGGTTGTTGGAAGAAAATGTTAACAAAATAAAAGTTATTTTGGTACCTAACTTTCCGACAGCTCCGCTTTTTTGCCATGGTGGGGTGCATGTATTTTTTCTTCCTTTCATTTACTTATTTATTTTTTCTCTTAATTCTTCTTTCTTCAGCTCTTTCGCAGCCTGTGAATCCCATTGCTACGTAAATGAAATTATTGATGTTTTCATTAAAAATGAAGATCCTAGCATAAAACGGATAAAAAAAAAACAAGCATCGGGCACAGATACAAAATAGCCTTCCATTCCCATAACCGGTGATCAGTGGATCAGTGGAGTTCGGTACGGAGCTGGGTGTTGCTCTCTGTCTCGAGCTTCTCAATTGCGGAGCTCCATTTCTTTCCTGTTTAACCCAAGATGCTGAAATCGGAAATCGAGCTTAATGGGGAATACTGGGTATGAAAATTGAGCTCTACGGCGAGCTGAGATGACATTTGTGCTCTGATCAGCCGAGTCAAAATCTTTCTGATCAGGTAGGCACGTCGAACTCTCTATTTGATCGGCTTTGTAGAAAATGGAGCGCGGACCTTTGGAGTCTAAAATTCCCAATATGGGTACGTACTCATACTAGAAATTCAAGTTAAAATTGCATCGTAGTAAACACCCGACATCGTCATTTTTCGGTTGTTACCAATATTGGGGTTGTACCGAAATATGAGCTCGCAGATTGTCAAGAATTATAGAACAGCCTCCGTCGTGCAAACCATGTTCATGTGCTTCTGTCTTCGTACGAAGCTTTTACATGGATGATATATGTTTTTCCGCTGGGGGGTCATTCCGGAATTTGCGTGAAGGCAACAAAAAATGTCAGGGGCAATCCAGTAATTGATTTATTTAACGGCTGTTAGTAAAACTAAGAAATTATTTAACCCAATTGCGCGAACTTGTAAATAATTGATATTAAGAAATAGTGATTGAAATTAATTTGGATGTACGAGGAATGACCTACTTAATTACTACTCATCTCGATTAATTAGGTATGTCAAACTAGAGGATTTGAACGAGAACAGTGTAGAACATGCGCCAGTTGCTGATCGCGTCTAGAAATTCGTCTGTTTCCATTCATAACACTGATTGATGATAGGAACACTGATTGGTCGTATGATGCCCATGTAATAACTGAACAATTTTCTTCCCGTGTAAAACCTCAGCCTTTCTTCTCCGTTAATATTCTCGATCCCACAATTTCGTGCAATTTTAACGTCGCATCGCTCACTAAAAACAAGGTAAAGGTCCTCAATATCAGGTAGGCGGAAGGGTGAAGGAAGGTTTTTTTCAGCCTCAGTAAAACTGAAGACGCCCCAGCTCGGTAAGGGTAGCGGTAGCGGTTAAATATTTGATGGCAACACGGCTGCGTTCGCCGGAGGGGAAACGATAATATGCCCACGACCTCGTCGTCTTTTTCCCCGTTCTAGATCGATTCGATTAGGTAGGTATTCGATTGGCCTCTTGTGGGTAGCACGATAGGTCGGAACATGGCTCAGTGGCACCACGAGTTTTGCCTCGCTCGGAACGGAAGTGGCCGTGGAGGCGGTGAGCCAGTTCGGCGGTCGGCCGGGTACCTGTCCGCGATGGGACAGCGCCCCAGTTTCGACGAGGAGCAAGACTCTGAAGAAGAGGTAAACACGCGGGGCTTATCCTAGTTCCAAAAACATCGGTTTTTGCACAAATAACCAAAAATGCACCTTGCATAACCAGAATCTGTATCCCAAAAAAGTCCAAAAACAAAAAGTCCTCATAACAATTACTCTTCGATCGTATCTCAAATGGAAGGAATCCATCAAAAATGAAGTTGAAAGTTGATGATTTCTTGTTGTTCGCTAGAGCCTCTGAATAATGGCTGTCGGCTATTTTCTGGACGTTACCTTTTAATCTGAAGTACCTGCATTTTTTTACTTGTCTATAGTTGTTTAACTTGCTTCCTCTTCAGCGTGTCTGCTTCCTCAGAGGTTTCGTAATGAAACGATATCTCAAGACTGAAGAGAGAAAGGAACATCACTTTAGTCAATTTATAGAAGCCTTCGCCTGCGCACCAAAGAAGAACAACTTTGAGTTACTTTCCTCTATCCCAGGTAGAAAAGTAAAAAAAGATACCTGCGGACGAGTGCAGACAACTAATCAAAGTTGAGAAGCACGGATAAGGTGAGGGTGGCGAGAGCGGGGCAACTAACTTTAGTTCGAAGTATTTGGCAATTCGTCGGGAGAAACAATTCGTAGTGAAATCGTGGACCATTGTTTGTTGGAGCCATTTCCGTCCAGACCACTTTTTGCAGGAGAATTTGTATACAGATACAGTATAATTTCATATCTACGTCGTAATTTATGTTATTGAATTCATATGCTTGCCAAAGGCCCTGTCCTAACGATCCATTCCAGGGCTTTTCACCAAAAAACAATAGGTGGAGTAAAAAGTAGGTATGTAGGTTTTCTGACGAATGTATCTAGGAAGTTACTCCTCGAACGGTAAACCAAGTCCATGCTTCACAGGGATTTTTTCAGTAAAACGGACAGGTAAAACTATTTAAGGAAGATAGTTTTACGCTACGTGCGCTAGCGTACCAATCATGCAAACCAGTCCAATGAAGGAATCCATCAAAAATGAAGTTAAAAGTTGATGATTTCTTGTTGTTCGCTTGATCCTCTGAATAATGGCTGTCGGCTATTTTCTGGACGTTACCTTTTAATCTGAAGTACCTGCATATTTTTACTTGTCTAGTTGTTTAACTTGCTATCCTCTTCAGCGTGTCTGCTTCCTCAGAGGTTTCGTAATGAAACGATATCTCAAGACTGAAGAGAGAAAGGAACATCACTTTAGTCAATTTCTAGAAGCCTTCGCCTGCGCACCAAAGAAGAACAACTTTGAGTTACTTTCCTCTATCCCAGGTAGAAAAGTAAAAAAAGATACCTGCGGACGAGTGCAGACAACTAATCAAAGTTGAGAAGCACGGATAAGGTGAGGGTTGCGAGAGCAGGCCAACTAACTTTAGTTCGAAGTACTTGAGCGTCGGTGAGAGTTTTGAACATTTAACAATCCGCTACCCCACGTTTCTTAGTGAAACTCGGTGGAAAAGGGACGGCGGGATATCGTTCTGGGGGGTTGCAGTCGAGACATGATAAACTTGGTTTGTACTTTTCAAAGGTGGTCAAATGAGGTCAAACTGTTGGACTGACGACTGAGTTCTCGGTCAAGGAGGTGGAAAGTATTATACTAACTGGGAAGCATTCGGTTTTTTTCTGTTCTGAATGAATGAATGAATGAATGAATGAATGAATAATCTTTCTACGTGGAACGTGAAAATACCACAACTCATTCTGCATGTGTCCCTGTTCGGCGAGTAGGGAAACCCTCTAAAAAAGGTTGTTTGTTGTTTATTATCCTTCTCCAACTTGTTGTTGTTTATTATCTCGTCTTCATCTCCCAACTCTGCTTTATCCCAAAGCGATGACTAACGAAAATACAAACTAGATCTAAATAAAATGCGATACATCCATATACCAAATTTAATGCGGAACCAGTGATCTGGTTACTTTAGAAATTAAGAATGTAAAACTCATCGAATGAAATCCCTCAGCCTATGTCTCGACGAGTAGGTAGGGACGTACCGATAGCAGGTCCTAGACGTTATAGAGGGACCCTCTAGTGCTTCTACAACGGAAAGTTATTGCAATGGGACGTACATAATAGAGCATTTTAATATATTTCAACGTCTGGGAGCACGCGCTCCACTCTGGCGCCCTTAGCCACGCCAAAATTGCTCAAATTTATTCCACATCGCGCAATACAAACCCGCGAAACTACAAGTCAAGTGTCCTTTCTAAACTACTTGAATGAGAAAGTATAGTGATCTGTACACCCACTTGGATGAGCGAGTGGACATACTCGTAGTTATATGTAGTGAATAAGGATGAACAGACGAGGCCGAAAGTTAGCTTGAGAATGGTTATGTATTTGTTGGCCCCTCGGCTCTTTATAGGCCCCTGACATGATCAGAGGGGGGTCGGGGGGTCCCCACTCTGAGGTACAACATGTATGTACATTACATTGGTTGTGGAGGAGCAGCCTATCACAACACTGCTCCCCCCAGAATTTAAGTAACGCATTTAGTTAAATTTTGTTCTGTTGCGGTGGCGGTTGTCGGGCGTGGGAGGTGCGTGTGCTGGTTGCGGTGGTTGCGGTGGTCCGCTGTGGCTGTCCGGGTCGGTGTCGTTGGGGGCGGTACGTTTGCGACGTATGAAGAGCCGGGGTGTTGGTTGAGTGCGTGGGTACGGCCGCGGCGGCTGTTGTTGCGGGCGCCAGGTGCATGGGGTGCGGCGTTTTTGTGCTCGGGGGTCCCATGTGCGGCGGTAGAAACACGAGCCGTTCGTCGCGCTGCGTGTGGTCGGTCGTGGCTGCGTCGGCGGTCGCTGTTGTCGTCTGTTCGAATCACACGAACCTCTTCGGTGACGGTAGCCACTCGAGGAGGGGGAGCGAAGGGTTTGAGGCGATCGGCGAGAGCAGCGAGTTTCGTGACGTCGGGTTCGTCGCGCGCCGCTATGTGAAGGCGAATGCTGTCTGGAAGGGCGCGTGTGAAAAGCTGCCGAACGAGCGGGGTCGGTGTGTCGGCCGGGAGTGCTCGAGTGAGTCGGGGGGCGAGGACTGACGGTAGTTCGTCGTCGGAAGTCGGTTGAGTAAGGCGGTGAGCCGGGAGCCGTCGGACGGTGCGTGCGTGGCGAAAAGGCGAGTTGTCAACGTCTGGTAGCTGTTGGCGTTCGATGGTGCTAGCCGCTAGTAATTCGCCGAAATGGGCCGACGCTTTCGCGTTGAGGTCCGGTAATATTCGGCGAAGTTTCGCGTGGCATGGAGGTCCCTTCGTGACGATTTGATGTTCTACGCGTTGCGGTGTGTCGGCCGGGAGGGCTCTACGGAGTCGGCGGGCGTGGACTGACGGATTCTCGTGCTCGGAAGTCGGTTGGTGTCGTCGTAGAGGTCCGCTTGTCGGGGCTCGAAGGCGCGGGCGAATTTAGCATGCGGCGTCGTGAGGCCTTCGTGAGTCAATGTGATCTCGAGTTGGGCGAATCAGACGTGCGGGAATGCGGGGTCGTACGGCCGGAGCTGGAGCGTTGATGTCGGTGGAGTCGTTTCTGCGGGTGTCGGTGGTTTCGGGTCCGTGTTCTCGTTGTAGGCGCCAGTCCCGGAGAGGTGTCGTCTGGAAGTGTCAGCAGGCAGAGATGGGCAGATTCGTATTCGTAAATTCGAATCCGAATTTGATTCACAGCACCTTAACGTGTCAATCCGAATACGAATGCATTCGTATTCTAAAGTGTGAATTCGAATAGATTCATATTTCCAAGTGTGAATCCGAAACGAAATTTGGATTCACACCTATGAATCCAAATCCGAATCTATTCGTATTCATACCTATGAATCCAAATCATTTCGGATTCACATCTATGAATACGAATCCATTTGGATTCACACTTGGATTCACTGAAAAATTCAACCAATATAAGTAAATAAATGTCTGTCTGTACCTCGCTACAGGTCGAGTTTTGGGTGTTAGCGAATTTTCAGATGTATATTTATTGGCGTCAAACTAAGTAATTGACCCGAATTTCCTATTATTTGGAGCCCCAAGTCGAATGCGACTGGTCCCAGGTTTTAGGAGTCCACAAATAGTTAAAAATCATGATTTTATGGTCATGGTTTTATGGATAAACGCTAAAAATATCTGCTAATTTTTTGTAACAAATTTGTATTATGAACAAGTTTATCAACCTTTCAACCAAGTTAGCGTTTTTATGATAATACTAGCGAGTTTACTAACCAAATGTTTCACGAAAAACAGAAAAATTTCACGAAAAAAAAAAAAAAAAATCACAACATTTTAGTTGTCAAGGGGCGGAGAGATGCTGTTATACAGTGTGTGTTCATTTAATCAAGGGCCGACTGTGATTTCATAAGATTCTCACATACACAATAGTGTCAACATCACACAGCAACATCACACTGAAACACCACATGAACAGGAGTGAGGATTTATACGGTAATAGTATATAAGACACTTGAAATGGGTTAACAACTCTTCAACTCGATCACTGACACAAGGCCACCATACTTTTTTAAATTTGGGATAAGAAAGAGCTTGCAATAGCTGCATGAGGTAATTAATTATTTTGAGTTGCCAATATCTGTGGGTTCGAGTGATTGAGTTGTACGTGTGTGCCAAATTTCAAGTTTCTCGGTTGAATAGTTTCGCCACAATTTCTGTCGCACAGACAGACAGACTCACGAGCTTCCCCAAAAGGGTTAAGTACTGGCAGTTCGTCATCAACGTCACCACGATTATCCAGTGAGAATCTTATGAAATCACAGTCGGCCCTTGATTAAATGAACACACACTGTATAACAGCATCTCTCCGCCCCTTGACAACTAAAATGTTGTGATTTTTTTTTTTTTCGTGAAATTTTTCTGTTTTTCGTGAAACATTTGGTTAGTAAACTCGCTAGTATTATCATAAAAACGCTAACTTGGTTGAAAGGTTGATAAACTTGTTCATAATACAAATTTGTTACAAAAAATTAGCAGATATTTTTAGCGTTTATCCATAAAACCATGACCATAAAATCATGATTTTTAACTATTTGTGGACTCCTAAAACCTGGGACCAGTCGCATTCGACTTGGTGCTCCAAATAATAGGAAATTCGGGTCAATTACTTAGTTTGACGCCAATAAATATACATCTGAAAATTCGCTAACACCCAAAACTCGACCTGTAGCGAGGTACAGACAGACATTTATTTACTTATATTGGCCTTTTGAATTGAATTTTTCAGTGAATCCAAGTGTGAATCCAAATGGATTCGTATTCATAGATGTGAATCCGAAATGATTTGGATTCATAGGTATGAATACGAATAGATTCGGATTTGGATTCATAGGTGTGAATCCAAATTTCGTATTCGGATTCACACTTGGAAATATGAATCTATTCGAATTCACACTTTAGAATACGAATGCATTCGTATTCGGATTGACACGTTAAGGTGCAGTGAATCAAATTCGGATTCGAATTTACGAATACGAATCTGCCCATCTCTGTCAGCAGGAAGTGTGCGAGGCGCCGGCGTCCGTTTCCTTGTATAGGAATCGGATGGTGGGGCGAAGTAGCGGGGGGCCGCTGCGTTGGGCGTCGAGGCGGGCGTCGGAGTGGGGCGCCGCTGTGTGGCGTCGGTGGGGGCGGCGCTGTGGGGCGTCGGAGTGGGGTGCGTGTGCCGGGCGTAGTGCTGCGGAGAGGTGGGGCTCGTCGCAGACGGTCGGCGGGCGCTGAGCGGCGTTGTTTGACGTTGCTAGGCGCTGTCGTCGCACCGCGGTCGCAGACGGCGGGCGGAGGCTGCGTGTCACCACGCGGGGTCACCAGTGTGGTGAATAAGGATGAACAGACAACAGACGAGGCCGAAATTTAGCTTGAGAATGGTTATGTATTTGTTGGCCCCTCGGCTCTTTATAGGCCCCTGACATGATCAGAGGGGGGTCGGGGGGTCCCCACTCTGAGGTACAACATGTATGTACATTACATTGGTTGTGGAGGAGCAGCCGATCACAACAAATATTATATGGCGATCCGTAATCAAGTTCATGTCTAAATTCAGTGAATTGTCAACATGAAGGAGGTTCCTTGAGGTTCTTCGTTCATCAAAAACCTTGCCTTTTTTCGGTAAAAACTGAAATTGTAAGCGGTGGATGCTTGGAATACTACTCAGCCTGTTTCACATAGGTACTCCCTCCCCTCGCCTCCCAAAAAAACCAAAAAAAAACCTGATGACATCAGCGCGTTGTCGAATTACAAGTAGCCTATTTCGCTCGAAGTCTCAGCAATAAAACCTTTTATAAATTGTCCGTATGGAGGAGGCTAGTAACCTATTAGTAAGTAGTTTATACACCCACTTTGATGAGCGAGCGGACACAGTATGCTACCATATGACGATCCGTAATCGTGCTCATCGCTAAATTCAATGACTCATCAAATGAATAGGAAATTCCTACAGAGGAGGTTCATCTAGAGGAGGTTCCTTGAGGTTCTTCGTTCATCAAAAACCTTGCATTTTTTCGGTAAAAACTGAACTTGGAAGCGATGGATCCTTTGAATAATATTCCTTCTGTTTCCATTTATAAAAAACGCTGCAAATCCCTGCACAACGGTTTATTATTTTGTATAGAATACCCTTCCGTTACAGATCACAGCTCTATGTATAGATAACCCGTCTATATAATATGATATGTACTATTCTATACATATTATGTAGATCGCAGACCCTCCTTAGGTTAGTACCTAACCCCGTACTCGTTACTAGGTACCTACCTAGTTAGTTAAATGTTGCTAAAATAATTCTGCCGATGACAAACAGTACCTAACAAAAAGAAACACACATAGGTAATGAAGTTCTGAAAAGAAATTGTTGATGAGGAGTGAAAAAAGTTGCAAAAGTACCTACCAACAAACTCCAGCCCCTTCTACGTAGATGGTATACTGAACCGTTGTGTAATAATTTACCGTTGAGTAATGATTTACCGTAGTAATAATTTACCCATCAATAATACTTCAACGTTTGTTCAAGTTTCACTACCTACCAACAACTCCAAAAGAGCCATCATTTTTCAAATGAAATAATATCACAGAACAACCAACTCGACTTCATGCTCCGCCAATATAATTAGGTGGCCCCTAGCAATGATTTCATCTCCGCCAAATTTCCTATTGTGGGCGCGTCTCTGGTTACGAGATTTGGTTTGAATTGTAAACAATTTCATTCACACTGGAGTCGAAAATGCCTGTCGGTGCAAACTTCGGGGCCTTACTTTGAACGAACGGCTGGACGTACGATGCTCCGGATGGTCTTAAAAAACTCGCAAGTTCAAGAACTATTTAAAACCGTAAAAAATGGTATAGGCGTTTTGAAAATTTCAACCCCTATTTTGAACCCCTAAGAGATGACTCACAGTAACGTCGAGCTTCGAGGACCAACTAGACAGCGAACGGAACCTATAACCCGAATTTCATCAATTTTCTTTCATGGTAACTAAGAAAAGTGGCCCGTACGGCGGACAGACAGAAATATTTTTATTGCAGTTTTGGATTCTACATACCTTGAAACGTAAACCATCAAATTTTGAGGGGGGGTAAGAATTTTTTTTTTCATGCTCGATTCCAATGGTTCATTATTGAAAATAATAAACCAAAATTTCGTTTCCATAAATTTAAAAAATTGGCGTTCTTGGACGAATTACAAGTAGACTATTTCGCTCTAACGCTCAGCATTAAACACCTTTTATAAATTGTCAGTATGGAGAAAGCTAGTAACCAAAATAATTTAACTGAATGACTCAAGAAACTCTAAACGTCCATTGTTATAGTTCCTACTGGATGGTTTGGTGTTACATAAAATATTTATGCGTTACAGGTGACGTTTACATTAAATATTTATGCGTTACAGGTGGCGTGAGTTAATATTGAACTGTTCAACGAAATAAAAAACTTGATGCCCTTTAGATTACACACAGTCGTTTTGCTAAGTTTGGAATGGTGCAAAAGATTCATTTCTCTGTATATGCATAATGAAGTCCTTCATTAACTGCACTTGATGAGATGTTGATCAAATTCCACCTACTTTACTAAAAGCTGGTTAGTAAGAGTACGAGTTATACTGTTACGAACGGACAAAACCAGCAAGAAAACGGGATTCATCACCATATTCGTGGCTAATTTCACTGAATCATTAACGCAGGTAGCTCTTCTCTGAACCCATTGTATTAATGAACGATATGGAATATTGGTTCACTGTTATTGCTCTCCGGAGTTCCACACTTAACTTGGATATAGGAATTACCCGTTCCCAGTTGAAGGCTGTACAAAGCCAAAGCCCCTCTTCCTTTATTCATACCTTATCGACTCAGTCGGGAAAAACTAACCGACTAGGTTATTGGGTCCTTGATCATCATATGTTTCTGCTGTCCTCCAGCAGTATATTAATTTTCTTCAGTAAGTGCGGGTGTTTACACCAAACAGTAGGCGTTTATCCTCGCTACCCCACCTCGTAACATACGAGATTTTCACACGGACAGTTTCGAACTAGTTTTCATTCAAATCAATTGGCCTTAAGATAATTTTGAGAATTAAATTGATGTACTCCAAACTCTGACAAAAAGTTCTCCACCGTACTGACTTCCATTCATTTTATTTTTGGTGATAGGTATTCTACTCGGTCCTAGGGTAATATAATATGTGGTAATGTATTCGAAATAGAGTGCTAACTTCGCAAAAAGTGGTCCGTCCACGTTTGCAATTTTAGGTTTAATATTTTCAATAATGATCCCTTGGAATCGAGCATGAATAAAACCTTTAACCCCTCTCCCCACCCCTCCCCATCATAATTTGATTGTTTTCGTTTCAAGGTCCGTAGAATCCGAAAATGGAGTAAAACAGTTTCTCTTCGTTCGCCGTACTTCGTTTTTTCTTAGTTACCATGAATCAAAATTAATGAAATTTGGTTTGTAGGTCCCATTTGGGGTCTAGTTCGTCCGTGAAGCTCGGCATTACTGTCATTCATCTCTAAGGGGTGAAAAATAGGGGTTGGAATTTCCCGAACTCCGTAGCTCGAAAACTTTCAATAGAAGGGTATGTTTTAACACAGAATGTGTTTTAGCCATGGACTAACGAGCCAAAAAAGGTAACGAAATCTGGGACGCTGTTATGAAAAATTTCTAATGATTTTCAAGTACAACCGATTCGTTGCTACGGAACTTAAACTTCGCCAGTTATCATCGTACAAAAATCGTTCACCACTCGTTGGATAGCTCTCGATTTACCTAACCATATTACGTTAACCAATGCGGAGTGCGTGGCCGACAAGCTGCGGTATGAGCGTCATTGTTTAAATAATAATTGTTTACACACAGGTGATCATTCTCAATAATTTATATTGTGAACACGATTGCAAGCTTTATAAGTACCGATGATACGGAACTAAGGATCGTGTAACCTGGTGTATCCTATGAGCAGTCAATATATCAGTCGAAAAAGGTTTATGTGAAACGCGTGAGCTAAAACACATTCTGTGTTTCTATAATTTCGTCCGAAGTATGTAAATAGAGGTATCCGGGGGTCCAGGGGGCTGGCCCCCTGGCGAGGCGCGGAGCGCCGAGTTTTTTAAAAAGTTTTTAAATTGATGTCGAACTTGAGAATTTGAGACCACCCGGAGCATTTTACGTCCAGCCGTTCGTTTGCACCAAAAAGCTTCGCCAGCATGATTGTGAATGAAACGGTACAAATCCGGCCGAGATATCATTGCTAGGAAACGCCTGATTATAATCACGGATGGCTGTATGCGATCGAGTTGGTTGTTCCGAGATAAATATTATTTCGTTTGAAGAGTGATGGATGTTTCGGATTCAGTTGGTAGGTACTTTTTCAATTTGAACAAACGTTATGATGATAGATTTCTTGATTCCACTGTTTTATAAAAACTGCCGCATATTTATAAAAGCTGGTAGAATTCTTGAATCCACCGCATATTTATAAAAACTGATTGCCCGGCCGGCCCCAGTACTCGATTTAGGGCTCTCTTCTGGGAAGTACGAGGGCAGGTATTGACCACAGAAAACAGTGATCTACGCAGACGGTATATATATATCAAAGAACCGTTTATATTCCGATGTATAAACCGTGGTGCCGTTTTATAGTATGATTTTGAAACACATGCGTTTAAAATCGTTGATTCTGCTGTTCTTGATAAATCACAAAAACTATTTTTTGAGCAGTCCTGAAAATTCGTATATGACCGTTAGTTAACAATGGAACCAAATATACACCAAAGATCCACGTAGTATGCCTCATCAGTAACTACAGCGCGTCCTCGTGAGTGGTGTACCTTGTACTTAGTTGAAGTTGATATAAAGCTTAAGTTTGAAAGTCTAGTTGGAAGTTGCGGATTGGACAAACACGAGCTTTAATTAAGTTTACCTTAGCGCGGCGCGTTTAGAAGGTAAATAAAGACGATGGGTTTCATGCGAACCCGAGAAAACATTCGGACCTTCATTTGGGTTAAATGCGTGTGAGATATCGAGTTTACCAGAATGTTGGTTTGAGTTTAATTTACGTGGTTCCCTTAGATCATCAGTTGTTCGTGGATCCTTTTTCTTTGGTATCTACATGACATAGAAAATGGAAGAGAATTTCAATTTTTCTGTTGCGTATGAATAAGGTGGGTGACGAGGTTCCAAAAAATGGCTCCAATTAGGCCAGTTCCATCATTAAGATCTAGGAATGGGAGGATTAAGATCAACGAATATTTACAAGGTCATTGTTCCGGCAATATTTTTGAGGCCTCCAATTGGGATTCAAGTAGTTTCGACCTTGGTGCATCAACTTGAATCTCGAAATTCCATCTGGGTAAGCCGAGACACGGATGGGATGATTGCGCGTTACGTCATGGTGTCAAAGGCCTCGAATTGCACGGTCTAGTATCGGATAGTTGAGCTGATTGAATACTCCTCATATGACCTCCTCCCCCCCCCCCCCCCCCCTCTCCAGCTAGAAATCTTTCAGTTGGTGGGAATAAAAACTGTACAAATGATTAAATTTAAAACTGCATAAGTTCTCGGTCTATAAGTTGGAATTATTCTCGTTTTCAAGAGTTTCAATTTATTTCAGTCCACATTTTTTAGCGTCTGCTCACTTCTAAGTAGTATGTTTAATGGTTCCTTTTTAAATAATAGAAAAGAGAACATTAATTTGTACCTATATGTTGAGATTGTTTATTGTAAGAATGCGGTTACTATTATTGTTTGTCTATAAACCTGTAGTGATTGGGAGTCGGATAGACGAGTCGATCGCATTTGAGAGAATGGTTAGTTTATTGGTGGCACCCTGGCTCTTATATAGTCCCCTGACAAGATCAGAGGGGGGTCGGGGGGTCCCCACTCTGAGTTACAGCATGTTCAGACATAGATTGAGTTGTGGAGGAGCAGCCGATCACAACACTGCTCCCCCCAGAATTTAAGTAATTTTCAATTTTAATTAAATTTTGTTGATGTCGCTGTGGCTGTGGCCGGGCGTGGGGGTGCGTGTGTTGGGTCCGTGTGGGCTGTCCGGGTGGCTGCTGTGGTCGGTGTCGTGGGGCGGTGGCGTAGAGCGCGTAGCGTTGGCGGGCGAGGCTCGGGCTCCGGGCGTGGTTCCGCGGGAGCGGTTGTTGCCGTGGGTGCTGTGGTGGTGATGTTGTGGCCATCGCTGTGTGGTTGGGGGCGATTTGCGGCGTCGTGGTGGGTCCCGTGTTGTGCGTAGGTGGGGGTGCCGGCTTACATCGGTCGATTGAGACTGATGGTGTTTGTCGATCGTCCGTGAGGTAAGTTATCGTTTTTCCATCGTTTGTCAACACCTGATGGGGGCCGGTGTAAGGTGGCTCGAGTTTACCCCTTGGCGTGTCTACGCGCACGTACACGTGGGTCGCTGTGCGCATAGTTGCTGGCACGTAGGACTGTGTGTAGTGGCGGTACGATTCGTTGGTGCGTAGGGGCACAGTTGATGGTGGCGGTTGAGTGAATAGATCCCCTGGGAGGCGTGGTGTGGCCGAGAAGAGGCGTTGGGCCGGTGAGTAGCCGTCGGGGCCCGGGCGGTTTCGTAGGCCGAGGAGGAGGCCGCTAAGTTGGGTGGCCCATGTGCGGGAAGTGGCTGTTGCGAGAATTGCGTCTTTTAGGACCCTATGCAGTCGTTCGACGAGGCCGTTGGCTTGAGGGTGGTAGGTATTGGTATGGTGTACCTCCGTGCCCATGGACGTGCAGTATTTATGGAATTCGGCTGAGGTGAACTGGGTGCCCTGGTCAGTGGTTACGCGTGCCGGGGAGCCGTAGCGGGCGATCCAGTGGTTGTGTAGGGCCGTAATCACTGCGTCGGCGGAAATGGTCGAGAGGGGTGCGCATTCAAACCAGCCAGTGGCGCGGTCAATCATTGATAATATGTACTTTTTCGTAGCCGATGGCGGTAGCGGGCCGAATAGGTCGATATGTAGGTGTTCGAGTGGCGCGGCGTCGGGAAATTCGCCGAGGGGAGCCCTGACGTGTCGAGTTGTTTTCGCTCGGTTACAACTCGGGCAGGCGCGGGTGAACAACCGTATCGACGAGGTCATGACGGGCCAATAATATCGAGCGCGGATGAGGGCTGTGGTGGCCTTTATCCCCGGATGTGTCATCCCGTGTATGTGTTTAAAAACCGCGAGGCGTAGCGGCGTAGGGATGTAGGGGCGAGGCGAGGCGTCGGTATTTTCGCACATGATCTCGTGGCCTTGTATTCGGTGTGGTGTGAGATTCATATTGGCGATGTGGTCATCGGCGGCCTGTGCGTCGGCTAGCTGTTGTAGCGTGAAGGGGGTGCCGTAGTCCGTGACTGCGTGGGCCATGTTGGCTGTGGGTGGTAGTCGCGAAAGGTAGTCGGCGACGATGTTTGTTGGGCCCTCGGCGTACCTGATGTCAGTCGTGAATTCTGAGATGAATCGAAGGTGCCGGAGCCGTGTTGGTGGGGCCGTATTTGACTGAGTCGTTAGTGAGGTCGTGAGGGGCTTATGGTCCGTATATACGGTGAGTGGGCGCCCTTCTATTTGTTGGCGAAAATGTACTATGGCGAGGTAGATAGCCAGTAGTTCGCGGTCGAACGCGCTGTAGTTACGTTGAGCCGGGTTGAGGGTGCGTGAGAAGAAACCTAGCGGGCGTAAGTGCGTGTTGTCGATGAAATGCAGCGCTGCGCCGACGGCGAAATCCGACGAGTCCGTGTGTAGGACGAGAGGTTGGGTCGGGGCCGGGTGGGCGAGTGTGACGGAGGTTTCGAGTAAGCGTTTTGCGCGGTCGAATGCGTCAGCTGCGTCGGTGGTCCACGTGAGCGTGCCTTTGTCCTTTTTCTTCGCGTCGGGTGGAATCATTTCCACTAGGGGGCGGAGCGTAGGTGCGGCTCGTGGTATCGCTCGGTGATAGAAGTTAATGAGGCCGAGGAATGTTCGAAGCTCGTGCACGGTAGTGGGTCGCGGGAATTTCTTAATGAGGTCCGTGCGTTCCGGTAGGGGTGTTATCCCGTCGGTTGAAACGTTGTGGCCGAGAAATTTGACTGAGGGCCGTGCGAGCTGGCATTTGGCTGTATTTATTTGTAGGCCGTATTTAGCGGGTAGTGTTCAGACGGGGTGGCCGAGGCGACCAGTATGTCATCGAGGTAACAGTACACGAAAGGTAGGTTGCGTAGGACGTGGTCCATGTAGCGTTGCCACGTTTGCGCTGCGTTTCGTAAGCCGAAATTCATTCGCTTGAATTGGTAGGCGCCGAAGGGTGTTAAGATCGTTGTTTTTGGCACGTCGCGTTCGCTGATTTTGCAGTGAAAAAATGCACGGGCGAGGTCGAATGTGCTGTACACTGTAGTCCCGTACAGGGCCGTTGTGAAGTCGTGTAGGTGTGGGACGGTGTAGCGATCGGGCACAGTGAGTCGGTTCAGCGCTCTGTAGTCACCGACGGGGCGAATGTCACCGTCGGGTTTCGGAACGATGTGGAGCGGGCTGGACCACGGCGCCTCCGAAGGTTCGATGACCCCCGCCGCTAGTAATTCGCCGAAATGGGCCTTCGCTTTCGCGTATAGGTCCGGGGATAATCGGCGAAGTTTCGCGTGACGCGGGGGGCCCTTCGTGACGATGTGATGTTCGACAGGAGCATCGCATGGTGTCGATGAAGGTTTGTAGGCGTCGAGGAGGGCTTGAAAACGGGGCTCGTTCGCTGTTGTCGTACAGATGGACTGGCTCGGAGGTACGAGGTCTACTGTCCCGGTGATGTACCGCTGCGTGGCCGCGTTGATGAGTCGGGCGTTGGGTAGGTCAACGAGTAGGCCGTGGTACGTCAAGAAGTCGGAGCCGAGGATCGGGGTTGATACGTCGGCGACTGTGAAGATCCACTCGTACGGAGGGAGATCTGGTAGGTGTACCGATGCGGAGTGTGTGCCGTACATCTTGATCTCGGTGCCGTTTGCGGCACGTAGAGCGCTTGGACGTGTTGTTTTTCGGTTGAGCAGGGTGTTCGGGACGATCGAGACGTCGGAGCCGGTGTCCACGAGGAAGTGTAGCGAGGTTTTTTTACAGCGGATGAAGAGCCGAGATGTTGGTGGGTTACGCACGGCCGTTACGGCTGGTCGGGCCGTGCGTTGTCGTTTCCCGTCGGTTTCGGGCGCCAGGTGCAGGGGCTGCGGCATTTCTGTGCTCGTGGGCCCCATGTGCGGTGGTAGAAACATAGGGTGTTCGTTGTTCGGCGTGTGTTCGTCGCCGGCTGCGTCGGGGATCGCCGTTGTCGTCTATCGTTGATCACTTCGACCTCTTCGGAGACGGTAGCCACCCGAGGAGGCGGGGCGAATGGTAGGAGGCGATCAGCGAGCGCAGCGAGTTTCAATATGTCGGGTTCGTCACGGGCCGCTATGTGTAGACGTATGCTCTCGGGTAGGGCGCGGAGGAAGAGCTGTCGGACGAGCGGTGCGGGTGTGTCAGCCGGAAGTGCTCGGGTGAGTCGGCGAGCGAGGATCGACGGTAGTTCGTCGTCGGATGTCGGCTGGAGGAGGGCGGTGAGCCGTGAACCATCGGAAGGTGCGTGTGTCGCTAGAAGGCGAGTTTTGAGCGTCTGGTAACTACTGGTGTGCGAGGGGTTGATGTCGGCGCATAGATCCGCTTGTCGAGGTTCGAGGGCGAGGAAGGCTCGGGCGAATTTCGCATGTGGCGTCGTGAGGCCTTCGTGTGCGAGGATGAGCTCGAGTTGGGCGAACCAGACGTGCGGGAATGCGGGGTCGAACGGCTGGAGCTTGAGAATCGAAGGAGCGCTCGCTTCGGGCGTTTTTTGCGGTTTCTGCTCCGTCATCTTCGGTTTTCTCTTCGGTGCCAGTCCGGTGAGGTGTCAGCTTGAAGTGTGCTCGGCGCCGGCGTCCGTTTCCTTATATAAGGATCGGTGATGGTGGGGCGAAGTAGCGGGAGGCGCTGCGATAGCCGTCGAGGCGGGCGTCGGAGTGGGGCGCTGCTGTGGCGTCGGTGGGGGCCGCGCGTGGTGGGGCTCGTTGAAGCGGAGGCGGAGGCTGCGACGCTGTCAAACGGCGGGCGCTGGCGGTGGAGCTCACACGTCGGATGTCACCAGTGTAGTGATTGGGAGTCGGATAGACGAGTCGATCGCATTTGAGAGAATGGTTAGTTTATTGGTGGCACCCTGGCTCTTATATAGTCCCCTGACAAGATCAGAGGGGGGTCGGGGGGTCCCCACTCTGAGTTACAGCATGTTCAGACATAGATTGAGTTGTGGAGGAGCAGCCGATCACAACAAAACATATAGGTGTACTTACATTTAAAGGAATATCATACTCTACACAAACAGTAAAGCCATCACAGCAAATATGTTTATGTTCAAGGAAGCAATTATTTCATTCATTCAAATTTTATTGTTACCATAAAACCAATAACCAGCTCAGTTATTTAATTAGAATTTGCTATAAATATAATACCTAGAGCCAACTAGAGCTCCGTTTGAACATGTAGGTAACAAGTGGATAAGAAAAGGTGAAATATTATCAGGCTACAGGGCTTCCAATGTATGAGTTTTTTGTGTTTCCTAGCAAGTTGGAACTTAATCTTGGGATGATCCTAGTGCATTTGTAGCGTATTGTAGGTAAGTTCTTCGGTGCCCGAATAAAAAGGAAGTTCTGATCTCCTGCCAAACCCAGCTAAGATAATCGGAGTCTTTCAGTCCTCTGATCATAGTGATTAATGATTGGGCGGCACCTATTGCATATCTCAATTCACCATGATAAATTACACCTTCCGTTCGATAAGCCCATGGGAAATGTATAATTTATGGCGACCGCTGTAGTCCTGTTATCCCCATTCTGTAGCCCCGGATATAAATCCGATTTGTTAAAGAAGTATTCGGGCATTGGAGGAGGATATCACTCTTAAAACATCGACAATAATTTATAACGTTAGGAATCTACGTTGTTTATCCAGGATGATAATTTTTTCACTTTATTCCTTTTATCTAGTTTTCGAAGTACAGAAGCATTTGGGACCAAAATTTTTTCCGTCGTGTTTCGCTGTCGTTTGCCAGATTAGCGAAAATTGAGCCTGCGCAAACGAAAAATTGTTAGGTGTATCTCTGCTCACATCACTTTCCGCATATTGGCAGATTGAAAAGGTAACATCCGTTTCGACTCACATTATTTGACAGTTCTGAGTGGTGCCGTCAATTGAATGGCAAATGTTAGTGGGTTGCCTGAACTCTCCACGTTTTATTCTGCACCTCGTTACAAACGAAAACCAATTTAAAACAACCTTGCTGCAAAAAGGGAATTCGCTAAAAAGGTGGCGGAAAATGAAAATGTTCACTTTACACTGAAAATGTTCACGTTACTTCATTACATGAGATATAATTTACGTTCGATGGACATGGATGTTCAAAAGAATTTGTGTCATGGTATCGCAGACACGGATATCACCACTTAATTACCTATTAGTACATCATAAACTCCCATTAAATGGAGACCACTTCTCATTACCACAATCATTACTTCTCAGTATGAAATAAGGATTATTAATATTTATATATGAACTCTATATTAATACTCATAGGCGCAATTAAAGATGGTCTGTCACTGGGGGAAAATAAAAATAGCTTAAGGTACAGATGTAAAAAATGTGTCAGTACCGTAGGTTTGCAAAGGAGCCCTCGAAGGCGGCCATGATTCTCCTCAGTGTGTTCGACAGCAACTAGTACACATGCCTCATCTTTCTTAACTTGCAGAAAATTGAGCGAAGATCTTCTCTACTAAGAAAATAGTTTTTAATGAATGCCTACGTAGCTTTTGAGGCTTAATGTATACTAATGCCTTGGAATTGAATAAAATTATTATTCTAATTCGCTAACACTGGCCTTACTCAAGCTTTTTGTCGTTAGGTGTGTAACACAGCGAAAACCGTTGAAGTGTATCACTGTTCACGCTGCTTTCGATTGAAGACCAACAGGACCGAAACGAACTCGGGAGTTGGATAACCGGATGAATTGGAATTGAGTAAATTTCGTCTGACCCGAATCCGATCGAAGCCTCCCGCTCCTCCTCCTCCTGTGTCTGTGCCTATCACAAAAGCTAATACCAACATAATTGTTCGTCTGTTGGAGTCCGTATTGAAGTTAACATTTAGTGCGTAATTACGGATTACGCTTATACACCACTTCGTATCATAAAAATCTCTTGATTGAAGACCAGTGCGTATTCCTATTAATTGTATACGTATGTATCGTCTACAAATAATTGAATCAGAAATAATGAGTCCTTGTGTAGGCATCATAACACGAATGAAGTGATTCAAAATTAAACATGATGGAATTGACGAAGCCATCATCGGGAATTTTCGTCACTTTTGATCTATTATTTTCAAAAATGAACCTTTGGAATCGAGCATTAAAAAAAAAAAATCTTCAACCCCCCTCAAATTTGATGGTTTCCGTTTCAAGGTATGTAGAATCCGAAAATCAAATAATAAAATTTCCGTCCATCCGCCTTACGTCGCACGTTTCTTAGTTACCATGATCCGAAATTAATGAAATTTTGTTTATAGATCCCGTTTGGGGTCTAGTTGTTCCTCGAAGCTCGGCGTTTCTGTCAGTCATCTCGGGGTGAAAAATAGGAATTTTGCAATTTTCAGAACGCCGTAGCTCGAAAACTTTAAATAGAAGGGTGTGGTTTTTTTTAGTTTTTAAACTGATCTTGAACTAAAGCATTTTTTGAGACCACCCGGAGCGTTGTACGTCCAGCCGTTCGTTTGCACCCAAAAGCTTCGTCAACATGATCGTGAGTCAAAAGGTTTAAATCCGGCCCAGATATCATTGCTGGGGATCGCCTGATTATTATCACGGACGGCTGTATGACGTCGAGGTTGTTCTGTGATATTATTTCGTTTGAAAAATTATTGCACTTTTCAGCTGTGTTGATAAGTACCTACTTTTGCAGCTTGAGCAAACGTTATGCTTCATGAATAACAACAAATAATAATTAATGATTGAATGAGTGAATCCCGCGCATTTTTATGAAACTGTAATTTCCGGCTGGCTCCAGTACTTGATTTAGGGCTTTCGTGGAGGGAGCTCGAGGTTATTGACCGCAGAAAAAAGTTATCTACGCAGAAGGGGCTTCTATACTGGCAAATTATTACACAACGGTTTCGTACACAGCTGCCAGTTATTTGCCTTGTGCTTCATGAATAACAACAAATAATAATTGATGATTGAATGAGTGAATCCCGCGCATTTTTATGGAACTGTAATTCCCGGGCCGGGTCCAGCACATGGTTTAGGGCTTTCCTGGAGGGGCGTGTCGAGAGTTGGTATTGACCAAGGGAACAGTGATTGTCGCAGAAGGGGCATCTAGATACAGGTCAATAATAAACTATTGTGTAATAATTTTCAGCGTTTTTCCCTCCAAGTAAAATATTCAGAACTCTTATAAAATCTTCAGAATTTATTATTGTTTAAATGAGGGCGATTAAAATTGAAAATGCGGGAAAAATAACGTATCAGGTACTGACATCTGCTTGGCTGTTGGTCCAAGGAGGCGGAGGCGATGGTTCTCCATACTTCCAAAAACCCAATCTTTGAAATGGCAAACCTTCGTGGCAACCTTCAAGAACCTTTGCCATTCTTGAATCGAACTGAGGGAAACCTCGGTTTGATTTTGAGGACATGCTTTTGGTTTATTATTTCAATAATAAACTGTCGGAATCGAGCATGAAAAAAAATATTTATATCGTTTCATTCACAATCATGTTTCCGAAGCTTTTCGGTGCCAGCAAATGGCTAGTCGTACAATGCTGCGAGTGGTCTCAAAAAATTCTTTAGTTCAAGATCCATTTACAAACGTAAAAAAACCATACCCTTCTATTGAAAGTTTCCGAGCTACGGCGGCGTTCTGAAAATTTCAACCCCTATTCTTCCCCCCTTAGAAATGACTGACAGTAACGCCGAGGCGGACCAACTAGACACCAAACGGGACCTACAGACCAGATTTCATTGATTTCGGTTCATGAAAGAAAAAATTGGTTCATGAAAAAAATATAACGAAGAAAAGTTTGGTTCATGGTAACTAAGACACGTGCGAAGTACGGCGTACGGCGGACAGACCGAAATTTTTTAAATTGCATTTTGGGATTCTATTAGGCACCTTGAAACGTGAGCCATCAAATTTTGAGGGGTGTTGAACTTTTTTGTATACTTCATTCCAAAGGTTCATTATTGACAATAATGATCCAAAATTTCTGTCCGTACGCCGTAGGTAGGTACGTCGCACTTTTCTTAGTTAGCTTTGGTTTGTAGGTCCGGTTTGGGGTCTCGTTGGTCCTCAAAGTTCGGCGTTACTTGCAGTCATCTCTAAGGGATGAAAAGTGGGGGTTGAAATTTCCAGATCGCCGTAGCTCGAAAACCTTCAATGGAAGTGTTAATTTTCGTTATTGAACAGAATTTGGCCAAGAAAAGGAGGATTTGTTACCCACAAAAATTGGCAATTCGTGCAATGAATCGTTTTTTTAAAACGTTTTTGAATTGATCTTGATCTAAAGAATTTGTTGAAACCACCCGGAGCATTGTTCGTTTGCACGGCAAAGCTTCGTCAACACGATTGTTAATGAGACGGTGTGATCCAGCCCAGATAATATCATTGTTAGGGATCACCTGATTATAATCACGGATGGCTGATAATCATGGATGGCTGTATGAAGTCGAGTTGGTTGTTCTGTGATATTATTTCATTTGAAAAATGATGGATCTTTTGGATTTTGTTGATAGCTGTACTTTTGCAACTGTAACAAATGTTGAAGTATTATTGGGTAAATTATTATACAGCGGTAAATTTTATAGTAGCGGTAAATTATTACAACGGTTTACTATACTATCTACGAAGAAGGGGCATCTATACAGGTAAATAATAGACCGTTGTGTAATAGTTTTCAGCGTTTTTTTTCTATTCTTTTTAATGTTTATTTATAAACTTGCGGTTCCATCCATCCGTCCATTGTGGTTCTGTACATAGTTTAGAGTGATACACTAGCGCTCTAAGTGGATTTGAATTGAACTATAGGTACTCGGCGATTCGCCTGATGCGTAATTCCTCGCGGGAACTCAGAAATGCAAATTGTACATAACCACCTCAAGTAAGTGTTAATTTTCGTTATTGAACAGAATTTGGCCAAGAAAAGGAGGATTTGTTACCCACGAAAATTGCCGATTCGTGCAATGAATACAATTTGTTGACCTTTTCTTTGATGACTATTCCCTATTGGAATTTCTACCCGTATTCGTTTTTGTATTCATATTGACGAGTCTTGAGGCTTGTTCCTCGTTTACGGAGTCCTCATATATTTTCAGATAATTCGCCCCATTATTCATATACGAGTATTTGCCATTCGTAGTAAACCCTTTGATTCAATTGCTTTTCTGTGCTTGCTTCATTGCCACTAACATTTCCAGTCATCCTAAAAATAATGGAAGTCATCCTTAGGCATGTTTAAGAAGAAATATTTTGTTCTTCGGAAAACCGATTGATTTAATGCAATATCCAAAAGATACAAATAGTATTTTGATCTCCAAAACCAGCAGGTCAAAGGGAAATACGAATGAATTTCCTTAATTTTCCTAGAATTTTCGGGTGAAATTGGCAATTGTATGCTATCACAAGTGGTACGACCTTACAAGTCTCATTAGTTTCATTCATTTGATACATTTAACCAGATTATGTTTCAGAATTAATTACATTTTGAACCAACAAACCAAAGGAACCTAAGTATGGTGGGTGTATACCTATTAGTTATTCCGGGCGAGTCCCTTCCTCCTCACCAACTCATCACTGTCCACTTCCCTTTGTCTGTATCTACGAGTATTGAGAAAATAGTACCGCGGGAGAATTTCCACTGTTTTATGTTTCGGATGTCCTAAACATTGGAGCTCTGTAATAGATATCAGTGAAACTCGTTGCAAATATATAACTTTCGGTAGGGCTGAAAGTATGCACCTGCGAATCAAACGTAAGAAAAAGAATTAGCGTCGTAGCATTTCTTTATTCTTCATTGGAATCGAATACCTGTATTGTTTTCACTTCTGTTATCGAAATATCTGGTGTCGCGAGCGATCGCGTTACTGGCACCGAAGATGTAATGCGATGCAGCGAATCGGCACAAGGCAATTTATTCCGCCTCTCGACGTTATTAGCCCTCTGACAGTCCCTTTGCCCTTCCGATGGAGTCAAGTTAAAGTGGTTAATTTTCATCACAATGCCACTCAGCTTGGGGGCTCCAGTGGTCTCAAGGCCTCGTGGCCGATGTTAATTGAATTAGTTGAAGGCGGTTTTGAGGTTTTGGCTGGCCCGATAATGGACGGCTGGCTCTTTGCGTTACAATCGCCTTTCAATCGGTTCCGCAGAGCGGAATTCGAAATCAAGCGCTCGGAAAGTCGAGTTTTAGGTAAATGTTTTAGGGATGAGTCTTGCCAAGTCATCCCGAATCCGTAGGAGGACGAATCATGTAGGAGGTGTGGTAACCCGACAAGCTAAAAGGCTGACCCTTAGGGGTACTCTGTCCCCCTGTGTTGGACAGTTTCAGACCCTCGAGGCGCTAGTTATACATTGCAAAATGGCAATGTAAATATTTATGGTTTTTAGGTATATCACTGTGAAGCTAGGCTGTTAGTGGGGGACAAATTCGTTTCAGGCCATTTGAAAAACAAATCCAAGAAGAAGGAAAAGAAAAAGACACGTGATCATCATGTCTTTGTATGTGACATTTTTGTCCGATGCCCAGGTCTCAGTTTTCATCCAGTTTCATGGGGATTGTCTTCAAATGGTCAAATATAATATTATTGATAAAACGCTGCAAATTATTACGCAGTGATTTATTATTTTCCTTATAATGCCCCTTCTGTGTAGAGGGCGACTTGGGATTCCGTCCCGCTCTCTCATTACGCAGCGTCAGTAAACCCCGGCCTCCTGGGTAATTTTGAAATGCTTGAATGTACTGTTTTCTTGATTTTTTTTCCTAGGACGGAGTCCCAAGGTTTTGGTAGGCTGGTGTCATGTAGACGGGACGGAATCGAAGGTTCCGGTTAGCTGAACATTAATTATTAATCTTCAGTTCCCTAGTTTTTCTTAAGCCGGTCTAAGCTTTTAATGAGGGGAAGGGACGGAATCCATAGCCGCCCTGTATAGATCACCGTTTTCTGTGGTCAGTACCTAACCTCGTGATTCCCCCATTAAAGTCCTAAATATAGTACCGGAGCTGGTTAGGGCAATTATAGTTACATAAATTAAATGCCCCTCCCTCCCCCCAATCTTCTGTAACGCACCATTTTGGCCCCACGAATCCTCCATCCTGTCATTTTTGAAATTCATTTGGTCGCTGAACCCAAGTAGGACTCCCGACATGTTCTCAAATTTTCGCTTTGTCTGGATGATTCATTTGCCCATGAAAACATACTCTTGTAGGTTATCCATCAACAAAATCTAAAATAACCACCTTTGTTCAAATCAGGGAACAACAAACGATTTCATAAAGCCATTCGTAATTCCCAATCATTAATATCGGGTCTGGATGTATAACGTATGATTCACACTCGCGTTGACGAAGCTTTTCGGTTTAGACTTCAGGGCCTTACTGTGAAGGAAGGGCTGGACCTCCTCCATGCTCCTGGTCGTCTCAAAAATTGTCAGGTTCGGAATCAAATTAAAAACTTCACGAAAAACATAGGTACCCTTCTAGTGAATGTTTTCAAGCTACGGCCATTTGAACGCCGGTTTTGAACCTTGCAAACTCTATTTTTCACCACTTAGTGCCCCTTACTGCCAGCATCGCGGAGCTTCGCGGACCAACTAGATCCGAAATGGGACCTACAAACCAAATTTCATTAATTTTGGTTCATGTTAACTAAGGAAAGTGCGAAGTACTGTAATTATTGGTTCACTGTTTTCAGTAATGAACCTTCGGAATCGAGCATGACGAAAACATTTTAACCCCCCTCAAAATTTGATGGTTTACGTTTCAAGCTATGTAGAATCCAAAAATGCAATACATCAATTTCTATCTGTCAGCCGTACGCCGTACTCAGCACTTTTGTTAGTTACCATGGACCAGGATTAACGAAATTTGGTTTGTAGGTCCCGTTTGGGGTCTAGTTGGTCCTCGAAGCCCGGCGTTACTGTCAGTCATCTGGGTGAAAAATAGGGATTGAAATTTTCAGAACGCCGTAGCTCGAAAACTAGACTAGACTAGACTAGCTCGAGAATTTTTGAGTCACCCTGAGCATTGTACGACCAGCCGTTCGTTTGCACCGAAAAGCCTCGTCAACATGATTTTGAATCAAACGGTATAAATCCGGCCCAGATATTGCTAGAGAGCACCTGATTATAATCACGGATGGCTGTATGAAGTCGAGTTGGTTGTTCTGTGACACTATTTCATTTGTAAAATGATGGATCTTTCGGATTTTGTTGATAGGTACTTTTTCAACTTAGAGAACGTTGAAGTATTATTGGGTAAATTATTACACAACGGTTTATTATTTGCCTTATATGTTTCATGAATAACTACTAATAATTAATGACTGAATCATTGAATCCCGCGCATTTGTATGACACTTTAATTACTCGGACTATTATTTTTTTAAACTTTTGATTCCAAAGGTTCATTATTAAATGTAATTAACCAGTGAGTACGAGGATATTGTTATAGGATAGTGATTCTATAGAGAATGATCATCACAAATAGCGTCGAAGGTAATATTATACTATTATATAGGTAGTATTATAATTGATTAGGTACTTTAATTATGGAGCAGTCGTTGGGAAATAATTTGAAGGATTATTACAAGAAAATATGGGCGAGGTTCTTCGGGGAGCGGGGATTGTTGTCGACGTTGAGGCTCAGCCGTGGCTGATGTGATTTCTCTTCGGACTGTTGAGAGGCAGAAAGCGCCTTTGGTTGGGATGAGTTGTCAGCTATGCACGTGATGGGTCGGCCCCCGAGGGCATCCCCTTAATAGTTCACTGGAATGACAGTCAAGGTGGAAGGCAACCTCGGCGAGCTACACATCCTGTGCTTTAGAACCGGGTACACAAGGGAACTTATCAATGAAGGGAGGAGTAATTTGATGGGAACGTAAATGATAATTGTTCAACAGTAAATGAATACTATTATTATTGTTGTAGATTCATGTGCTCCGGAAGCTGATGAATTAATATAATTTTGATTGTGTTTCTCCAGGGGTAGAGTGAGAGCCACATTCATAGCCGTTTTACCGCTTTGGGTTGTGGCGAGAGATTCGAACAGACGGACCGCAGCCACCGTGACATAGCGTTACGCCTCCAGCTCATCCTCAATGTTTGTCGATCTGTCCCGGGAGAAACTAGGTACCCTCACAGTAGGTCATAAGACGAAATTTTGAGGGTCTATTCGGTTGACTGTAAGGATTAACCGTATTAATTTTGGTGCCATGGATGGAGCGTAAAAGCAAAAACGCTGCAAAGTCCTTGTCATATGGGTTTATTATTCTACTGGACATACCTACAGTAATGTTGGCTGTTCATTTATTGCTTCTTTCACGCGTAATAATCAAAATAGCTATTTCTGTTGGTTTCCATTAATTTTGGCCCCTAAAACACAAATTAGGTACGCTCTTTTTTTTTTTTTTTTAAACCATCTTTTATCATTGGTAGTGCCATTTAATCGTCTTGATCTACGTGTAGACACTTTTTCCAGTGTTATTATACAAACTGATGGTGGATTTCAGACGATTCCCCAGGTTTTTCACTCATAAAAAATCAATTTTGGGAGCTGAACATTTTGTAGAACTCAACTTTCCACTCTTTGGTAAAAATCGACTTCATATTCGGTCTTCTCGTCCCCAAAAACACGGAAAAAGATATCTCAGAAGCTCATGTTACCAACATGTTGCTAAAACGCAAAAAGTACCTATTTTTACCCACATTTTCACTCATAACACCCCTGGGTATATTCCGATTGGGCTGAAATGTTTCGGGACACAACTAGCGCCCAAATGGAGCATGTTTAAGAAAGAACGAATTTTTTAGACCGAAAATGAAGCCTGTACACGTGATACGGAGTACGGCGGACGGCGGACGGACATTGCATTTTTGGAATCTACGCACCTTGAAACGGAAAAGAAAAAAATTTGAGGGGGTGTTATAAAAATTTTTTGCTGAGCGAATACGTAGGTCTATTATTCACAGGATAATAAACCAAAATCAGCTTCTTTTGGATGTCACGACTTTTAGCGAATTTTCAAAGAAAATGAAGTTATTGCAGTGGGTCCACAATTTTCAGAACATGAATTTTTGAAATTTGTTTAATAGGTAATTTCATTTTAGAACAGCGAATTGTAACAAACATTTATGTGTGTATATATAATTCGCGATTTTAGCCGTTTTGCCGGCTTTTGGCCCCTAAAAGCTCAAATTTGACCCTCTTAGAATTTTTGAAAATTACTCAGCTTTGAATGCATAATTTATTTGTTTAGCAATACGTAGGTTTTGACGGAATTTGGAGGTCTTATCACATATCCAAGGACAGAGATCGTCAGGAGTGGGTAATATTATATATTTGTTTATAATGTCAATCCAGACGATATCTGTCCTTGTACGTGATAGAAATTCCAAATTTCTCCAAAACATTCGTACTGCTAAACGATCAAATTATGAATTCAAAGATGAGAGATTTTCAGAAATGCCAAGGGGGTCAAATTTGAGTTTTTAGTGGTCAAAAGCCGGTAAAAACGGCTAAAATTGCGAAAAATAATTGAGGCATACCTAATTACTGAAAATGGTGTGGAAAGGTGGATGAGTAAAGTAAATATAGAAAAATACATCTCAGTTGTTTTTCGTGCAGATTTTGTACCAATAAAAATAACAATGTATGTTAGACATTTATGTATTTGTATATGTACAGTATAACAGTAAAAATTGTTATTAAGAGCTAAAATTAATATTAATTCACCTGGCGTTGTGCGGAATGGTGGCTCACGCCTGAGGGAGTAATTAGATGATGAAAATATTTTTCTCAAAAAAGAGTCTGTAAAATTTGACTTCATAAGGGTCAAAAATCGGTAGAAATTGCTAAAATCACGAAAAAAAGATATAATTTAACGAAAAGTGGGGGTTTCGCGCTATCATCTTTTTAGACAGTAGAATGAAACTTCTTTGAAAATTCGCTCTTATAGCCAGCCTGCATTGACTGGAACTTCTTCTGTTTTTATTTATTTATTTTTTTAAAATCATCTTTATTGGCTTTGAAAAACTATTCAGCCGAATTGAAACTCCGACTAGGTACTCACTCGATGGATCATTAAAATTTGCTCTTTTGGTTTTATTGCCACGACATCGTACCGCCAGTGGCGCCTCAATTGGCAGAATACGGCTAGCTTCGTGTTTACGAACTGAGTTTTACCATTAGGATACCCACGTGAAGGACAGCAACCATGTCCCACGTGAAGCTGAGGTTCGAAGTAGCTTAAGTCCTCTTACGTATTGGGTTCGTATATCTTGCACCCAGATTATCCCGTTCCAACTAGTTCAGTTCATACCATGTAGGTATTGTATCTTATGCCGATGAAAATACGTCGCTGGTCCAGTGATTTATTATTTTTTCTTATCCTCACCGGTTGCACGTTCTCAATTGATCCTGTGGACCCGTTAGGGGATCAATAGGTCTGTAGCGTTGCTGCCTTTTATGAGACCCTGGGGGGTGGTAACCCTTGTAAATCTCTTAGGCGGCTCTCTTTATATCATAGGGGCCGACCCAGGAATCCCCTAAAGAGGCATCCCCCCCCCCCCAGTCATCCGGACCTTAATTTATTAATACGTCCACAAGAAACCGCTGCGGTTCCCGCCCTACCTATTGTTCTCGACCTACCCTTCCAGGACTGTGCTCACCTTTTGTTGCACTTTACGCGCGGCCTTTTTCTCTTCATTCTCTGGAGAATTATTTTAAACCTCCGAACCCTTTGGGGCTCCCGAATCAGAACAGATCTGCTGTTTGGAACCCGTGTTTAACGCTACTAGAAGAGATGTGGACTTCGGTGAAAACAAGTGTCATTGTCGAGATAGTTCAGCTCTGCAGATTGTGGAGTTCCTGAATTCATTCAGATTTTTGGACACACAGGCTCACTCAGTTTATCAAGTGACTACCTATCACTAATTTCTCTGTATGAAAATTCAGTTGGCTGGAAAAAGCTTCGGAACTGGTAATGAACTGAAAATTGTGATCAAAGATAGTCAAACGTTTGAAAACGCAGTTCTATAAACAGGGAATACATAATAAATTGTTCCGCGGTAGGTATATTAAGATAAATGAGAGAAATGGAAAGAAATGGAAGTTATTGAAAAACAGGGATCCCCACTTGGGACAACCCTCATACACCACTCTTTATACCTCCTGCAGTACATATGCAATTCCGGAGAAGTCAAATTCATTTCTGCACTACTCAGAACGATGATTATATAACCAACCTTCTCGCTAACTCGGTGAGTTCTCTCATAACGAAAATAATATTATCTAATAGTATTGTTATATTTCGATAACAAATATCGAAATTCGATAAGAAATATCGGAATAGAATAATACTATTATTATATTCCACTACTGTTTCTACTACTATCAAATTTTTGTAATGAGATAAACGTTCCTAGTAACAGTTCCGAAAAATGGATCGCTGGATACAAGATATACTGAGTGCATCCTGACCATCGAATTATACAACAGGGTAGATCCTGACTGCCCTCGGGCTCCGCGATGCACCTCATACTTCTTCCTTATAATTAACTTAGTGAGCGAAATGAATGCTTGGGTGGCGGTCTGTCAGGGTCATCTCTAGATCCTAATGAAATAACTGAGCTGGTTCAACTCTACGTTCGTCGCGACACGGATGTTTCAGGAAAAATCCTTTTTGTAGCCTCACCCTTGCCATTGATATGTTGCGAAAAATTTAATTTGGTTTTTCCTTCCCTTGTAGCTCGGAGGGCCCTTTTCGCTTTGATGTATTGAGACGCGCTGGGGAGGAAGTTGTTTTAATAAAATTAACCATGCAGCGAGTTTTCCTTGCCTTTCACTCTTGAGGGCAGGTGTCTTCCTACCTAATTTACATTCCCATTTTGCAACGTGTTCACCCTATAACTCTCTCTGAGCTCTTCCTACGAGCTACAGGAACTCTTGTTCCGTCTTTCCTGCTTATTCATGAATTTTTCTCTTTTTAATTTTTCCGGAGTGATTTAATGGGCTTCTCAGGTTTCGTGTGAATGCAACCAAAGTTATGGTTGGCTCATCATGTTGTTTTTTGGATCAGCATGCAAATGGGCCCGGTCTCTGGTTACTACACCCTTATCCAGCTTATTCATTCTGTCCTTCTACAAGCTAGACCTACATGGTATCCCAGGAATGGCTCACCTTCCCGCAACTCTTATTTCACGGAAGTTTTTATTTATCTAGAAACACGTGAACTGTCCCGAATGCCAAAAAACACTTGTTTTAAGAAACTAGCTTCCTTAAGACGGAAATTTACCATAATTACATGTTATGGACCATTTTTGGGGTCAAATATTGCTAAAAACAGATGTATAATCACCTGAAATGGTACAGAATGGTGATTCGAGACAAAGTAACTAGTTCAATATCCAAAAGGGAGTGAAGCGATGAGATACTTAATCAGTATTAATAATAATTGATCATTTCATAAATATTTAATTGTTCAAAGATGATTGTTTACTTTAAAAAAATGAAAAGCTAAGTGATTCTTGGGGATGTGAAATCTTGTATATAAAACCCAGAGTTTGTATTATGTATGTAAGTCTTGAGTGGATGGCCAAACGACTGAACGGATCTTGATGCGCGTTTTCCGGCGTGCTCTTCAAACACCGGCGGGTAACATAATTATATTATGCTACACGAATTTTTCGAAATCCGACTTCTTCATCTTGAACTCGGTGGTCCTTCACGACGACAGAATGTAACTAAGGGCGAGACGTAAGCGCTAAACGGTTTCGGACGAACCAGATTTTGGTGGAAAGAGACTTTCTCGCTCATTCCAACGAGGCCAAAACGATTTCTGTGCGATGAACCGTTTATCCGTTATAAGAGGATTTAGGTATTATTGCCTGGTGGGTAGGTGAAACATTAATACTGGTACTCGGAGTTCTGCCTGTTCACCGAGCAACGCACGGGTAATCCAGCTAGTTCCCTATAAGACATCAGATGTTTTGCTACAAGTTCGGGACCCAACCTGCCGGAACAAATGTCACGTCCCCATCTTTGACTCTTCACTAAGTCAAAACATTCGGCTCGCCTGACTTGTGTCGAACGCCCATTTCCTCACTTTCCCTCCCCAAGCACTGGGGAAGTACTCGAGGATTCAAGTCGACACTGAGAGAGACGTGCATATTATCTGCTTTAGATTCGGCGGATAGGCCGTGCACTCTCCCTGCTCTTCGGGTACTCAACTACTCAAGCCTCCTCTTCCACACACGTCCTTCACCCCTTTCACCACCCCGTATTTCTATCTTTCCCGCCATTACCGCCTTTGCTACACCCCACCCCTATTCACCCGTTCGCCAATAACATGTGGAAAACAGGGAGGTTGGACGCTTCCTCGGAAAACCCTTTTCCGATAGCTTGTCACTCTAATGGCGGCTCGAATCCTCCAAAGCCCTGCGAGTGTGCCCACTCACAGCTCAATCCCCCTGTCTTTTTTCCTTGTCTTCTTACACGGCACTTTCTCGCAGAAGGATTGTCGTCAATTCTACAGTGGGGGTTCCCTCATCCTTTTCGTCTCCGAAGGTTCCGGTGCCATCCTCCGAGGAGAACCCGCTTTTCCTCGTTAGTGAAAACTGAGTCCTTCTGTCATGTGATATCACTGCGACAGTGATATGCCACCCACTCGGGAATAGGCTTGTTCATTCTTGCAGCATATGGTCGGTTCAAGTACCCCGGAGACAACCCTACCCCAACCCCTCACTTGGACTGGATTCGGCACTTGATCCACTGTGAAGTTCAACAAGGTTGAGCCAGGGTTGAGCCGACCACACATGCGGTATTCGCCGAATGTTTGGCGAACCTGCCTCAGTATTTGCCTTAGTATTCGCCATCCCTACACACACGAAGGGTTCGCCAAGCATCATGCTCGTCTCGGGAACAAGGAATATTCGTACAGTTGGCGGTGGTTCACCACGGTTTCATGGAGATGGCTCCTCCAAGTACTTATAATGACGGGGGTGGGAGGTATCTGATATACCTATATTTTTCTATCCATACTTAAAGAAAAAAATCATGGGAATTTCATCAAAATCGTTGGAGTCGTTTGGGAAAAATGGCAAAAAAGAAACATGAAAATTGCTGTGTTGAGTGGTTTTGGGGACGGTGGAGGTATCAGCTATAATCCCCCCCCCCCCCCCCCCCCACATGAAGAACAAAATTTTGACCCCCCCCCCCCCCACCCATGAAAATCGCTGTTTATAACTAAATTTTGGGGAATCCGGAGCCTCCCAGAGTATAGTGACGGAGATGGGCGGTATTGGACATCATTTTTGTGTCCCCCTAAAGAGTAACTCATGTGAATTTTTAAATGAAAGTAAGCTGTTGCGTTTGTTTGTTTTCACAGCAAGTGCTTCGAAACGCCTGACATCGAAATTTGATTTAGATGGTTTCTTTAAATTGTTTTTTCTATTATTATTACATTTTACTGAAAATGCCTAATACTTTGTTACGGAGGCGGGGACTTCGGGTAGAGCAGAGATGGTTTGATCGGGGTTTTCACCCCATTTCGGAAGGAAACCCCCAAAGCCACCCTAGCTAAACCCTACCACCCTGCCGTACTCCTAATCTTTCCCTGAATCGCGGGAAATGAATGCAAACTTCTAACTAACGTTTTTGAGAATTGAAATACTAGGAAAAATGAAATTACCAATCTTTACTTTATTATCCTAAAGGGGGCGTTCCACCAACTGTTTCCCTCCCATAAAAGAGAAAAGAAACAGTAAACAAAATAATAGTTTTCAGTTTATACAAAAATACAAACCGAGGTAGAGCTACTCTTCATACACCATCCCCAAAACCCAAGAAGCTAGTGACTCCCACACCCTCGTCGGTCTCGCAGATCTGTCAAACTCATCTTGTCCCAATTTCTAATAGTGTACCTACTTCCAGTTTTTACTATTTAAATGTCTATCGTGTGATAATTTGATCATGGGGCGACGGATCCTCCTCGTCGGGAACGAACTTACCCTGGAAATGGACCTAGTTTAAAGTGTACATGTGATAGTGTAGTGTCCGAAAATTGCGTCAAGAATTCTAGATCACCTCCAGAGGATAACAAAATCAATCGTCGACTTACCTTGCTTCCTAGAACTTCACTATAAGACCTGAGATCAATTGAGCAAAACTCCGAAAATGATGGAGTATCATTACCTATTTTAACTCTCGAAACCCCCTGATATAACTCCCTTCTCCTTCATGCCGGAATCTGTCCAAACATCGCCAAGGGGGAAAGTAAGATCCATCAGGGGATGATTCCCGAAAGGATCCGTCTTATCCCAAGGCACTATCATTGGCCACGGTGGATTCGTGAGGAAATAAACCTCGATCCCAAAGAACGGATCCAGGCTTACTAGCTCCCGAAAACTCCGAGGTCCACCCCAAAAGGCAAGGAAGTTTACGAAAATTCGGCCTTTCAACCTATTCGAACGAAAAGAGAAAATTTTTTTCTGAAGAGATGAAAAGTTACTTGAGCTCAGGATCCTATGAGAAGAGCGGCCAAGCCGACAATGAGCAGCCTATAGCCACATGGTAGGAGGTGACCACATTTATAGTTAAAATACGGAAACACGAAGACAAAACCTAGCTTCTCTCGGATATGTGGACGACGCTCCTAGGGTAAAATAGACAAATAAAAATTAGGGTTAAACCGAGAGTTAGTCTTAAAAACGTTCGGGAAGGTGAACTGGAACTAAAAGACCTGGAAAGGAATCCTAGATGGAAACTTGAAATTTCCTAAAATTGTGTGCTATCTATGAAGATGGGACAAGATGCTGCCAAAACTAAATCACCGGGAAAGGATACTGGTTTTGCAATTAACTGGTACCAAATCCATATTCAAGCCCTCAAGATATATTGAATCAATCATGAAATAAAGAAATGAAAATGGAAAACATAGATAGGAAGTGAGTACAAAGATAATGAGTTCTTAGATTCTATAAATTCTTAACAAACTAGAAATGTACTAAAACCTGAAGGGGTATAAAAATAAAACAAAAGGCCTAACTTCTACCCACAAATAAATTTATAAAATGATCTAACTAGAACCTAAATTAATAATTTGGTCGATAAATTTACAAATTTTACTTTAATGAATAACTTTTTCCGTTAAGTAACGTGGAAAGGAAAATTCTCCCCTTAATCCTAGAAAATACACTCACGGAAACTCCAAAGAAAAGAGCTTGGAGATGGAACCACCATCACAAGATTTGAATCAATTTTTAGTGTCATAAATTAATTACTTAGGCATGGAGATAGAGTTAAGTTAGAAAAAAAACCCCTTGAGGGCGAGGTTAACGAAAAAGGGGAAAAAAACCTAACCCTATTCCCATATGTTCTTATAATACTTCTCACTTGATCAAACCACAAAGAATAATTTACATAAAGGCCAATTTCCAACGAGACTTTCAAAATAATTATTACGGAAAATTTGAAAAAGATTTAGGTTTCTTTAAGTACCTAGATTCTGTAACACCGTTACGTTTTAGCATTTTCAATTAGGACTTTAACTTAGGTGGGGAAACTCTAATAATTTGGACTAGGAGGAAAGAACCAAGTCCTTACCTTATTGCAGCAGGAGGAGAGTCGTCCAGGGAATCTTCAGCAGCCAAGTGTCTAGATTCCGACTCCTCCCTTTTCCAAGTCAACTCCGACCTCCCACTCCCCGTTTAATAAGAAAATCTTATACTCTGAGGAGAGGGGCGACCGAGCGAATCCCAGGAAAAGGGGGCCCCGGAAAAACGGTGGATTGATGACTGAGGCCATACTGAGAGAGATTATTTCCGAATATTGGAGAGTTTATATAGTTGACAATCGAAGGAGGGACATGACGAAATTCGCCCGTATTTCACAAAATATTCTAATTTATTACATTAACAGTTGTTTTGGGAATTTCGTCACGTCACACTTATTCTGTAAAATATCCCTCTATTTGCAACAGCAGGCATTTTCAGTTCCACAAAGTCAGCAACAGTAGTAACAGTTTCAGTTGTAAATTGGCTCCGTTCGTACCATAAGGGTTGGTGAGTCCAAAAGCCGCGTATTGTGTAGGTGGGGCAATTGTACGCTACGAGTGCCACACCTTGGTAAATGTTTTTATTTTTCACCAAATCCAAAAACTGCTGAATATGCGAAAATGTTCAATTAATCATGTCCAGAGTGAGTCATAGTTTATCTCTGCCGACTGATTAGTATTGATGTTTCCAGGTTTGATCTATTACTTCTCACCTGTTCCCCCCTCTTGAACTTGAGTGGATATTCCCGTTTGCGATTGCCATTGGCTGCGTGTGCTTTATGACGGCTGTGTTGGCTACACACTTTTGTTTACTGTAAAGTATATGTTGACATTGTACATTGATGCCTTTTTGTACTTTGTTAGCTTTCTTTGCGTTATTCATAAGGTTTTGGTGGATTCGATTTGTTGTTTGTAGTTGTTTTTCGAATATACGAACTGCACTGTGAACAGCATAGAAGAAGAGTGATAGCAGTAAAGGAAGTAGAAGTGACATCGGTATCTAACTCTAAGATATATTGGGTATTATCTTATTTTCTTTATTAATGAGAGGAAACGAATTTAATAATGCCCTTAATTTGGTGGACGTCCTCCCAGAGTTGTCGATAGGAAAATTCCTCAGTAGGTATAATTGGCTGGTTGTTCAAACTGAGTTATGTGACGTGATTATAGTATAATCTTCGTATGCTCTTCAGTCGGATTGGTAGGCACTGCATTTACTTATTATTTTTACTTGAATAAAGGCGAGTCACATTATACCTTACTTTCAAATTACGTACCTAACTTCAATCTTTAATCACTACTAATCCTATATTACAGCACTTGAAATGCTACGTTATTTCTTCAATATCAGTAGAGAAGATAATACCTACCTACTAGGTAAGTAGGTGCGTAATATAATGAGTGGTACTACCATTTAAAGTTAGCAATTACACTGATAATAGAATTTCTGCAGACGTTCATCAACCCGTGAACCGCAATCCCTTTGGTTTATTATTCTGTGAGTAATACACCTATGTAATCGCTCAGCAAATATTTTTTATAACACCCTCTCAACATTTTTTCTTTTCCGTTTCAAGGTGCGTAGATTCCAAAAATGCAATGTCCGTCCGCCATCCGCCGTATCATCATAGTAGATATCTACTTTAATTTCGGTCTAAAAAATTCGTTCTTTATTGGCACACAGGCTCCATTTGGGCCCTAGTGATGTCCCGAAACTTTGCAGCCCGATCGGAATATACCCAAGGGTGTTTTGGGTGAAAAATGGGGGGTTTTGGTGTTTTAGTAATATGAGCTTATGAGGTATCGTTTTCCATGTTTTTTACGGCGAGGTGACCGAATATGAAGTCGATTTTGACCAGCGAGTGGAAAATTGAGTTTCTAACGAAGTTTCGGCCTTAAATTTTACGTTAAAATTTGGTATAAAATCGTCGTTCTTCCGCACACAGTTTGGTTTCCTTTTGGGAAAACATTTTGGTCCTAGTTGTGCTCCGAAGTGCGGCAGCCCGATCGGAATACACCCAGGGGTGTTACTGGTCAAAAATGGGTGTAAAAATATGGTTTTTCGAGGTTTTGGTGAACATGAGCTTGTAAGGTATCGGTTTCCATGTTTTTAAGGGCGAGGCGACTGAATATGAAGTTGATTTTCTCAAAAGAGTGACGAATTGAGGTTGTAACGTAGGTTCAGCTCCCAAAATTCATTTTTTATCAGTCAAAAACCTGGGCAATTGTCTAAAATCACCATAAACTAGTGTAGAACACTAGAAATACTATCAACAGGTGAATCAAGACAGTTGAATGGCAGCATCAATGATCAAAGGTAATTTGTCAAAAATAGGAGCCTAATTCAAGTTTTGGGAGGCCAAAATTGGTGGAAACCAACAACAGTAGCTATTTCAGTTATTGCACATGAAAGAAACAATAAATGTATTCCCAGCATTTCTGTAGGTATGTCCAATAGATAATGAACCCATGTGACAAGGACTTCGCAGCGTTTTTCATTGAACATCAGTCAACGAATTCCAATCAAAATATACCTAAAATCACCTTCTGTAGGTCCGGATGTAATAAAACGTTGATCGATTTGACTCAGCATTCCTTCCTTACGGTAAAACAGCTGCTCAGCTAGGTAAGGGGTTTTAGGCAAACATCGATAACTGAATGTTCAACCACCTATTGCCAGGGAATTCACATTCATAAACACAATAATAAGTTCTGTATTTTAGGCCACAAAAATCCGTCGACAGACAGAACAATCAAAACAATGCGGAGCCAGTGGGAGCAGAATCAACCTGTCGAGAGCGAGGTGGCCACGAGTAATTCGCTTTTTAGCCGTTTATCCTCATTTGAAATCACTAATTGCTACTTGGTGATGAAATGCTCACACATTTTTCGTTTCAGTCCACCGCTCATTTTTGACCCACATGCATTTTGTTTCAGGCGCATACACCGCTTCTTGGATCAAGTGAAGGAAAACACGTAAGTACCACTCACGACCTACCAAAATCCTGGGCGATATCTGTGCGGGATGTTACGTTTCTCATGGGGGATGAGTTTAGGAGCGAATATCATCGTGTTTGAGCTTTGATTTCTGATAATATGCAATCCTCGTAAGAAGGTTTTTGAAGCCGCCAGTATCTTAAGGAGAGAGCCTTTTATTGGCTTCCGAAGCGCGTTTAGATTATCATCATCTAAAAAACTATTTAAAAAAAAGCGTTGCCGTGCGTCTAGCCGCCAGTGGTTTGTGTTCATGACGGTACGTTTATTGTTGAATGAAATCTAGGGGACACCCCCAGACCCCCGGATTATAACAGTTCAGATCAAGGATCAAAGCAAGGAAACATGGAACATGTTTTTCGAATAGGTACATGATAACAGAGGATATGGAGATATGTAGAAAAACGTCTGCCAATTCGAGTAGTCACTATAGCTTCCTCACTTGAATCACATGAACGTATAGACTAGTTGCTTAGTCTGCGATCCAACCCGCGTGTACCCTCAAAATTTCAGCTCTCTACGACTATTTTTCGCGTAATTAGAAGCGTTGTAAGGAAACGGTAAACATTTCATGTTTGCGCATGCGCAGAGGGAAATTACAGTAAGATTCCAATGAACTTCATAATGGAACCATCAAAGTATTATACTGATCGACCCTCCAAATGTGAACTTATTTCAACGATTATTAAGGTAGTTATGGGCACTCCAAGTATTTCACGTTTGCGCATGCGCAGACTAAAAGATTTTCATGATTTTGAAACGGGACCATCTGCGATCCAATCCGCGTATACCCTCAGAATTTCAGCTCTCTGCGACTATTTATAGCGTAGTTAGAAGCGTTACAAGGAAATGGTCAACATTTCATGTTCGCGCATGCGTGGATCAAAGTTACGATTCCAATGATATTGATTCGGAACTACCAAAGTATTATTCCGCGCCAAAATGTAAGGTATGTCATAACTCAAATCATTTTCAAAGTTATGCAATCTCATATTTTCTCGTGTAAACTATAATAATTTGAGTGGATTGTTACAGTTAAGCCCCACACCTCTTGAATTTCCTCGGAACTCCTAAAGATTTCTCCTTACCCCTTGAATGCCCTACCGAGTCGAACCCACGACCGGCTCGTTTTCCGCTAAGTAAACCCCACCGACCCTTCTGGCCCTTTTATGAGAAAGTAATACTCGAGGAAAAACTTTGCAATACAAATAGAACACGGGAAGAACCTCATTTCTCTTCCTGACTTTTCGTCTGGCGCTTATTTCCTTTTTCACTTCAAACGTTCTCAGTCTTTGGCTCTCACCCGTCTTCTTCCGCTGAGTTATCCTTCCGCCATCGACTTTGATATCCACTCGGATTTCCTCCATCTGCCCGCCCCGTGGTTATGACCGCCAAACGCTGATAACGAGTTTTTCATTCAAACGTCCGGACCGGTCTGTCAGTGTTAAACAACCGTCCACCCGATATTGATCCCACCTACCTCCTCAAAGCCTCCATGACATGTGCCCAGGAATATCAACATAAACTTTCATTTCACATGCTTCTTAATTTCGCGATACAATCCCGTCTTCTTTCTATTTCCTTGTAGTCGAAGCAAGGTTTGTGCGAACGCCCTTCCTGTAGAGAGAAATAAAGAAGTACATCATCCCAAATGATACGTTAACGATTTTTTATCCACCCACTTTATTCTGTTACTAGTAAAAACTTTACCTACAGAGTCCTCTGTAAAAATATTTGCCTGATTATTATTCCGGGCTTTCTCGAAATTCTACGGAACTAAAAGTCACTCAGGGAACAAGTGAAGCCCAGACTTGTGCTTCCCCGAGTTGGATAATTGCTGTTCATCTTCCTCGAGTTTCTTCTGTTCATTTACCTTTTTTGAATTTGTTTCAAGGCCATGTTTGATTACCGTGTTCAAATTTATTATTATGTATTACAAAAAATATTTACAATACGGGAGCTAGAGGAGGGTAGTGGTAAATATTTACTACGTAAGAACGAGAAGTGCTGAACAAGACTTGTGCTGAAATGAACGAATATGTAAGAATGAGAGAGAAAGAAAATTAGATGAGTAACGCAAGGAGGAGAGAGGATGGGAGAGTATAATCACTTTCGAGTATCACGTCGAGAGATTATGCAGGGAGATGGATACGGTGCTCAAGATGGCTGTGTATCTGTGTAGGTATATTAATTGCCATACGATAGTAATCAACGCTTCGATCTTGATATGCTCCCACCCTCAACCCCTACAAGTCACTGGCTACTAGCAACAATAATTGAGATGTTGATACCAGGAAACCGGGTGTCTGTGGGTGAAGTAGGTGTGGACGGTTGAAGTGGCACTTCAGTTAATTCCTCTTAAATTATTAAGACAAGTGGAATTACGAACGAGTGTTTTCTCGGTTAGTCATGTCCGCTGTGGTCACGCCCTCCATACCTTAACATTATTTTCGACACGTCAGTTCCATTGTAAAGAGGAAGTAATCTTGCCTATGCCGAAAACCTTTCATTACTCAGTTGTGTAATAGAGTTTGATTAGGAAATAGTGCATGTACGTGAGCATCTATTTTATTAAGACAGAGGAGACCCGACAGGCGGTTTCAATAGGTGTGCAGTGTTTTACCAACTATACAGGGTGTCTTCTATCCAATGGATCACCCCCTAAAATCGCCAAAATGAGGGTAAACAAAAATTTTTTTTTGAATCTTCATATTTTTTTGCGAGGATTTCAAAAATGAAACAATTTTGCTGCGCGCAATTGCGCAACTATGCGCAACTGACACCAACTTTCTTATTTCAAATGGGAACCCCCTTTTTTATTGCAAATTCGGATTCTACGCAAAATTTCATGAACTTTTGACCCCTCAATCGATTTTTTTTGACCGCGCGCAACCCATTCAACGAGCATGCAAATTTGTTGAAATACCAAATTGCGCAAAATATGGTGTCATGTAAACCTCAAGTGTGGTACATGAATTTCCATTGTTTTTCAACGCTGATTCACGTGGTGCTGTCAGTTTTGATATTTAACTCACTTTTTATCGATATTATGCCCATAACCTATGTTATTCGGTGAAATATTACAGTTTTTCCGAAGTACCAACTTTGGCAGTAGATTTATTTTTCCTCACCCTTCGAAACACGGGCTTGGAACCGGCTTTGGCGGGTTTAAAAATAAATCTACTGCCAAAGTTGGTACTTCGGAAAAACTGTAATATTTCACCGAATAACATAGGTTATGGGCATAATATCGATAAAAAGTGAGTTAAATCTCAAAACTGACAGCACCACGTGAATCAGCGTTGAAAAACAATGGAAATTCATGTACCACACTTGGGGTTTACATGTCACCATATTTTGCGCAATTTGGTATTTCAACAAATTTGCATGCTCGTTGAATGGGTTGCGCGCGGTCAAAAAAATCGATTGAGGGGTCAAAAGTTCATGAAATTTTGCGTAGAATCCGAATTTGCAATAAAAAGGGGGGTTCCCATTTGAAATACGAAAGTTGGTGTCAGTTGCGCATAGTTGCGCAATTGCGCGCAGCAAAATTTTTTCATTTTTGAAATCCTCGCAAAAAAATATGAAGATTCAAAAAAAAAAATTTTTCGTTTACCCTCATTTTGGCGATTTTAGGGGGGTGATCCATTGGATAGAAGACACCCTGTATACACCCATCTAACCAACTAAACATTTATCACAACATACCATAATGGTTGTTGCAGCCAACGTGGGTCAGATTCCCACGGATGAAAACATTAATGAAAATGATTTACGAAGTTAGTTATTGGCAGGATTGAGATGGTAAAATAAAACTAATACCTAAATAAATAACGTGAGTATGCAGCTGAGATTCAGGAGATCTTAAGGGATTCATCAACTGCTAGAAACTTTTTTTTAGTGCGCATTGTATGTCTATTCATTTCAGTTTTCATTTTACTGAAGACTCTGATGCCTGAGAGAATGACAGCGTAATACAGCCTCACCGGATGGTTTCCGCTCTGTTGGTTTGAGCGGTCCCATGTCAGGAGTAAATGAAGCTCTGAGCCGCGACCTGGTGTGAAACTGAGCGCGCGGAATCGCCAGATGTGACGAGATAGGGGACTTACCACTCCTGTCACTATCTTCTTCCATTCCTGCTCCTCCCACCACTCTCCAGTGGGCCTGACAATGAGAAATATTATATTTCCCCGAGCCCAACGGTTCACTGAACCGCATTCCATTGGAATGGCGACGAGGTGTGCAAGCGTTGTTTATTAATGATTCTTATATGTGGAATGGTGGTTCATGGCGAATAATTATTGAGTAGTAGAACCTAGTAAAGAGTGAGTCCACATCGCATCGAGTTGAGACTTTCATGTGTCATTGATTCATCAGTAAGTTCTTGGTACCTACGTAGGGTCTTCTCTGACTAAGAACTGAAATGTGCGTAGAACGGTAGGTCAACAACCTTTGGTTCACAAGATTCTGCGCCCTTGAAAACATCCCATGGTCAATTTTCAGATTGAAACCGCGTCACGAACGTTTGGAATTCCTGGCAGCTGTGTCGAGAGGAACGAATACATTCATGTATGAATCTGGACTATTCTAGCATAAAAAAATGTATTTATTCATAAAGAATCTTCAAGATTATTTACAATAGACACGGTTTATTTGTCATATAGGCCCACCCTCACTCGGCTGCCTTATTGTGAATTTTCGGAAAAAGGTACTCTTTTGCTATGGGTCGAAAATATTTAGTACGAGAGTTTTTGAAATACTCTCGTTTCAGAGCAATCTGCATGGATGAAGTTCAGCATTACCTATTATCGACTAGAAAGAAAAGCCTTGTACAAAAACAGCAGGCTCTAGAGCGGTAGACATAGAAAAGAAGCTACGAAAAATTCTTACTTGATAATGGTAGTTCCACCAATTTCTCATAGTCTGGCGATGAATCTCATCGCTACCCAGGAACCCGTCGTGAAGTCTTCAGCTCCGCTTCTAACAAAGCATCACCCCAACCACTCCATTTTCATTGTTGAACACACATTTTAACGATCTTACTTTGAATCGCATGGGACGTTAAGAAACACGAGGGCAGCCACCTATCAAGTACGGAATTATTCCGACGATGAAATCGCGAACTTCGAATAAATCGTGAACGGATATTCTTCACGCATCTCCCACCTTGTTCTGGCGTTGGGTCGAAAGTGATCCGCGGCATGGCCTCGACCGTAGCAACGAAAAGCACGAACTCGGACGCTGTCGTTGGGGACGGCCAGGAATACGATCGTACAGGAGGTCTGTGGAGGTTCGAGCGATATCATATTATAACCTGACCCGAAACTCGCTGATCACAATGAGACCACTCTTGTGAAAATCCGTTCAGCCGTTTAGCCCAGACGCGCACGCGCACACTCACACAAGCGCGCAGAGATGGGGAGGGGGAGAGAGAGGCTCACGAATCATGGTAATTATGATAAATATATTTATTTATAGGAATTGTGTTTAAATTTGTGTTTTTGATTTATTATTCTGTGAATAATACACCTATGTATTTAATTTGGGTTTCTTTTTCGGTCGAAAATTGTAAGAACTGCAGTAAACTACCAAAATTAGTTGAAAATAGTGAAGCGAGACATGGGAAGACAATTTTATTTTTCGTTAAATGAATAATTGCATAAAATTTATATTTCTGGTGATCGAAAATCCGCTGAAAATCTTCCTAAATGGTAATCAACTTTGAAAGTTCGCAGCTATAGCCTTAGTGCATGACTGGAATTATAACTATTAAAGTGATGTTACTTTTAGACGTGACTCCTGATGATCAATTGATCAATTTAATGGGACGTTTTGACTGTTGGAGTAAATTTGGCAAAAGGTTTCTTCAGAGTGGTTATGTTCCGTTGGTGATGTGTTTGGAGATTGGTGGGTTCTGTTATGTAGATATATTTTTTTCCGTAGCTGTTCGCTGCTTTTAGGACTAAAACCGGTGGTGATCAGTTTGGGGGTAGTTTAGTCACGGCTCATTGGGATCTCATGTTTCATCAGAAATTTGAAACGGAGGGGTGTTGACGTGGTGTATTTATGGCTGGGACTTCACACTGGTTACCCTATTGTAATGTAGGCCCTATGGTAATGATTGTGCTCATAGAGGGCGAAGCAGAATTCTTACTGCGATTCAACTTGCGTGGGACAGGTCTCGGGGTCCTTTTTCTCGGTATAGATCGTATCCTGGATAACTGGATGGTTCCCTTGATCAGATTTCTCTTTCTTCGGAAAGGTTATTTCCCTTCCGGAATACCCCTAAGCAAATTCGTCGAAAAGGAGGCAGGTAAGGAATAAATGCATGAAATCCTCCTTGAGGTTGGTGTGCCCGCCTTATTCGCCGATACGGTGGCGCATAACATTCGCCTGTAGGAAATAAATTTGAGTGAAACGACCGGGAAACACCTTCAAATACCCTTTCAATCCCCATCTTTCTTTCCCTTTAGCGTTTCAGATTAATGGACGAAACTACCTTCGGATTTTTTCCCTTTGTGGGCGTTTGAAGAAGAATTCAGTGTTGTTGTGGTAAGCATGTACTAAAATTGATAAGGTTGCCACGATTATTAAAAATACGGGCCTATGTTATATATGCGAGCAATATCACGGTGGAGCCTTTGTACATTGAATAATTGTTTTAACATGTAAAATTTTCGGCATAATTTTTGTAAGGACTGGAGAGCGTTACAAGTTTTTCCTTGAGCTCTGGCTCCGGAAAAACTGAAGGTGTCTACCTACGTAGTGATGTGGCAACTAGAGATAAAAAATCAAGGACAGGCTCGGGACATCAATATGAGACAAGGGTATCGAAGATGAGCTGTTCCGTCACGAACGAATATTTGTGTTCCTTGACTTACTTGTTACTGGTTCGGAACGGATGTCCACCAGCTGCGACAAAACTTTCAGTTGGAGCAGCTTCACGAACTGCTCGAATTCCGTCTACACGCGAATCGGAAAAGAGTGGCATTTTTTACTTTCCGAATCACCCCGGTTCGATAATTGGAAATTATTGCAATCAGCTTGAAGAAAAATTTCTGGAACTCCGCCAGGATAATTAATAGGTAGGATGGGTTCTGACTAAATCTGAACCCATATTATTTTACCTATACGTTTTACAAGTGTACCTAGGTACCTAGGGTGTAAGTAGCAGGTACCTGCCTAACCTAACCATAGGTAATGTTCTAAATTCGAGAGCTGGCTACTATACATAAATCCATAATAAATTGAGCGCCATCCATAATAGATTGAGGGGTCAAAAAATCAAAATATGTGAAAAATTCGTCGTTTTTAGGCCAAAAGGCCTTTCTGCTATAACGACTAGAGAGATTGCGGTGAATTTCACATGGGTTACTCATCAGGGGTACAAATTATTCCCTCATGCCCAGAAAAATAGGCACCCTGAAAGGCCTCAAAATGTCTTTTAATTGGAATTTGACTTTATTCAGTCAAGTAAAATGTAAAGGTTTTCTTGATGCTGATTTATTAGGTTTCCCCCCTTTAAATACGATTCGTAGTTACTTTCCGAACTACAGTGGCCCTACAGGTGCCCTAGATACCTGTCATGCACGTTAGGTATGAACTAACGATCACATTTTAGGGTAGGTAGTTAGGCAGATAGTTCCATAAGAAAGGTTAGGTACGATTCACATAATTAAGAAAGGAATTAGTGTTCGGATGCCATTAGTTTTGGATGTTCAAATTTGAACTTTATGTTGAAAAATTGTTCAGAATGCTTTGCAAAAACGCTGCAAATTATTACACAACGGTTTCTGAACCATTTAGATTGAGAGTGTACCATAATTTACAACTCAACTCAAGGAAGGTTCAGTGGTATTTTTTGTGTCTTCCAAGGGCGTTGCGTCCATAAGGCCACTTGGGCCACTGCCCCTGCACCCAAAAACACTAGGAGTTGAAAAAAACCCCAACCATTGTTAAGTTGGCATTTGAATTTCCCTCCATATAATATTGTGCCCAACATTTTTCACAAAGTTCAACGGCGACTCGCCAGATTTCTCTGGCTATGGATATTCAGTATTCTAGTAGTAGCATCCATGGTAGTTCCTTCATGTTAGCTCCCATATATAGACCAAGCATGTTATTGGAATAAACCGACAGTAATCGATGTCCTGCAATCGAAATCTAAACCTACGCTCCTGAAACTGGCAGGTAGGCCCTGGGGCCTAGTGTTCCCATAGCAACTGAGAAAAGTGGCCCGTCCGCGCATGCTCAGTCGAGTAAAAGTGTTGTTCACTACCCCCAATTTGGGCCCTATTTCCAGAATACGGTTTCCACCCCAAAGTCGTTCCTTTTCACAATCGATTCGATCCCTTCGATTCAATTTGTCATCTCGATACGATATGCTTCTTCGTCTTCCGATTTTTTCTTGTTGTCTCGTGAGTCACGTTCGCATTCTCTGTTTTTTCTTCTTTTTTTTCTCTTTTTTTTCGCGTCAAGTTTTGTGCGTTTTGCGTTCGGCCCAGTTCCGATGACAGATTTGTATTTGTGGTACCTGCGTGAGGTTCGTCCTATTCGAAATTTGTGGTCTTGTTTTGTGGATTGATCGGCGTCACACAGCCGATATAGCTCACTCATAGACACACAGATCACTACCTAGCTTCTAGTCAATAGCTTCTCCATTCAAGTAGATACCGTTCAATGGTTCACTGTTTTGATGTATTTTATTTAGTTTACCTACTGTATTTTTGTAACACATGAATTCTAATTTGCAGTAGAAATTGTCGACGTTTTCGTACGGCGATAGAGTGTTGATTAAAAGAGATAAGCTTTGCTGTATATCACTCAGTCGGTAAATAGGGAAAGGGTGTTGTTGCCTTGGCGTATTTTTTAGACAAATCTGTTGGTTTTGTGTTCAGTTTTGGTGCCCCGCCGTTTTCAGAGCCCACGTACCGGTACTGGTGTCTTCGATATTTTCCAAAAACCGCAACTCCACAATAACTTCACGAGAGTTCCCAAAAATTGCTTCACGCATGCGGTGAAATCTATGAGCGGAAGTGTACGTGTTGTGAACGTAATTACAGTCACGTACGCATGCCTCCCAATAGCGCCATTTTTCGGATTGTCCTGAAGGAATTTGAAGCCTTTGCCTTGAGGAGGTTTTAAAGGTGTTAGCGATACTTTGAGGCCTAAAGTGCTGAATTCCCATCCCTAATTGAAGAAAGTGCAATGGGGAATGAACTATGAGCGAGGTGGCATTTGCCAAATCCCTCAGTGTAGCGTGAGCACCTCCCTTGCGTTGTCTCTTGGTTATCGTCTATTAACTCTGAACATAATGTATACGGAAATTGAGCAGCTGTGCAGTTTGGTCGTCCTGATGGAGATGTGCAACGTTCATTTGCGACCACATTCATGCAGTTATCACAGATCAGACAACCCCGTGTAGTTAATGGATTCTCCTGGCGATGAGGCCCGCTTTCGATGGCGAGAACGCCTTGAACATTCAAGAATATCGCGTCGCATCATTCTTGAATGGTTTATTACAATTTGAATAATTTTAATTAATCCATTTTGTGTCGAGCCACGCAAATACCCGCATAAAAACCATCTGCAAGAAAGATGCGGCCTGAAGCTGAGGTGTATTTGCTTAGGATTTGGACAAATTTTCATATTACGGCTAGTTTCATTTGCGAAAATTACTAATTTCGTGTCATCATAAGTTGAGCGGCGACACTGCGTTTATCGTTTAGGATAGCAGAACTGTTGTAGCTATTTAATTTAGCAATGTCTACGAAATTTATGCAGTTTCATCTAAAAAATGTATGCGATTTCATTTAAAAAATGTATGTAGTTTCATCTGCAAAATGTACGCGGTTTCATTAATAAAATGTGTGCGATTTCCTCTGCAGAATATAACAATTTCTAGCTAACAGGCGGATTATCTTGGTACTTGTTGAGGAGGCACGTTTTCCCAAATGAACACAACTATTCAAGAGGCTGGAGATACCTACCTATCAACTGAGTTATTGTATAAGAGGATTACTTTAAAGCCCAAATCGCTTGTCACATCATGATCCCGAGGTCCTAGAGCGCTCACTCCGTTATAATCCGTCCTCTTACCTTGATCCTTCGTTACCCCTGCTAAATATTCTACCCTTCATTTCGACTCAGAAGCGAGTGCAAGAGAAGAAGAAGGAAATCCTTTTAAGGATTGGATTTAGTGGCTCACAAGAATACTTCTTCTTGGACAAAAAATTAGTTTAATGGTTGGCGGTTATCGATGGTGAGTAACATGTTGAAATTTGAAACACTATGAGAAAAGCTCGGTTTTGTCGTAAAATTGTGGTTCTTTCGTCAAAACCTACTACGTCAGTTGGTACTCCTGCCCATGTCATAAATATCATGTCTGCTTCAACCTGTAGTTAATAATCTTACGTTAAATGTAAGATTACATAATTTACAAATATACCTAGGTACATCAAATTTTGGTGCTATCTGTTAACCGCTCCCTAGCCTTGTCTATCTTGAGACACAGACAGAAGAAGAGACAGATTGAGAAGAGCGATGACGGACCCTCGAGAGTCCTCCTTCTATATTAGCGATATTGCCACCAGTTAAGAAGGGATAGCGATTAGGTTTCAGCCTGAACGCCCCCATCTTCACTGGAAACAGAGACAACTGAGAACTGCCCACCGTCACACTTCCCCCGCATGACATACTTCTGAGTAGCAGAAGTATGAGAGGGGAAAGGGGTGTTGTAAAGTAGTGTGAAGTCTGGTTCAGGAAAGGACATCTGAGCAACTTCAAGGTGACTAACCTCCATCGTAATGGTACTACCTCAATAATATTTACTGGTGGGGAACAAAGCTCCTACGTACGAGTATTGGCGGAGAAAAATGTTGTCAGAGGTTGTTGTCCAGTGAATTCATCATCGGGGTGATTAACCTCCATCGTTAGGATGGAACAACTATTGGGACTTGTAAAGTGGGGCGCGGAATTAATCGCCTTCAAGTTAGTTCAGTATATATCGGTATACTGAGCTCTTAAGTGCGAAGGGGGTGGGGCAGTTGATGTATGCATTATAAAAATTATTATAAAAACGACAGGATGTTTGTAATTATGTAACGACAGGATGTATCCTTCTGGTGAGCCCTCAAAAAGTGGATGGTGTCTGGTGAATTACTCAGCGCATATTACCAAACCATGAGACAGAGTGAGAAGAGTGACCCCCCCCCCCCCACCCACACACACACACACACACACACACGCACACGCACACAGCAACCGGGCGCTAACCAACTCAGTAATAATGGAGGAGGGAGTCAGTAGTTCAGAAACTAGACATGAATAAGGAACATCAATAATTCATCAAGTTTCACCGTAGGTGTTATGTGGTAAGCCATCATAAGCTGTAGAGAATAAAACAATTAAACCTTTCGTTTACCACAATGTGTATTTCAGCACGGAGGTATTTTTTGTTCCTGCACGGAGGTATTTTTTCTTCCTGAGGATGCTCAAAATGTTGTGAAAAGCTTTGTGCTGAAATATGCATGGTGGTAAAAGAATGGTTTATTTGTTTATTCCTCTACATCCTCTGGGCAAGGAACATGTTACCCTTCCGCTCTTGCTGATAATGACCATTTATAAAGAGTTTGAATTCTCGCCAACAGGCGCACATGAAAATTGCTAGAGAATGCTCCGAAACTGAATAGCTGCTGTCAATATTTGCCGTTTGAAACAAGCCCATTCTATTGTTACTCAAGGCCATTCTATTGTTACTGAAGTAGGTACTTCCCCAGTAGCCACGCGGCAAATCTTCGCTTGAGTTCCTTTACGATGTAAAAGAGGCCTGTGAATCAGCATGTAACGTGTTCAGTTTCAATGGTTCTTGTGGTGTCTTGAACGGTTAACACCAACAAATTGGCATGCAAGTAACCCAGCAGTATTTACGATATAAAAATTACATGTTTCATAATTACCCATAATCCCATTTATTTCATTATCACATTCCAGTACACATTGGTGTTGATGTGGTTTAGTTTTACTAATTCTCCCGCGATTCCATGGTTTTCTTATCATAATATGGTGTCCGACTCGTTGGTATTGATATATTTTTGATGCAAGAATGATAAATTTCCTCGTGAGACTATAAATGCTGGATCTCATACAAAATTTCCCTCTCCCAGTTTGCCATACTGTTCTTTCAAGACGCGGTTTGAAGGGAGTTTAGAAGATGGAAAATGCTGAACAAAGGGGAAAGGCGATTACTGGAGCAGCTCCTCAACCGCTCTCCCATGCAAACTCAAGTACCGCAAGGCCTTGGATAATCTCAGTGGGCCGCCAGATAGAATAAAATCACAAAGTAACTTCGGGTTGGAGCTAATATGAGAAAGCATCAGGAGTTCCTTCCGAAAGGGAAGCTCCCTTGAATTATGCTCTGAGCCTCATGTTGGTCTTTGGGAGGTTGGGGTCTTATTAAAAATATAAAAAGGAGTTCAATCTGAATGGGGTTGAGGCAATATGCAGGAACCCCTCCTTCAGCAATGCATATTATCATGAAAAGTTCATGAACGGAAGGGCATGGGAGTATCATGAAAGATCAGACTCTTCGTATACCTGTATTTGCGAAAACCGGATACTCAGGTAGGTACCTAATCTTCCTCTATTCTCCACGAGCTGATGGTAACGGCAGTAGCCTATTAATTCCTTTCCGTATTCTAATTTGGTCATTCAACATTTTTACTATGGCGCTGTTGCACACTCTTCTTGTGCTCAAATAGAATACAGCATTCTATTTTAAGTGTCCTTCCTTCGAATTTTCGAGAGCCGATAGTTAAACAGATCTTATTATCAGTTTGGTGTGAAATCGTAAGTTTTAACATGAAACCTGCGTAATTTTGGCTTGGCAGTTACGCGTAAATGGTTGAAATGCTCCGGATGCTACTAAACATATTGGAATCAGTTTTATTGGTTAAAACTGTTTATTATTGAGCCATTTTTGATGGAGTTGGGGTTCAGAGGACATTCAAAACATCTGTAAAACGTAGGTAGAAATTTGGTTTCATAGTAAAATTTAAACGAAACGCACGATTGTTGGTATCGTTGAAACCTTTGCGAACGGCAAAATGTTGGATTGCTTGCAGAGCTTCCTTATTACGTTTTAACGTTGTTTACAGGGGAGGTCGATAGGGATATCCGATTTGAGATGCAGGAGTTTGAATTATCTAAGAATTATGAATTAGGTATGTCTTCTATTGCAACTCCGCGCGTGACGGCCGAATTTGCATCTAATTACCGAATTCCAGCTCGCTAACGCTCACAAGTGGATATCGTCGTTAAGGATGTCCTATGGCGATGAAGGATGACATTTTATGAAAACCTACTTTTCTTAGTTTGATTGCTCTATGATGAACCTTATTTGTATGACGTGCGAAACTTATCGATGTGAGTAAAGTAGCGAATATTTTCATTCGGTACCAGTACCTACTGGTGTCTAGTGCTTTTCGTAGTATCGGAAAAAATACCCGAATAGATTTTTATCGAGTAGTTACTTTTAGTGTTATTTAGTTATTAATCTTTAGATATCTTCCATCACGAGAACTGGTCAGTTCTCGTGATGGAAGATATCTAATGACGGAACGAGCAGCATTTTAGCATCTTTGATGCATAGCGCATTTTAGCGAGAATTTATTTGGTAGTAGGTAGGAGCTATGGAATAGTTTCTTTTGATACCAATCATTTTTGGTACCGAATCGTGTCCCTTGATACATATACAGGTATCGAGTACTTTCTGCGGCATTGGAAAAAGTAGGTACTTTAATGAAAACTGAGCTAAAATCAAAATATAGGTAGGTTCTCGAGTGTTGAGTATTGTCGCACATTTTTTTCTGTATGTATCATTACTATCGAGTGAATAGGTATTCGATATTTTTTCATTTCAATTTCAATACCTAACCTATTTGCATTTTTACAATTATTACAATAAATTACCATGGAGTTGAAACGAGTAGGTTCATAGGCATACTGTTAAAATAAACATATAAAGACACAAATAATGACATTAGGATAGCTAAATTCATTCAAGTTCAGCACATGAAAAAATGTTCATTTGAGTACTGATCAGTATCTGCTATTTCTTTCGATACCACTATCGAGTACTGGTATCGAATATTTTCTGGTATCGCACGTCATTACTTATTTGTACAGATAAACAGCCATGTTGGTACTTTGTTGTAGATTTGAAGATGTGGCGATCAATCATATCATTTCATTGTTCGACTAGGCTCGGGATATCCTGTGTTGTAGCCATTATCCAGGTAAATCCTCATGGGTTGGAAAATCGGCGACCCATGGGGAACTTGTTTACTGAATATGAGCTTTCTAAGTGCGCTGAATCTGGAGGAGCATCGTCCAGTTGTTTTCGTTGTCACAATTATTGATTCAAAGGACTGGTTCTCGGGTATATCAGTGAGAACGTCATACTATATTGCTCCATCGTATCTTGAATATAAGATTACTCTCAATAATTATTGAAGGATGGATGTTCTATCTCTAATTTTGAACTCGTTACGAGTGACACTTCTCGAGAACAACCTCGTGTAGGTTTTATGTTGGCTTGTGTTTGTTTCGAATCTTGTTCCTCGATACATACAGGTATCGAGTACTTTCTGCGGCATTGGAAACCCCAAGGGGAACCCCACCTTCATCTTCTTCATGCAGAAAATCACTGCTCGACCAACTTCAATAAATCCAAGTTATCTAGAACTAATCTACTTATAATATTATAATCTATAACTATACCTATTCTACGTCGAATCTCGTCAGGTATTTCCTCATTAATATTCCACATTCATGATTCATATTCCAATTTCATTTGAATCGTACTGTAAATTTCTTCTGCGCATGCGCGAACATGACATGTTGAATGTTGATCCTATTACGCATATTAGGTAATAATTTATTACTGCTGTATTTATTGCTATTCAATCATTTTGACGCATCATTTTTAGCCAACTGGTTCTACACGTCCATGTTACAATAAGTGAGGAAGCTGTGCTGCCCACCCAACTTGGCAGACGTTTTTTATATTGAGCGTGTGACTCGTCTATATCAGAACATCCAGTCGGTCGATGGGGCTGTTCTTTCCTCTCCCGCAACACAAAGCGGTCGTGACGGCTTAGTATCCTCCACTCTGGTTCTTCATAGGCGCTTTCATTACCGAGAAACAAGCGATCAGAATTTCTGCTGACGTTATAACAACATCAGCGATACTTCGGTATTATTGCGTGCGAAAATGTTGCAGGCTTTCATTATGAATTCTCGTATGTCGGAATTATTGAGGAAAGGTTTTTACGGTAGGGTTTTTTACAAAAGAGGTACGAATAGCTGTAATCGAAGGTCGTTATTACATAGCCTAGTTTATGTATCATATTGCATTGAGTAGAAATGGACCACGATTTTGCAGCGTTGCATAACTGACGGCATTTAGTATTGTTTAAGTTTCTAGGTATATTATGGCTATGTATATTTATATATCAAAGCGGAATATATCGATACTTTGGCATTGATAAATAGGGGGTGTAGAATGATGGTCATTATGGTGCAAATGTGATGCAAAATATATATGTTATTATGTATTCTTACGAATTGGTCATAGCGTTTCACCCCCGTTCGCTTCCGTTAAAATTATTTTTACTCGGTACATCTTTTTCCCTTCCGCACAGTTTCTTTTTACATTTTTTTCCCGGAACGAATTGGGATTTTAGATATTTTAATGAAATTCATGTGCAAATTCTGTTTTGGTCAGGTATCATGATACACATGCCATGAAAATGTTATGGTATTTTGGATGCTAGATTTAAAAATGTGTAATTAGTCCCATTTCCAGGGTTGCCACAGTCTGGAATTGAAATAAAAACTGTCAAAAAAACTTGAATAAAAAAAAAGCTGCAAATTATTGCACAACGGTTTATTATTTACCTGTTACTGCTAAGCAGTGTTTTGGTCATTGGTGGCGTGTACGTTTATTTTGAAAAACAAAATCACAAATTATAAGGAATAATAATTTATTTATTTTTTAATTTTCTTCTGATGTTTCCCAAATTTGCCGATCGTCAAATTTCTAGAGAGAATAAGTTATTTTCGTGGATGCAACATTTCTAGTGATGCTTTAATGATGATATTAAATACATTCTATGCGAATTGTAGGACTTTCGGAACCGGAACTATATCTAACCTTGGATCTCTAACCTTCGGGCACGACAGTTACATCAATATACCTTTCTCCACCGCCCCCATCTACTGTAACGTACTATTTCGACCCCACGAACCCCCCTTTCCGGTCATTTTGGAAATTATGATGTTCGCTGAACCTGTTATTTAGTAGGATCCTCGGCATATTCCCATATGGTCACCCAATTAGGATGATTCCTTTGGCCATGAACAAAAAATGTGTACCTATCAACAAAGAGGCATTAAAAATCGCTGCAACTTATTACGCAACGGTTTATTATTTACCATATAGATGCTCCTTCTGCGTAGATCACTCTTTTCTGCGGTCATGGAGCTCCAGAAAACAGTTGTGTAATAATATACCTGTATAGATGCCCCTTCTGCGTAAATAGTATAATAAACCGCTGTGTAATCATCGTCAGTCATGTTGACGAAGATTTTCGGTGCAAGCGAACGGCTAGTCGTACAATGTTCCGGGTGGCCTCAAAAAATTCTTTAGCTCAAAATCAATTTAAAAACGTTAAAAAAACCATACCCTTCTATTGAATGTTTCGAGCTACCGCGTTCTGAAAATTTCAACCCCTATTTTTCACCCCTCTAAGGGGTGATGACTGACAGTAACGCCGAGCTTCGAGGACCAACTAGACCCCAAACGGGACCTATAAACCAAATTTCGTTAATTTTGGCTAATGGTAACTAAGAAAAGTGCGAAGTACAGCATACGGCGGACAACCAGAAATTTTTAAATTGCATTTTCGGATTCTACATACCTTGAAACGTAAACCTTCAAGTTTTGAAGTGGGGGGGGGGGGGGGGGGGTTAACTTATTTTTCCCATGCTCGATTCCAAAGGTTCATTATCGAAAATAATAAACCAAAACAAATTTGACATTTTGCAACCTAAAATCGGTAGAATGCTAGTTTTGGTTACCCATCATTCGTTACGTTGGCATAATAGTGCCATAATAATATATTTTGCGTTTGTGGTGTATGAAATTCCTAGTGGATAGTATGTCACACACGTCGTCGGGTCAAAAATATCTTTGTCGGTAGACGAGGAAAAAAGAAAACAGGGAGCTAACAAGGTCTCCGTGAGCTGCTGGAAGAAAAATAAAAACGAGCTTGCCGTTCCAGGAGACAGCAATTAGCGGGGTGAGGGAAACACTCTTGTTAACTTTGTCCTGCCAAAGTATCATCCACCTACTTGGCTGGACAAAGGGTCTTTTGAGAATCCGGTCAGGTCCACACGCGCTGCAGCTCACTGTTTGGTAAGAACCGGTACAGATGTTGTTCTCACCAATATGCGAGTATAACCGCTTACTTTTGGTTTATTATTTTCAATAATGAACCATTGGAATCGAGCATGAAAAAAAAAATTCTTACCCCCCCTCAAAATTTGATGGTTTACGTTTCAAGGTATGTAGAATCCAAAACTGCAATAAAAATATTTCTGTCTGTCCGCCGTACGCCGTACGCCGTACGGGCCACTTTTCTTAGTTACCATGAAAAAAAATTGATGAAATTCGGGTTATAGGTTCCGTTCGGCGTCTAGTTGGTCCTCGAAGCTCGACGTTACTGTGAGTCATCTCTAAGGGGTTCAAAATAGGGGTTGAAATTTTCAAAACGCCTATACCATTTTTTTACGTAAATATTTTTACGGTTTTAAATAGTTCTTGAACTTGCGAGTTTTTTAAGACCATCCGGAGCATCGTACGTCCAGCCGTTCGTTCACAGTAAGGCCCCGAAGTTTGCACCGACAGGCATTTTCGACTCCAGTGTGAATGAAATTGTATACAATCCAAACCAAATCTCGTAACCAGAGACGCGCCCACAATAGGAATTTGTGAATACGGCCAATCATTGGTAGGGATCACCTGATTATATTGGCGGAGTATGAAGTCGAGTTGGTTGTTCTGTGATATAATTTAATTTGAAAAATGATGGCTCTTTTGGAGTTTGTTGGTAGGTAGTGAAACTTGAACAAACGTTGAAGTATTATTGATGGGTAAATTATTACTTCGGTAAATCATTACTCAACGGTAAATTATTACACAACGGTTCATTATACCATCTACGTAGAAGGGGCTGGAGTTTGTTGGTAGATACTTTTGCAACTTTTTTCACTCCTCATCAACAATTTCTTTTCAGATCTTCATTATGTGTGTTTCTTTTTGTTAGGTACTGTTTGTCATCGGCAGAATTATTTTAGCAACATTTAACTCGTGATTTAGGTAGGTACCTAGTAACGAGTACGGGGTTAGGTACTAACCTACGGAGGGTCTGCGATCTACATAATATGCATATAATAGAATAGTACATATCATATTATATAGACGGGTTATCTATACATAGAGCTGTGATCTGTAACAGAAGGGTATTCTATACAAAATAATAAACCGTTGTGCAGGGATTTGCAGCGTTTTTGTAATAGTTTGTTAGGTTTTTTGAAATTTGCTCTTCATCGCAGCAAATGTTAGAGTAGTTTGCAGTTATACCTATCGTATACGAATGTTAATACATGGTCCTCATGTACAAGTGAAACGGTTTATGACTGCGGCCCTGGAGTTCCCTGGATCGAGTCTCTGTTGAGACATCAACTTTTTTGACACTGTTCACCATGTATCCATCATGTTAGGATCGACTCCAGCGTCTGTTAGGATGGACTGGTGGATATTCTTCCTCGTAGATGCGAGCTTGTCGACGTATAAAGGTGATGCAAACAACATCGGGTGAATTATTTTTCTCTTCACAAAAGATTACCTCCTTCAAACTTCCTACATTCATGGGGATCATCAGATCTTCCATAATCGATTTTGCTGTTATGAAGCACAAGAGTGTGTTCCCCTTTTTTCCCAGTCGTATGTTATGTTGCCAAAGCAGGTTTTACTTCCTCACTCAAGCAGGTAGGGAACTTATTATATTCATGAGGAAATTAAAAACTTTCTGTTATTTTTTGTCCCACTAAATCCAAGTTTCCCCTTTCGTTTGCTTTTCAGACAACAAAGGAACAGGTGTTCTTTGTTACTCGCCCCCATTTTCAACATGTAATTACTACGCGAATGCTTGACGAAAAAATAAGTTTCGGGATGTAATATGTCGATTCCTAATTAACATAATAATGTCAGATGGATGGCGAAGCTGGTGGGCGAAATAATTGAGTGGAATCCAACACTTACAATTAATTACCTGTTTGTAGTTAGGCAGTCGGCCCTGAGACAGCTTTGCACAATACTGGCTCAGGTTCAGGAGACACTGTGCTAAAAACCAGAAAAGAACTGGGCTTGCTGCAGGGCAAGCAATGACTAATGTACTGGAAGAAAGTATGCAAAACTATGTAACAAGCAAGGGAATTTATTTAAATGACTGTCAAATACAAAAATGAGGGGGTCACGAGATGCGGCAATTTAGATGACAAGGTGAATGGAAAAGTTACGTTAAGCGGGATTTCGGGACTCTAGACAATGAAAAGAGACAAAGTTAGCTACTGATGAAGTTAATACAAGAATTGTTTGAACTGTGTTGTATCGTGTTGGCACCAGACTCGGGTTCACGGATCCAGATGGGTTCAACTCCGGGGTCAGTATGTGCGCCTGCACGTAGTAAAGGGGTCCACGTTTGGGGCCAAGGCTCGGGGTAGCGACAAATATTTGATGGAGGTTCTGCAACAGAACGGAAGAATCCTCCTGTTACCTCTGGCAAAATGTCATGCAAATTGGACGCCTGAAGGGCACTGCTACGTGACTCTCGCAAAAATGGATAAAACAAAGGGGTATTTGTGCAAGTCCTACCTCTCCTGGAAACTGGCAGATGTTCCTCGTCCAGGCAACCTCCTCGGCTGCGTTCGTCTTTGGCTCCTGCAGTCCACTGCTCCGGCGTCCACCCAAAGGCAAACCAGTCTCGCCTGAAACAGGAAATCTTTGCGGCAGGAGTGGGTTCCAACCTCCTCTGAACCCCTGTGCTTCCTGGCTGACGCTCCTCAGGATATCCTCCTTTCCGTACTCTCCCGTCTCTATCTGTCTCCACCAGTCCGTTCCGAAGTAAAAACAATTAACAAGTCCATATCGATTTCAAACTCTATACTGGGGGTCACCACTATTCACGGGGTCAAACAATATGGCTGAAGGCTCCAACTCAACTTTACACTACTAAACTGTCGCTGGTCTCGTCTCGGGGCTCAAGTCTCAAGTGTCATCATGGCGGCCACTGCGGGGTATATCTGCTGCCCCTCTCCTCGGACTTACCCCTCCACGGGCATGGGGAAACGGCGCAGATAGCCCTCCACTCCTACTCCTACAACCCCCCCCCCCCCCCCCCCCGCCATGTCAAAGGACCGAACACCGCCCCAGTCAAGTTGACCAGGAAAAAGGCCGATATTGATCCCACTACAAGGACCGTTTTGGATTCTAGAAAACACGTACTTTCCGGTGATTTTAGCCGAGGAGAAGAGTTTGGCCTTTTGAGAATGCAGCAATTATTACTTGAATAACGATAAGCATGAGATGAGAAAAATAGGGGCCAGTAGCAAAGAATTTCCCTAGTCAAATTCTTTATTAATGGACTTCATATTGTTCATTTTCCAAGGTCTTGCGATATCTGATAGTTATCCTTTTTTTGAGATGCGAGTGAAGCGGGTATCCGGATACCCGCCCGCCCGCTACACATTTCAACTACTAATTTGTGATTCTGGATGGATGGGGGATTCTGTCCAGATCAGCGAATCTACGCAACGTCATTTTGGATGGACAGGAGGTGCTAGGTACCTTGTTTTTGAGATGGGAGCAAAGAGAGCATCCAAGTATCTATCCGCTAAACTATACAAAGGCGAATATACTCATGTTAACCAATCTACTACATCCACGCACTTCCAGGCGAAACTTTGTTAGACCGTTGGTCTTGTAGCACAAGACGGAGACAGTAGACCTATAACGATGGGATTCATTATTTATATATACCGTTAAAGACAGATCATGGAAGGCCCTGGCTATAGTTGATCTAGAGTAGACAGTCTTTTTGCGTTTATTTTTATTTATTTACATTTTGCATGAGGTACACTATAATAATATACAAACTCTACACTCCATTTAAGGTAACCTTGTGCTAGGATTTGGAGCCATGTTACAATGATGAGACTAACATTCCCACTTCAACGAAAAGTAGTTAGGATATAATATAAATATTTGATACAAGACAAATAAAACAAATGAAAACACAATTTTGACTCTCGGAAAAACAATAAAATTATGGAAGTTTATTATTAATTTTGGTATTATAATGTAGTTTCTAAGTTCTTCTTGAAGACAGTAATTGATAACGGAAAAGAAAATAGAGCTGGAGGGAGGGTATTGAATAAATATACCCCGAAATAGGAGTAAAATCGTTGCCCCAGTGTGGTAAAACACTGAGGCAAAACCAGGGTTAATCTTTCAGATGTCCTCGTTTGGCTTTCCTATCTGCGAAGTCACCAGATAAATACCTTATATATATATATATATATATATATATATATATATATATATATATATATATATATATATATATAAATCAACGTTGTATGCTCAAAAAGATAAGGGATCGGCAATACCTTAATTTCACGAAAAACATCCAATGACGGGTTACCAATGGGCCTTCTCGAGAGAATCTTCAACAAAAATTTTTGTGTCACGCAGAGAAGTTGCGTTCTTGTTGGATGAGCATGATCCCTAGGCCACAACACCATACACTAACAAAGATTGGGCCAAAGCGAAGTACAAAATCCTTTTAGCGAATTTTCAAAGAAAATGAAGCTATTGCAATGGCTTCGAAATTTAAATAATATAAATTTTTGGAAATTTTCTTCATAGAAATCCGTTTCAGACCATTCTAAAACGATTCCTGAAATTTAACACTTTTTTAGCGAATTTTCAAAGAAAATGAAGCTATTGCAATGGCTTCGAAATTTAAATAATATAAATTTTTGGAAATTTTCTTCATAGAAATCCGTTTCAGACCATTCTAAAACGATTCCTGAAATTTAACACTTTTTTATATGTATATATATATATATTAGTAGTATCCAAATGTACATCCTGGGCCACTGCCTTAGATCTCTGATAAAAAGTTTTAACATAAAAGATCAGAACACATATTTTCACTTGAATCCTTGATGTTTTTTATTTACACTTGAATCCTTGATGTTTTTTATTTTCACTTGAATCTCTGATAAAACTTTTTTATCACAAAACATCAGAACCAGTGACTTTTTCATTTTTAGCGACTTGAATCTCTGATAAAATTTTTTTTAACACAAAACATCAGAACCAGTGACTTTTTCTTTTAGGGGGGTTAGTTAAAAGAATCTCTTTTATAATAAAATTAAAATGTCAACAATTGAAATTTACAAAAAAGCAGCCAAAAAACCCATCTACTCATCATTCAGAAATCTGGATAAGGGAGCTTATGATCTCTTAGCAAATTTTATACAAGATACGGAATATGGTGAAACTGTTGTTGTTACTATTAATACTGAAAATGGTGAATTAAATTTATGTTTACCCAAGAAAATATCTAGTCGACTTCTTGAGCATGTTAGAAACAATCCAGAAAGACACCCCAACAAACTTATTTATAATGGTATTGATAAAAAGACAAAGGCTTTTATGATTGACTTTGAGTAAAAAATATTATAATTGATTACATACATAACCCTGAACCACACTTTTATATAAAGAGAATCTTTATATAAATAATCACCACAAAATTTATAAAAATCATTTTTCTATCCTGAAAACCAAGTGAAAAATAAAAGATCATAAATTTGACTGGAGTGGCCCAGGATGTACATTTGGATACCTGAAAAAAATCAGTAGCATAAGAATTTTTAATGAGCTGTGTTCATTAAAAATAAAATCTCCTTCATACCCCAAGCATTCTGAACTTTATCAATAGATATCTTGAAACAGATTCTCAAACTGCTTCTTCAGTTTGGCTTTATCCTCATTATAAACCAATTTTCTAAGTTGATGTTCAGTAGCATTTTTAGGAACCTTAATATTTTTTTCATTAAGGCATGTCTTTACTTGCTTCTTTGTAAGGAGTGGTGGTTTACCATCGACACCAAATAAAATTTCTCTGTACAGACATTTACAATATCTATACTCCTTCAATCTCTGTAAAACATCCTCTAGTGAGTAAAGGTTTTTATCATAAAATTGAAATTCAGATGTCTTTACCAACTCCCAGAAACCTCCATGTTTTTCACATAAATTTATTGCTTCGTCGCTTAAACCCATATCTCTTTATTTATTATAGAAAATATTTTTTTTTTTAGACCTGGTAAATTACCGGGTCTAAAAGTTTTCAACAGTACGAAAATAATTTAAAACCCAATATATTTAAAGGTGGGGGCGAATCGACGCCACCTTTTTAAATTAAAAAACTCTTAGGATTTCTAGAGCCTCATGCTATCTAGCTTGTTGCGTGTGAACTAAAGGAAATGATAAATAATGCGAGATTAATATTCCGTACACTATCTCAAAGGAGGCCAGCTAGTTGACCTTGCATTCCCATTTCAGATAGTTCGCTTTCAATTCCTATATCCATATTCACAATCAGTTTCTCCTCAACTGTTCAACATGGCACAACCTCCTGAATATTTAAAGTTAGCTTATTGTGATGATTATGATTTCTGTGAAGAAATTTTAAAAGTGGAACAATATCACCAGGAATGTTTGAGTTTCGTGCAGAAAGTGAAAAATTGTGTTAGTGCAAGTGAAGCCAGAGAACTAATCACGAAAAACAATGTGAGTCTACCAGGTAGTAGAAAATGTGATTTTCAAAAGCTTTTGAAAATCCCAAAAGTGTCTAATATATCAAGAACTCCAGATCAAATGCATCAGTACCTACACAAATTTGTTGTATTTGACCATGAAATGGAAAAGGTGAAACTTCCTAATCAAAATAACATTATGGAAGTAGAGAATTACCTTATTAAATCTGGTGATTTGATAAAGAAGCAAACATCAAGACTTTTTTATACTACTGCTGTTTATGGATACTACTTGGAAGTGTATTTTCAACATATGAAGATCACAGGAGAGGATTGGAATCTCTGTTTAAAAGAAAAGCTACATGTGTCCTTGAGTTATAGTAAGAAGTTGAGAAGAGTTGGAGTGATTGTGAAAGACCATCAAAAACTTAAAATGTTGAGTATTTCATTTTTGGGCTCAACTACAGTGATAGTGAATGTTAACCTTGAGGGGGCTCACGCGTGAGCTCCTAGAAGGTCATTCCAGAGAACATTCTGAGCTGAAATATTCTGGACTCAACTACAGTAATATTAAGATCAGCCTGTAACCTTGAGAGGGCTCACGCGTGAGCCTCTTGAAGGATATCTGAGGAAATATTACCAGTTGGAGTTGAAGCAAAATAATGTGTCTGATATATTTTTTATTGAGAATGTTCCCAATAAAAAAATTGTTATTTATATTGTTTATCCTTTTTTTCCCCCTTTTTTCTTATCAAGGTAAGTTTTAGATTTCCTCTTTTATAATATTTTTAAGTGGCATATAGTTGAGAGTGACTTCTGAAACCAAAATTACGTAAGCAAAAGTGTTTTCTGGCACATTCTTTTCAAAATCTGCTCGTAAAATTATATTCCTTTTTTGTCCAGATATGGACTGTGGTTGTCTAGTCATATTCACACTGAATATTGGATAGTTCTCTTTGAAGGACTGAGGCTCATGATATGGAAGGGATGAGTCTTGGCATACTATTCTTTTGAAATCTGTGTACATGGTGTAAGCTAAACTAAAATCCCCTGAACTCCAATCTAAATTCAAATGTTCTTCAGGATAACTTTTTCCTGCTACTTCAAAACTAATATTTTTAACATTCAAATGATCAAATTTGGAATTATTTTTCTTTTGATCATTTTTTCTGGCAGTTTGGAAGGCAACAAATCCCCAGATCGGATTCTGTACATTTCTGTAAATATTTGTAATGTTGAAGTTTAGAGTTTTTCCAGTAACTTTTTGTTCGATACATTGTAATTTTTTAAAGTGAAACAAATAAGGAGAAGTACAGAGTTCAGCAATTAATTTAGCTTTGGATTCACTTTCATATTCAATTATTGGGACTCTTAGGCAGAAAGTTTTAATTTCTACTTTTCCCTCCACACCTTCAGGAGAGGTACTGTAACGGAAGAGTACATTATCATCAGAATTTCTAATGAATGTAATTTCAAATCCTCCCTTATAAATTGGTGCAATATCGCTGAAGAATCCAAGGCCTAAATCAGCCAAGTTACCATTCGCGTTGAAATTTCCACCACCATTCACTTTAGAATTGAAACCAGAATTCATTAATTTACCATTATAGTTTGATGGTCCTGAGAAAGAAGCTATACCCATCACCGTACTAGCAATACCTGGTTCTTCAATTTCATCAATAACCGTATTGTGCTTTTTTACTTCAATTTTGGAAAAAAGGTGTGCAACAAAATTGTCTACCATCATTATTGTATCACTGATTCCATATGTTTTTGTTGCATCTTTAGGAATGTATTTTCCAGCAATGTAATATTGAATATTGCTGCTAAGAAACTCTTCATCTAGAAGCAATTTGAAAACCGTTCTCTTATTCTCAGAGTTAAATTCCAAATTAGATTCAGGATTAAAGTTTCGATATTGAAGCCTTGTGATTTCAGAATCGTATTTTGAGTAGATTGATTTAATTTGATTCATTTTTATTATAGAATACATTCTTTTAACTAACCCCCAAAAGAAAAAGTCACTGGTTCTGATATATTTTAGGTAGTTTCAGTTTATTGTCTCCTTTGATCTCGTATTAAATTTTTAAAGCCGCGGCTCACATGTGAGCTGCGGCTTTTGATATCAGTTAAAACTTTTTATCAGAGATCTAAGTCAGTAGCACATGATTAGTATTCCGATAATACTAACACCTTTTAAATCGTCGTTCTCGGATGATTAACTATGAAGTCGAATACAAGTCAATTTGATTTTTAACAGTAAATACATCGGACCCGTCTGCCAGACGGGTCCGATCAAAAGACGAATACAAGTCGAGAACATTTAAAAATTTCTTTTAAAACTCTTAAAAAAGTTTTTTTATAGAATCGAAATTCTATAAAAAATATCAAGATAGCGGAATAGAAAATATTAAAATCCAGTTCTGAAAACTTCCCCATGTTTCAAAAGTGATAGTTTGATAGGATCCACACTTTTAATTTCTTTCTTATTTTTATTATATTCATTTAGAATAGTACTTTTCATATTTATATAATTTTTTATTTCTTGTTCAATATCATTGAACTCTTCATCAGATATTTTACCGTCTTTAATTGCTTTTCTGAACTTTTCTTCAATCGAATCTAATTTAGCTTTTGCCAAAAGCTCAATTTCTTTGTGTTTATTAATTTTTTTATTGAAAAATCCGCTTGAAGTCCTTAATATTATCGATAAGGTTGTCAATCCTACAGAAATTGGAGCACTGAATGGAATTATTATTGGTAAAGCTATAGAAGTATTAACCAGGCCGAGTTCTGAGAGGGCGAATAAAAATTCAGTACCGTAAAGAGTGCTGGATATTTTTCCATATTTTTTTTTCAAACCATTTCTCATTTTCACTTCATCTTCTAAAAATTTGTATTGATTGATAATTCGATTGATTCTATAATTTTTCTCATTAAACTCGGGAAAAATTATTTTTGGATATAATCTAGGATGAGTTATTGGAGTAAATTCTTCAGGGGCTGAAGGTGTTTCATTATTATTTGTGTACATCATTTTATTATAGAAAAAATTTTTTTTTATAGAATCGAAATTCTATAAAAATATCAAGACTATAAAATTTAATAAAAGAAATTAAGATTTTCCTTCAATGTTCTCATGCTATTTACAAAATCGTGTCCTTCTGATAGCTTTTTCAAAATTAATAAACATAAATGTCCACAGATAGGTGGATCATATTGGTTTTGGATTTGCTCCTCATTATAAAATAAATTTTCTGAACCTAAATATTGAACAAGTTCTCTTGGTGGTGGTGCATTACCATACGAATCAAAATAATATTTTAAATTGTTATTTTTATGAAATGCAGTCCAGTGGCTTCCAGCCTCATCAGAATTTTCTAGATTTATAATTCCACATTCCGTGTGGTTCACTTTCTCTGGTAAATCATCCTTCATGAAAACTCCTCTGAAGTTTTTAATTTTCATTTTTTTCGATAATCTTTCAATATCAAAATTGGTAAGAGGCTGGAAGCTATTTAGTTTTTTGATTTGGTAGGTTTCTTTTTAGGTTTCTTTTTAGGTTTCTTTTTCTTCATTCCAGAGCCGATACTTAGACTTTTTGCATTTTTAGCTAGTTTTTCCATCTCGAGATTATGACGTTTTATTTCGGCTTCTTCAGCGGCCTTATGTTTCGAGTCTATAACACTAGAAGCTACTGCAGCTCCACCACCCATTAACGCTCCAGCTGCTCCCATTGCTGCAAAAATTAAAGGCAAAAAACCCCCAGAATGATTTATTTTTAACTGATCATAATCCAGTTCCAATTCTAGGCCTTTTTTATTCTTTATACTTTTATCAATATTTTTTTTCTGTGTTTCATTCAACAGGATTTTATGATTTCCTTTTCCAGTAATATCTGCAAAAGCCAGTCGTACTTTTACTGGAGCACGTTTTTTATAAGCAGATCTTATTTTTTTCATTTGTATTTCTGACAAATTTATTTGATGCGTAATCATTTTATTATAGGAAAAAAAGTTTTTTTATAAGATGTGAATCTTATAAAAAAAATAATCATAATACCTAATTAGTATACACCCATCCCAAAGAATCTTTTGGTTTTCATAGCAGTTTTTACTGTAGCAGCCCCCAATTTTTCACCGATATTTGTTGAACTTTTCATAATTTTATCAGCTTCTACTTCCAATTTTTTATCAGCAAGATGCCTATCACTAGTTTTCTCATGATCTCTGTAAAAAATGTCATGTTGTTTACAGGCTTTATCAAGACTATTTATACCTTCATCACCTCTATTTAATCTCTTATCCAATTTAGTAAATGGTCCACAATATTGATAACCACCTGGGAGATGCATTTCTGGAATAACAGGTCCAAGTTTATTAAGAATAGTATTGAAAATACCAGAACCATTTTTTATCATATTTTTGGGTAAATTATTAATAATTTTAATCAAGTATTCAGTTCCTTTGGGTTTATCAATATCTTTCTCCAGTTGATCTTTAATGAAATTTATAATTCCCAATTTTTCATTGTGAAAATTATTATTTCCTGCCTGCTCTTGCGCATACAAATAGTATAGTCTTTGTGTAAGTTGATTCAAATTATCTATATATTTAAATTCTACAGGATTTTCAGTATATTTAATCAACCCAGTGCCAATCTTTTTCTTTTTACTATACTCCCAGATAGGTTTTATGATTTCTTTCCATTTTTTACTAACACTTGATTTTGGTTGTTTAGATTCGGGATTATTATTTTGAAACATGCTATTTGTTTGAATGAGGATTTTTGTATAAGCTTTAAAGTCTTCATTAGTGTATTCATCTTTGGATGGAATATCAGAAGCTATGGGTTTTGTTAAGAGCTTCCATAAGCCTTCAGTACCGGAATATTTCATTTTTTCTATTTCAATATCATTTCCATTTACTCGTATCTGTTTATTTCCAATAAAGATATGATTTTTTAAAGGGTATATTCCAAATTGTCTATCAGGATGAAGAATATATAATTCTGCAATTGGTCCAATACCTAAAGGACCTACAGAAGAGTTTGGTAATTTAACACTTTTTTGTAAAATTGTTTCCATTTCATAATCCCTATCTGCATTGTCACTTGAAAAGCTTTGATTTAAAGTATCTTCATTATCATTATCAATACTTTTAACCTCGTCATCAACATCTTTAAAAGTAACTTTTTTAGGTGAACTGATAGCCAAGGGGTTAATTGTTTTTATTACAGGAATGAGTTCTAATTTTTTACCAAGATCTTCATCAGTCTGTTTCACTGCTTTTTCTACCTTATCTAATCGTGAAGTTATAGGTTCATAAGCCTTTTCTCTTGTTTCCTTATCAGATGCTTGGTTAACCCTTTCTTGTTTTGCTAATTTCTGTAAATTTTTCTTGAGTTTAATCGATTTATCAGCTTCAGCCACAGTCATGGGCTTACGTTTTCGTTTTGTGAAAATTATTTGTTCATCTTCAGAGGGTTGATCAATCTTTTTGATTTCTCTAAGTTTGACTTCTTTTTCCTTCATCACTTCATTTTGCGCTTCTTTGAATTTCTGTCTAAGCGCTTGTTCTAAAGTAATTTTTGTTGTCATGTTTTTATTATAGGAAAATTTTTTTTTAAAATCGGTTAAACGTTAAAACGCTCAAACGCTTAAACGTTTAAACGCTCAAACGCTTAAACGCTTAAACGCTTTAGGAACGCTATTTTTGCGTTTTTAAGCGTTTTCCAATGTGATTTTTGAAGCGTTTCCCAATGCGATTTTTGAAGCGTTTCCCAATGTGATTTTTTGAAGTTATCCGTGTAGCGTTTTTATAGGGAATCCCTATAAAATTAGGGGCGGTAATTCGCCTCCCCTAATTAAGACAAACTTAAAATCTATATTTTTTATCTAAAATATTTCACCAAATTTCTTTCGGTAACGCCCGTTACTGCGTTTCTTTGTTAGGTCAATCGTTAGAAAACCAAAGTCCTCATCCCAACAAGAATAGCATAATTCTTTGAATTGGCCATAAGTGAAATCACTTCCCACATATTCATCATAAATATCTCGCATGTATCTTGGTCCTTGTCTAAATACACATAAAAAATTAATATTGTTTCTAATGAGTTGTTTATCAACTTTTGACCATGATTGTGTCAAGTAAACGCACGAGATTTTCTTAGGACGTCCTCTAACGTAATAATCTTTAATAACTTGTTGCTGTTGAACATTAACACAATCATCAAAAACTACCAAACTGTTCGACTGACAATCATCTAGGGGTAAAAGTTCTTCACAATTACTGAAAAACTGTGCTATTTCCACACCATCTTTTACAGAAATTATTTCATAAGCGCTTCTCAAAAACTCATATGCATTCTGATCCATAGATTTTGAAAAAATATATAGATAATGAAAGGGGATTCCCCATGATTTTGTGATGAGATTATAGAGAAGTGTTGTTTTCCCACAACCAGAAGTTCCTACTATTAATGCTCTTAAAGGTAATGGTAAAATTCCTTTTCTAGCCTCTTTTTTATCAAACGGAATTGGTTCAATCTCGTATTTACTCATCTTTATTATACGAAAAAAAAACTTTATCTAATAATAAAAGCATGACTCTAATAAAGATTTCTGATAAACATCGAGATCTAAAAATAACTTTTGCTCAAAAAATTGTTCTAAATCCCAATAAAAATTATAAACTTGGAATAGTAAAGTTATTATTTACTTCACCTTCTCTTTCATTTCAAGTAAAAGATGTATTGATATCATTAAAATTGCTTATTACAGATGTATGGTATCATCATGAGTATGTGTTAGATGGCACATTTACTGTTGAGACGTTTAGAAGAGAATTATATTTAAAAATAAAAAGTTATATATCTGAACTCATGGAGGGTTTTGAAAAGAATAAAACATTATATAAATCACAAATTGACACATTAAAAAAAACAAAACCTGAAAGTTTGGTTTTTAAAGTAGACTACACTACAAATCGTAATAGATTTTTTCTTAAATCTCCTGTTTTAATTGAATTTTTACGTTTTGGAAATTTCTGTGAACTATTTGATTTTAAACAATGTAAAACACCTGGGGATTATTTTGAAGTTAATAAGGACTACTATTCTGAAGACAACCCAAAGTTAATCAAACCTATTTCGTTAATTGAATGGCATTGTAATATTATTGATTATAGTTTTGCTAATCATGATGAGCATTCCCATCTTCATAGCGAACATGAATTACTACATGTATCTTTGATAGAGAAACAGATTCTCCCCAATACTATTTATATGGAAACAAATAAAAAGATTCTTTACAGCCCTATACGAGAAGGAATGAGAGATATTAAAGAGATTAAACTATCATGTAGAAATGAAAATGGAGATGAGCTGCAATTTGAAAATGTTACAGTTTATTTGAATTTGATTGAAGAGTGAGTGAGGAGCTTCTTTTTTATGAGATATTTCTCATAAAAAACCTTTTTTCCTATAATAAAATGGATAATGATTTAACTGATCCTATTTATTGCCATAAATGTAAGAAGAAAACTAATAATGTTGATGCTGAAAGAGTGCAAACTATCAACGGGAGATGGAGAGTGGCTGCTAAATGCTCAAAATGTAAAACCAAAAAGAGTAAATTTATCACTTCACCTGAGAAAGAAAATTCTGAAGAACCTGTAGTAGAAGATCTGAATGATGATGAAAAATTATCTCTTGCTAAAGAATTACACAAGCCAATAAGAAATAAATTTCAAAAAAGGACAATATTTACTAAAGGTATTGATGATTTGTGGGCTGCTGATTTGATAATCATGAAAAATTATGAAAAAGAGAATGATGGATACGGCTATATGCTTAATGTTATCGATACATTTTCAAAATTTGCATGGGCCTTACCCTTGAAGAAAAAGGATGGAAAAAATGTTGTTAAAGCTTTTGAGAAAATAATAGAAAAAGCAAAATCTCAAAATCATAATGCCCCCAATTTGCTTCATACGGATAAAGGATTGGAGTTTGAAAATAAACTTTTCAAAGATTTTCTGAAAAATCACCAAATAAAAATGTATCATACACAGAATGAAGAAAAATCTGCCATTATTGAAAGATTTAATCGTACATTGAATGGTAAAATGAAAATTCTTTTTGAAGTTGAGAATGATAAAAAATGGGTTGATTTTCTACAGGATTTAATTAATGAATACAATTATAAAGATTTTCATAGATCTATTGGTATGAAACCATCAGAAGTCACAAAATTAAATCAAAATGACGTTACAGTACGATTATTTGGAAACAAAAAAAATTTACAGAAAGTTAAATTCAGTGTTGGTGATAGGGTTCGCATCAAAAGATTTAAAAAAACTTTTGTAAATAAATATGAAGCAAATTGGACCAGAGAAATTTTTGTGGTTTCTGATATTCTCTCTACTAATCCAATAACATACAAAATCAAAGATTTAAATGATGAAGATATTGAAGGATCTTTCTATGCTCAAGAACTACAAAAAACAGAATTCTAGAATTATGAATAAAATGATTTATATAAAAGATTTCTTTTATATAAATAAAATGTTATGTGATAATATTTCGACTATCGTTGATAGAATATTCGTAATATTCAACCGATCCCATTAAACCCTATTTAAGAATTTGGGTTTAATGGGTCCCATGTATTTAAAAATTTTTTAAATACATGAAGAAGCTAAGAAAAATAGTTTACATGTTTAGAAAAGTCACTGGCTAAAAAAATGAGGGGTAAGTTAAAAGGATCTCTCCAATAATAGACAAAAGAAAAAGGTGGCGTCGATTCGACGCCACCTTTAAGAATTCAAAAAAATGAGGGGTTAGTTAAAAGAATCTCTTTTCTAATAAAAATGAATGATTCGAAAAATTATATATCCTATAATAAAATGGATAATACGAGAAGAAATTGTGAAAAGTGCAATGTTAGCACTACTTATAAAAATTGGGCTAGACATCTAAAGTCTAAGCGTCATGGAAAAAACGACCCGGACCGGACAATGACTATCAGAAAACCTAGAAAAGCGAAACCTGTATTTGTAAATCCGAGGAAATTACACAAAGTATTTAATTTTAGTGAAAAAGTATTTGAAAAAAACATAGAACCGAAAACGGAAATTGCTAAAAAGGAAATGGCATTTAAATCTAGATTAGTGACTTACGACATTAAAAATACGAAAGGATTTAAAGATGCTTCCAAATTTCTGAACAGTATTAAAAGAACCGTAACAGGTTTAATCAAATGGAAACTTAGAGAAATGAAACTAAAAGTTAATGTAGTTTTAATCGCAGAATTTAAAAAAGGAACTAACAAAAATAACATGGAGTATCAGGAACTCAATTTCAAAACTAAAAACGTAATAATATTGCAGTCAGCAGAAGTTGCAAACTGTTACGATGAAATGAAACAGAAAATTCTAAATGAAATGGAAACATTCGAAATTAAAGGATCTAATTGGCAACTTCATAAGATCAAGCATTTGGAACTGAACGTTAACAAGTACGTTCCTTTGAAAGGATCGTCTTACATTGAACTCCCAGCTTTTCTGCAAAATAGGAAAGCAATTATAAATGTGAAAAATGACGATAATAAATGTTTCCTTTGGTCTGTTCTTTCAGCTTTACATCCAGCTGACGAACATTCGTATAGAATAGGAAAGTACATTAGTTGGGAACATGAGTTTGACGAAGCGTTGAAAGATATCAGTTTTCCTATGAAACTTACAGACGTAAAAAAGTTTGAGAAAAGAACTGGGATTTCCATAAATGTTTACTGTCTGAATGAAAAAAATACTATAGTTCCCTTGGAAATAACGAAAGAGGAAAAGGAAAAACACGTTGACTTGTTGTACTTGAAAAACGAGAAAACTGAACATTATTGTTGGATCAAGGACTTATGGAAACTGGTTGGTCATAGTCAACTAACAAAACACCACAAACGAAGGTACTTGTGTAAAATGTGCTTGAATACCTTTGGAACTCAAGATAAACTAAACGACCATAACAAATATTGTGGTGTTCATAAAGCTGTTAAAGTAGAACTACCAAAACCTTACGATAATATTTTACAATTTGAAAATTATAGCCACTCTTTAAAAGTACCTTTTACAATTTATGCAGATTTTGAATGTATGTTACAAAAGATTGATACCTGCAAACCAAATCCTGATGAATGTTATACAAATGACATTCAAAAACATGAACCGTACAGTTTTGTTTACTTCATGAAAAATGCTGAAGACGAAAGTAGGAAAAACTATGTAGGTGATTATAAACTTGTACAATATTCTGGACAGGATGTGGTAAAAGTATTTTACGAAAAAATAAAAAAAGATGCCTTAATGGTGGCGAGAAAATACTATGACGTTAATATTCCCATGAAAGATTTAACCGAAGAACAACAAAGAGAATACGATAGTGCTGAGAGTTGCCACATTTGTGAAAGAAAATTTAATGAACTCCCACCTATAATTGAAAATAGACATGATGTACTGAGAAAAACAATTAAACACTTTATCGATAAAAAAGATGACAATCAAGCAGATATATATATTGAAGAATTAGAAGTTTCGAAGGAAAATATACCTGATAATTGTATAAAAGTACGGGATCACTCACATTTGACTGGAATGTACAGAGGAGCAGCTCATTCGATTTGTAATTTAGAATATAAAAATCCTAAGTTTATTCCAGTATTTTTCCACAATCTTTCTGGCTACGATGCACATCTATTTATTAAAGAATTTGAAAAAGATAATTACGATATTAAACTTTTACCGCAAAGTGAAGAGAAGTACATTTCCTTTTCTAAAATGATAGCTTATGAAACTGATGAACTCGATAAAAATGGTCACAAAAAGAAAAAGACTATAGAATTGAGATTCATAGATTCTTTTAAATTTCTTTCTGCTTCTTTAGATTCTTTAGCTAAAACTTTAACTAAAAATCAATTTAAGGAAATAAAAAAGTATTTCCCAAAAGAACATCTCGAACTAATTACTAGAAAATTAGCTTATCCATATGAGTATATGGACTCTGTTGAAAAATATCGAGAAACTAACCTTCCACCTATAGAGAAATTCTACAGTAAACTCACTGGAGAAAATGTTAAAGAAAATGATTATAAAAATGCTCTAGAAATTTGGTCTACATTCAAAATTAAAAATTTGGGAGAATTTACAGAACTTTACAATAAAATTGATGTTCTTTTGTTAGCAGATATCATGGAAAACTTTAGAAATATAGCTTTAGAAAAATATAAATTAGACCCCGCTTGGTATTATACAACACCAGGTTTCGCTTGGGACTGTATGTTGAGAATGACCAAACAAAAGATAGAATTGTTAACAGATTATGATAAGATTTTACTCGTAGAAAAAGGAATAAGAGGCGGAATTTCTCAATGTTCAAAACGATACGCGAAAGCTAATAATAAATATATGGGAGACCAATTCATCAAAGAAAAAGAAACTGTTTTCATTGAATACTTGGATGCAAATAATCTTTACGGTTGGGCGATGAGTAAATTTTTACCTTATGGAAATTTTGAATGGAAAATGGATCTAGATAATTTCGATATACAATCCATTCCTGATGATTCGCCCAAGGGTTATATTTTAGAAGTTGATTTAAAATATCCTCAAGAACTCCACGATTTACACTCTGATTTTCCTTTAGCTCCTGAAAATAACTATGGTGATGAAAAACTATCAAAACTTTTATGCACGTTGTATGATAAGAAAAAATACGTTATCCATTACATTACGTTAAAACAGTATTTACAACTAGGAATGAAATTAGAAAAAATTCATAAGGTTTTAGAATTTGGCCAAAGTGCTTGGTTAAAAAGCTATATTGATTACAATACAAATCTTAGAGCAAAAGCCAAAACAAAATTCGAAGAAAAATTTTTTAAAGATATGGTTAATAGTGTATATGGGAGGACAATGATGAATGTACGTAAACATGTGGATATTAGGCTTTGTTCTGATGGTTTTAAATAAATTGGAAAAACTAATTTCAAAACCAAACTTTAAAGGTAGAACTATTTTTTCCGAAAACTTAGCGGCTGTACACATGGAAAAAGTAAATATCACATTTAAACAGCCAATTTTCATCGGAATGAGTATTCTAGACATTTCAAAAACTTGTATGTACGACTTTTATTACAACACAATTAAAAAACAATATAAAAGTGATGTAAATTTATTATACGGAGATACAGATAGTTTAATAATGGAAATAAAAACGGATGATTTTTATAATGATATGAAAAATATGTTGGATCATTTTGATACTTCTGACTATCCAAAAAATAATGTTTACAATATTCCACAAGTTAATAAAAAAGTGTATGGGAAATTTAAAGATGAGTTACAAGGTAAGATTATAGATGAGTTTATTGGACTTCGCCCAAAGTGCTACGCTTTTAAAATATTCGAAACTAATGATGTTACGAAAAAATCTAAAGGAGTAAAGAAAAATGTCGTTAATAAGGGTTTAAGTATAGAGGATTATAAAAGATGCTTATTCTTTAAAAAACCAAACTATCAGAAACAGATATTATTCAAATCGAAAAAACACGATGTGACCACAGTACAACAGAATAAGAAAGCTCTTTCCGCTCATGATGATAAAAGATTTATAATGAAAAATGGCATAGATACTTTGGCTTGGGGTCACTATGAAATAAACATAAGTAGAGACAATTTTAAAACTCACCTTGAAGAAATAATAAAAGAAAATAATAAAAAAGAAATGGAATTATAGGTAGGATTAAAGTAAATACTAAATTATAATTTTTATAAGGGATCCCTTATAAAAACCTAATGGGACCTCCTCTTACAAATATTCTGTGCACAAAGTTTAGCATAATTTGATTATCCTCTTCGATGCATTCAAAACAAATATTACCATTTCGTACTCTAACCCTAGAATTTCTGAAAGGAGTAAAATTTAGAATGTTTTCAGTTAGTTTATTTTTTCCGGTAAAAAAGTTACGTTTCACAGTTGGTAAATCCAAAAACTTATGATACTTCCTCACGAAATAATCAGTCAGTTCTCCAGATTCAGATACTTCCCACCACTCACTCTTGGAAAGACAATTTCCATCTTCTAGTTCTCTTAACGATTTAAAGTGTTCCATTTTTATTTTATTGGAGAGATCCTTTTAACTTACCCCTCATCTGAATTGAATACTTAAAGGTGGGTCCGTAGATTAAAAAAAAATATTTTCTATAATAAATAAAGAGATATGGGTTTAAGCGACGAAGCAATAAATTTATGTGAAAAACATGGAGGTTTCTGGGAGTTGGTAAAGACATCTGAATTTCAATTTTATGATAAAAACCTTTACTCACTAGAGGATGTTTTACAGAGATTGAAGGAGTATAGATATTGTAAATGTCTGTACAGAGAAATTTTATTTGGTGTCGATGGTAAACCACCACTCCTTACAAAGAAGCAAGTAAAGACATGCCTTAATGAAAAAAATATTAAGGTTCCTAAAAATGCTACTGAACATCAACTTAGAAAATTGGTTTATAATGAGGATAAAGCCAAACTGAAGAAGCAGTTTGAGAATCTGTTTCAAGATATCTATTGATAAAGTTCAGAATGCTTGGGGTATGAAGGAGATTTTATTTTTAATGAACACAGCTCATTAAAAATTCTTATGCTACTGATTTTTTTCAGGTATCCAAATGTACATCCTGGGCCACTCCAGTCAAATTTATGATCTTTTATTTTTCACTTGGTTTTCAGGATAGAAAAATGATTTTTATAAATTTTGTGGTGATTATTTATATAAAGATTCTCTTTATATAAAAGTGTGGTTCAGGGTTATGTATGTAATCAATTATAATATTTTTTACTCAAAGTCAATCATAAAAGCCTTTGTCTTTTTATCAATACCATTATAAATAAGTTTGTTGGGGTGTCTTTCTGGATTGTTTCTAACATGCTCAAGAAGTCGACTAGATATTTTCTTGGGTAAACATAAATTTAATTCACCATTTTCAGTATTAATAGTAACAACAACAGTTTCACCATATTCCGTATCTTGTATAAAATTTGCTAAGAGATCATAAGCTCCCTTATCCAGATTTCTGAATGATGAGTAGATGGGTTTTTTGGCTGCTTTTTTGTAAATTTCAATTGTTGACATTTTAATTTTATTATAAAAGAGATTCTTTTAACTAACCCCCCCAAAAGAAAAAGTCACTGGTTCTGATGTTTTGTGTTAAAAAAAATTTTATCAGAGATTCAAGTCGCTAAAAATGAAAAAGTCACTGGTTCTGATGTTTTGTGATAAAAAAGTTTTATCAGAGATTCAAGTGAAAATAAAAAACATCAAGGATTCAAGTGTAAATAAAAAACATCAAGGATTCAAGTGAAAATATGTGTTCTGATCTTTTATGTTAAAACTTTTTATCAGAGATCTAAGGCAGTGGCCCAGGATGTACATTTGGATACTACTTATATTTATTTATATATGTGTCACTCCAGACGATAACTCTCGATAGAATTGAGATAAACAGCTCAAATTTGCACAAAAAATCTATCTTGGCAATCGAAAGGCTAAGTTCGAAGATGGGCGAAATTGGCCTACTCTAAGGAGGGTTTTGGCGCATTTAAAGTGCGCAAAAATTACCCAAAAATCCCCAAAATGTTATTTTCCAACAAGTGACCCCTCATTTTAAAGGTTTTTGCACGCTGAACACGATGGTGGAATCGGATTTTAGATATCTTGATCCGTTCTCAAATTAGAGCATTTAAAGTGCGCAAAAATTACCTAAAAATCCCCAAAATGTTATTTTCTAACAAGTGACCCCTCATTTTAAAGGTTTTTGCACGCTGAACACGATGGTGGAATCGGATTTTAGATATCTTGATCCGTTCTCAAATTAGAGCATTTAAAGTGCGCAAAAATTACCCAAAAATCCCCAAAATGTTATTTCCTAACAAGTGACCCCTCATTTTAAAGGTTTTTGCACGCTGAACACGATAGTGAAATCGGATTTTAGATATCTAAATCCGTTCTTAAATTAGAGCATTTAAAGTGCGCAAAAATTACCCAAAACTAGGATAATCTTTAAACTCTTACCCCCACCCCCTTAGAGTGGTCAGATTGAAAAATGTGAGAAGTATTAATTGAAGACGAGAGTTCGAAGCAAAAAAGGGGGAGGCAAACGATTAGTACAACTCCTTGAATTTACCCACAGCGATCAAATAAATAAGCACTTAGTACAATTACGTAATAAACAAACGGTAGAATCAGGATGGACAAAACGTACAAATTAAAATAAATACGAAGAGAATATACATAGAAAACCAAATTTTAGACCGAAGTTTTCCTTTATTCAAAACCATAGCCATTAATTCGAATATTTCTTTGAAAATTCGCTCATTAAGTCATGCTGCATGACTGATTTTTTTTATATGTATATATATAAGTAGTAAGTGGGTACGTTGGGGACACTTTCACTTGACTCTCTGATGTTTTTTATTTTCACTTGACTCTCTGATGTTTTTTATTTCCACTTGAATCTCTGATGCTTTTTATTTTCACTTGAATCTCTGATAAAACTTTTTTAACACAAAACATCAGAACCAGTGACTTTATTTAGACAGTGACTTTTTAAAAAAAATATTTTTTCATCAGAAACTCTAGTGAAACTCTAAAAATTTTTCAATCGTAAATAAAAATACAAATTTAGGACTATTTAGGGGTCGATATTTTCGAAATTTAGCTCCCTCTGATGTTTTCACTAGAAAAAATGAGAGGGGTTAGTTAAAAGGATCTCTCCAATAAAATAAAAATGTCTCATCCATTTTTACAATTTTCACTTAAGCATATCGAATTCATTGAATGTTTCGCATATATCGATAGAAATAAAGATATGAAAGTGTACAGGTTTATAGAACAACTGTTATACGGAGAAATTCCCAACGATAAAATACTCAGTTTTAAATCGTTGCTTAAAACCGAGGGAGTTGAAAAATTCGTAAACACTGTTAAGAAAACAATACCCGTATCTCCCAATAAAGACTTGAAATATAAAAGGAAAAATATCAAAGAAAATATGTTGGAGAATTATGTCATTCGTAATAAACGAGATAAGAAATTTCTACAAGAGTTGAACGTAAAGATTTTTTTAAACATGATCCCTACTAAAAATATAATTGTGGACGATGGTAATATTGTCGATATAAAATTACCTTGATCTAATTGTTCGTTTTAATGAGGAATCCTCATTAAAACACATTGAAAATAAAATCTCCTTCATATTCCAAACATCCTGAGCTTTTAGCAACAGTATCGAAACTGAAACTCAAAATCCTTCTTCAGTTTGGCTTTACTCTCACTATAAAGCAATTTTCTAAGTTGATATTCAGAAGCATTTTTAGGAACCTGGATTTTTAGGAGCGGTGGTTTACCATCAACACCCAAAAAACGTTCTTTCAACAACCCTTTAGAATATCTATACTCCCTCAATGCACGTTGAATCTCGTCTAGTGCGTCACAGTTTCTATCATAAAATCGAAATTCAGGTTTCTTTACAAACTCCCAGAAACCTCCATGTTCATCACATATATCTAATGCCTCATCGCTTAAAACCATATCTCTTTATTTATTATAGAAAATATTTTTTTTTTTTTTAGACCCGGTAATTTACCGGGTCTAAAAGTTTTCAACAGTACGAAAATAATTTAAAACCCAATATATTTAAAGGTGGGGGCGAATCGACGCCACCTTTTTAAATTAAAAAACTCTTAGGATTTCTAGAGCCTCATGCTATCTAGCTTGTTGCGTGTGAACTAAAGGAAATGATAAATAATGCGAGATTAATATTCCGTACACTATCTCAAAGGAGGCCAGCTAGTTGACCTTGCATTCCCATTTCAGATAGTTCGCTTTCAATTCCTATATCCATATTCACAATCAGTTTCTCCTCAACTGTTCAACATGGCACAACCTCCTGAATATTTAAAGTTAGCTTATTGTGATGATTATGATTTCTGTGAAGAAATTTTAAAAGTGGAACAATATCACCAGGAATGTTTGAGTTTCGTGCAGAAAGTGAAAAATTGTGTTAGTGCAAGTGAAGCCAGAGAACTAATCACGAAAAACAATGTGAGTCTACCAGGTAGTAGAAAATGTGATTTTCAAAAGCTTTTGAAAATCCCAAAAGTGTCTAATATATCAAGAACTCCAGATCAAATGCATCAGTACCTACAAAAATTTGTTGTATTTGACCATGAAATGGAAAAGGTGAAACTTCCTAATCAAAATAACATTATGGAAGTAGAGAATTACCTTATTAAATCTAGTGATGTGATAAAGAAGCAATCATCAAGACTTTTTTATACTACTGCTGTTTATGGATACTACTTGGAAGTGTATTTTCAACATATGAAGATCACAGGAGAGGATTGGAATCTCTGTTTAAAAGAAAAGCTACATGTGTCCTTGAGTTATAGTAAGAAGTTGAGAAGAGTTGGAGTGATTGTGAAAGACCATCAAAAACTTAAAATGTTGAGTATTTCATTTTTGGGCTCAACTACAGTGATAGTGAATGTTAACCTTGAGGGGGCTCACGCGTGAGCTCCTAGAAGGTCATTCCAGAGAACATTCTGAGCTGAAATATTCTGGACTCAACTACAGTAATATTAAGATCAGCCTGTAACCTTGAGAGGGCTCACGCGTGAGCCTCTTGAAGGATATCTGAGGAAATATTACCAGTTGGAGTTGAAGCAAAATAATGTGTCTGATATATTTTTTATTGAGAATGTTCCCAATAAAAAAATTGTTATTTATATTGTTTATCCTTTTTTTCCCCCCCTTTTCTTATCAAGGTAAGTTTTAGATTTCCTCTTTTATAATATTTTTAAGTGGCATATAGTTGAGAGTGACTTCTGAAACCAAAATTACGTAAGCAAAAGTGTTTTCTGGCACATTCTTTTCAAAATCTGCTCGTAAAATTATATTACTTTTTTGTCCAGATATGGACTGTGGTTGTCTAGTCATATTCACACTGAATATTGGATAGTTCTCTTTGAAGGACTGAGGCTCATGATATGGAAGGGATGAGTCTTGGCATACTATTCTTTTGAAATCTGTGTACATGGTGTAAGCTAAACTAAAATCCCCTGAACTCCAATCTAAATTCAAATGTTCTTCAGGATAACTTTTTCCTGCTACTTCAAAACTAATATTTTTAACATTCAAATGATCAAATTTGGAATTATTTTTCTTTTGATCATTTTTTCTGGCAGTTTGGAAGGCAACAAATCCCCAGATCGGATTCTGTACATTTCTATAAATATTGGTAATATTGAAATTCAAGGTTTTCCCAGTGACATTCTGTTCAATACATTGCAATTTTTTAAAGTGAAACAAATAAGGAGCGGTACTAAGTTCAGCAATTAATTTAGCTTTGGATTCACTTTCATATTCAATTATTGGGACTCGCAGGTAGAAAGTTTTAATTTCCACTTTTCCCGCCACACCTTCAGGAGAGGTACTGTAACGGAAGAGTACATTATCATCAGAATTTCTAATGAATGTAATTTCAAATCCTCCCTTATAAATTGGTGCAATATCGCTGAAGAATCCAAGACCTAAATCAGTCAAGTTACCATTCGCGTTGAAATTTCCACCACCATTCACTTTAGAATTGAAACCAGAATTCATTAATTTACCATTATAGTTTGATGGTCCTGAGAAAGAAGCTATGCCCATCACCGTACTAGCAATACCTGGTTCTTCAATTTCATCAATAACCGTATTGTGCTTTTTTACTTCAATTTTGGAAAAAAGGTGTGCAACAAAATTGTCAACCATCATTATTGTATCACTGATTCCATATGTTTTTGTTGCATCTTTAGGAATGTATTTTCCAGCAATGTAATATTGAATATTGCTGCTAAGAAACTCATCATCTAGTAGCAATTTGAAAACCGTTCGTTTATTCTCAGAGTTTAATTCTAAATTAGATTCAGGATTAAAGTTTCGATATTGAAGCCTTGTGATTTCAGAATCGTATTTTGAGTAGATTGATTTAATTTGATTCATTTTTATTATAGAATACATTCTTTTAACTAACCTCCCAAAAGAAAAAGTCACTGGTTCTGATATATTTTAGGTAGTTTCAGTTTATTGTCTCCTTTGATCTCGTATTAAATTTTTAAAGCCGCGGCTCACATGTGAGCTGCGGCTTTTGATATCAGTTAAAACTTTTTATCAGAGATCTAAGTCAGTAGCACATGATTAGTATTCCGATAATACTAACACCTTTTAAATCGTCGTTCTCGGATGATTAACTATGAAGTCGAATACAAGTCGAGAACATTTAAAAATTTCTTTTAAAACTCTTAAAAAAGTTTTTTTATAGAATCGAAATTCTATAAAAAATATCAAGATAGCGGAATAGAAAATATTAAAATCCAGTTCTGAAAACTTCCCCATGTTTCAAAAGTGATAGTTTGATAGGATCCACACTTTTAACTTCTTTCTTATTTTTATTATATTCATTTAGAATAGTACTTTTCATATTTATATAATTTTTTATTTCTTGTTCAATATCATTGAACTCTTCATCAGATATTTTACCGTCTTTAATTGCTTTTCTGAACTTTTCTTCAATCGAATCTAATTTAGCTTTTGCCAAAAGCTCAATTTCTTTGTGTTTATTAATTTTTTTATTGAAAAATCCGCTTGAAGTCCTTAATATTATCGATAAGGTTGTCAATCCTACAGAAATTGGAGCACTGAATGGAATTATTATTGGTAATGCTATAGAAGTATTAACCAGGCCGAGTTCTGAGAGGGCGAATAAAAATTCAGTACCGTAAAGAGTGCTGGATATTTTTCCATATTTTTTTTTCAAACCATTTCTCATTTTCACTTCATCTTCTAAAAATTTGTATTGATTGATAATTCGATTGATTCTATAATTGTTCTCATTAAACTCGGGAAAAATTATTTTTGGATATAATCTAGGATGAGTTATTGGAGTAAATTCTTCAGGGGCTGAAGGTGTTTCATTATTATTTGTGTACATCATTTTATTATAGAAAAAATTTTTTTTTATAGAATCGAAATTCTATAAAAATATCAAGACTATAAAATTTAATAAAAGAAATTAAGATTTTCCTTCAATGTTCTCATGCTATTTACAAAATCGTGTCCTTCTGATAGCTTTTTCAAAATTAATAAACATAAATGTCCACAGATAGGCGGATCATATTGGTTTTGGATTTGCTCCTCATTATAAAATAAATTTTCTGAACCTAAATATTGAACAAGTTCTCTTGGTGGTGGTGCATTTCCATACGAGTCAAAATAATATTTTAAATTGTTATTTTTATGAAATGCAGTCCAGTGGCTTCCAGCCTCATCAGAATTTTCTAGATTTATAATTCCACATTCCGTGTGGTTCACTTTCTCTGGTAAATCATCCTTCATGAAAACTCCTCTGAAGTTTTTAATTTTCATTTTTTTCGATAATCTTTCAATATCAAAATTGGTAAGAGGCTGGAAGCTATTTAGTTTTTTGATTTGGTAGGTTTCTTTTTAGGTTTCTTTTTAGGTTTTGAAATAGTTTTTTTCTTATTCATTCCAGAGCCAATACTTAAACTTTTTACATTTTTTGCTAGTCTCTCCATTTCCAAATTGTGTCGTTTGATTTCTGCTTCTTCAGCAGATTTATGCTTAGAATCAATAACGCTGGAAGCTACTGCAGCTCCACCACCTAATAATGCCCCAAGAGCACCAATTCCTGCAAAAAGTAAGGGTAAAAACCCACCTGAATGATTTATTTGCAACTGATCATAATTCATTTCCAATTCCAACCCTTTTTTGTTTTTGATACATTTATCTAGCTTTTTTTTCTGAGTTTCATTTAACAGGATTTTATGATTTCCATTTCCACTAATATCTGCAAAAGCCAGTCGTACTTTTACTGGAACACGTTTTTTATAAGCAGATCTTATTTTTTTCATTTGTATTTCTGACAAATTTATTTGATGTGTAATCATTTTATTATAGAATACATTCTTTTAACTAACCCCTCCAAAAGAAAAAGTCACTGGTTCTGATGTTTTTTGGTAAAGTCGAATACAAGTCGAGAACATTTAAAGAATATTTTCAAAACTCTTAAAGAGGGGGGCGAATCGCCTCCCCTCTTTAACCTTTAAAGTTTTTTTTCGTATAATAAAGATGAGTAAATACGAGATTGAACCAATTCCGTTTGATAAAAAAGAGGCTAGAAAAGAACTGTTACCATTACCTTTAAGAGCATTAATAGTAGGAACTTCCGGTTGCGGGAAAACAACACTTCTCTATAATCTCATCACAAAATCATGGGGAATCCCCTTTCATTATCTATATATTTTTTCAAAATCTCTGGATCAGAATGCATATGAGATTTTGAGAAGAGTTTATGAAATAATTTCTGCAAAAGATGGTGTGGAAATAGCGCAGTTTTTCAGTAATTGTGACGAGATTATACCCCTAGATGATTGCCAGTCGAACAGTTTGGTAGTTTTTGATGATTGTGTTAATGTTCAACAGCAACAAGTTATTAAAGATTATTACGTGAGAGGGCGTCATAAGAAAATCTCGTGTGTTTACTTGACACAATCATGGTCAAAAGTTGATAAACAACTCATTAGAAACAATATTAATTTTTTATGTGTATTTAGACAAGGACCAAGATACATGCGAGATATTTATGATGAATATGTGGGAAGTGATTTCACTTATGATCAATTCAAAGAATTATGCTATTCTAGTTGGGATGAGGACTTTGGTTTTCTAACGATTGACCTAACAAAGAAACGCAGTAACGGACGTTACCGAAAGAAATTTGGTGAAATATTTTAGATAAAAAATATAGATTTTAAGTTTGTTTTTTATAGGGATTCCCTATAAAAACGCTACATGGATAACTTCAAAAATCGCCTTGGGAAACGCTTAAAACATCGCCTTGGGAAACGCTTAAAACATCGCCTTGGGAAACGCTTAAAAACGCAAAAATAGCGTTCCTAAGCGTTTGAGCGTTTGAACGTTTTAACGTTTTAACGTTTGACCGATTTTAAAAAAAAATTTTTCCTATAATAAAAACATGACAACAAAAATTACTGTACAACAAGCGCTTAGACAGAAATTCAAAGAAGCGCAAAATGAAGTGATGAAAGAAAAAGAAGCGAAACTTAGAGAAATCAAAAAGATTGATCAACCCTCTGAAGATGAACAAATAATTTTCACAAAACCAAAACGTAAGCCCATGACTGTGGCTGAAGCTAATAAATCGATTAAACTCAAGAAAAATTTACAGAAATTAGCAAAACAAGAAAGGGTTAACCAAGCATCTGATAAGGAAACAAGAGAAAAGGCTTATGAACCTATAACTTCACGATTAGATAAGGTAGAAAAAGCAGTGAAACAGACTGATGAAGATCTTGGTAAAAAATTAGAACTCATTCCTGTAATAAAAACAATTAACCCCTTGGCTATCAGTTCGCCTAAAAAAGTTACTTTTAAAGATGTTGATGACGAGGTTAAAAGTATTGATAATGATACTGAAGATACTTTAAATCAAAGCTTTTCAAGTGACAATGCAGATAGGGATTATGAAATGGAAACAATTTTACAAAAAAGTGTTAAATTACCAAACTCTTCTGTAGGTCCTTTAGGTATTGGACCAATTGCAGAATTATATATTCTTCATCCTGATAGACAATTTGGAATATACCCTTTAAAAAATCATATCTTTATTGGAAATAAACAGATACGGGTAAATGGAAATGATATTGAAATAGAAAAAATGAAATATTCCGGTACTGAAGGCTTATGGAAGCTCTTAACAAAACCCATAGCTTCTGATATTCCATCCAAAGATGAATACACTAATGAAGACTTTAAAGCTTATACAAAAATCCTCATTCAAACAGATAGCATGTTTCAAAATAATAATCCCGAATCTAAACAACCAAAATCAAGTGTTAGTAAAAAATGGAAAGAAATCATAAAACCTATCTGGGAGTATAGTAAAAAGAAAAAGATTGGCACTGGGTTGATTAAATATACTGAAAATCCTGTAGAATTTAAATATATAGATAATTTGAATCAACTTACACAAAGACTATACTATTTGTATGCGCAAGAGCAGGCAGGAAATAATAATTTTCACAATGAAAAATTGGGAATTATAAATTTCATTAAAGATCAACTGGAGAAAGATATTGATAAACCCAAAGGAACTGAATACTTGATTAAAATTATTAATAATTTACCCAAAAATATGATAAAAAATGGTTCTGGTATTTTCAATACTATTCTTAATAAACTTGGGCCTGTTATTCCAGAAATGCATCTCCCAGGTGGTTATCAATATTGTGGACCATTTACTAAATTGGATAAGAGATTAAATAGAGGTGATGAAGGTATAAATAGTCTTGATAAAGCCTGTAAACAACATGACATTTTTTACAGAGATCATGAGAAAACTAGTGATAGGCATCTTGCTGATAAAAAATTGGAAGTAGAAGCTGATAAAATTATGAAAAGTTCAACAAATATCGGTGAAAAATTGGGGGCTGCTACAGTAAAAACTGCTATGAAAACCAAAAGATTCTTTGGGATGGGTGTATATTAATTTTTTATAAGATTCACATCTTATAAAAAAACTTTTTTTCCTATAATAAAAGCATGACTCTAATAAAGATTTCTGATAAACACCAAGATCTAAAAATAACTTTTGCTCAAAAAATTGTTCTAAATCCCAATAAAAATTATAAACTTGGAATAGTAAAGTTATTATTTACTTCACCTTCTCTTTCATTTCAAGTAAAAGATGTATTGATATCATTAAAATTGCTTATTACAGATGTATGGTATCATCACGAGTATGTGTTAGATGGCACATTTACTGTTGAGACGTTTAGAAGAGAATTATATTTAAAAATAAAAAGTTATATAACTGAACTCATGGAGGGTTTTGAAAAGAATAAAACATTATATAAATCACAAATTGACACATTAAAAAAAACAAAACCTGAAAGTTTGGTTTTTAAAGTAGACTACACTACAAATCGTAATAGATTTTTTCTTAAATCTCCTGTTTTAATTGAAATTTTACGTTTTGGAAATTTCTGTGAACTATTTGATTTTAAACAATGTAAAACACCTGGGGATTATTTTGAAGTTAATAAGGACTACTATTCTGAAGACAACCCAAAGTTAATCAAACCTATTTCGTTAATTGAATGGCATTGTAATATTATTGATTATAGTTTTGCTAATCATGATGAGCATTCTCATCTTCATAGCGAACATGAATTACTACATGTATCTTTGATAGAGAAACAGATTCTCCCCAATACTATTTATATGGAAACAAATAAAAAGATTCTTTACAGACCTATACGAGAAGGAATGAGAGATATTAAAGAGATTAAACTATCATGTAGAAATGAAAATGGAGATGAGCTGCAATTTGAAAATGTTACAGTTTATTTGCATTTGATTGAAGAGTGAGTGAGGAGCTTCTTTTTTATGAGATATTTCTCATAAAAAACCTTTTTTCCTATAATAAAATGGATAATGATTTAACTGATCCTATTTATTGCCATAAATGTAAGAAGAAAACTAATAATGTTGATGCTGAAAGAGTGCAAACTATCAACGGGAGATGGAGAGTGGCTGCTAAATGCTCAAAATGTAAAACCAAAAAGAGTAAATTTATCACTTCACCTGAGAAAGAAAATTCTGAAGAACCTGTAGTAGAAGATCTGAATGATGATGAAAAATTATCTCTTGCTAAAGAATTACACAAGCCAATAAGAAATAAATTTCAAAAAAGGACAATATTTACTAAAGGTATTGATGATTTGTGGGCTGCTGATTTGATAATCATGAAAAATTATGAAAAAGAGAATGATGGATACGGCTATATGCTTAATGTTATCGATACATTTTCAAAATTTGCATGGGCCTTACCCTTGAAGAAAAAGGATGGAAAAAATGTTGTTAAAGCTTTTGAGAAAATAATAGAAAAAGCAAAATCTCAAAATCATAATGCCCCCAATTTGCTTCATACGGATAAAGGATTGGAGTTTGAAAATAAACTTTTCAAAGATTTTCTGAAAAATCACCAAATAAAAATGTATCATACACAGAATGAAGAAAAATCTGCCATTATTGAAAGATTTAATCGTACATTGAATGGTAAAATGAAAATTCTTTTTGAAGTTGAGAATGATAAAAAATGGGTTGATTTTCTACAGGATTTAATTAATGAATACAATTATAAAGATTTTCATAGATCTATTGGTATGAAACCATCAGAAGTCACAAAATTAAATCAAAATGACGTTACAGTACGATTATTTGGAAACAAAAAAAATTTACAGAAAGTTAAATTCAGTGTTGGTGATAGGGTTCGCATCAAAAGATTTAAAAAAACTTTTGTAAATAAATATGAAGCAAATTGGACCAGAGAAATTTTTGTGGTTTCTGATATTCTCTCTACTAATCCAATAACATACAAAATCAAAGATTTAAATGATGAAGATATTGAAGGATCTTTCTATGCTCAAGAACTACAAAAAACAGAATTCTAGAATTATGAATAAAATGATTTATATAAAAGATTTCTTTTATATAAATAAAATGTTATGTGATAATATTTCGACTATCGTTGATAGAATATTCGTAATATTCAACCGATCCCATTAAACCCTATTTAAGAATTTGGGTTTAATGGGTCCCATGTATTTAAAAATTTTTTAAATACATGAAGAAGCTAAGAAAAATAGTTTACATGTTTAGAAAAGTCACTGGCTAAAAAAATGAGGGGTAAGTTAAAAGGATCTCTCCAATAATAGACAAAAGAAAAAGGTGGCGTCGATTCGACGCCACCTTTAAGAATTCAAAAAAATGAGGGGTTAGTTAAAAGAATCTCTTTTCTAATAAAAATGAATGATTCGAAAAATTATATATCCTATAATAAAATGGATAATACGAGAAGAAATTGTGAAAAGTGCAATGTTAGCACTACTTATAAAAATTGGGCTAGACATCTAAAGTCTAAGCGTCATGGAAAAAACGACCCGGACCGGACAATGACTATCAGAAAACCTAGAAAAGCGAAACCTGTATTTGTAAATCCGAGGAAATTACACAAAGTATTTAATTTTAGTGAAAAAGTATTTGAAAAAAACATAGAACCGAAAACGGAAATTGCTAAAAAGGAAATGGCATTTAAATCTAGATTAGTGACTTACGACATTAAAAATACGAAAGGATTTAAAGATGCTTCCAAATTTCTGAACAGTATTAAAAGAACCGTAACAGGTTTAATCAAATGGAAACTTAGAGAAATGAAACTAAAAGTTAATGTAGTTTTAATCGCAGAATTTAAAAAAGGAACTAACAAAAATAACATGGAGTATCAGGAACTCAATTTCAAAACTAAAAACGTAATAATATTGCAGTCAGCAGAAGTTGCAAACTGTTACGATGAAATGAAACAGAAAATTCTAAATGAAATGGAAACATTCGAAATTAAAGGATCTAATTGGCAACTTCATAAGATCAAGCATTTGGAACTGAACGTTAACAAGTACGTTCCTTTGAAAGGATCGTCTTACATTGAACTCCCAGCTTTTCTGCAAAATAGGAAAGCAATTATAAATGTGAAAAATGACGATAATAAATGTTTCCTTTGGTCTGTTCTTTCAGCTTTACATCCAGCTGACGAACATTCGTATAGAATAGGAAAGTACATTAGTTGGGAACATGAGTTTGACGAAGCGTTGAAAGATATCAGTTTTCCTATGAAACTTACAGACGTAAAAAAGTTTGAGAAAAGAACTGGGATTTCCATAAATGTTTACTGTCTGAATGAAAAAAATACTATAGTTCCCTTGGAAATAACGAAAGAGGAAAAGGAAAAACACGTTGACTTGTTGTACTTGAAAAACGAGAAAACTGAACATTATTGTTGGATCAAGGACTTATGGAAACTGGTTGGTCATAGTCAACTAACAAAACACCACAAACGAAGGTACTTGTGTAAAATGTGCTTGAATACCTTTGGAACTCAAGATAAACTAAACGACCATAACAAATATTGTGGTGTTCATAAAGCTGTTAAAGTAGAACTACCAAAACCTTACGATAATATTTTACAATTTGAAAATTATAGCCACTCTTTAAAAGTACCTTTTACAATTTATGCAGATTTTGAATGTATGTTACAAAAGATTGATACCTGCAAACCAAATCCTGATGAATGTTATACAAATGACATTCAAAAACATGAACCGTACAGTTTTGTTTACTTCATGAAAAATGCTGAAGACGAAAGTAGGAAAAACTATGTAGGTGATTATAAACTTGTACAATATTCTGGACAGGATGTGGTAAAAGTATTTTACGAAAAAATAAAAAAAGATGCCTTAATGGTGGCGAGAAAATACTATGACGTTAATATTCCCATGAAAGATTTAACCGAAGAACAACAAAGAGAATACGATAGTGCTGAGAGTTGCCACATTTGTGAAAGAAAATTTAATGAACTCCCACCTATAATTGAAAATAGACATGATGTACTGAGAAAAACAATTAAACACTTTATCGATAAAAAAGATGACAATCAAGCAGATATATATATTGAAGAATTAGAAGTTTCGAAGGAAAATATACCTGATAATTGTATAAAAGTACGGGATCACTCACATTTGACTGGAATGTACAGAGGAGCAGCTCATTCGATTTGTAATTTAGAATATAAAAATCCTAAGTTTATTCCAGTATTTTTCCACAATCTTTCTGGCTACGATGCACATCTATTTATTAAAGAATTTGAAAAAGATAATTACGATATTAAACTTTTACCGCAAAGTGAAGAGAAGTACATTTCCTTTTCTAAAATGATAGCTTATGAAACTGATGAACTCGATAAAAATGGTCACAAAAAGAAAAAGACTATAGAATTGAGATTCATAGATTCTTTTAAATTTCTTTCTGCTTCTTTAGATTCTTTAGCTAAAACTTTAACTAAAAATCAATTTAAGGAAATAAAAAAGTATTTCCCAAAAGAACATCTCGAACTAATTACTAGAAAATTAGCTTATCCATATGAGTATATGGACTCTGTTGAAAAATATCGAGAAACTAACCTTCCACCTATAGAGAAATTCTACAGTAAACTCACTGGAGAAAATGTTAAAGAAAATGATTATAAAAATGCTCTAGAAATTTGGTCTACATTCAAAATTAAAAATTTGGGAGAATTTACAGAACTTTACAATAAAATTGATGTTCTTTTGTTAGCAGATATCATGGAAAACTTTAGAAATATAGCTTTAGAAAAATATAAATTAGACCCCGCTTGGTATTATACAACACCAGGTTTCGCTTGGGACTGTATGTTGAGAATGACCAAACAAAAGATAGAATTGTTAACAGATTATGATAAGATTTTACTCGTAGAAAAAGGAATAAGAGGCGGAATTTCTCAATGTTCAAAACGATACGCGAAAGCTAATAATAAATATATGGGAGACCAATTCATCAAAGAAAAAGAAACTGTTTTCATTGAATACTTGGATGCAAATAATCTTTACGGTTGGGCGATGAGTAAATTTTTACCTTATGGAAATTTTGAATGGAAAATGGATCTAGATAATTTCGATATACAATCCATTCCTGATGATTCGCCCAAGGGTTATATTTTAGAAGTTGATTTAAAATATCCTCAAGAACTCCACGATTTACACTCTGATTTTCCTTTAGCTCCTGAAAATAACTATGGTGATGAAAAACTATCAAAACTTTTATGCACGTTGTATGATAAGAAAAAATACGTTATCCATTACATTACGTTAAAACAGTATTTACAACTAGGAATGAAATTAGAAAAAATTCATAAGGTTTTAGAATTTGGCCAAAGTGCTTGGTTAAAAAGCTATATTGATTACAATACAAATCTTAGAGCAAAAGCCAAAACAAAATTCGAAGAAAAATTTTTTAAAGATATGGTTAATAGTGTATATGGGAGGACAATGATGAATGTACGTAAACATGTGGATATTAGGCTTTGTTCTGATGGTTTTAAATAAATTGGAAAAACTAATTTCAAAACCAAACTTTAAAGGTAGAACTATTTTTTCCGAAAACTTAGCGGCTGTACACATGGAAAAAGTAAATATCACATTTAAACAGCCAATTTTCATCGGAATGAGTATTCTAGACATTTCAAAAACTTGTATGTACGACTTTTATTACAACACAATTAAAAAACAATATAAAAGTGATGTAAATTTATTATACGGAGATACAGATAGTTTAATAATGGAAATAAAAACGGATGATTTTTATAATGATATGAAAAATATGTTGGATCATTTTGATACTTCTGACTATCCAAAAAATAATGTTTACAATATTCCACAAGTTAATAAAAAAGTGTATGGGAAATTTAAAGATGAGTTACAAGGTAAGATTATAGATGAGTTTATTGGACTTCGCCCAAAGTGCTACGCTTTTAAAATATTCGAAACTAATGATGTTACGAAAAAATCTAAAGGAGTAAAGAAAAATGTCGTTAATAAGGGTTTAAGTATAGAGGATTATAAAAGATGCTTATTCTTTAAAAAACCAAACTATCAGAAACAGATATTATTCAAATCGAAAAAACACGATGTGACCACAGTACAACAGAATAAGAAAGCTCTTTCCGCTCATGATGATAAAAGATTTATAATGAAAAATGGCATAGATACTTTGGCTTGGGGTCACTATGAAATAAACATAAGTAGAGACAATTTTAAAACTCACCTTGAAGAAATAATAAAAGAAAATAATAAAAAAGAAATGGAATTATAGGTAGGATTAAAGTAAATACTAAATTATAATTTTTATAAGGGATCCCTTATAAAAACCTAATGGGACCTCCTCTTACAAATATTCTGTGCACAAAGTTTAGCATAATTTGATTATCCTCTTCGATGCATTCAAAACAAATATTACCATTTCGTACTCTAACCCTAGAATTTCTGAAAGGAGTAAAATTTAGAATGTTTTCAGTTAGTTTATTTTTTCCGGTAAAAAAGTTACGTTTCACAGTTGGTAAATCCAAAAACTTATGATACTTCCTCACGAAATAATCAGTCAGTTCTCCAGATTCAGATACTTCCCACCACTCACTCTTGGAAAGACAATTTCCATCTTCTAGTTCTCTTAACGATTTAAAGTGTTCCATTTTTATTTTATTGGAGAGATCCTTTTAACTTACCCCTCATCTGAATTGAATACTTAAAGGTGGGTCCGTAGATTAAAAAAAAATATTTTCTATAATAAATAAAGAGATATGGGTTTAAGCGACGAAGCAATAAATTTATGTGAAAAACATGGAGGTTTCTGGGAGTTGGTAAAGACATCTGAATTTCAATTTTATGATAAAAACCTTTACTCACTAGAGGATGTTTTACAGAGATTGAAGGAGTATAGATATTGTAAATGTCTGTACAGAGAAATTTTATTTGGTGTCGATGGTAAACCACCACTCCTTACAAAGAAGCAAGTAAAGACATGCCTTAATGAAAAAAATATTAAGGTTCCTAAAAATGCTACTGAACATCAACTTAGAAAATTGGTTTATAATGAGGATAAAGCCAAACTGAAGAAGCAGTTTGAGAATCTGTTTCAAGATATCTATTGATAAAGTTCAGAATGCTTGGGGTATGAAGGAGATTTTATTTTTAATGAACACAGCTCATTAAAAATTCTTATGCTACTGATTTTTTTCAGGTATCCAAATGTACATCCTGGGCCACTCCAGTCAAATTTATGATCTTTTATTTTTCACTTGGTTTTCAGGATAGAAAAATGATTTTTATAAATTTTGTGGTGATTATTTATATAAAGATTCTCTTTATATAAAAGTGTGGTTCAGGGTTATGTATGTAATCAATTATAATATTTTTTACTCAAAGTCAATCATAAAAGCCTTTGTCTTTTTATCAATACCATTATAAATAAGTTTGTTGGGGTGTCTTTCTGGATTGTTTCTAACATGCTCAAGAAGTCGACTAGATATTTTCTTGGGTAAACATAAATTTAATTCACCATTTTCAGTATTAATAGTAACAACAACAGTTTCACCATATTCCGTATCTTGTATAAAATTTGCTAAGAGATCATAAGCTCCCTTATCCAGATTTCTGAATGATGAGTAGATGGGTTTTTTGGCTGCTTTTTTGTAAATTTCAATTGTTGACATTTTAATTTTATTATAAAAGAGATTCTTTTAACTAACCCCCCCAAAAGAAAAAGTCACTGGTTCTGATGTTTTGTGTTAAAAAAAATTTTATCAGAGATTCAAGTCGCTAAAAATGAAAAAGTCACTGGTTCTGATGTTTTGTGATAAAAAAGTTTTATCAGAGATTCAAGTGAAAATAAAAAACATCAAGGATTCAAGTGTAAATAAAAAACATCAAGGATTCAAGTGAAAATATGTGTTCTGATCTTTTATGTTAAAACTTTTTATCAGAGATCTAAGGCAGTGGCCCAGGATGTACATTTGGATACTACTTATATTTATTTATATATGTGTCACTCCAGACGATAACTCTCGATAGAATTGAGATAAACAGCTCAAATTTGCACAAAAAATCTATCTTGGCAATCGAAAGGCTAAGTTCGAAGATGGGCGAAATTGGCCTACTCTAAGGAGGGTTTTGGCGCATTTAAAGTGCGCAAAAATTACCCAAAAATCCCCAAAATGTTATTTTCCAACAAGTGACCCCTCATTTTAAAGGTTTTTGCACGCTGAACACGATGGTGGAATCGGATTTTAGATATCTTGATCCGTTCTCAAATTAGAGCATTTAAAGTGCGCAAAAATTACCTAAAAATCCCCAAAATGTTATTTTCTAACAAGTGACCCCTCATTTTAAAGGTTTTTGCACGCTGAACACGATGGTGGAATCGGATTTTAGATATCTTGATCCGTTCTCAAATTAGAGCATTTAAAGTGCGCAAAAATTACCCAAAAATCCCCAAAATGTTATTTCCTAACAAGTGACCCCTCATTTTAAAGGTTTTTGCACGCTGAACACGATAGTGAAATCGGATTTTAGATATCTAAATCCGTTCTTAAATTAGAGCATTTAAAGTGCGCAAAAATTACCCAAAACTAGGATAATCTTTAAACTCTTACCCCCACCCCCTTAGAGTGGTCAGATTGAAAAATGTGAGAAGTATTAATTGAAGACGAGAGTTCGAAGCAAAAAAGGGGGAGGCAAACGATTAGTACAACTCCTTGAATTTACCCACAGCGATCAAATAAATAAGCACTTAGTACAATTACGTAATAAACAAACGGTAGAATCAGGATGGACAAAACGTACAAATTAAAATAAATACGAAGAGAATATACATAGAAAACCAAATTTTAGACCGAAGTTTTCCTTTATTCAAAACCATAGCCATTAATTCGAATATTTCTTTGAAAATTCGCTCATTAAGTCATGCTGCATGACTGATTTTTTTTATATGTATATATATAAGTAGTAAGTGGGTACGTTGGGGACACTTTCACTTGACTCTCTGATGTTTTTTATTTTCACTTGACTCTCTGATGTTTTTTATTTCCACTTGAATCTCTGATGCTTTTTATTTTCACTTGAATCTCTGATAAAACTTTTTTAACACAAAACATCAGAACCAGTGACTTTATTTAGACAGTGACTTTTTAAAAAAAATATTTTTTCATCAGAAACTCTAGTGAAACTCTAAAAATTTTTCAATCGTAAATAAAAATACAAATTTAGGACTATTTAGGGGTCGATATTTTCGAAATTTAGCTCCCTCTGATGTTTTCACTAGAAAAAATGAGAGGGGTTAGTTAAAAGGATCTCTCCAATAAAATAAAAATGTCTCATCCATTTTTACAATTTTCACTTAAGCATATCGAATTCATTGAATGTTTCGCATATATCGATAGAAATAAAGATATGAAAGTGTACAGGTTTATAGAACAACTGTTATACGGAGAAATTCCCAACGATAAAATACTCAGTTTTAAATCGTTGCTTAAAACCGAGGGAGTTGAAAAATTCGTAAACACTGTTAAGAAAACAATACCCGTATCTCCCAATAAAGACTTGAAATATAAAAGGAAAAATATCAAAGAAAATATGTTGGAGAATTATGTCATTCGTAATAAACGAGATAAGAAATTTCTACAAGAGTTGAACGTAAAGATTTTTTTAAACATGATCCCTACTAAAAATATAATTGTGGACGATGGTAATATTGTCGATATAAAATTACCTTGATCTAATTGTTCGTTTTAATGAGGAATCCTCATTAAAACACATTGAAAATAAAATCTCCTTCATATTCCAAACATCCTGAGCTTTTAGCAACAGTATCGAAACTGAAACTCAAAATCCTTCTTCAGTTTGGCTTTACTCTCACTATAAAGCAATTTTCTAAGTTGATATTCAGAAGCATTTTTAGGAACCTGGATTTTTAGGAGCGGTGGTTTACCATCAACACCCAAAAAACGTTCTTTCAACAACCCTTTAGAATATCTATACTCCCTCAATGCACGTTGAATCTCGTCTAGTGCGTCACAGTTTCTATCATAAAATCGAAATTCAGGTTTCTTTACAAACTCCCAGAAACCTCCATGTTCATCACATATATCTAATGCCTCATCGCTTAAAACCATATCTCTTTATTTATTATAGAAAATATTTTTTTTTTTTTTAGACCCGGTAATTTACCGGGTCTAAAAGTTTTCAACAGTACGAAAATAATTTAAAACCCAATATATTTAAAGGTGGGGGCGAATCGACGCCACCTTTTTAAATTAAAAAACTCTTAGGATTTCTAGAGCCTCATGCTATCTAGCTTGTTGCGTGTGAACTAAAGGAAATGATAAATAATGCGAGATTAATATTCCGTACACTATCTCAAAGGAGGCCAGCTAGTTGACCTTGCATTCCCATTTCAGATAGTTCGCTTTCAATTCCTATATCCATATTCACAATCAGTTTCTCCTCAACTGTTCAACATGGCACAACCTCCTGAATATTTAAAGTTAGCTTATTGTGATGATTATGATTTCTGTGAAGAAATTTTAAAAGTGGAACAATATCACCAGGAATGTTTGAGTTTCGTGCAGAAAGTGAAAAATTGTGTTAGTGCAAGTGAAGCCAGAGAACTAATCACGAAAAACAATGTGAGTCTACCAGGTAGTAGAAAATGTGATTTTCAAAAGCTTTTGAAAATCCCAAAAGTGTCTAATATATCAAGAACTCCAGATCAAATGCATCAGTACCTACAAAAATTTGTTGTATTTGACCATGAAATGGAAAAGGTGAAACTTCCTAATCAAAATAACATTATGGAAGTAGAGAATTACCTTATTAAATCTAGTGATGTGATAAAGAAGCAATCATCAAGACTTTTTTATACTACTGCTGTTTATGGATACTACTTGGAAGTGTATTTTCAACATATGAAGATCACAGGAGAGGATTGGAATCTCTGTTTAAAAGAAAAGCTACATGTGTCCTTGAGTTATAGTAAGAAGTTGAGAAGAGTTGGAGTGATTGTGAAAGACCATCAAAAACTTAAAATGTTGAGTATTTCATTTTTGGGCTCAACTACAGTGATAGTGAATGTTAACCTTGAGGGGGCTCACGCGTGAGCTCCTAGAAGGTCATTCCAGAGAACATTCTGAGCTGAAATATTCTGGACTCAACTACAGTAATATTAAGATCAGCCTGTAACCTTGAGAGGGCTCACGCGTGAGCCTCTTGAAGGATATCTGAGGAAATATTACCAGTTGGAGTTGAAGCAAAATAATGTGTCTGATATATTTTTTATTGAGAATGTTCCCAATAAAAAAATTGTTATTTATATTGTTTATCCTTTTTTTCCCCCCCTTTTCTTATCAAGGTAAGTTTTAGATTTCCTCTTTTATAATATTTTTAAGTGGCATATAGTTGAGAGTGACTTCTGAAACCAAAATTACGTAAGCAAAAGTGTTTTCTGGCACATTCTTTTCAAAATCTGCTCGTAAAATTATATTACTTTTTTGTCCAGATATGGACTGTGGTTGTCTAGTCATATTCACACTGAATATTGGATAGTTCTCTTTGAAGGACTGAGGCTCATGATATGGAAGGGATGAGTCTTGGCATACTATTCTTTTGAAATCTGTGTACATGGTGTAAGCTAAACTAAAATCCCCTGAACTCCAATCTAAATTCAAATGTTCTTCAGGATAACTTTTTCCTGCTACTTCAAAACTAATATTTTTAACATTCAAATGATCAAATTTGGAATTATTTTTCTTTTGATCATTTTTTCTGGCAGTTTGGAAGGCAACAAATCCCCAGATCGGATTCTGTACATTTCTATAAATATTGGTAATATTGAAATTCAAGGTTTTCCCAGTGACATTCTGTTCAATACATTGCAATTTTTTAAAGTGAAACAAATAAGGAGCGGTACTAAGTTCAGCAATTAATTTAGCTTTGGATTCACTTTCATATTCAATTATTGGGACTCGCAGGTAGAAAGTTTTAATTTCCACTTTTCCCGCCACACCTTCAGGAGAGGTACTGTAACGGAAGAGTACATTATCATCAGAATTTCTAATGAATGTAATTTCAAATCCTCCCTTATAAATTGGTGCAATATCGCTGAAGAATCCAAGACCTAAATCAGTCAAGTTACCATTCGCGTTGAAATTTCCACCACCATTCACTTTAGAATTGAAACCAGAATTCATTAATTTACCATTATAGTTTGATGGTCCTGAGAAAGAAGCTATGCCCATCACCGTACTAGCAATACCTGGTTCTTCAATTTCATCAATAACCGTATTGTGCTTTTTTACTTCAATTTTGGAAAAAAGGTGTGCAACAAAATTGTCAACCATCATTATTGTATCACTGATTCCATATGTTTTTGTTGCATCTTTAGGAATGTATTTTCCAGCAATGTAATATTGAATATTGCTGCTAAGAAACTCATCATCTAGTAGCAATTTGAAAACCGTTCGTTTATTCTCAGAGTTTAATTCTAAATTAGATTCAGGATTAAAGTTTCGATATTGAAGCCTTGTGATTTCAGAATCGTATTTTGAGTAGATTGATTTAATTTGATTCATTTTTATTATAGAATACATTCTTTTAACTAACCTCCCAAAAGAAAAAGTCACTGGTTCTGATATATTTTAGGTAGTTTCAGTTTATTGTCTCCTTTGATCTCGTATTAAATTTTTAAAGCCGCGGCTCACATGTGAGCTGCGGCTTTTGATATCAGTTAAAACTTTTTATCAGAGATCTAAGTCAGTAGCACATGATTAGTATTCCGATAATACTAACACCTTTTAAATCGTCGTTCTCGGATGATTAACTATGAAGTCGAATACAAGTCGAGAACATTTAAAAATTTCTTTTAAAACTCTTAAAAAAGTTTTTTTATAGAATCGAAATTCTATAAAAAATATCAAGATAGCGGAATAGAAAATATTAAAATCCAGTTCTGAAAACTTCCCCATGTTTCAAAAGTGATAGTTTGATAGGATCCACACTTTTAACTTCTTTCTTATTTTTATTATATTCATTTAGAATAGTACTTTTCATATTTATATAATTTTTTATTTCTTGTTCAATATCATTGAACTCTTCATCAGATATTTTACCGTCTTTAATTGCTTTTCTGAACTTTTCTTCAATCGAATCTAATTTAGCTTTTGCCAAAAGCTCAATTTCTTTGTGTTTATTAATTTTTTTATTGAAAAATCCGCTTGAAGTCCTTAATATTATCGATAAGGTTGTCAATCCTACAGAAATTGGAGCACTGAATGGAATTATTATTGGTAATGCTATAGAAGTATTAACCAGGCCGAGTTCTGAGAGGGCGAATAAAAATTCAGTACCGTAAAGAGTGCTGGATATTTTTCCATATTTTTTTTTCAAACCATTTCTCATTTTCACTTCATCTTCTAAAAATTTGTATTGATTGATAATTCGATTGATTCTATAATTGTTCTCATTAAACTCGGGAAAAATTATTTTTGGATATAATCTAGGATGAGTTATTGGAGTAAATTCTTCAGGGGCTGAAGGTGTTTCATTATTATTTGTGTACATCATTTTATTATAGAAAAAATTTTTTTTTATAGAATCGAAATTCTATAAAAATATCAAGACTATAAAATTTAATAAAAGAAATTAAGATTTTCCTTCAATGTTCTCATGCTATTTACAAAATCGTGTCCTTCTGATAGCTTTTTCAAAATTAATAAACATAAATGTCCACAGATAGGCGGATCATATTGGTTTTGGATTTGCTCCTCATTATAAAATAAATTTTCTGAACCTAAATATTGAACAAGTTCTCTTGGTGGTGGTGCATTTCCATACGAGTCAAAATAATATTTTAAATTGTTATTTTTATGAAATGCAGTCCAGTGGCTTCCAGCCTCATCAGAATTTTCTAGATTTATAATTCCACATTCCGTGTGGTTCACTTTCTCTGGTAAATCATCCTTCATGAAAACTCCTCTGAAGTTTTTAATTTTCATTTTTTTCGATAATCTTTCAATATCAAAATTGGTAAGAGGCTGGAAGCTATTTAGTTTTTTGATTTGGTAGGTTTCTTTTTAGGTTTCTTTTTAGGTTTTGAAATAGTTTTTTTCTTATTCATTCCAGAGCCAATACTTAAACTTTTTACATTTTTTGCTAGTCTCTCCATTTCCAAATTGTGTCGTTTGATTTCTGCTTCTTCAGCAGATTTATGCTTAGAATCAATAACGCTGGAAGCTACTGCAGCTCCACCACCTAATAATGCCCCAAGAGCACCAATTCCTGCAAAAAGTAAGGGTAAAAACCCACCTGAATGATTTATTTGCAACTGATCATAATTCATTTCCAATTCCAACCCTTTTTTGTTTTTGATACATTTATCTAGCTTTTTTTTCTGAGTTTCATTTAACAGGATTTTATGATTTCCATTTCCACTAATATCTGCAAAAGCCAGTCGTACTTTTACTGGAACACGTTTTTTATAAGCAGATCTTATTTTTTTCATTTGTATTTCTGACAAATTTATTTGATGTGTAATCATTTTATTATAGAATACATTCTTTTAACTAACCCCTCCAAAAGAAAAAGTCACTGGTTCTGATGTTTTTTGGTAAAGTCGAATACAAGTCGAGAACATTTAAAGAATATTTTCAAAACTCTTAAAGAGGGGGGCGAATCGCCTCCCCTCTTTAACCTTTAAAGTTTTTTTTCGTATAATAAAGATGAGTAAATACGAGATTGAACCAATTCCGTTTGATAAAAAAGAGGCTAGAAAAGAACTGTTACCATTACCTTTAAGAGCATTAATAGTAGGAACTTCCGGTTGCGGGAAAACAACACTTCTCTATAATCTCATCACAAAATCATGGGGAATCCCCTTTCATTATCTATATATTTTTTCAAAATCTCTGGATCAGAATGCATATGAGATTTTGAGAAGAGTTTATGAAATAATTTCTGCAAAAGATGGTGTGGAAATAGCGCAGTTTTTCAGTAATTGTGACGAGATTATACCCCTAGATGATTGCCAGTCGAACAGTTTGGTAGTTTTTGATGATTGTGTTAATGTTCAACAGCAACAAGTTATTAAAGATTATTACGTGAGAGGGCGTCATAAGAAAATCTCGTGTGTTTACTTGACACAATCATGGTCAAAAGTTGATAAACAACTCATTAGAAACAATATTAATTTTTTATGTGTATTTAGACAAGGACCAAGATACATGCGAGATATTTATGATGAATATGTGGGAAGTGATTTCACTTATGATCAATTCAAAGAATTATGCTATTCTAGTTGGGATGAGGACTTTGGTTTTCTAACGATTGACCTAACAAAGAAACGCAGTAACGGACGTTACCGAAAGAAATTTGGTGAAATATTTTAGATAAAAAATATAGATTTTAAGTTTGTTTTTTATAGGGATTCCCTATAAAAACGCTACATGGATAACTTCAAAAATCGCCTTGGGAAACGCTTAAAACATCGCCTTGGGAAACGCTTAAAACATCGCCTTGGGAAACGCTTAAAAACGCAAAAATAGCGTTCCTAAGCGTTTGAGCGTTTGAACGTTTTAACGTTTTAACGTTTGACCGATTTTAAAAAAAAATTTTTCCTATAATAAAAACATGACAACAAAAATTACTGTACAACAAGCGCTTAGACAGAAATTCAAAGAAGCGCAAAATGAAGTGATGAAAGAAAAAGAAGCGAAACTTAGAGAAATCAAAAAGATTGATCAACCCTCTGAAGATGAACAAATAATTTTCACAAAACCAAAACGTAAGCCCATGACTGTGGCTGAAGCTAATAAATCGATTAAACTCAAGAAAAATTTACAGAAATTAGCAAAACAAGAAAGGGTTAACCAAGCATCTGATAAGGAAACAAGAGAAAAGGCTTATGAACCTATAACTTCACGATTAGATAAGGTAGAAAAAGCAGTGAAACAGACTGATGAAGATCTTGGTAAAAAATTAGAACTCATTCCTGTAATAAAAACAATTAACCCCTTGGCTATCAGTTCGCCTAAAAAAGTTACTTTTAAAGATGTTGATGACGAGGTTAAAAGTATTGATAATGATACTGAAGATACTTTAAATCAAAGCTTTTCAAGTGACAATGCAGATAGGGATTATGAAATGGAAACAATTTTACAAAAAAGTGTTAAATTACCAAACTCTTCTGTAGGTCCTTTAGGTATTGGACCAATTGCAGAATTATATATTCTTCATCCTGATAGACAATTTGGAATATACCCTTTAAAAAATCATATCTTTATTGGAAATAAACAGATACGGGTAAATGGAAATGATATTGAAATAGAAAAAATGAAATATTCCGGTACTGAAGGCTTATGGAAGCTCTTAACAAAACCCATAGCTTCTGATATTCCATCCAAAGATGAATACACTAATGAAGACTTTAAAGCTTATACAAAAATCCTCATTCAAACAGATAGCATGTTTCAAAATAATAATCCCGAATCTAAACAACCAAAATCAAGTGTTAGTAAAAAATGGAAAGAAATCATAAAACCTATCTGGGAGTATAGTAAAAAGAAAAAGATTGGCACTGGGTTGATTAAATATACTGAAAATCCTGTAGAATTTAAATATATAGATAATTTGAATCAACTTACACAAAGACTATACTATTTGTATGCGCAAGAGCAGGCAGGAAATAATAATTTTCACAATGAAAAATTGGGAATTATAAATTTCATTAAAGATCAACTGGAGAAAGATATTGATAAACCCAAAGGAACTGAATACTTGATTAAAATTATTAATAATTTACCCAAAAATATGATAAAAAATGGTTCTGGTATTTTCAATACTATTCTTAATAAACTTGGGCCTGTTATTCCAGAAATGCATCTCCCAGGTGGTTATCAATATTGTGGACCATTTACTAAATTGGATAAGAGATTAAATAGAGGTGATGAAGGTATAAATAGTCTTGATAAAGCCTGTAAACAACATGACATTTTTTACAGAGATCATGAGAAAACTAGTGATAGGCATCTTGCTGATAAAAAATTGGAAGTAGAAGCTGATAAAATTATGAAAAGTTCAACAAATATCGGTGAAAAATTGGGGGCTGCTACAGTAAAAACTGCTATGAAAACCAAAAGATTCTTTGGGATGGGTGTATATTAATTTTTTATAAGATTCACATCTTATAAAAAAACTTTTTTTCCTATAATAAAAGCATGACTCTAATAAAGATTTCTGATAAACACCAAGATCTAAAAATAACTTTTGCTCAAAAAATTGTTCTAAATCCCAATAAAAATTATAAACTTGGAATAGTAAAGTTATTATTTACTTCACCTTCTCTTTCATTTCAAGTAAAAGATGTATTGATATCATTAAAATTGCTTATTACAGATGTATGGTATCATCACGAGTATGTGTTAGATGGCACATTTACTGTTGAGACGTTTAGAAGAGAATTATATTTAAAAATAAAAAGTTATATAACTGAACTCATGGAGGGTTTTGAAAAGAATAAAACATTATATAAATCACAAATTGACACATTAAAAAAAACAAAACCTGAAAGTTTGGTTTTTAAAGTAGACTACACTACAAATCGTAATAGATTTTTTCTTAAATCTCCTGTTTTAATTGAAATTTTACGTTTTGGAAATTTCTGTGAACTATTTGATTTTAAACAATGTAAAACACCTGGGGATTATTTTGAAGTTAATAAGGACTACTA